>CM024189.1:9015179-9652761 GCA_013433145.1 Ascaris suum
CAAGTGCAGAAAAGAGAAGGGTAAAAGAATTAAGATTAAAGAACATATTGTAAAAACTGAACTAATTGATTGTTTGATTATGAGCAAGGATTTAGCCACTACGCGTCATACTCCTTCAGTGCAAAAAAAAAGAAAGAAACGGAATTAAATGACTGAAACCCTCTAACCATAAACCAAATCGTCGGATCACTACGTGCATCGTCCTGTTTTGCAACTGGCTACAGGCTTTTCACTTCTCAGAACTCTCATCTGTCACCCTTTAAATAATCCCCGGTCTGCCCAAACTCCAGTGTTTACAGTTCAACGCTCCTCAATGCTCCATTCTATTTGCCACATTCGTCAACTGCCGATGCATTAACCAAATGCTACGATAACATACGTCAGTTAGATAGAGATGTCCGAAAGCTCTGTCAATTGAAAGAGGAAAACATTTTGTGGCTAAAAGGAATGAAAACACTTTGGCCAAATCAAGAGAAGCATAAGACGCAAATCCGAGGAACTACCGCAATAAACTGCGCTATAAAATAAACTGCGGCAAAGAACGTGAAAGATTAAGACCAACGTTAGCGACGTTGTCGATACCCTGCTCTTGCAGTTCACCGATCACCGATAGCGCCTCTCTCTGCAGCAGAAAGTGCATCCGCTCTATATCGCACTGCTCGACGTTCGATGTGCTCAACCGCTCACACAATGATGCCATCTGAAAACGATGAACAGTAAAACAAATATTTCAGCACTCAGTGAAGAGACATCATCCCAACCATCCAATTAATTTATATTGCTAACGAGGTGAGCTGCAGCATATTTCATTTAGATTTACATATTAACTTGGAAAGGTACACCTCTATGGAGATACGAAAATTTTTTGGCTCCAACTACATTAAAAATTGCAAAATTCATAAATTTCTTGGTGCATCAATGAACTCAACAAATCTGATTACAGATCTAAGGAACGGCTAGAGACTGTGAAAATTTCCCGAATTCGTTCCCGTGACGTTGAAAAACTGTGTTATTGCATAGCTTTTACGGATCAGTTCCTAAAATAGAATTCCTGCAGCGCATCTACAACCTTCTCTGGTGACGATGCAAACTCATTCTCAATATAGGAAAATCTTATAATTTTTCTGTAACATATTCGATGACTTTAAAAACTGAGTGCCTCGAGGTGCTATGTTGAAAAATCGCCAAAAGACGCCGCTGAAATTTGACCAATGCCAGCACCAGAATTAAAACTTTTATCAAGCGGAAAGAAATGACGAATTAAACCTACATGATACAACTTTCCTGAGTTGAACATCTCCAAATGCGGTTTCCGCGGGAGGCTGAACTGACTTTCGCCAGTTTCAGAAACTTCCATAGCAATCGATCTTCTAGAACAGTGCCTGTCAGATTCTTGAAAAGTGTACTCTCAAACGGGCGTAGTTTTGGATGCGTAGAATTAATTAAAAGTCTGCTGTGCTAATAAAGCTCCCTTTTCAGTTGGCTTTCGAGTATGCACATTCAAATAAACATAATGTGAGAATTTTTGTTATTTAGAATCTATCATAAAAGCTATGTGTCAAAAACACTCAAAACAATAACCAGATCAAACAAAAAACATATGCGTGATGATAACTGAGTGCATTTCCAAGTGTATACGTTTACAATTTTGAGGGGGGGGGGGGGGGGGGGGGGGGGGAGGGAGGGCAAGAGGACAAAATTTCTCAAATTAACTTGCTGACAACAGATTATCATCTGCACAACGCACATCACATCCCATTCCCCCCCCCCCCCCCCCCCTCCAGATTATGATTTTCAGTGTCGACGCTTGCTGTTACAGAAAATGAGACTTTTAAATAACAAATGACGATTACGAGTAATAATAAGCATTACAGAAGTTCACTACTGACGAATCCGGAAATTTGAATTGGGTTTCCATAAACATAAACAGGCAATCTGCCTTCCCTCTCAGATAAAGAAATTTCGGAAGTTGCTATCTTTCAAAAAACCCGCTGACATCTGCAAAGAGACCCTCGTAAGTTGCCAATAAACAAACGTTCCGTCAAAGTAAGGTTCTTTCTTTTAGCGATCTCATCTGCAGTAGTTTTTCTGTAGCATCTCGTCGCAGCGGTTCACATTTGAACTGAATGACAGCAGGTGATGACATCCGAAATCACCCTAAGGAGCCTTTCGCCAAAAACATTAATGTTCTGCTGAATAATGGAAAAGGATAATCCCAGTTTGGAGATGACTCTCTCAACATTTTTCTCAAAATTTCGACACTCCCATATTTTATCCCCTCTGAGGGTTAGTGGTGATACTGAAGCGTGCCATGAACGCCCCTGCCCATCTTCACCAGGGAACCTGCCAACGCTTCTCTTACCCCACTGTCCACAGTCTACATCGGTAACGCGACAATTAGAACGCAAACTGATTCGACGTTGAGAATACTCGGCACTAACTACCTCGTGCCAAGATGACATCCAACGGTGACATATCAATCGCTGCCACTCTTCTGACAGAATTTCTAAAAGCTCAATAGAACGGCGACAGCTTTGCATTACTTCATGCATGCACACTATTGTTCCATTCTTAACTTAATTTTGTTTCATTCTCTTCTTCACGCTTCGATTTCACGCCCACTCACCGCTTTCTCGACGTTTTAAAACATTTTTTTTCCACATGTCAAAACATATTAAAGCAAATACTCGGTTAACCTCTGTTGTCGATGCACATCCACGGCACTGAACCTCGCAAAGATGTGTGGTCTCCAGCAGACTCCCTCTGTGTACTAGTAAATGGGATCACAGCAAAATCGGCGGTCAGGCTCGATGACGTTACTTGAGCGGCAACTGGGTGGCCGTTGTGGGAGATCGTCGAAGAGGTACTCTCTTGGGCTGCATCCAGACTCGACAACGATTGCTGGGGGCTGGCACGATGCTCGCTACAAAACGTGATCGAAGAATCTTCCTCTCGAGCAGCTGTGGAAGTCTGATCAGTGCTGCTCATCGACAATGAAGTCGCATCCCGTAGCGTATCTTCATCCGATGAAAGCACATGCAGTACAGACGCGCTGGTTGACTGAAAAGATCATACTGGAACAGCTCCACGAAAGAAAGGAAGTTCTCTTTGAGGCTAAACGAAACAAAATAGAAAACTTTCGCAAAATTTTGCACCTTGAAATTATTGCAGCGTCCAGCGCGTTTTTTTTTTTTTTTTTTTTGATTGCATTCTGCAACAAGTAAAACTTCAACAATGCAGTGAACGATTACTTTTTTGCTGGATTTCGGGTTTAGTACCGATGAAAAGTGAAAAGGTTGCTGCATTACCTTGTAATCAATCAACACCTCTGTGACAACATCCTTTCACCTCTCTTAGTAGATACTTCCTTCTCGTACGCTTCTGTAAATCTCTACTAACAAAAAGAATCGCAGCGACGTCGCGTTTCTGGGTAATTCAAGTTGGACAACCACTAAAGTTAATGCCAAGCTACTAGATGAACATTACCTACACCGTCGCTCTGAGAAAAAATTAAGCTGCACCCACAACAAACGCCCTTGGTTATGCTCAGAACTCTCATCGCCATACTGCCAAGTTGGGAACCGGCTGACCTGATTAAGTAACTGTAAAATTCCACCTCACCTGTTCTGCTGGTAAGCTTTAACTTCTTCGTCACGGTGCGGCTTTTCAGGCATTTTTCTAGTTTCCTATTCTCCAATTGCCCCCTGTCTCCTTTCACGAAGCATTTCACTCCATTTTAGAGGAAACTGCATTTTTCCGAAGATCCCTGTATAACATTGCGAGTTCCTGCATTTCTTCGATTGGCGACTTTCGCTATCTACGCTGAGAAAATTGCTCCAATGCACTAATAATTGCTGGCAATTGTGGTGGCCTTGCCTCTTCCAACTTATATGTGCAACTTTGTTTCTATGATTCATTTCCAATGTAAACACCGTGAAATCACAACGATATGAACTAATAAAACCATTTATCAAACGTTTATAAACAATCAAAATAGCTAACTCGTCCCCTCCCTGTTCGGACTCTAGTTCGCTACTGTTGTTTCCCACACACAGCGAACACATACAGTACAACCATAAGTGGGTGATTCGCTAGAAATCACTAATTCCGCATCCTGCCATGGCTAATGGGAAACCTTTCACCTTGTTTCACGACAACGCGAGACCACACGTTGGAAGAAACAAGGCCGAGATATTGAACAAATTGGAAACGGGAGTTCTGCCTTATTTACCTTACTCTCCAGACTTTCGTCTAGCAGATTTTCATTTCTTTCGCAACATCAACATTTTTCCCTCGCAAGAAATAGTTCAATGATGACAGGAACATCGCTCATGTCTTCTAAAAATTTATCACCTCCAGAGACCATCGTCCTTCAAAAAAAGAACAATTTCGCTTGGCCCATATTGGCGACAATATGTTGGTTCGAATGGAGCTTCATGAACAAAAATGTTGCGTTTCGATCGGCCCATATATATATATATATATATATATATATATATATATATATATATATATATATATATATATATATATATATATATATATATATATATATATATATATATATCTACGGGACGAAACATCATTACTACTGGAGCCGCCTAATACATCATTTAATATTAAGATGGTGCACGGTGATGTCCCTTCTTAGAAATTTTGGTAGCAATGCAGCTGCGGGCATTGCATCGCCAAGTTTCGAGCATAACGTTAAACCATAGGCACACTTCATTATGCAAACGTGGCAACAGTTCTTTTAAATGCTGCGAGTCATTGAATAAGATGGGTCATTCGACCGGACGTGTTCCGGTGATTCCAAATATGGGCATCTGCCATTTTTTTTTCTGGAATCTCTGATTGTGACTACATGGAAAATTCACCTTTTCAAAAGCACTGCTGTATGAACAATTTTATTGTTAGTCAGCGCTAAAAGGAGTAACTGTTGACATCAAACACTTCCCCTTTCGTTCCTTGGATCCCTCAATCTCAATACAACAAGAGAGAGAGACTTCTTGTGATGTTCCATCTGCTCACAGCTGTGCTCTAAATACGAAACACTGCAAATAGTAACAGTTACATACGTCCCATAGCAAGCAATAATGTTTTCACAGCCTAAACAGGTGTACGTCACATTATTTAACTGCTATCCGGTGCCCAGTGAATTATAAAAGTTAGAAGAAACGCATAAAAAGATAAGTAGAAATGAAGCAAACCTATAGTGCCGAATTTTGAGAAGCGATGACATTTCAATGGCGCATAAATGTAGAACATAGCCTTGAATCATTCGTTGCATATTTTCGAATACGACAAAATCTTCTCCATCCGACGGCGAGCAAGGTGCCAGAACAGCACAAGAGCACAGCAAACGGAACACAAGGTCGTAATTTGAGCGTAAGAAACGCAGCACCAACTCGCCACACGACGTATCCGCATGCACCAAACGCAGCTGCATAGAACGCACTATTCAAAATCGACATTCGCATGCAGTCTGTTCAGCAATAAAAGAGATCGCAGTAAGCAACCTACAGACTTGACAAAACTCGAAGGCGTTCTGAACTAAGAATCACCTGATGCATCATTTAAAGCAAAAACCGTAACTGGACCGTGAATCAGTTCGAAGTACGGATTTAGAATGGTCCGCAAGATACCTCTGTCAAAACTAACCTCTAGCAGAAACTTTCCATTCAGCTTTTTTCTCCATTTATCAAGAAACCTTCACTTGAAATGGGTTAAATGGGTTTTCTTCGTGGCTCTTCTCTAACATTCTGAATAATAACGAAATTTCCAGCACTCCACATGTTTTTCTTATGCCAAAAACGAGGCTGGGAGTGAACTGTTGTAAATGAGAGAAAAGCTGGAAAGTGAATCGTTCATGACTTTTCCTGAAAAAGACTAGAGAAATGGGGAATCATTACGAAGAAACTCACCAGTAACCTCAACATCGGCTCGAAGAGAGCGCAAAATGGCAGAGCGTATGGCCGAACATTGCTGACAAGGTCTTCCAAGGCGTCCAATACACTGTGCAGAAGGGTTCGCGTTGTACCGTTGATGCCTTTAAAAATCATCCGTCGGGTCTATGCAAAGAAAAAAATACAGCAAGGGTGTCCTATAAAGAAGGCCGACACCCATCCTTTCTGAAAGTGCAGAACGGATTAACGTGCACCATACAGTCTCTAAATAATGATTACGAAGTAATCGATGAGCGCAGCCTGCAGAAAAATTAGAATGTTCCACTATCACAATCATCGCTCTTTCATTGGCTTCTTTATTTGTTTCAACTGCTAAAAGCAGAATTAAGTTTCGCTTCTTCTAGAAAAAATAGCGACTGCCTTCTAAAAATCAAGCACTAGGAATGGGAAAATCAAAGAACGGCACCTGGATTCTCCAGTCGACTGCCCGATAAATCAACCATATCAAATCCGCATAAAAAATAGCCCATATTTGGTTTATGTGGATCCATTTCAATCGATGTCGTACAAAGCTCGATCAAAATACGCGCCGTCTCAGCGTGGATTCGCGAATCCGGCAGGTAATCGACATCTGTAATCAAAACGAACAATACCAGCACTCTTTTCTCCTTACAGCATTCAATAAATACTTCTATCTATCTGCTGGCAGCAATTGACAACTGTCAGCATAGCTTATAAATGCGCAAACATCCATCACAGACATCATTACTGCTGTATCATCGGAGTCAAAAGAATGCTTAAGCCCTCGCTCTTATTAATGTCTTCGTTTCCTTCTGGCTACTTCAAAAAAGCGGCATATAGTGTGATGTCCTAGACAGGTGCTGTAGACATCACTGATGAAGTTTCATGAAAGCACTTTCCCGTAGAGCATTTCCGTCTGCAACGATACAGCACAACAAGGCAATAAAAACGCCTGCGCGATGATAAAACCTTCGACTTCCTAATTCTGATTCAAACTACTGCTTAAACTACTATGGAATATTCTCACGCAATACTCCTTGAGTGCTGAGCTAGCCTGAATCAAAAAACTTGCGGAAATATTCACTCATCACCATCCAAATAATATCACCATTTTCCCCCTTCACGTTTTCAAAGGTTTAAAAAAAACAAATTAAAAAAGCCTATCATACTCCTGGTCAGAAAGTAATGAGCATCTGAGATGATAATTACCGTATAAAACTGGTGGATCAATTGGTGAAAGAATCAAAGAAGTGATCCTTGGAGAAGCCATCCTCGCACACTGCTCCACAAAACCCTTTCCCAACGGTTTCAAACAGAAGACGATCTCCTCTTGCAGTGTAGGTCTCGAAGCGCACAAATCCCTCAAGATCTGTGCTGCCCAGTACGCGTGCAATGGCAAAAGTTCGTGCTGCAACAAAATTCTAAGCTTGAGTAATTAAATAAACATGTTTATATTCAACTACTAAAAAGATCAGTAAATAATTAAAGAATGAACTTTAATGGCTATTAGCTAAACCAACACTCAAGTAAAGAGCTCTACTAGTAGAATTACTACAGTCACCAGAATAATACTCGAAAACAATTACTATTAAAAATAAACCAGTAAACAATTACTACCAGAAACAAAGAAACAATGGATAGTGAGAAGACGACAATGAAATATGGCTCGACAAAAGAACGACAAGTTTATGAGCTAATGCTGTGAGCAGCAAGGGATTTTCGCGAATCTTAAGGCAACATCGTCGCCTCTGTCCTCAAGTTTTTTTTGGAATGACATATCCCAAGGATCCGCGCCCTCTAGCTCTCGCGGAAAATTCTATATAATTTCGAGGAAACATCAAGGATCCCTGACGATAATGTTGTCTTCGACATTTTTAAGTTCTGATACTACTGAGAACCTATTCTCCCCTCTTTTCCGCTATTCAAAAAAATTTACTTTTCGCACACAGCCAATCTAAGTCACGTCGCTCACTGCAATTTTCGCATCCGTTTCTCTTCTCCTGCCTGTGACGGTTAAGGGAAAGTGCAGAAAAAAATCGCCTTTCTTACTCGCTACACTCATTTACCTGTTGCACCAACTGCGCTCAAGACCAATGTTATTTCGCGCCTCAACGTAGCCAATGTATGATCAATTAATAGAGAATAATAAGATATGGAGTTTGAAGCAGTCTGAACACAATGATTAAGCTACTCGAAAAGAGATTTCGAGGTACGCTCACCTGCATGATGAAAGTCGCTATCGCCGCGATGCCCGTTGCCTCTGAAGCTGCAGATAACCTGTCGAGCAACAGTGAGTCAAGGGAGGCAATGATCAGATTGGACCTGCTCGAACGAATAGCCTCTGCAAGGTTCGCGTGTTGCAAAATGCAGGTACGCAAAAGCCGCAACACCGACAAGCAAGCTGCCTCGAGCGCAGCACATCGAGGCGCACAACTCTCCAGATGCCCAGATCCTTGCACTAGCACGCCAGCCATCTGAAAACACTAATACTCTGCACTAAAGTACGCCTTCACTTGACGAAATACCTACCATCAACAACTTATTAACCAATCTAAAACCCGTTTAAGCACCCACTACCCACCCTTGCTTGCACAATGGCAATGCAATGGATATATCGCAACTGCTACAAAATTCGGATTTCCCATTCCTCTCATTCTTCACAAATACAATCCATAAAGCGATCGCAACTGAAATACAGCAACTTTTATGACTTTTAGTGAAAAAGAATGATTTTCATGAGGAAGAAGAGGAAAAGCGATTTTCTACTAAACGAAACATTCTACTGAAAAAATATGAGGCCGTTAAAAGTCTATTCGACGGACATACTGAAAAAAACCGCAAAATTATTATTGTCTCCTTCGTATGAAATCTGCTCCGTTGCCCGATAGAACTGGTCATTAAAGAAAGGTCCGCTCTCTTTAAGAAAAAAACACGATGGCTACGTGCCCGGTACTAAGCTTAACAGTGATGATGATCAGGTGAAGTCGACTACTACATGAGTCTCACTGTCAGCATTATTATACCAAGGTGAAACACTACTGATCCAACTCCACACTCATAATATAACTTTGGTGATAATGGCTCCCTATAGGTGAAGACATTTCACCTTACGGCAGTTTTAAGGCAGAAACATACCGAACGAAAAACAGGTGACTTCGAGAGCACTTGAGTTAAAATGACAACTTGAAGGTGCGAACCCAGTAACGATGCATCAGTCACGACGTAGTACTTGAGCAGGTTGCACAGTGTGTCGCATGATAAAGAGCACAGCTCCCACTGAAATGCTTCATATAACGTTTACCTCGAAACTCGCAGTTATATAATTGTTTCATTTTTCAAGCCTCTGCTCCAAGAACATCAAAATGCAGCAATCAAGCGCATTAAACTCGAAAATCGGGCTGCAAATTTCTGCTAATATCGTCTTCTTGAAATTTTCTAACCTCGGAAAAGCTTTTTCAGCTTTCCTGATCAGCGCTCCAAAAGACCTCACAGCTTGTAAATGACTGCCACAGAGGTCAAATACTCAGAGAAAATATTCATCGGGAACATCATGGAGTCACATTTCACCTATAAAAGTCTTCATATACCCCATAATTGCAACTGATGCACACTAATTTTGCTAAGCAGTGTAGGTAGGTGCCTTAATGATGGACTCATGTAGACAGCTATCGTCTTGCAAATAGCTGAATATTAATTAGATGGTCCAATATAAAGTTTTGAACGCGCTAGAAAAATGATAGGACGAGCTGCAATGGAGGTATTATTTAAACATAAAGCAAAGAGATTCACAATGCGATGTTTATTTATGCATTAAATAAGAAATTGAATTAAAGTATGGATTTTATCTCCAGTGAACAGAGAATTCGACGTCCAATTGCTAGATTTTAACGCTTTAATGCTACAACGCAAAGCATATGCCAAATTAAATTCCACTGAGGGAAATGGAACGATTTGCCTAAATACCTAGATCTAAGGTTAGTGAGGCTGTTCTTTCCATTAATTGCCTTATTTTTCAATATTCATAGTAAAACCATTAGACCAAAAAAAAAAAACATTTCTCCTCAATAAGAAAAGTCATTATCTTTTCTTGTTCATGGATCAGTGACATACAACAAACTTCGAAAGCATCAAACTATAAATTCTTGGGTATGGTTTTTGCATTTAGTAGCGAAACTTTGCCATTGCCAAATGAGTATCAGTAGCACTCTACTTCTGTGAAAAGTTCAGATTGTATTTGCGCTCTTCCCGGCATTTGGATGCGGACTGACCTCAAAAGCTTCCAATTTGTGTAAGAGTGCAATAAATCAACACCACTAAATTGTTGTTACGAGAGCACAGAACTGCCGACGAAAAACCTATCGATCAATACATAAAAGAGAAACAGTGAACGGAAAAAACATCACACATCACTTGACAGCAGTAACGCATACAGTCGGACATCGGAACAACATTAGTGCCTTAGTTGTCAGCACCTTTCCCACTCTTGAATATGTAAACGTTGATATTTATTCAAAACTCGAGAATATTAGGCCGTTCTTGAGAGCAGATTAACTGCCGCACACCTGAACTCGAGAACAATACGAAGTACTGAAAAGTAGCAATAGAAACCGCTAAGAACGCAGTCTCGTTGCGATAAAAATTTTTCTCGAACAACACCTGCCATTCGCAAAACTACAGTGTTTATAACACCTAACGTTTTCGCTTTCACAAGTATTTAGAAGTTGTACATCTTCACCACGCATCATATACAAGTCGATATTGTTTAACAGATATTTAGCCTCATATCAGCAACTGGTGCTCATTAAAGTTTAAATCAAAAAGCACTGTGAAGGTGAACTAAAAACTTCAGCTATTTCCTACTCCAAAATGGGGAAGTTTCAACGATTCCTCTCTCTATTTTAAACTTATACGGTCAATGAGGCATTATTCAAAAAGCGCCGGAGTTCGCCGCCCAAGCGTTGCTCAGAAAATTTCGAGTCCCCCCTCCTTCCTCGATTTTCTTTGGAATTACTACGTCCCAGGATGCCACCAAATATCTGCTCCCCATCTTCCGTTTTCTATCAACCGACGTTCCACAGCTGCCCCCTTCCTCATTTTATGGTCGACGTTTAGGGGCTCCGTCATTCGAACTCTTATAAATTCAATCAATTTCATTAGAAGTATTATCAAAAAAAGACATTCAGACGCCCACTACCGTCGGAAAGATGTCTGGCAATGAAGGATTAAGCTTCATTCAGAACGCGAGTTCTCTTCAGTGGTCCCAGTTTCGATATGCGGTCGAAAGTGAACGATGGGTGTCGGATGACCATTCAGTACTCACTCAGTTACCTAAGTTGCCTTCGACTAGACTCGAAATGGCCATCGATAAAGGTTCTTCAAAATATTCCTTCAGTGAACTTATAACT
The DNA here is from genome assembly GCA_013433145.1 of Ascaris suum. Lineage (NCBI taxonomy): Eukaryota > Metazoa > Nematoda > Chromadorea > Rhabditida > Ascarididae > Ascaris > Ascaris suum. The sequence goes on from CM024189.1 coordinate 9,026,512, forward strand.
AAGAATAGTAATGAGCTCTTTTGCAAAAAAACAAACAGTTCTACTTGAGAGTACTAGAAAGTTGCTGCTTCATATGAATGCAGGTGGCACGTCCCATCTATAAAGCATATCATCTTAAATGCAAAAGTCCTGTAACGATTCTCTGCACATGAACCATTGCTAGAAGCCTTTCAGAGGCCAGCAGAAGAAACGTTTTTTCATAAACGGAACGGAGGTTTATTAAACAGATGAAAACTTCGTTGGTGCTGTTGTATAGAACGAGTACGATGGGATGATGGGTTCATCGGGTTTTATATCGTTAAGCCAGAAGCTCGCGGAAGTGGAATAGGAACATATCTTTGGAAGAGAGCTATGGACAGAACAGGTGGAAAACTTGCCGGGCTCAGAGCAGGTTAGACTGCATTTTTCTAATTCCATTGAACGCGAACACCGAAACTAGAACGTATTATCAGTGGAACAGTGTGCCTGGCGGTATGCCTGTTGACTCCAATGGAGTCGACAGAGAGACTCGTTACCGTGAGGAACAGCAGTCCTACTCCAACAATTAGCCAATTCTCCTCGAGATTTTTTAGCTAATTCATACGAATTCTCCTCGAGAAAAAAAATGAAAAAATTTCAGTTCCAAATATGGGGTCGAAATATCAAACGCGCGAGTTCAAGGTACGAGTTCGCCAGCTCTACAAATATATCGTATCCGCTTGCAAACTCACTTTATTACTCTCCGCACGGGTTTCTGCGCATCGCCAACAAAGGATTGTTTCTTTCTAGGATGTTTCTTTCTCTGAACTAAACAGACAACAGCTCGACGCCTTATACGCATACGATAAAAGCATCACCGGAAGGGATCGCTCCCAGTTTTTCCGACTATTCGTGCAGCACGAAGAAGTGAGTTCAGAAAAGTCGCCATCCACCTCTGTCATTCTCCTCCTGTTACAATGACCATGGCAAACTTCCCAGTAAGTGCAAGTAGGCCCAAACTGTTTACAACCAGACGACCTCTGCTGACAGACAGACTGCAAGACGAAGTGCCAAAATACCAGAAGTAATGCAAAAACACCCGGTTTCATGAGTTACAAGAAGTAAACGCAGAACGTCTGGGGAAGGCCGCTGTGATAAGCGCTTTGGTGAATGATATAATTAATGACACAGTCTCGAACACATTCCATGAAACCGTCCGATTTACAAGCCGGATATTTAAAACAACGTCCGTAGGTAGTACCCGATAAACTCAATGAAAAAGTATTTTATCAAATTTTGACGTGAACAGTTCAGGAAGAGGATGAGATATCACAGTCAAAACAGGCACAGGGAGTCATTCCAATCATCTTACCGTGTCAGCTGTCATCACCAAACACATGTACGAGTGATTAGCATCGTCATCTCGCAAAAGCGCATAACGAGGAAGCCCATAACAGAAGTGACCTTTCTATAATGAGCGCATAATTACTACCGTTTATCTCTTTTCTATATATAAGGTAACTCTCCTTCTTCCCTCCGATATTCCTGATTTACTGCTAGCTAGCTGACGACCAAGCAGAGCGGAAGACTTGCGATTTGCAAACAGCAGGCATCATTCTTTGCGAAAATTGACTCCTGCCCTCGACTTTTCTAAAAATTTCTCGTTTTTCTCTTTCGACGTTCATGCGACTTGCCATTCATTGTTAAAGGCGAGGAAGGGGCAAGATAACCCGTGATTTACCCACACCTATCTGGTCCAGTGCCTAACTTGTCGCTTGGGTCTCTGATAAACGAGATTCGACAAGGCCTTCCGATTTTTGCATAAATTAAGGATAAGAAAAGCGTAACATAGTATTTTACCAGTCGTAACGCATACGCACAGCAACCAGACCAAAGCCGCGGACAGTACAAAAGTAAAGTAGAACAGGAGGAGACGATGGCGTCAGAACCTTAGGGAACGGAAAATAGCGAATGGGACATTAATAGGAGTTCGCATGTGAATCCGACTGCGAGACTTCTGCGCACGATATCCGCCAAACAGCGGATTCAATACTAAAATTAATAATAAATTATCATTTGTATTTACCACGAGTATGCTTTCCGCCTCACCAATTATGTTTACAGGTTCGAGGTAAAGTTCTGCTACGAGCTTGTGGAGAAGTGATAGGTTATGCAGCGATCGTCCAAACAGGTTTTCCAGAACGACGTCTCTATAAACCGGCTCCGCTTTATGCAGACGAACTTTCAAATGCCCTCCGCATAGCAGTCGCCCTACTGCAGAAGCATCACCAAAAGAACCCCGACTCCGATGTTGTTGTTTTAACGATCGAAGATAGTGCAGGCGGCACACAACTCAATCCCATAATAGAGCACGATGCAGCAATAAGTCCCGAACATGGCGGCTTGACCCTCTTCAATAGAGATCCCTCCCCCTTTATGTGCATGCTATTCACAAAATGTTACATCCCACACAACAACTCCAGCCACTTCGATGCCTAACAGTCATTCGAACCTAGGTATTTTCTTCCGTCGACCGAATAAATTGCCACTTATGTTTAACACTCAAATACACTTTCAGTGAAGCATCCTCTTTCACTGAGTCAACGTAAAAGAACTCTAAGAGAGCACCACCCTTGCCACAGAGGCGGCAACCAAATAAAAAACATCTGCACTTTCGTAGGCTAAAAACCTACATTATCAAATTTAAGAAACTACTGCACATATGCAAACGTACATCGCAACTCCTCAGTATTTTTAAACACCATAATCCTTACGAGACATCCCATCTTTTCGAAAATCAGGCAAATCGCATAAAACTATCCTGGAATTACACAATAGATAGGAAAACTCCATGCACGGCATTGAGTACCGCGAACTGCAGGTGAATGGGAAAGCAGATACTAATCTAAAATTCGCTCTCGCGCTGCAGGTATCCTACAATGTAGTTTTCTGACAACGGTCCCATTGTAACGAAATTATGGCCATGACAATTTTAGGCACTTTGCCAAGAATGAAGTTGTAACATTTGACATTTGAAATGCTGCTGTGCAGAAGACCGTACGATCACCACGGAACCAGCTGCTAAAGGAAGCGTTCGTGGAAACGACGCGAAGACAGGCGGACGGATTCTATCCGCAAATCCATTCGATTAACGGCAGTAAATATTCTTCCAAAGTCTGCCATTGATGAGATTTGATTGCGAGGGTTTCAGCAAGGGAGGAAGGGAATTTTGCGGGGCCATAAAATATGCGAGTTGGCTCCTACCTACTCTGCAGATTTCACTTGAGTCCGGTACAGGCCCTCGAGTTGAACTATGCTGACAGACCGGTAGATAAAGATTCCATAACCTGTTTTTTTTTTTTATTATGCCAGCCTTGGCCTCTTTGGTGAATACATACACTTCGGGAAAAAACTTTGATCCCAACCGAACCCGAAATTAGACTCCGGTTCGTAACCAAAACATAAAACATAAACCACAAATGCTAATTATCTTTTTAAGTGGTCCTCGACTGAACAGCGGACAATAAACAATAAATAACTATATGTGCACCATGAAAATAATAATAAAAATAAAATATAATCACAATTATAATCATAACAATAATAACGAATCAGTATTTGTCGCGTCAATCGGCGAAAGAGACAAAACACAATTCCAGCGAAACGATAAGAAAGATTTCGCCGGTGATTTTGTAGGAAAAGAAACATAGAATCCTCCACATTGTTGTGAGCGGATTCTATGTCTCCCCCCATTGTTGTCATTCTTTCTAAATGTACTTAACTTTCTATGCCGTATCTTAGTCGTTTTTCTGTATTGTTAGCAAGGTCTGCGACCCCCTCCCCCCTCACTCACTGCCACCATTGCATTTTTATCGCGCTTCGACGCGACAGTATTAACCATTAATAACTGCACATAATAATGAGTAAAAGACATACCATCTGATCTTCCTGCTCATATGACCGATAGGCGAACTGCGAGATCACCGATTTCATGAGGAATCGTAGATAAGGTAGGAGTCGGCCATCGTCGAAGGTGCTTGCCGGATGGAGCATCAGTGCCCTCATAAGGTGTAAAAATCCAAGAGTTGAATCATAGCTACGCACCGCACATTCTCGCTCGTCCAATTCTTGCTTTAAAAAAAAGCGTATGATGCATTTCGCAGTCAACCATAAATTCATAGGGAACAATTTCCAAAATTCTAATGCCCCGATGAAGCACATTTTAATAGCCCTTTTAAGAAATCCATCGTCGGGTACATATAGCATCAGCAATAAAATCGACGACACTGAAAGGAAAGTAGTTGTGATCGACTGTGAAGTCAACTAGATGCAACCGGAAGCTGCTGCTGGTGAACACATAGAAAGTCTGTTGAAAATGAAATGCCGAAAATCCCATCTCTTAAAAATGAATCGTATGAACCAAGATGAAGGGTATGAACATTATAGTCGCAGATGACCAAACTAAGTAAATCCGCATGATACCAGAAGTCGCATCAACAAACACTTCCAACATAAGCTTTCTTTTGCAGCAAAGAGATCTGCGCGCACTAGAAAAAAAAACTTTCCAGAAAATAGAGAAACCTTAAAGCATAACAGAATAAGCGCATACAATCAGATCCACAAATGAAAGAATAATCCGTTGTCTGACCATAAGAAAGGACAAAAAAACTAAAAACCGTGAATAAAAACCTAAATTTTATTTTATAACTACAATTTTTATATAACTAAATAACCAGTAAGCAAATTTTTATAACCATTCACCTGAATTAGACCAAACAGATTATGAGTCTATGGTTAAATCAGAGGAGAATTCGCTTATTGCTAGGAAATGCTTGAAGAATGCGATGTGTTAATTAAACAATCATTTCCAAATAAAACTGGAAAACACATTCGATTAAGTTGATGCAGTGGGCCTCATTAGCCAACTTATTTCACTTCACTGTAAACAACTTAATCAAAGAAGAAATCAAAAGTTGCCTGAATGCCAAGAAGTTTGCCATCTGGTGCAGTCGTCAAAACAGAGTGGCTCTTGAGAAGGGTCCAGATCTTTCTGGCGGTAATTCCATCTCTTGCGAGCACCGAAAGAAAACGGTAGAAGGTTCCTTTGAGTACGAGTGGAATCGATGTACCAAGCAAGCCAACCAGTGGGTCCATCATAAACATCTCGTCAGAAGCGAATTGTCGACAGGCGTACGGATCCTAAACAATCTGACAGCCTAACATCTCAGCACCTTGCCAACCTCATGAAAAGGAAAAGAATCTTTCCTCAGTTAAGTTCACATCTTCCCTTAATCGTTCGGAAGTGTAGAAACTAACGCGGATTTATTCGACGTAATATGGTATGATTAATCAGTGAACGTCTAACGAGGCGTATCGATTATTCGAGGGTGTCGAGGGGAAGTGGAGGAGGGTGCTGAGAGTGGAAGAATGTCCAGTTCATTTACTAATTCCAAATGATGAACCTCGACGCGACCATACTGTTTCGAAAAGTGTGAAAAAGTCAATTCTTTGCGTCAAGCACCCGTGGGCATCAACTTCCCCTCTCTCCCCCCCCCCCCCCTCCCCACCCCCTCTCCTTTAAAAATGCGCAAAAGCGCAAATGCGATCAGAATTACGTCCATTTTGTCGAGAACTCGTTCTAGTTTCTTCTGTACAACCACGTAAATTCTTTAGCTCCGCAAAATTGCTTTCAACACATCTTTCTTTTATGACCATTTTGCGTGCGTTTTTCAGTAGGTGATTTGTAAGCAGGATCAGGAAGGTAGCTTGCCTACGCCGTTCTTCACCCTTTCAAAGCTCCCCGTGTGATCCCCTTCTAATCTCGTGCTACTCTTTGAACAATCTGCAAGTTTTAAGGAGTTCATGCGAAATATCTCCAATCTCACTCCCGTCCTGCGTGCATTTTGTCACTAAATTTCTACCGCCAAGTTTTCTCCACACTCAATAAGCTTTTTTAGCTTGCATGGAATTCTTCTGCTTTAACGCGACTACTTTTCAGTTAGATCGCTATGAGAAAGAGTTGCAACCTCGGCAAACTTGTAGGAGCCAGAGTTCAGTTTTTTTGGTCATCTTTTGTGCCGTGTCTGCAAGCCTCAGCTTAGCCCAATCTGCTTTCACTATTCAGTTAAAACATTCTGGACCAAAACTATTGCCCTGCCTCCCGAGGAGGCTGCATGACATCTGTAAACGTTATTCAGCCTTTGCCAAACCTCTATCTTTTACATATGCAGTGGATAAAGGCTACCGACCCTGCAGTAACTGTAAAAGCAACACCATTTGCGCATTCACCGAAAAGCTTTACTTTTGCTTACCTGTATTCACTGCGCACAGGGTCTTTTCCCTCCATTCTTTCTTCCCACTCTTTCGAGTACGACTTTTCCATACGTCCACCCCCCCCCCCCCCCAAAAGTTGATTTTTACATGAGAGTCCTCCTGCACCACATGCGAGGGAAGGACGCAGTTTCAACTTGCAGCCTTAATGAAGGTGACATGCTTCTGAAAGTGGTTCTTGCAAGCAAATTTATCTAAAATCGTTCGAATAAATAACGTATAAATCGAAATCCAGCCACGCCTATCCACTGAGAAATAACGAAAGGTGCTGTCATATGTTAAGCGTGATGAGTTGGAGCTGAACGCAGCCGTCACGAACTGTGATCAAGTAGAATCCTTTTAACAGGGGTTTTTCTGTGTCCAGTGAGATAAGTAGCAAGTAGAGTCCTTATTAAAGCCCGACTATCCTCACAATGTTCATTAAAGAAAGCTGCCTTCACCTGGAGCGCGATAACTTCGGCAAGTTGGGTCCATGCAACGAGGCCGGCAACTTCTTCCTGCGATAACTGTTGCACCACCTCCAATTTCATTTTAAACGCACGATCCGCAGTCGCCTTTGGAACTCTCTTTTTGCGGAATGCATCAACATATCCGCGAATCGCCCAGCAGAAGTGAGCGAAGGAAATAGTGTCCGCTGTTGCTGAAAACTTCCAAACATTCTTAGGTGACGAATTTAAGAGAGATAGGGAAAATACGGAAAAATCCCTCAAAAACCTTCGTTTTTTACGACTGGAGAGAATCTCCACTCTTTACAATAACACTTTTGAAGTGCAGAAGCCACTTCTCTATGATTAACTTCTGAAGCCATTTTGCAAGAATGAAATTTGGGAGATAGAGGTAATGGCCCGATTCCACAACGCGCTGTTCAAGAAATCGTTAGAATCCTTGCTGCAAATTTCTTTTCCAAATGGCGCAGCGAAATCTTCAATTCGAGTGTGATGAGTGCTACCAAATGACCTCTTATAAACAATCACCTCATCAAAAAAAAAGGAAATAGTTACTAATGCGCTGAATGAATCCTATGAACATGACCGCCTATTCATTTACGCAAACAAGCCATGTGATATTTCCATTCCGATACTCCTTTTCGTATGAAAGATTATTTCATTTGAAATTGTTTCTTATTTTATTTTATTCAGTTACTGCGTTTCGCTAATAACGATCGCAGTCTGTAAATTTCCTCATCCTTCCCCCTGATTTCGTACAAAAGAATCATCGTTCCCCAACTAATACCAGCGTCAATATAAACACATTCGAAATTGTGGGATCACCAATAAGATAATTGGTTATTGAAGTTTCCCCATTCACTGTAAACAATATCAGATTCAAGAGACCTACAAAAAATACACTGTAAATTTCCTCCCCCTCATTCCGTACAACGCAAATACTGCAAAAAAAACGGAAAAATTCATAGGCTGAAGCAAACTTATAAGAAAATTTAGCGTGCAAACAAAAATCAAATCAAAGTAAGCTGAACAACCTCCATGTGAAGACGACAGTAATCTGAATATAAAGCTGGCCATCGCTTTATTCTTGCAGAGGTTTTTTAGCATATCGAGATAAGTGATCTGCAACACCGGTGACAATATTTCCTTCCCGCTCCTCAAAAACTTTCCCAGTGCCGGCTGAAAATAGGATCATTTACAATTACCGACCACATAAAATATGCACAGCAACCCGCAACCTTAGCCGACTTGCTTACGCCATGGGAAACACTAACAAATCCCTTTTTTGGCATTCCAGGATGGCTTAAATCGAAGCTCTAAACCTCTAGGAAGCTCAAAAAAAAGCTTCAAAAAGCTTTCATCCTTCATCATTTAAAAGAAAGTGGTTTTCCGGCATCGTCTTAGATGAATGTGATCACAGAAGCAAGCAAAAGGAAATATTAATATCAATAGGTGTACACAATACTTGTCTTGGAAGATAAACAGCATTACATAAGCGGCTGCTAAGATAATCATTGTATGACTCTGTGAGAAATTCAAAAGTAAAAGCACATCCCGCAAAGGTTTGTGACCTCCTGGCTAATAAAGTAAAGGAAACACTAGAACAGTGGACAGTTATGTGAACCACAATTAAGATACTAACAACTGACAAGTGAATTAACGGTCACTACATTGTTAGGTGCATCAGAAGAAGGAGAATACCACTCGCCGGAATATAAAAAATAAGCTGCTTTGAATGTCGTTCTCGAAAAAAAGCCTCTAGAAGAGCTGGTGTGTGCGAAGGTGAATCTCAGCCATTTCGACCCTCTATGGGAGGAGAACTTTTTAGGAGCTTCCTCTCCCCCTTTGGTGAAAATGTCGCTTGAATGACGCGAATGAATTTTATAGACCAAAAGTGGGCAATCAAAGAAGAAAAAAACTATCAACGCTCTAGCCGTATATGCAGGTAGCACCATAATGGAGGAAATAATTGACTCACACTATCTGGAGATAAGAACTTCGCAGCCGCAGTAGTCACTATTCGAGAATTGCTATCGTAGAGATCAGCGACCAGCCGTAAGAACTTTTCGAAGTGCAGTGGCAACTCAGGAACAAATCCGTGGTCGAGTGATAAATCCACGCTTGATAACTCTTCCTCACATGTACGACGCAATAGCACCAACTGCAACGTTATCACTAGTCCACAACGCCTCCCTCTTATCTGTGGTATACAACTCAATGGGAAAATCATGAGCAGTTGACTGTTATATCTTATGTGCAGTCCCGCCTAAACGCTTGAGAATTTCATGTTCACAACGTTTGCGCTTCAAAGCAAACGATTCATTGCACTGCTAGAATATCATTGCTGGAGACCTGCCGATACCTCCTTTGTCAAAAGAATTCGATGAAAAACCCGAATCATGCAAGAGCAACCCTGCTCCCCATTTTTGACAATTCTTGGCTCCCGTAACTGCTGAACTAAATAGCGTTATTAAATGTTTCGACGCATAACGCATTTAATGAGATTAGATCGTAAGGGAAACGGAAAAAAAGCTTCAAAAAATAAAATATTCACTTAATCTAATTATTACTCCGGAAAGAAAAACCGATCCATCTCAATAAATTTTCAAAGTGGAAATCCGATAGCAAAAATCCTGAGGTAAAGAACATATCGCATTTTTAGTCGCCAGGCACTCATTCTGCGGTTCGAAATGTCATTCTATCCTCTTACATACAACGCAAGCGAAGGCAACTGAAATTTTTCCTAGACAAGCGAGCAGTCATTAGCTTTCTATAATGCTCCTGGCCAGTCTGAGATTTCGAAGCTATGGTATGCGAGAGAAGATGGCGAAATAAATTCCGTGCTAAGAGCTTTCTGCAGACGCGTGGCTAGTAACTAGAACAGTACTCAGGCCATGCGCTATCACTCTACATAGTTGCACTGGGTTTTGCAATAACCGTAGCAACGCCCGACGCAACAGAATATCACTTGTGCTTTCAGCCTTACTTAGAGACAGCAAGATAAGCGAATATGATGCCACCATTCCAACGATCAACTGCACAGCTTCAGCACTACCCTCGTGGATGTGAACCGTTGCAAACAGTGCGCAGACTGTTTAAATTCAGTTCGGAAAAGCATGCCAGTTGCAACATCACTTGCACTACTACTTAGCCAATATTTTATCTTCTTTCCAAATTTAGAGACAGTTTCTCCGCATTTACATTACTTCCGTACTTTCATATTCTTTCCCAAATTAGTGCCTAAATCTTTTGGAAGGCTTTTAAGCACTCCTCCGACAGGAAGCCAAAGAAGGCTGCCCATATGTGCATTCATTTCCTGTCACTTTTTCGGCCAAATAATAGTTCTCGTTCAGCTTCAGAAAAATTCCCCGCAGATATAGAGAGACCGATCTCGCCCTCCATGTGCATACCAATTCTACTTTTAATTCCTGACCACCTTATTCAAGAGCTGCATGAAAAGTCCCAAGAAATGGCGCATAAAGTCAAGCTCACCTTGTCAGGGAAATAGGTGATGAAAAGTTTCACGAGCGTATCGAGTGTCTCGAAGGCAGCCGCATCATTCCTAAATCCGGGTGATCTGACTACACTGCAACGTAGAAATGAAAACACCATGGCGTTAAGTGCCTTCTTCAGTAAACTCGAGATGTCGTCGTCGTCGAGCAATGTGAAGTCATCATCTGAATATGACAAGGTCAATAAAGCTCATATGCCCCAGAATGAACAAATACATCAACAGATGAAGAAATTAAATATCGGATATACAGCCATAGTCATAGCCGTGCAATTAATCGTAAAAAATTGGGACCCCCCTTGATTCATACAAGCAGACAGATGTGAATTCGTTTTTATATTTTACACCTTACTTTCCTCCAATGTGAAACATGCCACAGAAGGATCAAGCGCCAGATTTGAACTTGCCTTAGACAAAGCTTGAAAAGAAACTGAGCTTCTTCGCAAAGATGACTTTAAAGGACAAATATATGCCTAGTCACTGCTCGATCTTTAAGAAGAAGCACATTAGAAGTCGAAAATGTCACACTTCGTCGGTCAGGAATATTCCTGCACAAATCGCATTCAATGAATATTCCCAAGGAAACTTGAAAAAAGTTTTGAAAAATTGCGCCCAGCAACTCAAGGGCACATGGACATTCCCATGATGCTTTGCATGGGATTTCATGCAATGCATTATTCAATCATCCGCCAGGCTTCTGCTTCTATCACCATCATGGTTGTAACCACGATGTGGATCCCTCCTTCCCAACTGCGATCGAGATCAAACTTTCAGAGCTATTTTCAGCAGCTTTCGCAAAACTTCAGTGCCACTATTCGCTAGATCCCACTGAATTACAAAATGTAAAAAGTAGCTCAAAGTCTACAAACACAATACAATCACTCAGGTTGAAACTTACTATCACTAGGTGGGCAAATACTTTTCTCGTATAAAAACCATACAAGTGATGCAGTTGGTTGGAGTTTAGACAAAACATTCAACACCACGCTGTTTCGCTGTGTTTAGAATTGTATGCACACTTCGAGTCTTTTTTTATAAGTTTTGAGTGTTTATTTCCAAACACAGCAAAGCGCCAATGATGAGAATAAGTGAACAAATGATATCGCAAAGAACTGATGAACTCTGAAGACTCAGAGAACGGCCATAATACTGGCTACTCGCGATAGAAGTCGATATATGAGGAATCCCAGGACGGACGACGCCAAAGGAAAAGGTTTTCGTGAAAAAGTGATTCAGTGAAATATCGCAACATAATAGACCACAATGACAAGGACAAGTCAGCACGTTACGAACAACAGATACCTCACTCTCCCTCACCGCATAAAAATAACTGCAATTGGTTTCTGCTGATGAGATCCCGTAGCAAAGCGCCAACAACGGTGGCAAGAACATCACGAGGTAACAGTGTCATACTTACGTGGAAATGATGAGACTAATGCTCTCAAGTGTAAGCAACAAAACTTAAAAATAAACGACTACCCGGATGCACAAAATCGACCAACCTTCCAAGCTGGATCGACTCGCGTTCACCCATGTGTACGATACAACAGAAGCGAACTGTAAAGACGCAAGGACGCACATGTCTGGCCAACTGCTGACGAATTCTTTTCGTAGAGCACCCAATATTGAGGTAATGCTTTGAACTGCAATTTCATATATTCGGACATCAACGTCCGTAAACACAGTTGCATGCACATGTGCACATGCAATATTTCTGCACTCTCTCTCTCTCTCTATACATTATATATATATATATATATATATATATATATATATATATATATATATATATATAAAATTCTTAGCTGAGGTAGGATTGGTGCACTATAAGAGTGGTCATGCCATCTCCGTCAGCTTCATACCCTGCATTATGCAGCTGTATAATTCGATTCTATGCCTCCTTAGAGAAAAAATTTCACAGTCTCATACCGGCAGAATGGAGGGGAATTCGCATAAAGAAAACTAGATTAGTGTTCGCGAGGAAGCAGCACCTCTTGTTCCCATTGTCAAGCAGGATATAAAAATATAGGTATTCCCTATCCCCCCTTCCCCTTCCTTGTCTCACCTCATGCAGTATATCCTACTCATAGCTGACAATGACCGACCATAAACATTCCTGACAGTATGCTGCACACTAGGCCACAGGTGTTGATGTTAGTCCTTTCTTATCAATCGCAATAAGAAAAAACTGCTTGCCGAATGAAGTGTAAGAACAGCCACCCAGCCTTAGCAGTTAGCAACTCACTGTTTCGTTATTTTGGTACCTTCTCTTTCCAGGAAATAAACCAGAAAGACACTGTAAAATTCAGCATATTTTCTTCACCACTAAGGATCCATACATTTCTATCCACACTTTTGAAACATCTTACTGTTTCACGTTACTTCATACGATATTCTTAAACTGTTGGCGCAGAGCAGAAGTTGCCCACGAATAACACTAAAGAAGGGTCAGTCGAAGAAACGTTTCTTCAAATCAGACCTGTACCCATGGAGTGATAAAAGACGTTCGAAAAATCAAAAATCTTACTTTTTCGCATACTATGAGGTGAAATTAACATAAGTATGGCAGTCCACACACAGAGATGCGAAGTAGTGAATAACGAAGTGGGCGCTAGTTGCTTCAGAGGATTGAGAAGATCACTGAGAAAGGGCGGAGCATTAGTTTCATTCCACGATGAGCATAGCATATAAAGCGTATCCCTGCAGTTTGTTATCGTCTCCTCTATGAGCGTACACAACTGAAAGAAATGACCAACTTTTAGATATAACACATTCGGAACTAGATAAACTGCTCTTCACACTTTGCAATGAAAATGCAAAAAAAGATGCAAAACTACTGCGAGAAAAATGCGAAGAAAAAGTTTAGAGGGAAGAAATATGCGAAAATTTCAGTAGCCTATTTAACATATTGATACTACGAGATGCACTTCAATAATTTTCAACTCCAAACTGCACTTGTGCCGGCATTTTTCAAAAAAGATTTTCAGTGCATTTCTGGCAAACCTGACGTTCGAAAACCCAACTTCGGGATCATGCATGTCCAGTGCCTCTGAAAACCTCTGGCAACCACAAAGTTTATCGAACGCTCCGGATGAAATTTTCGCGAGAGCTAAGAGTAACTAAACTGCTTTCCTTGCAGACAGTGCTTGTATAGCGAAAGACGACACAGCTACGACATCGAAGCACTGCTGTCAACGAAAGAGGGAAGAAAGGCGAGCAGGGGTGCACCGCTTTCGCTTGATCAAAGCGAATATGAACTCGGGCTTTCCAAACAAAGTTTGCGGATCGCCAATTTTTGCACACATTTCTTAGAAGGACCAACCATTTTGTTAGGTTTGTGTTGCTGTTAAAAATATTTGAAAGCTTAGTAAGGAAAACAACTATCAATAATGCCAATCGAGAAATAAGCAGCACTTACAATCTGTTGGTGCTTCGATCCACCAAGACCATTAACGCTTGGATGATGGAGCATATGCAACTCGGAATCTAAGCTCATCTGCGTCACTTCTGCAAAATATTTGTTGCTTTAATATAACAATACTTACTGCCGACATCGACAGAAAAAATTGATCAAGAGGATGAACCCCAAACCATAACTAAGGAAGCTCGAGTTGATCCTCCCCCAAGGAACGACCGCATGATTTCAGTCACTGATCTAGACGAGCACTTCTGCGGCCGCATTTATGCAATCATTCGTATCGATACCCCACTCAAAGAGGGATAACGCAACAAACTATGAGGTGGAGAATCGGTGAGAACTACCGATACGTACGCATACATAAACACTGTAGAATCGTTTAACAGTGAGCTTTCAATAACGAACCGATAAGGCGTTTAGCTAGAGGTGCACTGGCACAGAACTGTGTGAGAAACGCCGACATCGCCGGCATTAGCTGCATTCCATCGTCGAGTTTCATCTGCACGAGTGCCTTCAAAAAGAAAACCACATCTTCAATGTTCCGAGATCGATGACCAGTGGGTCATCGATCTCGGATGACCAACTGGTCCACTACAGAATTTATCTATCGGAAACATTCTTCAACTTAATGAAATTTGCCACTATCTAATCTGGGCTCTGTCAACAGAGATTCATTCAAGCGAAAGTGGAATTAGCTTTGTAAGCTTCTCAAGGGTAATATCCTATCCTTAAAAAATAAAAACCTCCTATTCAAAATTTGTGCACTGTCAAACAACACGTGAGCAAAAACGAAATGCAACGCTGCACTTTGGTAGACTGCACTTCATTTTGGCAACCTTATTAGTCGCTGAATGTGCGTCTTCGATCAAACAGTCCTGGAAGACTTTACTTGAATAAATATGCAAAAAAGTTCATCTACACGCGAATACACTAGCAACGAAAGCTACCTTGGCTCCTAAGGAAGCACCCTCACATGCAAAAGAGCCTTTAGTCCATTCGCTGCCCCTTAATCCACAAAACAAAACAACTAAACAGGTAAACCTTTGTTGCGACACTCAGAAGGCGATGCGTATCGTAATAACATACGATTGCACAAAGACCACGTGTCCAGTAATAGAAGTGCTGACTCTGCGCTTCGCCTGAACAAAGGCTATTCGAAAAGGAGATGCAAAAATAAACGTAAAAACGTCTGTGTGCATTCGCTGTCATAAATATGCAAAAATGTTTCTGTGCCTTAAAACCTTGATTATGAGCACTATAAATTGCCAACCTTGTAAATGAGATTGATGGAGAGCAGTCACAATAGTAAACTTTTCAGGTAAACTTCAGGAAGTGTGTAACTTTATTAAGAGGTTGTAAGGTAGAAAAACGAAGGAAGCAATAAATTTGAAACGAAACTGAAAGTGGAAAGGGTCGTTTCAGATGGCGTGCTTCAACGTCGAAGGCCCGATGCACAAGCTTAAGCTTTACTAGTAATCAATAAGAACTAGTTTACGAATCCGCAGATCATTCGGAGGGATTTCAATAGATTCAAGAAGATTTCACACATTTCAACCATACCCTGATAATCCTCACATGTGCATCACAAAGCAGGAACAATCGGCCACTTTCACTATATGAAACACCCTACCGCTGTTAGATACTGTTCCGGTACTCTGCCACCCGAATCCAGTACAATCGCAGGAATTCACAAGTAGCCCATCAAGCAACTTACCGGTTGAAATAAGCTCCAGCGCATCGAGCTCGTCACAGTTGAAAGTGTCCGAAATGACAATAGCTTCATTTCTCATTTCCGGATCCACATGCACTGTATGTCCGTTTGGAAGTTTCACTACTTTACTGGGCTCAAGTTCGGATCGGTGAGCTGCTGATCTACCCTGAAACTCTTTTCCAAAGTGAGCACTACTCGAACAGCAGGAAAATTCCACCAATAAACAAATTATTATTTCTTCAATGTTCACAAGAAACTTCATCATATACCCATAGACGCTAACAAGGCAGAATGCTTTCTGCACATGAGGCAGCTACTTAACAAAACTGATACTCACAATTTTTATAAAATACATCACAAACTCCGCTTTGACAAGCACTATCAGCTATCAACCATGCTTGTATTGCCACTCAACTTTGTTAGTTCGAGCTCTTGAACGAAGGGAATTACCACCTTCACCCATCATAGTGCAACATGCCTCTAAGACATGCAACTTCACTTATGAGAAGAAAAGGAAAAAGACGTTGTTTGATGCACTTACTCGCAGCCCGTCATGAACTAATTTGTTCGCCTGTACCATAAATTGCTACTCGCTACTCTCTGCAATCATCAACATTGCATGCAATTGTTTGCAGCAGCAGTGTTCGATGACGTAATAATAAACAGCAATAACAGCTAAGCGGCAAAGAACAGTTGCTAGCATTCATCAGTAGCTAGCACTAGTGGTAAAAGAAAGCAACAGTGTCATGCAGCAGTGGTTACATTGGTATAACGAGCAGCAAGTGATGGTGGCAGGTGGCACTAATTACAAAACTAATGGTGCTGATGGCAAGCAATAGTATTAGAATAGCAGACATACTGGAATGAATATATGTATGAGTTCAAATTCTGCTGCATTCTTCTACTTTGAAACGTGTGCCACATTTAAAGAATCCTTCATTACCCTGTGTTTTGAATGCGTTAACCATTCAAGAGACCTGTCCCACTCAAAGTCATGTGCTAATAATTTCAGCTTTTGCAATAACAATCGGCGGTCAAGCACCAACGACTTGAGATCATGCAACAATGACTTCAAGTCGTGCGGTCAACTATAGAAGAAAAAGAAAACAAGCGTACTGCGTTCTTGAGGATGTTGATGAACAAAGCCTTGTTGGCCGACAGTAAATCGAGCAATTCTCTTGCTTCCGTTTCATCCACATTGCCATTCGCATCGATAAACTTATTTAGTTGCTCATATATACGCCGAGCTCGTAACCACATTCTCAGCACCTAATCACCTCTATAAAAAATAAGATAACAAAACCAGCTCTACAAGCATTTATAATACACTTGGCCAAATTCACGAATGAAGAGAATGCCCTCGAAGTCTGATAAAAGAAAGGCGCTATTATTAACTCATTACTACTAGTGTTACTGTTACTTGCTAATTCTGCTAGCACTGCCTACTATTACTGTCTGTATAACTTACTGCTATCACCTTTTTTAACTTACTGCTAACAAAAATCATATAGGAATATTACAAGCAAAAACTACTACTAGCATAAACAATATCTTTTACAGCATTACTATTTTTATTTTAGTAATACTACAGCATTCTAATCGATTGGGTTTGCGTAAGCTTTGAAAATTCAGCTGTTTCAACTGCCTTCAATCTCGGTGCCGAAAACGTTTATTTTCCCTTAGTCCCCTCCCCCTCCCTCTTTATCACTCAGCTGTTCCAAGGGTAATACTCCCCATTAGCAACAGCCACCAAGCCAAACAGAGGAAAAAATGCAGTAGGGTGGAAAGTGGAAGGGGGAGTTTCCAGTTCGAAAAGTTCATTACATTTGAGGAACTGGATTCTAACTGCGCTTAAAAAACCTCTTTCCGAATTAAAAAAAATGAACCTGTTTCCATTATTCTTGAGCACTCAGCACTTCTTTAGAATCTCATTACCAACTTGCTGCGATAGTATTTCTACCGATCCGTCAAATAAAGCATTACAGAATGCCCTCGGGAAAAAAATTAACATTGTGCAGGCAAGGAAGTGTGCGGCGACCGCATTTAAACATACATCTCTGCGTTCAGTTGTATAGCAAAAGCTTACTTCAAAAAAGGTGTTACGTCCATGCTCCCCACCACTATAGCTTGCTTACTCTATCACAGCCAAAATTCGTCCCAATCGTTTCATTTCCTGCTCTTCGCCCTCGCCCATCCTTCCCTCTCCCCCCCCCCCCCCCCCCCACACCCCCCACCTCCCTCCGTTTTCTACCGCTGAGAAGAAAAAGGAAAGAAAGGGAGAAGAAAAGAGGATGGAAGGAGGAAGGAAAACACGTTTATTGCAAGAGTAGCTGACAGGGAGGCATAAGGAAGTCTAAATGGAACAAGAAAACGGGACGTTTATACAAGAGAAAAAAGACAGGTGGAAATAAAACCAGCAATCGAAAGACGGCACGGTAACACTGAGGTGGAAGATGAAGATTACCAACACAGAAGAAGCAACTGCTATCGGCAGTGAAAGAGCACCTCACCGATAGAGCAATGGAACAATACGAAGTCGCTGAGGTACACCTATTAAAATCAGAAGCAATTTGTTCAAATAGCGTTTGAAGATTGAATTGCGTCTAGCGACGTAATCTACGAGATAGAGAGTCTCAGAGACTAATAAACCTGTCTGCAAATAGGTGATCGGCCTCCCGGGTGGTTGCCCTTCAGCTCTTTCCAGGCTTGCTGCGCATGCTGCGAGAGCGTAATAAAAGTACTTGCAGCAAATCAGGATAAAGCAACAGAAGATCTTACACGAAATATAAAGATCCAACTTGCCTCTGTCAAGTTTCAGCATGTTAAATGGCAATGAATTGACGGTCAACGAATACGTTCTAGTCTGCAAAACAAAGATGGCTTGCATCTTTTGTAATCAGTTCACGTAAACCGTTATTGCATTGAAATTCGTGCAAAACTCGCAATTTCTTTTTTTGATAGGTGCATCGAATTCATTTATAAAAACCTTTTGGGTACTGCTGCAGCCATTATGCCCTGATTGTCGGGGTGACTAGAAGTTTAAAACTCTTCAGATCATTGCCAAACTTGAGAGGTGGCTGTTTTCGAACACTGTGCCTAAAATGCACTTCATTTAAAAAATTCAAAACTTCGATCCCAGCCACCGGATTAGTGTGTGAAGTCCCTCCTCAAATTTCAAACTGATCACAAAACACCACATTCTGGACCTTCATGCATGAAAGTTTCGTCTGGAACTTGGTGGTGATTTTGGTGTTCCTGAACGAACCGTCATGTTTTAGATGTGCGGTTCGCAGAGATGATTTAAGGGGTCACACAATAACCAGGTCAAGGAATAAAGGACTAAATGTTACTTTCTAACTCAAACCTAGGCTGGCACAGATCCAGATGAGCACAGTCACGCGTACTTATGCAAAAAAACAAGCAGCGAACGCTGGCGCAAAAAAGAAGACGAAAATAACGTGCGCATCAACCAGTGAAAGCCGAAACTGCATAAAACTTAAGGCGTTCGTTTGGCGGGAACTATACAGTAACCCGCAGCGTTCACTTGGCGGAGCACGTTAATCCCCCTCCCGCTGCATCCATGGGAAAGCGATCCTCGCAGGACATCCCCTAGAATTCTATAAAACTCGTTTCTCCCGTTTTTAACGACTGAGGCTAGTCGAGGTCTACGGATAGGGAAAAGAAAGAACAAACGAATGAAACACTCACACGTTAGCAATCCCACGAACTAAAAGCAGACATCTAAGATCTAAGTGTTACTGTGCATATCAACAGACGTCTATTATTTGGTCGGTTGACCGCATATCTCGCGGACAGTCGAAGATTGCAGGACGGTCGATTACCTAAAAATTGCGAACATCCATAGAGGTTGAATTTTTTTCGACAGCATTTCCAAGATTTGCTACTGCTTTAGCTCAAAAAAAGCCTAGTAAACAGGGAACGAACAAATTTGAATTTCCTCACTAAGGTTGAAAAATTCAAAAGCGGATTTGGAAATTTATTGAGGTGGCGACCGCTGCGGCACGTCTAATTCCTAGAGATTGAAGGTGAAACGGCGGAGACGCGAAGCGTTCCGGTCGAAACGTTGGTGTGTCATATGATAAGTCGATGAGTTTTTTGTCTTATGCAGGGGTAAACAGTTGACATGAGGCGAAGAGGAAAGTATGTTACGCAACGAATGAACCAACGGGGAGAAAGGGAGAGGGGGAAGGGGAGAGGGAATACTAAAAAGTAAACATTTAAATAGGAGCGAACTGAACGGATAGCAGCCCGGCATAATACACAAATCAAAGAGATTAGATATTTACGAAAAAGAGTAATAGAGTGGGAACTTCAATAAAATATAAGAGAAGGAAAAGGTGATAATGAGAGAAAAAACTTTTCGAAGGAGAGAGAAATAATTCATAAGCATTGAAAATGTCGCAGTATATTCGAAATGCGTCAATTTCACTTGTGCAGATACGATCAAATATTGGATGTGTTATTAACAAACAACAAACAAGTCTTCATATCGTTGAAAATTTCTCCAAAGTGATCATGCGAGCATCATTTTTCATATACCTTCTGATTATTTGATAAAAGTGTTTGAGGAATACAGTGATTTCAGTACTGAATATTGGTCTTTGGCAACTCGTACACTGCATGATTGCTATGCTTTTCTCGTTCCGTCAACATTGATGAGATATATTTCCGCTTCCTAAGCTACCTTTATTACGTGAATGTTGTTGCCCTCGGTAAAAAAATTAGCAAGACTGCATCAAGCTGCCAGAATACTCGCAAAGCCTTGCAGCCGAGAAACATTTTCATTCGCTCGATAAATTCAAGCCAGGCGGACCGGATGCATTCGATAAATTTTCCGCCGAATAGCGAATTCAGTGCAACAAGTCTATAAGAGACTTAGAAAGACGTTGAATTTGTCCTGGTCACGAAAACTCTTTCTACAGATATTTTGGTAGCAAATTACGTTCGATGCAGACAATCCAGATTTTAAAAGATAGTGATGACTCCCTAGTGACCAACAACAACGCTGTTAAGTCGAAGGTCCTGACAAACCTTTTCTGGCAACTTCTCAAGCATGACGACGGAATTCTCTAGAATTTGTCATGAGGTGTCTTAGTTGCCTAAGTCTTCTAAGGATTGGTGCAGACATTATTTTCAGGTCAATTCAGCAGTTTAATAGCGAAGTTTCGTCCACTTATGGAATCATATCCTCCGTTCTTTTAAAGCGAACATCGACGCCTATTTTCGGGTCGCCTTGCATGACTTTTCATTATAGTCTTCCTTGTTGTAAGCTGCTATCATTCTGGAAAATAGGTTATATAACACCTTTACTCAAAAAACCATCATTCCTTGAAGCAAAACATATCGAGATATACGTGTAACCTTATTGGTTTGCAAAATGTTTCAGTATGTTTTTTTAAATGCTCTAGTATGGGAAATCTCTCAACGGCTTACCAACTCTACTCATCAGATTTTCTTCCCAGAGCGGTCAACACTTCTCGATGAGCGAATAACTCTCAACTTTCGGGCAAAAAATATTAACCTGAGGTTGTCCACATCGATTATCCCAAAGCAGTGGATACAGTACATTACAGGAATCAAAATTTCAATTTAACGGATGTGTTATTTCCGTCTCCCTGAGGAAGACGACGCAGGCACCGTTACTTCAAAATAAGAATATGTGACACCTTCTCAGGTGCATGTATTCTTATTAGCGGTGTCCCTCAAGGCAACGTCTTAGACCTTAGGTCCATTATTATAATAATTTCTCGAGTGTTTGCAAAGTTTCCACATATCGCTTTAAAATTTTATAATCGTCGAAGTAATTCTGCAAGTAATTTTTATACGTTGCAAAGAGATCTTAAAAGCTTCAATGAATAGTCTAACTCACTGCACTTCGATATTTTCTATGGAACTTTCTGAGTGTTGCGCGCGAACTTTCGTCACAATTGCCCTTCGAAAATTAATGGAATGACCTTATACCCAGATATTGATGGCATTCCAGCTTTGAGGGTTGAAATATGTAGTGATCTCTATTAGAAGGCACAATGTCGTGAAATTGCTGCCAGCCTGTTCAAAACCTCGAACTGCATTTTAGGAGTCTTGCAGCACATATTCGTAGAGCACTATCGTCAAGTCTTTGCTGTGCATTGTCGTCGAATATTCGAGTAGTGATCATCAGTTTGGTCTATTTATCGCATACCTGGCAGCAACTGCACTGAAAAAGTCCAGAAAACGTTTACTCGCTTCCTGCTGTTAAAGCCCTCCTCCTGTCCACACCAACTTGAGCACAATGCTTGTTTAAAGCTTTCCGACCCTAAATCACGTGAATAGCGCTATCTGACCTCACTCTGTGCTCCAGGATTGTAAACGCGCTTTCAGACATCTCCACTGAAGAACGTTTTTTCTTAACCAATTACGTACCCTCATACCTATAGCCATATCTGCCAGTCGCTCTCTACGTTGAAAGAAATTTGACAGAGGTGAGAATGGATAAGCAAAGAAGTAAGAACGAGAAACTGCTGAGGAATAAATCATCGACGATTGTTGGGTACCCTCCTAAAGATCATTGCCTCCTTGCGAAAAACGTTGAGAGATCACTCGGATCTTTTTAACGGAGGACTTAAGCACTGCCCAGCCGCGAACGAAAAGACTTGCAGAAGAAAGCAAGACAAGATGCGCCAGACGTTGAGCATCGAATTTAGGAATGAAGAAAGAAAAAGAAAGAGATCTTTCTTTTCAAAGTCAGGAAAAACTGGGGGAAGGGAACAATGATGCACTTGTACGGAAATTGATAAAAACTCAAAAACAGACTTAGATAACATTTGAAGGAAGAAGATAAAATGTGCGGCAGATATGGAGATGTTTATACAACGAAGAAACACATTTGATCAATCAATAGTGAAGATCAATATACTGACAGATGTCAAGCTGATCGAGTTGGATATTTAAAACAGCTCCTTGCTTCCGCAACTGTGGGAAGGAGTTTGTTCCATACTCATACAACTTTTTTCTGAGAACAGTTTAGAACCAAATTAGAACAGCAGGTTTCTTGCTGCAGTTCGTATCGACGGGTAGGTCGTTCTCGAAGCGCGCAAGAAAGTATACGTCCCGTTATGAGTCTATCCGAGCAACAGTAAACTACCTTAAAACAGAATTTCAAGTCTGCCTCAGAGCTTTCCGTCTCGGTAATACCGATATATAACAACAGGGTTCCTTTGTCGTGTGATCGAATTAATGGACCAGTACCAATAAGAACGCCACCAATTATATGCATATATTGGTTGAGATCGAATGCGACATTACTCCAGCAGTGGAGATATCCAATTTTCTTTTCAATGTTTGTCACAAGGATGTGCACTCTTACTGCAACCAGCAAACTGGGGTTCCAGAAGTTTGAAGGCCTGTCTGAAGTCTGATGACCATCATAAGAGAAAACGGTTATCGGGGGGTCTTGCAGTCAATGAAGTTGCCACAAATAGCACATTACTAAGGCTGACGAGAAAAAGAACGGACGTCGCATTTAAAACCGAGAAGTTCACCTTGAGCGACTTTGCCGGTTTTTCGCTCACCGTTAACGGTTTGCTAAGCCTGATAAATAAGCTCGCTCTTCTCTCTCGCGAGCCGTTGCGCGTGGGATCTAGCCTGGTTTCACTGTTTCTGTGAGACCTTCAGATGCTTCCACTTGCATAAATAAGTCTATAAAGGTATGCGACCGTTTCCTGCAGACTTGAAAGGAATATTGTGGGCTTGGCTTGCTCTATGAATTATATTCCTATAAAATGCACGGTTGTCTAATGCTTACCCGTCACAAATAAAAGGAGCTGATAAACGAATGAGGCAAATCTCAAACATACAAACATATGGAGTTTCCGCAGCGCATTTCTTTATATAGCACAGAACACAATACAGTACATTAAAATCAAGGCACTTGCTCTCCGGCTATCTCCAGCCGTCACATAACAACATGATGCAATGCCATAATTCTTGCTGGCTTGGCAGAATGGTTGGTTTGGTGGCGCACAGAATCGTGCATAGTTCAGTAACAACTTCAACCATACGGATTTAACCGCGATCAGCGAAATAAACACCAGGTGTTTACTAGCAGCACATGTCTGCCTTTCTTTGCAAGCGGTCATTGCCATTTAAACTTCCTTCCTTATTCGTGGGCGCCACCTGTTTTCTGCACAACATACATAAAAAACAGATCGCGGTCACATCCGGCATCGGTTGAGATGCTGCTTAGCTTCACTCAAATAGATGCCTTAATAGGTGGCCACGTGCTAATTTGCTGTCGGTGATGCAGCATAACGTTGTCGATATTCGGCCAATCTGCTCGATGTAATTGATGCTTTATCTTTCGCGAATGCAACCTGAAAGATATAAGTAACGCTCAAATTTATTTGAAGCATCCCTTCCCCCTGCACCTCATGAGCCAGTTCAAGAACATTTAGCTATTCATCACGACTTGAAGCGAATAACTTATTTATTGCTTTAGCTGGATTATATTTATTGCTCTAAACGAGACGCATCCGCCTACCTTCTCCACACATAGCCCTACAAAGCCGGGACCATATACCCGCTTTCCAAAGTCGGAATTAAGTATTCTATCTTAATTATTAAAGTTAAGTAAAGGCTGCGCTGAAAACATCCTATCTAACAGCACTGAGCCACGACAGCCTTGTAACAGGCTTGTTATTTGGTGCTCTGAACTTCGGTAACACCTAACGAAATTGAATGCCTTTGAACTTTGGCAACTCCCAAGCAAGATCTTTTCGGGAGCCAGTTCTAGGTGCCTATGTTGATGAAATTCTTTTCACTCATGCAAAAGACATGCTTATACGTAGGCACTATGCAAATAAATGAATAGATGTACAGCAGTCAGTTATACACATTTACACGTTAGAACGCATAAACTTGCATTTACAGTCCGTGACCCCGCACATCTCGGAATCTTGTGTTCCAATGTTCGGAAATCCTCGGCCAAAACATTTTCAGATGCCAACACTAATTAAAACCGGCGATCATCAGATGTCAATGTTCCTGCTGAATATTACCTTGCCAATATTCCATCCAAGCCATAGACTTTCCAACCTAACAGAAATAAGAACTGCCGCGGTAAAACTAGGTGAACGGGATGTGCACTTAAAGGCATTATCTGAAAACAGCCACTTCTAGAGAAAATCATTTCTTCACACGTCGATTTAATCCGTAGAGGAATGAAGGAACGGATACCTGAAGCAGATGATGACAATCGAGCGCTAATTGAGTGCTGCCAATATCGCGAAACACTTGAAGAACATCGGTCAATGTATGACATTTGGCCAATGAAGGTATTGAAGCTTCGATCAGTGCCACGGCAATTCGAAACAGCACTGTATTCCCTTCAAGGAATAGGCAGTCCCAAACCCGCAAAACGCTCTGTAAAGAATGGTTATAGAAAGAGAAGCAAGCTTCAATTTCGAATAAAATTCACTTTCACATAAAAAAAGCCAACGAATTAGTTTGCACATCTAGTATTTGTCAACGGACCTAGATTCGCAGTAAACGCTGTCTTTGTGACGAAAGAGAAACCGTGGAGAGGGAGAAGGGGAGGCGGAAAGGGGAAGCGCCGAACGCAACGCCACATTTGAGAGTTAAGCGCAGGGACGGTTGATTTCCTCCTTTGGATAATTAGTGACATCGCCTTTCATCAATAATAAAGAAGCCGGTCGTTTGTTGCTATTCCTGTTTCGACTTCTTGACTAGAATCTGAGTGCGCTGGCCATTGAAGTAAATAATAAACCAAGAGCGCGATCACGTGCATCGACGGGCGCAAACATCAGAAATGATGTGCGGGTGATAGCAGGACGCGATATTCTATTGCAACGAGCTTCTTCCGTCTACCCAGCTGCCACTAATGCGGAGCTTGGCGGGTCTTTTCTTACCTTTCGCCGATGGATGACATCCAGCTAGTGACAATTCGTATCCGCGAAATGTTGTGAACAGAGTGCAAGCAGCGATTACTCCCTCTTCCCTCCACCTTGCTAAACTGCTGCTCCACAAGTTAATGCATCAATAACCTCCCTCTTAATTGCGTATAGTCGCTGCAAATATGAAAAATGACTGAAACGATTCGCCGCTGTTGAAGAATCAACGCCCTAAACACTGGAGAAACCTAATCTGCGACGAAAGAACAAAAGGGAATATGGAATTCGAGCAAACTGATATGATATCCCAAGTGTAAGGCGTATTAATTCGAAAAGCATTAATTCTTGCAGAGGAAACACTCAACACCGATACAAATGTTAACTGTCATCTTCCTATAAATTCAAATGTCCGTGTAGTTTCGATGAGGTGGTCAAGAGCAAATGTTTTAGAAGGATTGCTAGTGAAACAGGAACTACTGCCAACCTCCATGGGCAACGTTTCGAGGAACCAGCATAGAAACCATTTGCTTAGCATCATTTCCATATCAGTTTCAATAAGTCGCAACAATGCACTAGGCATCAATGTTCGATCGCTGAAACACAAACAAACTTTCCTCCTACGAGGTGTTGTTTTGGTAAGTGAATGAATCGACCCATCGAAACGATGCATATTGCCACCCGTTGAATTCTGATTCCAAGACTTCACAATTTACTTAATGAGTACCTTATTCAGCAGCGCTTCTAGATATCGCAAACACTAGCATTCGAAAATCTTCCTTCATTTACTGAAGAAAACACGGAAAGTGGTTTAAGGCACAACGTCTTTTATTATAACTATACTTCTAGAGGCAAAAAACAGCGCAATATAAGCAGGTAGTAAGTGAAGTCAAGTACAACACAATGCAGTATAACAGTGGGCAATAAAATGTGTGATGCACTAGTCCAGCCGCGCGCTGAAAGAAGAGTGTGTTCTATGGAAACTATTACATATGTTATATGTTGTGTTATATGCAGAAGGTTAGTGATTCTTTTGCAAATCACACACAGACGATTGCACTTTGTGTACCCACTTGACGGAAACTCGCATAAAATAAAATAAAAATCGCAGTTAAAGAAAGGTTTGTAAAATTTTCGTATGTTGATCAAATCCAGAGAATATAGAGTCAGCGCAGGGTGCAGTTTCCCTGACACCAGTGCGAGCCTTGCATATTCCAGAAGTGGAAGCATAAACCTGGGACTTGTCTAACTTTAGTAGAGAGTAAGCTCGAAAACCTATTTCCTCGGGAGTGGGCTGGACTGTGTACAAAAAACCTCACTGTCGCTGAATGTCAAAGACCAAGGTGATAGAAGGGTAAATTTTGTCGCTCTTGGTCCCTCCCCCTTCTCCCTTCCCTCATCGTCCTTTCTCAGAAGCAAACGCAAACCCAAAATTCTTTACGAGCACATGAGCCTAATTAAACATCCATATTAGTTTCGACCGCTTAAAATGCAAATAAAGGCCTGAAATGCGTGAATATATGATGCCGTTATTTTAGAAAATGCGCATTTTAATGTCGAAGGATACAAAACTGCAATCGATATCGCTTTGTAAGACATTCCATGTAACTGCCTAATTCATAGTTTATCGCCTCTCAAAGATAAGTTCACAGACCGTAAGATATCTCGAAGAACTTTGATATCGACAATAATACCGCTCATATCCGATGTGTAGTAACTCGGTCGTTGTTGAATCGAATGAGTCATTAACTGTACGGCCGCATTCTCGTCATTCAACACCAAATAGAGTAAAGCGGCAATATAATTAAACCCCTGCAAGTATGTTCATTGTGTGAGAAAGTGAATGTTCGCATGCCAGTAACTCTTTGAAATCATGTAAATTCGACTGAACTGTATTGCTGGTGCCGGTTGATGTTTCCTCATCTACATCTAATACCTCATTTCACAGGCAAACCGTGGCTATCGTTCGGCATGTTATTTTGTAATAATATAGCTGGCGGTCTAAGCAAACTACTGGTCTCGTCTCCTTCTGCCTTAGACGAGCTGTTCGACCCAAAGAAGGTTAGAGTTAAAGAATTGACTTGTTTTAAGGAAGAAATTACGAAGGAATCGAAGTTTGGAGGGCTTGATATCCAGGACTGTCATTGGTTTCTTGTCAACAAACAATCTAATCGCTTAAGTGAACAACCGCTCTACCTCTGCAGTATCTAACGGAGGCGATAAAGCATCCTCAGTTGGAAAAATAGAAGTTAAAGGCAGGAGGTATCTTCGACTGCAGCCGAACCCAAGGACACCGACCCACTGAAGGCATCACCACATTACGACTGTAATAAGAAAATGAAAAAAAGTGAAGACGAAAAAGTCAAGCATTTCTGCTCCTAGCTGGCACAAATCAATGCAAGTTTGTTAGCAGCAGTATCTCATGCCGGCCAGTTATCACACGCATTCACCGGAATTCGAAGGCAACCGAGAAAATTAGGTAAAGAGGGAACACAGCAATTTTATTATTCCATACTAAGATGGGAATTTGCGTGAGATGTTGATTCTCACAAAGGTGAAATATAAAATCTTTACTTCTTTCAGCAGATGACAGACAAAACTCAGGAGTGGATATCCTTATTTCCAGTTGAAAAATTAGCTGAGATTGGAAGCATTCAATACCTTCTCGCACTCTTTCAAAATGGTCAAATTCATGAAATGTTGCACTTACGCTCAAGTTGCTCGTGCGACCTCTATCAAAACTAAGCCTTCTTAAATAAGGCTACAGGTGGTAGCATAAAACGATCTAGCATCTCCAACTCCAACTTTACCACACTGAATGATTTCATCGTTAAATATTGTCACCGAGCAGGATATACGCATGCCAGCCATCTCTCATTTCTGCGAGCAATTTGAGCTCATCACTTAGCATTGTGAATAACGCGGCTTGTTGAGTGAAGCATTCACTGCACCTTTGCCTTGTCCTCCCGCCTGACGCCATGTTGTGGACTCTTCACACTGCTTCAAATAGCTGAACCCATTGAATGCGATGTAACCGCTTTTCCGGTGTCATCCTTTTTATATTCGTCGCTCAATCAACGCGTTTTTGCCAACTTTTTGGTTGCATTCTGTTATTAACTATTGGCTCTCGACCGGTACTCATCTCATACTCATTTTATCTGAATCATTCAAATGACTATTACTTCTTTTTCTTTGAATTTTTTTCAGTGAATCAAATAATGAAAGAAAGAAAGAAAAGTTATTAATAGTGGAGATTAACGATGATAACGAACGCATGAATTTAATTATATAAAAGCTTTATTTTCACGAAATCGCTACCTAATCGTGTGAAACTTTGTCCTTTCGTTTGAAAATAGTGTCAATGCAATGTGCTCAACGCTGTTGTCTTTAAATCGCATGATTAGCACACCTTAATAAGAAACCATTTAATGAAGGAACCTACCTGGCAGTATCCGATGTCCGGAAAATGCTGTGCCACTCTATACAAAATCCGTCCTATAATACGATTTCCCGCTGCGCTAGAAAGTCTGTTGTTGTCGGGGAATGTGCGTGGCAAATCAAGTCGAATTGCATCGACCACCGCATCGCTAACCTCATGCTTAGCTAGCTCGACTGGTGGACAACCCAACATCCACACCTGCAAATCCTTCACGTCTTTCCACGGTTGCCGTGCCTGACAGATCATCAATTAACAGCAGTCGGGCGTTTATTACCGCATTAGTTCTTGAAGTCTCGAATTCTCAAAAAACAAAGTGCGTGCTTTCGTAGCGCAGCTTATTTTCCGCTAGTTAAAACGCTTTCATTGAGTTGCTGCTCCAACGGCCAGTTCTTCGCAGGAATTTAAATCATTTAAAAAACAAAAAGTGACTGTTTGAAACGTCGATAACCTCTTATTTTGATGATGTGCTGAGCGTCATTTCGTGAGGGCATTACTTCCTTGAGTTTTGGAAATTGGAGCGCTTTTTGATGGCAAAAATCGAATCACTGCATTTGTAGAGAAACTGATGGCCAAGTATACCCATATCAGAAAACATGAATTTCCTCGCACCAAGTTCTCCATAACTTTTATGGACTAGGTTACAATAATGATACTGAAGATAGTGGCACGAAGTTCACTTACCGTGGCACGAAGTTTTGAAGGTATGCCCTTTCGTACGAATCGCTTCACTGCAACAACTGAGTAAGTTAGTAAACTAATATTAAATCAACTAGGAAAACGTTGCATGGTCGAATAGATAAAGGAATTACTATTAGGAAGCAGCAAGGTGGAAAACGATGAAAATTAGATAAAAGGCGAGGATGGATGAAAACAGCACCTTTTAAACAATAATGCTGACGTTGTGACTTGAAATGACCCCTGCGGATAGACTGCTAGCAAAACAATGAAGTAGGATTAGATGAGGATTTATATCGTTGCTTCTTTAGTAACCCTAATCTTTCACCTGATTACCTTTTCAGCGACCGTTTGAAAACGCCGATGACGCTGAAAAGAGAGGCAACAATCACGTAAAAATGACGCTGCGATTCTGCAGAAATTCACTGTCATTCTTTACAACTACTTCTCATCGAAGTGACACAATTACACATCGAACATCGACATCGAAGTAAAACTCATCTGGACAAGTTCAAGGACATTCTTACTCCCAATTCCACAAAGTCATCTGGACAAGTTCGGAGACATCCTTACTTGCAAAGGTTATTGCTGCGCTTAAGAACTACACTTTCATTCCTCTCAACCTCTGTTTCCTTTTTTCGGACATACAGAAGTTCATGCGAAAAGAATCCGCTAAGGAGTTTAATTCCGTACAGATGGTAAGTGTGATCAAAAGCTGCTGAAGCCAGAGACTCCGCTCAGATGTTAAATGAAACAA
This sequence comes from Ascaris suum, assembly GCA_013433145.1. Classification (NCBI taxonomy): domain Eukaryota; kingdom Metazoa; phylum Nematoda; class Chromadorea; order Rhabditida; family Ascarididae; genus Ascaris; species Ascaris suum. Next base: position 9,056,662 of record CM024189.1, read on the forward strand.
CAAACAAGCTGAGTAGGGTCTCAAGCGGCGAGAGACAGTAAACCTATTTTACAAAAAAGGTGACAGTCGTAGCTACCTCTGAAGGAATGTTGCAAAAATGTAAACAATGTCAGATCCTGTTAACGGAAGGATTTTCTCACTCATTTGGTCAATTCAAGTTCCCGCATCTTTGCTATACTGCAACTCTTGAACGAAGTTAAGTTCTCAAATTGAGATCACAAGCAAATATGAAAAAACGTCGGCCTTGAAAAAAGCCTATGTGCGTCTATCTTTGAGATGTTTTTTTTGAAAATCCCTCGATGACGCCACGAACAATACTACCTTGGCAGATCTCTTTCTACACGTGAAGCATATAACCTAAAATGCCCAACCCGTCCATGCAAAACCATTATTCTGCAGCACTTTCCAAACAACAACTGAGCACGTGTCTTGACTAAAACTTTCCCACTGGCCTCCAAAGCCAGCCATTTAAAAAAGTGTAGCACTCCTCTTGCAAAGTAATGCTCTGCCATCGTACTACATCTCATAAAAACGTTACTTCTTGGAAGATGTAAACGTTCCCAAGTACAGAAAGTAGAGGGCTCGCAAATTTTTGTACTTCAAATGTTGTGAGGAAGCGATGCGATCATGTACCATTTTATGATAAACAAAACTCCAAGTTAATTTCAATATCTGGATGTGTTCCTCGGATCGGTACTCATAACCAAAAAACTTAGCCACAACTCACTAAGCAACTACCTTGTTGCATCAAAATCCACCAAAGATCACCGTTGTGAGCGCCTTCTCTAAAACAATAACTCAAAAAATAAATAAAAACCAAGTCCAATCTCCCCACTCAACCAATTTTGTCGAAGTTGGGTGACAGGCCTCAAGATTTTACATGACATTCGATTTCACACGGACGTCTGAATGTTGACAAAAAAGCGCTATAACAAACGTTTTTCACCCCGCGGTAAGCCAACTTTTCGCCACCGCCGTTCACGATGGATAAGAATCGGCAAATAATTGTTCCAGAAGGTAAAGTATGCTTCTTTATCCAGATCCTCCGGGCAGGCAAAGCCGAGTGAGTCCACATCGCTGCAATTTGAAATTTTTTCCCGTGTGAATAGGACAGGATGCCAGTTAGCTGCATCTTCATCGAGAATGAAACGTCACTGAAAAGGATTGAAAATGGATCAGTTGAACAGCCGGCCGTTCTCATTCTATTTTCACGGAGGAAGTTCGAGTCGTTTATGATTCAAACTTTCCACATATTGGTTCTGGAAAAAAGGGCTGTGTCAAAAGGCAACTCTTTCCACAGGCATTTGAAGCAGTGACCGCAGGGATTTATAGCAGTGAAATTTAAGGCAACACAGGACAACATTCAATGACCACATGAGCCCGACGGAGTACGGTAGTCCCGCGTACATAGTGCTGAGCACGAGCTCAGCTTCGTTCGCGGTTCGCAAATGGGCTGCCATCGTAAATGCAATAGTGCCGAAAAGGGAATCAGGTTTGTTCTGTGTCCTAAATTTTGTTCGACTGGATTTCAGTGAAAAATTCATATTCAAAAGGGAAGGAAAAAGATGTCGCAACATGCGTCAATACTTGTCACTTTTGCAACAATAAAGACGGCATACTGACTTAAAATTTACCGCTGCATTTTCACTACTCGCTTTTTCTTCCATGTACTCCATTATTTACTCAAGTGACAACTTACCTCGAACATGCAGAATTTGACACTATTCGCCAGTTATGCTTGGTTCTGAATGAAATGTTCTGGTTCACTTCTGGCGCATGAACGATGCACATTTAATTGTTTAACTCAAAAACATCGAGCTTCATTGATAAACAAAAGGGGACTAGCAGCCAGAGTGGATGATGGCACTCAAAGAATGGCGTAAAAAGCAATAAAATACCTTCCAGGTAGACCGCAGAAGTGAAGCGCCGCCATTCCAAAACGAAACGGGAGCCACAAGTGCTATGTGCGCAAGCATTCGACCGTCGAAACCGCTGGTATGCGAGCACAGCAACGATGCACTGGGCACGTACGTATACGCAGCTGCTCTCGTTTCTCTACCATGTTTGGTGGGTGAGTCATTGCCAAGCGCGATCTCTATGCGAATCTATGCCTCACATGGCAACAGATTAGTAGGCGCTGAATATTCATCGCACCAAAGGTTATAATTCATCTGCCTGCTGGAGTGGCAAAGAGAACGTCGCAACACGCAAATGGGTGGAAGACGAACAAGTAATATGGATGGAGGAAGGCGAGGTCCATGAACGGGGCACAGAATAAAGGAATCTGCGGCCCTTTGGTCATGAAAGTGGAGGATTCAGTGACCTTTCCATGCAGGAGGAGAGTCCGTGGCCTCGTCAAACTGAAAGTGAAATCCTTGGATGTGCTTGCGTAACCTGCATAGACGCACCTTTTCTGGACAATAGCAGCATTCTTAAAGTTTAGTGCAGTGAAACAGCGCTTTCTGGTGCTTCATAAGCATTAATACCGCACTCTGTGATGTGGACAAGTGCGCCGTGAGTGTTCTGGCGGTGTGTAAGAGAGACAGTAGAAGACTGTTGGAAGTTTGCAAAGCAGTTTTCGCCATTTCCGTGTGAGTATGATTCCGTTTCGCTGCTTGTTTTCAGTGGAAATATTTTTTTTCAGCGTTTATTTCGGATCACGCTTTGAAAGCAGTTGACGTTGATTTCAAAATGGCTGGATGAGTTGGGGTTATTGCGGACGGTGTTACGCTATCGCTGCAGCTGCGAAATATTCACGAGTTGTAAGCTGCTGGGGCAGTTAACAAACTTCTGCGATATTTGTTTCCCATTTGTTTTCATTCGATGCTGGCTACAGATATGCGTTAAATTCCAATTCGTTCATATACAGTGAATTCCTTACAAGCATGAAGCGTTATATGAGTATGTAAGAACATGAAGAGCATGGCAGTGATATGCGAAAACATTTGCCACGAAAACTTGAATCAATCCTGGGAAATTGCAGTATTTCTCTCTCCTTGTAAAACGAAGAAAACAAAGAATACGTGAAGCCATTTCCTTGAATATAGTCTCCTTTTCTTAAATAGAGGAAGCCTTTCAAGAAAATGGGACTGTATTTAAGCATGAGGCTAGATTGAAAAGCGACTTATGCGAGCTGACTCGTCCAAAAAGTGGAAACGTATTCCAGGGAGAACTAAATCATAAAAAAGACTTTTGTGTAAAGATGTTGAAGAAAGAGGAGACGAGGAAGTGAGGATTAAATTCATGAGGGAAGGCTGAAGTTGAGAGCGGCTTGAACGAGACCCTTTTTTCCCGGACTATTTCAGCACCTTTACTGAACTCTATTCGTTTAAATATGGTTTGAATAATATTTTCGAACTCCAAATATATGATTTGCATTTCATTTTTTTCTCTGCGAAAATCGTTTTCGTACTAATGTGACGTTTTATTTGCGATCTCAAAGTGAAGCTTTATATCAGCATGATAGTTGGATATTATGAAGCAATATAAGTGGAAAAACAACTAATAAGCTTGATAGAATGACGAGAAAATTATCTATTTTAGAAAAAAATTTTGTATGGCGAATCAATGTTGATGGAATTCTATCCGGGCGATAAAGAGCGAAATCAATTTGATCAAGTCAGATAGTCAACTCAGACTTGATCAGTACCAGGAAGTTGACTTTTTTATAGGCGTTCTTAATTTTTTTTAATTTCTGAAGATTTTACAGATATTATCTTTATAGAAGTAGTAAGTTGAATGCTTAGCTGTTAGATCCGCACGAGCCTGAAGGAAGCTGAATATCTCATTCAGGTGCTATAAGCAGGGCGGCTATACTGTGACCATAATACCGAAGTATTCATCATAATCTTGAGAGAGATCCCTTCGTTATACTAAAACTCCTTCGCTAACTGTCCATTTGTAGAAGAAATTGACTTGAGCCCGTATATTCGGAAATCTTTGGAGGAAAGGCCCATCAAGCGTAGGCTTTGAAATGCCACCTCAATACTGCCAACTAGTTTCAAAGTGCTTTGAACTTCTGTTGAGCTCAATTTCGATCAGAAACTCTGCAGCCCCTAAAAGTTGGCTCGAACTAACACAATGTGTGTATTCTCTAGATATACTCTTTTTGCTTAAGATACCACAGAAATAGAAAATTGTTTAGTATGACAGTTTCGCATTATGAAAGCAAATTAGTGTTTACGTGCACGTTTGCAAAGGTCCCTTTGAAGAGAACGATAGATGGATGATAACATTCGATGTGATTCAATCGGTCATCGATGATTTGAGAACTCGTTTACGCTGTTCATCCACTCTCATCATGCCTATTCAATCGTTGCATGAGTTTTTAAAACATTTTTTGCATACTCGATTTGCATACTATAAATTTCATTAATGCATAATTTATACTGATTGTGTTGTAAGGCTCCATCTTAGAATATCATTTCAATTCTCACTTTCTGCTATCATAAGAAATAATCTGCTGCAGGTTTTTTTTTGCAATTTTTCTAGAGAAATTCCTTTACTTTATATTATTAGGCTTCCTGTCAACTTTATTTATTTATTTCGCATTCGGGAAACTTGCTTCGTAAATGTCATCAACTTGAGCTAACTTTTAAGGAGAATGGCGTAGCGTACTGGTATTATTCACGTTTGCTTTATTAATGCATTAGATTCTAGTCTATACACAAGTGAGGTTGTTCATTTACTGGTTCTCAAAAAAGTATACCATGAGATGACAATAACTGAATGGAACGAATATGCAGCAAAGATTCTATCTACGTCAACCGAATTCAAGATAATGCCGAGGAGGTTTTTTTTAACTGTTTAATATCACCTATGAATCAGGCTATTAAAAAAGCAGTTAGAATTTGAATGACAACGATTTTGAGGCGCAAGAGCATCTATAAAGGGGGAGATGGGTTATGAGCACATAGAAGTCCTTCTTTCCATCTGAGTGCAAAGGATTTGCGGATCTAGGTGGTCTCTTTCTGCACTTGATTTACTGGTGATTTCAGTGAAAATTTAAACCTCAAGTTTTTCTATCTTTACTGAATCATCCCTTTCGCTTAGTAATATTTTCGTTCTTATCAGACATGCAACAAAACTCCTAATAAAATTTGCTCAAACTGCAAATTGTTTCCTAAAGAAAAATTTTATGAGAATTTAGTCAAGTGCATTCTGAACGAAATGTTATGTGAAATGATCAAAGCTGGACACGGTGATCATATCGCTGAGTAATTCTGCCTCCTCGATGCTGTTGAAAGAACTGAAAAATTTACTGCATTGATCTATGTCACCGTTTTTTCTTTCGAATATCGCTGTCTCGATTGTATTTTCGCAATTATTAATATGATTTCATATATTCTAGTTTTGAATGTCACTTTTCTATTGATTCAGCGAATGGAAGTGAATGTTTCTGGAGCCGAACGCATTGATGTCAAGAACTCGAACTCATTACTTAGCATTCAAATGGGATTTTCCGTTCCACTGTGTTTTTTATTGTTGCACTTCTGAGACATACATCCCTGAACATTATACACGCAGAATCCGCATGATGCAGCCATGTGATATGCAATGCAAAATGTGATATGCAATGCAGAAATTCATTAGCGAGAGCGGTTGGTCTTTAAAGACCGCCTATGTCTAAGTGTTTGATGAAGTTTTTTCATTTTGGTGGGGTGGTCCTAATTCAAGCATAATGTTGACGATTCGCAGCTATACGCCAATGGATGCGCTGGTGACGTGATCGATCGAGTAGGTCAGTATGCATCTCGAAGGCCAACGACTCATTGAAAAAAGAGGTGTAATGGGGCAGCGAGCAGTTTTCTTTCGCTTTTCTGGTTTATAGGATCGCGATCCAGTTTCGTTATTTGCTGTTGTGCTTTCCAACCTACCGCCACTCCAGCCTAAACAAAAAGTCGGTTTCATTGGTGAGTTGGGCATAACGGTGTTAACAGCATGGTTGCTCTGTCCATATATGGCTAGATCAAGGTTCTATATAACCCGTCTAGATCACGGCTTTAGTGTTTCACAGCGTTATTATCCTGGTGGCAGATGGTTGAGGTATAGGATTTCAAAACAGCGGCAGCTTTTTTTGGAGGGACAAGAAAAATAAATCCGATCCGGTAAACAGGAGTGACTTTACTGAGCACTAAACAAGCGGATGGTGATTACGTTATCAAAGCATAATCGTTCTCAAAGAAAGATTCTGGCGGCAAAGTCGAACTCCCCAAAAAGTGTTTTAAATTCTAGCTATAACCGATAACAGCCGATGCAATCGTTGAATGGCTGTTTGAAACTTGTTCACAAATCTGTAGCATGCGCAGTTTTGAAAGTAAACGCGAAGTATCCGAATCAACGCTCGCTCAGTTGAAGCGCTTTTTTTTTGGGGAGAAGGGGGGGGGGATTGATTAGCGCTCTAATGCTAGCGACGATACTGAGGATGAATTTAACCACAAAGTAGAGTCTTACCAAAATAGGTCATTCTCCGACCAACTTGTTTGGTGTCCTCATTCAACAAAGTCAGTAAGTCGAGCATTTTCGTTTGATGTCCTAAAAATCTGCGTTCTTTTCTTATAATATCCCCGCACATTCTCTTTGAATATCATAGCACTATGACATTTGAAATATTATAGAGAAAGAAAGGTTTATTCGATTATTGATGCGCTTCCGTATCACCTTTATAAAACATCCTAATCCAACCGTAATCAATTACACGTCATGGTGTCGAATTGGTGGTGTTTGGAGATCTACTGACCGCGTCATCTGTGAAGTAAACGTTTTTCTGCGTCATATTCCATGTCGAGTCTATACTGGACATAAAGCAGAATTGATCCGAAAAGTAGAATTACTAGAATTTGCTCGAGACGACGTCGGAACCGTGAGTGCATAGGTAGTACCCATTAATATGTAATAGCGAAGAGAGGAGGAGGGGCGTGGAACAGCTCAAAGCTATGCGGCTATGTAATATTTGAAGAAGCGTTAAAACTTTATACCCAGGGTTAAACTATAGTTGACCTATTCGATGCGTTAAGTCGAATAAGGATCTCGCTGAGTAGATTCAGAGATCATATTCTCCCTTCTCTGTCCTTTCCCTCCCATTCTCGAAGTGTGCTTTCGTCTCATCGCTTTTGAAGGAACTTCTGCGGCGACAATAAGAAACTATCGCCTGATGACCCAACCATCCCATTTTAGTAGGTTATACTAGGTGTTTGCTAGAGTTGTGGTATGAGGCTGTTTATGTGAACCACATGATTTTCTAAGCCCGTATATAGCTTGGCTCCGCTTCTGATCGGTTCACACAACCCGGTCCTGGAAAAGTCGACTCGGTGTTGCGCTGAATATGAGAATTCAGGCCGAAATATATGTAGTAATTACGCCTGGCCCCTCATGTGGTCTGTTATGAAAATCTGCTATTGAAAGCGGAGAAATATCGCATCGTCGAGTCTTTGCTAAAGCCGGTCAGAGTTTTCAAGGAAGAACTGGAGGTAGTTATACGTCCAGTACCCACTTCGTAGTGCTGTCCCATAAAGATGTGTCTTGGGTCACGTATCGTTTCTCCTGCACTTAATAGTCTTTTTGATATATCTTCGAAAATACCAGGCTCTTTGTTGATGGCCTCGAAATTTATTGTTCCTACGACTTTCACATTGAAAAGAAGAATGTTAATGCACTCGCCAATTGATTGAAATTATGGCACTTAAATGTTTCCCATGAAAATTAAAAATGTCATGTGGGTCGTATAAACTTTTGAAATATTTGTTTTCACTGTGGATAGTGTTCGTGATGTTGATATTATAATCGACGCTCACTTCAGCAAAGGTTGTAATGTTCTGTTGTTATTAAAAATCCGCCGAAAGTTGCCAACCGTACTTTTTTCCACGCTTTGCATCCCAGACGTATTGAATATTAAGAAAGCGTCTTCGTTACCTATTGCTGACCCATTTTGGAAAATTGCACTCCTGCATGGTCTCCTTATTTGGTTTCTGATATTAGGTTGCTAGAGAATGGCCAGAAAACACCTCACCCTCCGCCCTCCCCCCTCTTCTTTCCCATTTGCGTTTCGCCAGGCTTTGCATTGTGCATATCATTCAAATCGCACTACCAGGTTTGAAAACTTTAATCCACGAATTGGCTGAAATATCACTGGCTGAAGTTTGTTTTAATCTTTTCTTGTAAAATGTCTTTCCGATATTCCTTTTCCGGAAATGACTCAATCTGTTCCTTTTTGCGGTCGATTTGGGTATTAGATGCAAATCGCCGAAAAATCTTACACCGCAAACAAAATTCTGCGCTGTTTCCAATTTCATGTTCTACGCGATAGTATCGGCTTTTGCCACTGTCATTAACGCGCAGTGTGCGTACCTGCTTCATCCTTCGATCTGCAGTTGAGTTGTTTTGATCTTCGCGACGCTGCTGCTTTTGCATACTGGACACCAAGACATTTGATGCCCATTCGCACGGACGCTCTGACAGAGTCTTATTTCTTCTTCTTTTCTTGTTGTTCTTTCTGTTATCTGCTGTGCTGTTTACCATTCTCATAGTAGTCATATACCTGTTATGTATTTTCATGTTCAGAAAATCAAAATAAACCGAAATAACATAAAATAAAAGTAAAATTAACTGAGTGCGTGAACTCTTATGTCCTATCATGAACTCTTCTTCGAAGTGGTCCATTCTGAAGATCCAGCGCTTTCCCATTCTCATATGCAAACGTCGCTTTTCGCTTTGGGTCACTTGTAGAATGCAGTTGCCAAGTGGTTCTCTGCAGTTAACCATTCTTCTTAGTGGAAATTTTTGAGCTGCAGATTCTCTTGAGACGAGCCGAAACTAAAAGTTTCACATGGTTTTATTTTGATTTACAGGTCGTTTTTTTGAGCTTTTATATATATATATATATATATATATATATATATATATATATATATATATATATATATATATATATATATATATATATATATATATATATATATATATATATATATATATATATATATTATTTATTTATTTATTTATTATTTGTGCAGCTGGATGAAGCTAAAGGGAAGAGGAAAGACTGCTTGCAAAAAAAATGAACTGCGGTTTTGGCCGGCAGGACATGAGTGGTGAGCGTGAATTCGCCTTGAGACCCGCTAATCCCCTCATGCCGATAATGGCTCCCTTTGGGTTGGTTTGTGGTGCTGGCATGCTATTCGGACGTGACCCATGTGGTGCTGTGGCGGTCACACTAATTTGCCCCTCTAAATCGTCAGCGGCAACCCTCCCATTTTGCATCTTCTCTAATATCTTACTCTGGACTTCCACTTAATGCGGTGAACCATTTCACACCTTTCTATATATGGGGGCCTATCTTCTGTTGCTTTCCTTCAATTAAGTCGATTGTTTTGGCTCCTTGCGCATAAGTTTGTGCATAGAGCGCGAATTCGTCGGATTCAGTCACTTAGTCCTGTTCATTTTTATGAGTGCACCTGCAAATTGATGGCTTGATGAAAAATGAGTTCCGCGACCGAAAGTGTCTTCAGAAGTATTACGTTCGTAAGTGCCACAAAAAATAGCCCGTGGCCAAAAGCGTCGCTTCAAAGTACATGATCCAAAATTGTCTCATCCATAAGTACTGCTATAGTAGGCGTCACAATCAGAAGCGCCAGTCTTATGGGCAAATGAATGTATACAGTAAGAGGTCCCGCCCTATCTCCATAGGTAGTGTGCCCACCTTCGTGGAATGACGACATCTGCAGCAAGCACGTAACTTCGGCGTCTTAAAACGATGTTGCAATTTCCGCCATTGACCACAGTACTTTTGGTCCATAGGTTTTATTCTCGATAGACGACACTCGAACACTGATAAAGTCATTTAATTTCATTACTTGACTGGCAGTTAGGATGTTCAAATCGACGTAAATTGATTCTGAGGCCTCTGTTGATCCGATTTACTGCATTGCATGGAATTTCGACCGTGTTCTAACTATGTAAAAGATTTCGTTGATTGCAATTTGTGATGTTAATCTACAGTTGCGGCGTATGAGAGATATTTCGACGAGTTGAAGTTAGCACCATGAATTTGAATAGTGATATTTTCTATGCGAAATTCTCCATGTCGCTCATTTTAACTTCGAATCCATCTCTATTCTGCTTTCTTTTATGGCACAGGAGCGATGTTTCCGCAATGCAAACGCCTCAGTCCGGGACTGATCTTGTTCGAACTTCGTTCGAAGATTTTGCTCATAATAGCTCTTCAGATCGACTAACATTGAGCAGCCTACCTTGTTTATTCTTATTCGCGTAGGCTGATTTCTGTGCCCAATACGGATCATATGTGGGCATATGTCCGTAGGGGTTTTTGTCTGCCCATTAGCTCTAATCCAGAAACCACAAGGGGCATTGTTAAGAAACGAGTGCAATCTGCTCCGTAGGATCGCTCGATCTCTAGTTTCTTTTAATTGACAGCTTTCTACAAGGTTAAGAGTAACATTTTAAAGTAGCCTCTTGCAATTCACTTCTGCTCAATAGTCGGTTAGACGTATCCAAAATCAATTTTTTTTTGACTGCGGATCTGAATGAGAAGCCACTTTTGCAAAGATATGTATTGCAAAACGTTATTTCACCGTTTCTAAAGATATAGGCGAATCTAGATCTGTTATTGTCACTTTTTTATTCGATCGGTTTAATGAATCGAGATGCAAAAGACTGATCTTAGCAGCCTTCCTGCCCTATTCTTCCACTTTTTGAGAACATTTTTGATGTTCATATGTCATCTGGGATTGAACACACGTGGGTATTTTTTTGTTTAGTAGGGCAACGATGAAACTTCGTTGTAGCTTTGTGATTCGTATTGCCTTGAAGCGCTATTTTCTCGAATGCTCGAATGTGAATCGCATCATACTTTTGACGAAATACTACAGAAATCGTAGCAAGCAAGGCCGACGAACAAAAGGCCGGCATGCAAGCTGGCTCACAGCCCACCCAAAAAGGGATTCTATAAACTTTTTTCTCAAGGTAATGCTCTTTTTATCAGCGTGTTCGAAAACGCATCGATTCCATTGTTTCAGCAGCCCATTTTTCCTCACGCTGAACAAAAAACCTGATTCCATTCCAACTTGATCGACAGCATTTAGAGTGGTGGAATTTATTATTGTAATATACGCATGAATGAATTGTTTCAGAAATGACAGATAACTTGGGGAAGTTTGGTTAAGCTTAGACTCATGGAGTACATTAGCCGAATTCTGAAGCCTTATATAGCCAGAGTAGTGAAAGGGGTTATGATATGACCATTGTTCATGTTTGCATTTGCATTTGAAACTAACAAGAGCGCACAATTATATCAGGGAGCAGAAAAAAAAAATTGAGCTATGACTCTATAAAAGTGCAGTTTAAAGACAGTGGCAGAAATATAGTTGCTTTTTATAGACTTTTTGCATGCTTACTTCCTTATACATTGTGGTAGCGCCAATGATTGTCGCGTTTTCGGCAGTGAGAGATGCGGTCATTCGGTAATTTGTTCGAATGGCTACTGCCATGACCGCGACGCTAATAGCCGTAATGCTTTTGAGCGGTGTTTGTGTTCTCGGTTTATGAGCCGGAAAACAGACGTGAGGGACCACACATTGCGCAGCGTGGAAATTCAACATTTCCTCTTCAACTGTGCCATAAAAATTTTTTTCTGCCCCGTCTTCATCCTAATAAACTTAAGGACTGTTTCCATATGCGGCAATACCCCGAGTTCTTTAATGGATCTCGTCAGCGCATTTCCACCTCAGTGGTCGGCGTTATTTCTTACAGATATGCAAACGGCAATTGGCAGCTAAACTTACTCTTTTACAAGGCGCTATTGTCTGCGACGCATTCAGCGTAGACTGTGCGCTCTCAACTCGTTAATTTATCAAAATTCGTCCTTTAATATCAACAAAGCGATGCTCTTTGACGACACTCTCTTAATACATTCTAATTCCAAAGAAGGTTTTTGTTTTTCTTCCGCTGGCAGTTACATCTAATGTAATACAGTTTTAGTTGGTCATCTGTTTTTCAGTGGTTATAAAGTGTCCACGTTGAAAGCCTTAATCACCGGTAGTTTTTCAAGTACTCAGTGACAATTTTCGAGTGATTTATAGCGCAACATGAGCTGCTCTCATTGATATTTTTCAAGAGGTCGTTTCGATACAGGTGTTCTTCCACTAGAAGCATGCAATTTATAAACATTTCGAGGATGCAAGTGTGGTTTAACAGGTATACCTGAGTAACGAATGCATTAAACGACGCACAAAGAAAGTTTGCAACGCCCATTAAGGTTCTTAAATATTTATTTTTAGAGTAGTTGACGTTTAAATGTAATCCACATAGTCATACTTGAAAGGCGGTGAACAATAAAGGCGCTCAGTGGACGGCTCGCGGGTACTTTCGGAGTTCAGAACAGAACTGACTACCAAACAGCTTTTTGGAGTGAATTATGTTGGTAGGTGGATGTATGACTTGTAAATAGCGATTGAACGCATTTCTGACCGGTAACATCTGAAGTAGCAGCGGCTGCGGTGAAAGCAAGTCGAAATTGCCGAATGTTTGCATAGATCAGAAAGCGAAATAAGTGGATAATCGCGAACAATTGTATTCATCCCCGTAAAAGGTGTAACGTCAGATAGTAAAATGTGTTTTGAGGAAGAAAGCAACAAGATTTATTTTTGATAAAGATGGCAATTATGCTTAACTTCATTATACATATAACTGCTTATGCATCAATCATCTAGCTATGCAGCTAACACCGAGCAGTTAAAGTCTGTAGCAATGTTGAGCAGTTGCGGTCACAAATGAGGACAGTCATTAAGCTTTTGTTACAGACTTCAGCATCGCTCGCTCCATCATAATATGTTTGCACGGCTATGCTTCTTTTATGCTCATTTAATAATCAGTTCAACCCCAACACGAACTTAGGCTAGTGAAAAGTCAAGCAAGTTCTCTTTTTTTTGCTTAAAAACTGTCTGTCTTCTGGGCCAGCCTTTAACAGCAACGGACCGGCATTTTTTACACATGGCTGTTGCGATTTCCTTGTTGGTTTTCACGTTGATCAACGACTACCGCATAAGCTTAAGCTTAACCCTATACCAGTCCACTAATGTGAACCTCTACCATTTGAACGTAAATGCGACTGCAATAGAAAGACAAAATTAGCGTCGAAACTTTTATATCGTTTCAGTTTGTTCAACGTTTCTTTCGAAGTGGAGTTGTTCCACTGATGACCTCATCATTTCAGCGGGCATGAAGAATAGAACCGTATGAATAAGTACAGCAGTTTATATCTCTCCCGTTGTATGTTTATGCCGAGTTTATGTACTGCTGTAAAAAGTACTGATGAGGCGGGAATTTGACCATGTTTGATGTGTCCTACTAAACGACTCAATTCGCACTCACTTGTTTGGCTTCTTTGCTATGTCTTACTTACCGATTTCCGGTCTTCTCATGAAACTGACAAAATGCTGTAAAGTGTTGCGATGATCCATGCATCACATACTTGTAGCTTGCTACCTCAGTTCTATAACGTACAAGTTACAACGGACTGTCAGAGTTGAAGGAAGCGATCATTGAATCAATCATTGAGGATGAAGGAGTAAGGAGGCAATAAAGGCCAGTGGCAAACTTCACAGAGGGCAGCGAAATTACGCGGAATGACGTTGATTTAGGCGGAGGATTGAAAGATGGTCATCGGCCATGTCGGTCATGGCATATCCTAGTCATCGTCATTATTATATTCACATGGTGCACTTGACTGCGCGTCGCCAAGAATGGCTTCTAATCTAATCATCCATCCTCGCCGCATTAACGACGTATTGCGTAGCGTGCGCACAACACAACACAAACTTTTTCAGTCAATCTCTTTGCAATCTAAGAAGTGTATTTTATATTGCTATTTGGGCTTTCAATCTCATAACTCTTGCATAATCCTTCCTCAGTTATCAGAAAAAGATGAGGAATGATTAATTATTTGCTAAAATGTGAAATGCTGTCTTCAGGTTTCAATTCTCAGAGCAATTTTGTTGCTTTGCTGTTTGTTGAATGTCGCCAATCCTCGATCTGACCTTATTCTCTTTTCTTTCAAATCTGGAGCTTCCTCACTTTTCGGGTTACCTTTTCATATTAGCTCTTTTTAAATTCATTTCGCCTCATACTTAACCGACCCCTCTAGTTACAAGAGTTTGCATAACCTCTTCGAATTCTGTCCCATCCTTCAATTTAATCCACTACTTTAGCAAGTCGAAATAACGCAACCAAGAATAAAAGTCGACGACTTATGCTATTTTACAACGGAACATAATTTATTGGCAATGGCGATCAGAGAAGCGGACAAGGCTCCTTTGCTTGCTCACTTAAGTGTGTTTGTGCGGCCGTTCGCGCTGGCAATTGAATGAGCCTATCAGATGAGCTAGCATTATATCCGCTTTTACAGTTCTCGCCAGAACAGTTAGTTTCAAATATCCAGTAAGCTTTGAGACAAGGGCAGTAAAGCATTTAGATTTTAAGTGATTTCACCGCTTCAACAAATCTTTTGTGAAAAATTCGTCTTTTACGACCAGAATGGTGCAAAATAAAACTCTGACCGGTAGTTAGAGGCGCATATAAATTTTTAGGCTGTTCTAAATGATTATAACCGCCGTGAAGTTGACGAATCAGACTGAATGTTATACTCATCAAATTTTGTGACCATAGGTTAAGCTGTTCTCAAGCAGAAACCACCGGCAAGAGAGATGAATAGGCACACAAAAATGTGCACAGGGACGATGTCACGATATTGAGCTATGCAAAGGCAAAGTCATGAAAGCGCATTAAAAGGATTAAAAAAGCAATAAAGTGATCTCAAGGTGAAATGCAAGCGGTAACGACATGTCAACCGATTTAGGGGATATATTTGCTGGCATTGAAATATAAAAATGATGTAAGCGTTTGCACTATGGCGCGTTTGATTGAATACGGGTCAAATGGCATTTGCGGTACGCATGATCCATTCAAAGCTGTGCTGACGCTGAAGTTTCAAGCATAAGTCCCCCTTCTTCTTTACGAACAGTGTTGTTGAAAATCAATTTTGAATGTTTTTGTTTCCATTTACACAAAATAGCATCGCGTATGAGTCATGATAGCATTTAATCATCATTTCATTGATATATGGATTCTTATTCTCATGTTGGCATTGCAGTCACACACTGTTCACTTGCTAAGTGGCCTCCTTTTCCACCCTCCTGCGTGCTTCCCTCCCCCTCCCCCCTCAACTGGTTAGCGTTCGTTGACGAAACATTTCTTTAAGACATGCAATTTTAATGATCGATTTAGTTTTTTGCCTCTTCCCTCTACTGTCTGATAATTCCTCCAATAATAATAATCGCTTATCCCCTTATATGTTTTTCGGAAGCGTTCGTTATATACCGCTCGAATTTCTGTTTTAGCTGAAGTCGTGACATTTATATAGGCTTGTTTTATGCGTGAAATTTGCATATTTAGCCATGTTTAGAATAAAATGTTTATGAAAGGTCCTTAAGTTTTGTTTTATTCTGCTGCTGGTATCGATTCCCCGGCGATTGCAACTATGACTCGTTTGCGGTTTACTATAAAAGTATGGCCCTTCAAAGTGTTTAACAGTCTGTTATAAAAGTTTGCCTCTTTTGACTTTTTCACCCATTCACTATTAAAAAATTGCGCATTTGAAACGTTCCGTGATTCTATACAAAAATTGGACCTTTAGAGTTTTGCTGATATGCATGTAAAAATGAAGAAATGTTTAAAAAACAGTTTGAACTTCTGAGGTTGATTTTTACATGCATATCGGCAAAACGGTAAAGGTTACTTGTTTTTGAAATTTTCGCTCATTCTCTGCAAAAATTGTAACATCTTGAGTCCTGAGGCGTTAAAGGTTTTTCCCTAACATTTTGAAAGGTTTTTGAGGTGAGATGTGATTGGTGGAAACCTATAAATGCCACCGAAGATCTAATTTCATACTTCTGTAATATAGAATACGCTGAGAACTATCGGGAAGGAACACTTGAAGCAATAGGGCACCGCAATATATGCACTTGCTCAAATTCCACAGCTCATCGCAAATTAAAGGCAATGACGATGAATGTTGAAGGCGATGTTTTAAAGTTATTAGTTATAGGTTGTGCACTTTAATATTCTCTAAATGTTTCATTTTCTGCAGTCAACTCAGCATGAACTGCAGTGATTGTGCTATAGAGGTTATTGCTTTGTTGTTAGTGAAGCCCATCTTTACTGAAAATAACGCTGCAAACGAGAGGTGAAAGAGGTGAATTTCGATATGCTCTAATAGCACAACTGGTTATCGTTGTCCTTTGGTTTGGCAACATCGTATTTTCAGTATTTCTTTACTCAGGGAAATTTATTTTGAAAATATTACTTGTCTTGGAGTGGGGCTATCATGCTAGCAAGTAATCACCTCAATAAATTCTAGGCATTGGTCGAAGACTTCTTTTATTGCGCTAATGAAAGTATGCACTCTCAAATTATGTACTAATTTCTGCAGCATTTAGGGTTTCGAAACATTTGGCTGTTGGTCGAAAGCGCGAGTAATCGATGCCGCTGTAACCAGCTCATCAAGGTCTTTTATTTTATGCTAAGCCTGCTAAAAGCGGAGACGAGCATAATTTTCTGAATATTCGTTGCTCTGTCTAAGCGTTTATCTTTCTGGTTAAACACTTACTCGCATTATCATTGGTTCAGTTAGTAATAGTATCCCTCATCATGGCAATAATAATGAGCTTGCCAAATTCCTCTTTTTCGACCGCCTACATTTAACTGTTTATCTGAGTTAATGGGCCATAAATAAGCTAAAATGGGTCCAATTTTCATGAAACATTTTCGTCAACTTAAGAGAGCAACGCGTCTAACGGTACGTTGTCGTTGTAATCGGTTAAGTGATCGTCATATTACTGACGAGTGGTGTACCTAGGGCAACGCAGAGAAAACTTGTAATCCGATTGATGACATTCATAACGGCGCCCACCCCACCCTCGTCGATTTATGTGAGCTCATACGCGCGCCACTGCAATTTCCGCTCATTGACAGAGCATTGTGACGTGCCGTCCCATCATCTCATCGTTTGCAATATCATATCTTTGCATTTTATGTCATTCTTCTCGAAAAACCATTGCTTTATAATTTACATAAATATTACACTATCATATATTTGACGAAATCGACAACATCAGCAGATACCAGATTGGAGGCCTCAGGCTCATTTCGTATCATGCCCTGCCTGGGAAACCCCGAGCTCAATCTGTTCATCACCTCTCTCGGGGTTCTGAAAGCTCAGTGGATTCCGAACCTATTTTTCCTCGTCTTTGCTACCTTTAGCGCTGTTTTAATATCGTTAATATTAATTCTATCATCAATATCATTAACTAGTATCACTAGTATTTAGTATCAACTATCACCAATGCATACCTGTGAGTGTTGCAGCACCGTCACGATTCCAAAGATCAAAAAGAATGCAGGTGCTCGCTGGAGGTCGGCGAAAAAAGGCATATAAAGAGAGTGTGCATCTCTGAGAGACTATCTCCAGAGAGATCGCCTATGAAAGACGCAAGGCTGACACGTAGCTTTCCTTGAATTGTGATGCAGTAAGATAGTCGGAGTTGTCGTAATTTGTGCTACTCCATAAGTTTCGACTCTAAAACGATCTCTTCGAAACGCTGTTTATTTGCACGTTGTCTCTGGCTAATTTTACTGCCTTCCAGCATGCACCTTATTCGTTTTTGTCCCCTTTGAATCACGACGGCTATGCTTCTATTTCATTTGTTACTACAATCACAAGCATTACTGGCATTGGTTGTACCTGCAACATTTGGGCGTTCTCAAAGTTATTCCACATGGCTATTTTAGTGAGCACTATGAGCAAAAGGAAGCACTAGCAGTGCAAGAGTAAGCTGCGTTAATGAGTGAATATTCATGCCTTAGTGGCAAGTGCTACTATTATTATCAGCATTAGCAATAGCAAGACCCTAGTAAGTTCTGTGGTAGTGTTGCTTCGAATGGGTGAGGGGAGAGGGGACTATGTCGCCTCATTTATAAGTCCAGAATTCCCGAACCCATATTGTCCTCGAAACAACATTACGTCAGAAATGAATGGTTGCTGTTTGGAAGTCTCAGCGATATCGACTTGGTACTCGTTTTCCTTTCACGTCGTTTAATTAATTATTTGTTTTTATTGTGCTCTGTGATGCTGTATGGCTTCATTTTTTATGATTTATATGAGCACCACGCCAACTGATATGGTCAATAAGAGACAAATTGCTTTAACTCTTTTAATAAACCAAGTAGATATTTGAGTCATTTTTTCCTCGATCAAAATTGACTTTGCCTTCGTTTTTTTTGGCAAATTTGGCAAACCAATAAATTTGACAAAACGAAAGTGTCACAGAAGTACTTCAGTCATAGATACATGGTCTCTTTTTCATAAAATTTGTTCCATCCTTTAAAAAAAAGTTTCGAAGCTGAAAATTTTCTGAAAAGGCTGAAAAAATTACTTCCACAGTCGTCGTAATTTTAATTTCGCTACTCAGCGATACAAAAAACATTCTTGCAATATTATGAAACATTAGTCAACAAGAGCATAATCATTACACACTCGTTCTTTAATCCCTCGTACGATTGAATTATGAGCATTCATCTTGTTTCGACGTATCCGTTTTTAGCAATTCATCATAGTTTTTCTCGCATTGTTGGCATTTTTGTTTCACTCTTCAGTATTACCTATTTCCGGTTTATAGTCATTAAAGTCAAATAATGCTTGATCTCTTCAAATAGATATGTCGTTTGAATGCATTTTATTTTCCGCGCAGTTTGTGTCACTAATGCTTAGTGCATTCATCCCTATCGTTAATAGAAAGCGGTTAGTACAAAGTTTTTTTCTCGATCGTGGCTCGTCATCCCCGCACCGGACTTGTTTTGTTGATTGTTGTTGACGTTTATCTATCGATTAAACAGGTCGACGAGAATACTCGCATTTGATCGCTTAGAGAACAACTTTTAGGAGAAAATCGCGTAAAGGAAACTCACCATTTATTATATTCGCATCACCTGCTTGTTTTTCGCGTGATATAATCTTGTTGTATGGTGAAAAGGCATGGGAATCTAATTTGCCTTCTTATTTATTACATTTCCGGCATTATTTTACAAGCGATTTGCCTCTCTTTCAAATGCTTAAATCAGCAACGGATTTCACCACTGAAACGTCTCATGGCTGCAAGTGAAAGAAGATAACTGTGGGAGAGGTTGGTGTTAAGATTCTCGGCTGTTCCATTTTTGGAAACAATGCACCTGAAAGTATACTCCTACAAAGTTTGGCGACAGCTTGAGGATTTAAAAGGGTCGTATTGAAGGGCTATGCAGAGTCAACCAGTCAAGGGCATTCTTAGGGCAAATATTTTCGCTTTTTCGAGAACACCATCGATGGGATCTTTGAGCTCGTAAAAGGTTACTAATATCTTTTAGTGACGTTGCTAAGTATGAATATACAATTATAACACAACGTTTATTTTATAACAGGATAGTAATAATAGAGTGGAAATATAGTTGCCTTCTGAGCTCTATACAGAACAGCTCTAGACAAATAATTGTGCTATTTTCAACACTTTTTTACCTATTTACATAAGGGAAACGAGACTAAGCAAGCAGAAAAAGTTACGAATTAGCAATGAGTCGTGAATTTCTTCGTTTAAATCGTTCTACATATTCTTATTACAACAAAACCGTTAAATGCGTAATGGCCCTAAAATGAAGCACAATATTCGTTAATATATTAAGGTCACTTTTTTGCCGTCACATAATTGCATTTGATGTTCGTGGTCAGATTGCTGTCTTAAAGAGCAATAGCAATGTGCAATGGCCGACGCTGTGTCAATGAAATTTCATAACAAGGACGTTGGGAAGTGCGCAATGCGTGTTTTTCACCGAGTATTTCGATGCTCCTAACAATATCTCCGGGAACATAATCGAGAGCAGAAATGCAGAAGGCGTATGTCTCTGCTGTGCTATGGCATCAAGAATTTTCAATTTTCAGTGCAACATTTCCGACATCACCACACTTAGCAACCGCTGATGATGAAATCTGATCGCTGTGTGAGCAGTTCTAGGGAAAGCCTGCAGTAGGACCTGAAAAGTTTGGTCCGCACAACATTATCGCAGTGAATTTTTACAGGATGCATCTTCGCAGGAAATATTCTTAGAGTCCAAAATGATCAGGGGATGGGGATGACTGCTTTCTGCAACTCCGATCTAAATTATGCTTGAGTACCCATTCAGTAAATATCGTTTGAATCAGTGTAGTGAATGCTGAGAATAGAATATGCGAACAGATGAACGGAAAAGCTTTTGATAGTTTTTTTTTATTTCACAGAGCAAAAGGCATTTAATAAAAGAATTTCATGTGCGTTCCCCTCGTCATTGATGTTATTTCGATTGCCTTGTACATGAGCCGCGCATGCAGAGCAAACAACACGTTTCTTTGTTAGACTAACACTTATGGACTACGTTAATGTGGGGGAGACGTTTTTCGGTCAAAGAGCGAATAGAGGGGGGCGATATCCCGCCGGCGAGTGATTTTTCGGGAAGTTCCGTGGATCACGGTGGAGGGAGAGGAGGAGGGGAAGGGGGTAAGGAAATGAGAAACTCTCCGACTATCGATATTCGCACTTCACACTAAATTTTCTGTTGCCAATGCTGCGATATGCTTGTCTCAATGCCAACAGCAAGAGCTCTGAGCCGTGATAATTTGTAACTGTAGAGGGTAATCCAGGCGGCATTTCACATTCCACAATTCCACACTCTTCACTGGAATCAGCTGATCGGATTTGCTCGCCCATCGCAAAATTCTTGTCTTGGTTCATACTAATTATCGAACGTGAAATGGAACCGACTGGCGCAAATAGTGCCACTTCCTGACATGTAGTCATTTAAAAGTTGACTGCTTCACAATCGCCAATATTCATACATTCTTTTTTTTTTTTCATATGCGGGCTCTTTATTAACTTCGTAATAACACAATCGTTATATTTAGTGCATATTGTGGCATTTTTCAGTGTTCTTTCTCTTTGGTTTGTTATTATGTGTATTTTATGCATACGGCAATGTCGTATTTGTTCGTGTATGTCTATCCATTTATCTCTTGTGTAATTTTAATTCTGCAATCAAAAGGAGTGTAAAATACAACACACGATGGACTGCTTATGCTAATTGCCAAGTTCAGCCATTCGACTTCGAAGTATGCTATAGACAACTTGCGTGCATTTGGCAACCAGCGGGCTGCGTTTTGCACAGATTACAGACAAGTTGCGAGGCTTGCCAGAGGAGGAGATTATATGCGCTTTTGTAATTATGCTCACCAGACCAACCAGTTTCATAAATTGGCCACAGATGACAAAGCATGCACAATAATCAATTCGTCCTTTATGTGAACCAACCACTCACATAGATCTTCTGCAAGGTAACGCGACCTGTGAAAAGCACAGCTTGATCAATTTCAAAAAACAGCATAACCTCTAAGCATCTCTGCTTGTCTGCAGCTATTTTCGAAATTTATAAAAGGTCATCCTACAGTGTACATTAAATTTCTTACCTCCATTTCAGCATTCCCGACTTGAAGCTGTTGACGAGGCAGATGAGCACAGGCCCACTTTGCTCGGAACGTTGCTCGCCAACAAGCTTTTCTCCACCATAAGTGCTATTAAAAAGTCTTCTGTTTGCAAAAAAAAAAAAAAAAAAAAACCAATAAACAAAATTGAATCGACGAGTCCTTCATTAGTTCATCGGGGCGATGATTACGTAGCACTTCATCGGATGAGTTGTTTGAGCGTGTATCATGCTGTCGGCCGTTAGCATATTTTTAAAGACGTATTTTAAGTGTCTATCAAAAACATGGAGATTATACTCGATCATTGCCATCATCATTTCCTCCGCACCGCCATTTACTCACCGTTTCTTCTGCATCACCATTTTCGCATTCAGTGAATGAATGTGTCATTTAAGCGAGAGCGAGCGCATACACTCACCCATTCAGCACCCTTCAAAACGCACTTCCGCGAATCGAATCACTGCACTGTGCACATTCAACGTCATAAACTTTCGATGCATGCAATTGCATTCACTAGTCGGTAGCTACTTCCGAGAAGCATAGTTCGTGTCAGCCTCAATGATTTGCATTAGGTAACGCCAGTATCCAACTATTTAGTATGTTATTACGTGCTACTCTTCATCCATTGCAAGCATATCTACTTTCTAATGCAGGCTTAGTAATTTCCCGTTACTTGTATGAATAACATTTCCAAAAAGTTTTCCACTATCTGCTGACGCACAAATCTGCCTCGTGAGCAAAATCCCAACGCAAAAAAAGTCGACTAGCACCGCGAATATCGTCGTCTTCAGCAAATTCTTTCGTTTTCGTCTTCGGCGGTATTCCTATAGTTCGTGTTACGTAGTGTTAGTTACCGTCCGAACGAAAAACCTTTCGCGTTAAGTTTTATTGTATGAAATCGTTGAGTATTTAGAACGGCGCTTTTTCCACTTCTAAAAGGCGACACGAAAGCAATCACCATAAGCCGACTCACACTTCTTATGTGGCATGATGCGTTAGTTGAGAGGAGCGGTAGTATGTGTCCGATGATCAAAGAAAGCAGTTGTAAAGCATTTCCGTTCTATGTGGCACATGGCACTTAACGAATAATAGCAATGTTTTGTAGTAATACATTTGTTTATCAATTCTTATATTCATGATGAGCAGAATTTCCTCGGTTAATTGTTGCCATCAATACAAGCACCTGATTGCTTTTTGTGAGTCATTTCAAATTCCATGCACAGTGCGAAATTTAAATCGTTTATTTGAGCCGCAAATCGCTTATTGAATGTCATTTAGCGATAAGTTGTGAGAAAGTTTAGAGAGGATCTCAGAAACATAGTGGCTTAAAACCAGAATTATAAATCCGTCTTCAGTGAATTCCAGTCCCTCTTCTCCCTACTCAATCTTTGCCCTCTCTAAAGAATTCGAAGCTGTTATAAGTGGCACCTCAGTTATATGTTCGTGGTCAATTGTAAGTGTACTCTCGATCATGTATCCCTCATTTGACAGAACAATGCACTTCAAGGTGACGGCTGTTATTATTTGATGGCTCTGATGTATCATCCGGCATTTGTAATATCCATGCCCTCAGTTTTGATACATCACTTCGTCGGAAAACTCAAAAATTTTTGCTTTCTACCTACCATACTTTTCGGCAATGATTTAGGAGAATACTAAGTCTCTTTTCGGTTGTAAATCTTTCCTTGATTGTATATCCCATTAAAAAGATAAGGAAGCGTTAAGTTTTCTGATATATGGAAGGGGTCGTATAGCATTTCTTCTGGGCAGTGTTTTTTCCCGGGGGTATTCTGACTGCATTTTTCATTTCACCTTTCATACTGTCGTCAGTTTCAGCTTAAACGGAAACTACCGATTCTTGCTACAGCAAATGGAAATCGGCAGCGAAATTGGCTTTTTCTTCATTGATTTTAGCGAGCTAAACAACATTTTATGGGTGAAGCAACGATCACTCCGTTTTTCTTCGAAACTTCTCTGCGCTAACGAAAGAAGTAGCAGGTTTGGGCAGTTGCATATAAACACTAACTAAAATGTGAAGCTTTCACTCGTTTTGCATAAAAAATTCATAGCGATGAGACATATTTTTTGAAAGTCTTATGAAAAGAGCTCTTCGTGATATTGGTTGCCCAAATCTGGTTTAGAAAAAATGCAGTAAGAAGGAATATAGATGGTTCACTCGTTAGATTCACCTGTTCAAGGATGCTTTTTCGATAATATAGAGCGACTAATTGAACGTATTTACGATATCGGCATGCCACTGCAACGTTTGTTCCTTCGTCACTATGCGCTTTTGCAGATTCACGTTTGTAGTGGTTGTTATTGCGATGTCATGTGTCTATCAAATAGCCTCGTAATTTCAGTGTATGAAAAGATGAAGGCAAAATTACGAAAATTGAGAAGTATAATGATAGTATAAGAAGTTACCATACGCTAACTTCCTATCCCATCAAGGAACAATGATTCATCACCGGAAAAAAAATTGCGTGGATCTTGCACTGCTCATCTTCTCATTTCTACATCGATCACGTTGTAGAAAAAAAAACGACCTCCATATGAAATTCATGCGATTGGGTGGACTAACTAAAATGTGAAGGTGTTATTTCGCATATCCATCACTTGTTGATAACATATGAAACTGGTTGCTAAAATGATTGGCCTCCTGATCTGTTTGTTGGTCATATTTTGTTGTCAATGCAAATAATAACAGCGACAGTAATCATCATTTTTAGTAGAAGATTAGCAAAGGACAGAACATTTAATAGTAATGAAATCGAATTCGAAGGTCACGAATGCGAAATGATGGAACAAAGCGAATGCGCAGACCGGAGACCGATTGAACATAGAAGCTTTAAGAAAACAACTGCTTTCGAAACGCTTTTTTCATGGCAAGAGGCATTTTATTTCTAAGACAATTTCGGTCGATTCATTTAACTTAACGAAAGTGTAAGCTGCGCAGCGATAAGATCATTGAGAATTTCGTAAAAGATAAGGCAGTCACTGATAAGAGAGCTTAATGCAGAGTAAATTGTTTCACATTTCATTCTGATTCGGTTTCTTGAAAGTTCTCTAGATTTTACTATGTTTGGGAAATTTGAAATCGGTTGTTGATATGTACTTTTGCAGCATAATCTCACACGTTTATAGCAGTAATGAATGCTGAAAAACTAACGAGTACCGAGTGTGTGTTTCGCTTCCGAGATCAACATTTACACGTGTCTGATAAGAGCTGCTACTGTTTCAAAAAGCGTTATGTAAAAGTGTTGTTTAATGAGAACGCTAAGCAACTGATCTATTCATTTTGATAAAACTATAATTGCGTTTTTCTCGGATATTAATCTCAGCCTCAACCACAGTATGGTCAAATGATGTGTATGTGCGTATATGCATGAGCGCTCGCTAACACGTGTTTGTGCATGTTCCCGCGTGTGTTTATTTGATTGTATGTGTGCATGCGTGCGTCTTTGTGGGTGCATTTATGCGCGTATGTGTTTACGTACGTCCGTGCGTGCATGTGCACGTACCTGCTCGAGCACTGTCGATGGCACTCGATCGAATGCCATGAACAACAGTTGCGCCGTCGGATAAAATTGTTTCCTCTTAGAGTGCTCACTGTTTAAATTTATATCTTGTTGTCATTCTTTCTGTCGGTTTTATGGATTTTCGCATTTGAAATAGGAACTGTCGTTTACAACGTGGATAGATACCTCCATTCCCAACCTCAGGTTGCTTAACTACCTGAGTGGTGGCTTTCAAGTAAACGTGATTGAATCAACTATTCACTCGCTTCTATCACAGTCGTTCGCCCATCTTAGTTTCCCAGTTTGTATTAAAAACGCTTATTTTCTGACGGTACTGTTCCAGGAAGAAGGTTCGTTAATGTATTTCGATGCATCCCCGCTTCTCTCGTTCTCCCCTCTTTCAAACCCTGTCGCTGAAATCTTCTGTCGTAAAGAGCCCATTGATCGTGCCCAGTTTATAATTGTTTCGTTGCGCGACCTCAGCTTCGTTGTTACGAAACACGTGTTCTTATTAAATAGTTAAAATCAGGTGCTGATTTGATGCATATATAATGGATATTTTGAAGCAGCCGTTAAATTCGTGCAGACTACTTCGTAACAGTTATCGGCTGCAAAATGTTCTTGTCCAGAGATGTCGCATATGCTGGCTTTCGCATAATGCATGTAGTGCTGTTTCCCGGAAAAACTTCGTTCGGGACCCGTCGCCCTAGGCCTCCAAGCTTTGCACACCGAATGCCAGCATTAAATGCATTCATGTCGTCAGGGCGCGCTAAGCACGATCACTTTTTTTTATCGCGTGCCACTCACTCATTGCGCGCCACTCTCGTCCATTCTTTTCTGCCTTTGTTCATCAATGCATACAATGTTCAACTGCATCTCTGCACCTCCACTCGATATGCACTATTTCTTCTCTCCCAAGTAGGAATCCGTGTATAAGATTACAACTAACGAATATGGAGTTGTTTGGTACCTATGTTTGTGAGCTTTTCATATCCAGCGTAATATTTTGAGGGTCTGCTCGACTGTGTTCCCTCACCCGCCCATTAAAAACTCTCCAGACAAAGTTGACTTATGCAGCCGGTTTGACCGCTGTTTTTCGTCCAGCGGTTGATTCTACTCGCAAGTAGTGGACGGTCGAGGGTCGGAAATTTCACGATTATTGATGACTGCAGAAAGAAGAAGAGGGAAGTACTTGCACCTTTCGCTTTTACTTTTTCCTCATAGTAGTAAAATGCCGATAATTGAGTCACTTAAAAAACAAGACAGTAGCTAAAAGTGCTTCTAGCAGATGTGCTTTGAGTAGTAGCGCTTGCTGACCACTAAGTAGACAGCTTCGTGCAGATTGTTTTGTAACATTAGCAGAAATGATGGATCGATGGTTTGCTGTTCGGAGAGAAACGCCACATTAGAGTAAACAAAGAAGGCAGGATGATGAACTTTGTTTTCTCGAAAAGCAATGTACTATCACTGAAAGAGACGCCGTCTGTATGGCCATTAGGACAGCTCATTTCAAAAAAGGACATGAGAATGAGCAGTGACATGCTCTTCATTTCTGCTATTTCTTCGATAAAACTCAATCGCTAGCGCATTTTTGGAAATTTATGTTTCATTCATTGGATTCATCCCTGTAACAATTATCGGTAATTACCTTTTAATGTTTATGCAGCATCCACCAGTACCGCTTGCCTGTTTGCTTTAAGTATGCTGAGGTAGGACCTGTTGGGTTAATGCTGTTTATCTGCGGATCTCTGTTTCATTTAAAACAAGGAAGGAAACGTGATAAAGGCTCCACTTTTAAGGCTTCGCATATTGTCACATCGTCGTTGCTGCTCGTTTTGTTGTTCAGCAAACGAAGCCTACCTTCTTTATTATAATCGTTCCTTGTTCTCATAGTTTTTCTATGCTCTGTCTCGCAAGCATAGTGTTCCAAAGTGTTTCTTCATTATTAATAAGTAAATGCCACCAATAAGGCGCACGTGACATATGTGCTGACAGTGTCGCTATATGAAACAAATACGTTATGCTTGTTGCAACGTCAACAGGTGACCTGTCAGGATTGTTCTTGAGTGCTTATATATGCGTAGTGTCACCTTTGGAAACGCCTTCTTTGGCGCATTGTAACTGGGCGATGTGAGATGTGATTCAGATCCGCGGGTGGTCCAGCGTCTAGTCAAGGGATTTCCTGTGTGAAACAGCTCTCCAGTACGTGTTCGTTGATATTTGTTATAGCCGTTAAGTGACGACATTTTTAGCGAGCGGAAGGGGAAACGTACTAAAACCAAGGGGTAAAGCTTAACTGAGCCATGCTTACACCGCGTAGCCGAGTTACTGTACGGAGATGCACTTGGTATCAGCGATTTCTCTCCCCCTAACGCTTTTGTAGTATTCGTTAAAGTGATACTTTTCAGTCCACTTTTCATTGTGTGACTGTCAATCATTTGAAAGCTCTGAGAAAACATAAAACATGAAACTTCTGTAAGTCGCATCTTTTTAACGATTGTTAAATGTTTGAATATGGAATAGCGGAACACCTCAGCTCAACGAACTGCGAGGCCTGTTCACGAAAATTGACAGGTCACTCGAGCTTCCTTATCCTGCAGTTTCGACGCGAGCAAATACGGGGTGCGAAAGGACGCTGTCGCGTAAAGTCCTTTGCAAATTTGATTCATAATCTGAGGAGATTTTACGAGTCCTCTAGCAACAAGTAGCTCTCGTCGACTCACACTCTCTTTTCAATGCACTAGCCGTCTGGACATGTCGGCAGTGTTTCCGTCTTTCTAAATGTTTGCTTGTTGCGATGTGCGTTTCAACGCCCTTATCCAGCGGTTGTACGTCTCTTTTCAGAAGTCTGCTAAATGAAAGCTATCGTTGAGTCTGCTTCACAACTCTTTCAGCTCTCTTGGTGTGTCACCGTTGCATTAATGTTGTTTATGACAGTTGGTGGAGGCTGTGAAGTTACAGCATTGTGACGTGAACGTATGTGACACTGTTTTTTATTGTGGCCAATGAATGGAAAATGATATTAACTTTGCAACATTTCACCAGTAAAAGGATGTTGTTTACTTCCTGTTGTGCGGTTATTTATTCAAAAAAAACTTTTTAGTTAGTATTGTTTTTCATGGCAACATTTTTTTGCGACGGAATGCAGAATATCTATTGAAGTGGAGTGACGCCGAAGTGAGGTTTTGAAAAAGTGTAATTAGTTTTGTTGAGCGTCTTCAGTGTGAAAGAGTTGTAGATTCATTGAAAGGTCGACCAAAGAATACGTTTTAGCAATTCTCAAACAACTGATGGCTGAAGGCTGCGATAGTGCACACTGCAGACGACAACATATAAAATGAAGCCCCAAACAATAAATTATATCATAATGCTAGACACATTAAAATTCATGTCTCAATCGAATTTAAAAAGTAATTAGGCAATTTGCAGTCGAGAAATGCGCATAAAAACTTAGAACCAACGCCTTTTGCTCTACTATCCTCATAGAGTGTTTAACGTCCCTCTCCAATTGCATGCATTAAATTATCCTTTCCGAAATCCTGGTTGAGCAATCATCACATAGACTCAGAGGCACTTTTCAAAAAAGATGCATCCGTTAATATATGCGTCTCAAGATGTAAAACACATGTCAAAGTACTCGTTAAGCGTACAGACCCTAACAAACGTGACAGCTACACAATAGCGATATGACATGCAGTATTGACGCTGGAAAAAGATCAGTTTTTTAATGCGCATAAAAAAATTATACTGAACTTTGCAGGTGGGCTTTGCAATGGCGATAAAAGGCGCTCTTATAATACTCTTCAAATAAACATCATTCGGATATGGAATCGATCGCCGTCTGCACTCAGCCCTTTAAAAGAAATTAATCTGTCTACGCATTTCGTTGGTTTGCTTTTTGTTGTGAGCAGGTATAACACACCGATTGACACTTTCACTTCAACGCAATGCAACGTGCATAATGTGCAGCTGGAAACCGATACCTTAAGCATCTGTTCACCTACATTTCTTTCTTCGAGAGGTGCCTCTGATTCTGCGTGATTGTTCGAACAGGATTTCGGAAAGGATAATTTAATGCTTGCAGTTGGAGAGGGACGTTAAACACTGTATGAGGATAGTAGAGCAAAAGGCGTTGGTACTAAGTTTTTATGCGTATTTCTCGACTGCAAATTGCCTAATTATTTTTAAATTCGATTGAGACATGAATTTTAATGTGTCTAGCATTATGATATAATTTATTGTTTGGGACGTCACTTTATACGTTGTCGTCTGCGTGTGCACTATCGTATACCAAGCGCTATTCGACACTTTCGGCCGTTGAAACGTTTGTCTTCGTCGACCTTTCAACGAATGGGTTCCTGAATTTATTTTTCTTTGGCTGCGGTGGCTTAGTAAAATTGCTAATCTTTCAAAAGCCATTTCGCTGTTTCCAATTCAGTAGCTGTTTCGCATTTCATCGTAAAAGATGTAAACCACAATAAGGAAGTTGTCTTCTAGGATGGAACATATCCATGCAGTATTCTGCTGTGCTTGTCAGTTCAGTAAAGCGGTGCAACTCGTTTAAATGAAATTGTGAACTCGAAATCGGTTACGTAAATTTGCTTCATGTAGTGATGTTATAGACAGCAAGTCCGATGTCGTTAGGTGCACCAAAATGCCTCAATGATATTCTGGCGTTCAAGGGAACATCATGTGTGCGTTGCAAGCTGCACTATACGAGAGGAGAAGAGCGATGTTGCACGCATTATTACCCTCTCTCTTTATCTGTTCTTGTGAGATGAACGCTGATCGTATATCGTTTCCATCGAGTGTGTTTTTGTGCTCTCTGATTGAATCGCTTATTTTATTGCACCTTTCATTAGGTCCAAATTCGTCACTAATTTTTATCTGAATTTCATGAAACAGGCAGCATTTTGCCAAGCAGACAAGCGTACACCAATGGATGACGTCATGCACTTCTTGACGTCAACTGAAATTCAAGTAATTTCAAGAACGATATGAAAGGCTCAGCTAGCATTCGGGTATTTCAAGTTCTCGTTTTGTTATCAGAAGCTTCATCATCGCACTCAGCAAGTGGTCTGTTGTGAATTATAAACCGAACTAAGGATGATATATTACCATCACTCGAGTTATTTGAAGGTAGCAGATATGGGATGGATGAAACTCTCAAAAATGATGCCGTTTTATCTAAACTTCACTTATTTGCATATGAGTTTCTTTCAGGTTTTTTTTAAACTGCTGCGCACAATACATGCCACAATACAAATGTAATTCATCAGAATTCTCCACAAATTTCAGCGGCTTTTGCACTGAGGCCACACTGAAACTTTTCTGTGCAAGTGCAGCACTCTCCAGATCCTTTCCATTCAGCGACCTCGCTGTCTTTCAGATCTCACCGAGGCTTCTAGAAAGACGATTAGCGGTCAGCAGCCTTTTTATGCACTTTTGCAGATTCGAATTTGCATAGTGCGTTATGGTGATGCGATGTCTGCGTGCATACGTGTCTTCCTGTTCTTCTAGTTGTATTGACCCAGGAGCCGGCTAGACCTATGAAGTATGGATTTAATTTACAACATGTGATGGATTTCCTACCAGTTGCCAGTTTTTTCAACAACTTTAAAAGAAATCACAGTCGTGAATGTCTGAAGCTTGGATGTGTTTCGCAACCGGTCTTTTGGCGTTCATTTTATTCCGATTAGACCACCGTGAAGCGAATCTTTTACAAAAGGTTTATACGATCGGCTGAATTAGTTGAAATGTGGATGCATATAGCATATATTGCGTTATTGGCAGTTCATCAGGATGGTTGATGTGGTGAGCAGAACTGCAGAAGCGGATATTCTTTCAGCTCATCCGGAAGGCGTCTGCATTTTTAATGCTGCGGCGTCGTAGTATTATAAATGGGAGTGCTTAAATAGAATGTGATTTTGAACAAACCATTAGTAGCACTCATTGTTTTCAGATAAACATTGCAGCAGCGAGTGCATCATTTGCTTTCGTTGCGTACGCTTTCTCGAGTGCTGTTTATGCGTTATTATCCCCGTAGCGCTTCGGTAAGTAAAAAGATTCTGTTCCCCCATCTGTATGCATTCAAAAACAGATATCAAATGTCTCAAATTTGTGTGTTGACAGCTCTCGTTTAATCATTCGAAATTGACTTATGGACAGTTCTCACGAGTTCGCTAAATCCAACACTAGCCCACGTATAATCCAGTTTTGAGTGGTTATCATTTCAACGTTGCATTTCGAATTCAGAACAGATAAACACCACACCAACAGAATAATATTTTGCAAATATGCCGATGAATTTCAAGAGTAGATTCTCAATTCTTCAACAAGGCGGTTTTGAAGGTTGGTTGAGGTATGTTAGCATTGAATCAAAATTGTGTATTTGTTATGTCCTTTAGGTTTTGTCAGATGCCATACAAAAAATTATGATAGTTGCTTATTTTGACGATGAATAGAAGCGTAGAGGCGTGTGTCATAGATGTTTCCCAGGGGCGATGACTGGTGTTCGAAGGAGCACGTAACGCAGTTCGAGGCAAAATGTTCTCTAACGATCAAGGCTCGAATGTGCAACATTTGTTTAAGTTTCCTCATTCGCACTCCTGGCGCAAGCTGACCATAGAATGTGTTCCGGTCTTTTCATCCTTGCAATAGACACTTGT
The DNA here is from genome assembly GCA_013433145.1 of Ascaris suum. Taxonomy (NCBI): domain Eukaryota; kingdom Metazoa; phylum Nematoda; class Chromadorea; order Rhabditida; family Ascarididae; genus Ascaris; species Ascaris suum. The sequence continues at coordinate 9,088,455 of CM024189.1, forward strand.
AAAGGGAGACATTGCAGAATTGGCTGTGCTAAGCGAGCGTTTCTTCACTTCGCACGACAATTTTCTTTATTCTTTTTCTTTGCTTCTCCACTTGGCTGCTTCTTTGAGAACGAGTACTTTTGCTGTCTGCCTTCGTTTCTCTCAGTCCCTGGATGGGTCTGTTCTCTAGCTTACCAACCACATTTTAAAATTTTGCACAAAATTTGCTTCCTTAGTTTCAGTGTTCAGTGTCACTGTGGAACGTTTAGATAACGATGTCGATGCTGAGCAGCAGACATTTGAGATGCTTTGATTTGAAAGATAAGAGACGGCTGCCGTCCGTCGTTTTCGTAGCTTGGAGGTCGTTTTTCGAGATCATCTTTCTTGAAGTGCTTTTGAGAGTGGCTTCAGTCAATCGAGCGCTCTTTTTTGATTGAAGTTCAGCTCCAAGATGTAACAAGCACAAAAAGGGCAAGTACGAATGGGCAAGAGGAGCTGCTTATAGTTATTGAGCCGAAATGCATTTGTATTTTAAAAAAATGGTGGCCATTTTAAGAGAAGTAACCAGCTATTTCTCGTTATCGAGGGGATTTTCTGCAGGCGACACCAGTTATAAAGATCCGCAGAAGGCAAAAATGGCCGCTGGTAGGAAGGATTGCTTTTCTTCCGACCACACAGCATCCACTTTAAGTATCGGACGGTTCCTTCAGTTACGGCTTTGTGATGCCGCCGGTGCGTGCTGTTTGCTTCTTTGCCGCACCTTCACATTTCAACGTTTTCGAACAGCTGTATGATGATTGATGTCCTTTAATTGTCTCTGTACGTTGGCCCTATTGCTCATAGTAAATAATTGTGTTTCTAAATATCCTGCATGCGCAATAAGTGATCACTGTTTTGCTTTTATCTAAACGTATATGTCTGTCTGTTATTCGGTCCGTCCAAGACAGCTCTCTAATATATCGATATGCGACATTTCTGATATCCGGCATGGAATTTGCAGCATTGAAAAGCATCTAGTTGAGATATCTCAGCTTAGGTGGGCTTGTGCTGCTGAAAACATCGCTGAGAACGAGCGAGCAAATGGATGAACGGTTATGTGTGATTTTTGCTGCAGCTTAAAAAGACTTATTGCTTTGTTGCCCTTTCGAATCATTCATCTCCTTTATCGCCTCATTCGGTCATGGTGAATATTGCAGCTGTCACGAATCCGATCTAAATTCCACGCATTACCAGTCCACCAACATTGAAAGCAGCGTTTTGAAACGTGGAGAACGACGAAGCAGAGAATTCGTTGACATGGTATCTTTAACGAATTTCCTTTAATTCAACATGAAATTGTTGAATGGTTCATGGTGGACGAAGTGTATATTGCCAGAATTGGTGCGCTTTCCATTTTCCTGCGCATTACGCAGTCAACGATTCAAGTGTTGCAGCGCTTCGTTAATAGTGCACTGAGCGTTGGCAATTTGGCGTCGCAGTCTTTTTTGCTCTTCGATCAAATCCACTCGGCGAGTGTTTTCACAGCGCAGGTGTACGTCAGCAGTGAGAGTTTGATTTGCCTCCCACTTAGGTGTACATAATCGTTTTTTTTTTTTGGAAATTTCACTGAGAAAGTTGTTTATACTTCGTTTATGCGTTTTAGAAAAGTGCATGAATTCTTGGTTGTGCTCATGATGAACCATCTGAAGGTGAATAATTGCACTGTTTCGAATGGTACTTTGCCTGCAGGACTATCAGTAGCCGTAAACGTTTTAAGCTGGTAATGGCTCCATGTTGGACATTTATTTAAATGTGGTGTTATTTCGGAGGCAGTAGCAAGTGAAACGATCTATTAAGTGAAACATCTTGGCGTGAAGAGTTAACACGATCATAAGACAGCTGTCTCATCTCGTTGCATCATTTCCGTGATGTTCTTCTATAGCCATCAGTGGCGTACAACGCGAAAGCTTTTTACTGACTTGCTATCGCCGCTTACAGTCGCTTCCATCAAGTTTGCTTGGAAAATGTAAACTGCTTTCAAGCTTTAAGTTTGCCAACTTTGTTGTAATCATTTATATGTTTGTATCTGTGTGTTGATGATTAGCATGTATAGAAGAGACGTGCTACCGACTTTGTCTTTGCTAGAAAGAAAACTAAAAGGATAGACGTTGCACAGGTGCTTCATGCTAGATTTTATGAGGCGTTCTATTTCTTCATTGCATTCCATATATTGCCGTATCGATTGCTTGCTTATCCGGCAGCGAATTTTTTTGTTTATCTGTCGATGGAACAACTCGACGACCTTTTTGCAACTGTCACAGCGAAAATATGTGGTCCTTTTGACATTTGCACTTTTTAAAATATTATATGAGAAAAACAAATGTATTTTATTCGTGAGACGGAGAAGGCAGAAAGAAGGAGCTTTTCAAACAGCAAGCACAAACCACATATCTCAATTACTGTAATCAATTTTTTTTCACCGAATTACCAAGTACGGTCAAAGCCACTCAATCAAACCTTAGCTAAAACGCGCAAAATCTGCTCGTATTTCCTCTCCGCGGCATCTCGTTGCGGAGACATAGCCAATGTAATACTAATTTCCTGTTACCAGAAAATGCTGCTTATAGGTGTGACCGATCGTTTTTTTTTTTAATTGGTGCTTTTTTTTGGACATGACTTATCAACGATTTTGGTTGTTTTAAGTTGAAGAATGGTCTGCTTAGAAATCGATGTTTCTGTGTTTCCATCTTTTAGCATCTGAAGCTTTTTGACGATAGAAACGGAGATGTGACCTATCACGCATGTTGAAGGAATTCAGTGCGATGATTGTATTGATAAACGTATGTCTCGCGTCATTGTTATGTGTAAGCGATAATGTAAAGCTGTCCGCCGTTTGCGCTTTTTGTGTAATGCTTATGTTTATTAGTGCAAAAAGTAAAGTGGACACTATTACTCTCGCAGCGGTGAATTTTTACACATTTGCCAAAATGATTCACTTATTCAGAATTCGGCAGGCTTATTCATTTACAGTCGCCGTATTGACGTAACTTTCAGGTGTATTCCGTTGCTATATACACCATTATTATGTACTTTGAGCTTGAACTTTCGATCTTCCACTTGCAAATGGCTTGAGACTTTTGAAATTACTGAAAGTACATGTTGCAAAAGCATTGCATTCAATAGAGACGATAAACGCTGATTGGGAACATTTCATCGTTATATTCGATCGTTAACACCTGTTGAGAGATAGCTTTTTAAAGTTTATTGCCGCGATGCGATTTTTACGAAAAGCTATGAATGTTCTAAACACATGGGTGATTTATTAATGCACTGATATCATACAAGAAGATTCTTATTTTAAATGACAAGAACGCTGCGGACAATTTTCGGCGTTGAGAACATTTCAAGTGAAAACGGATCAATCAAAATTCGTTGCCTGACACGTTGCTGCGTCTCTTGCGTCTCTCACAGCGGCCCTTTATACAACGGACTGATTGCTCGCACATCCTTGTGTTCGACTTGCACCTGCACAACATTTATCCTATTACCTCTAATAAAGCCTCTTGAGGTATGAATTTCTTAAAACTTTAAAAAAGATCAGTCTTTCTTCAGAGTATAGCTCTTTATTGAGCACGTTATTTTTACTGCACATTTTCATCATATATATATATATATATATATATATATATATATATATATATATATATATATATATATATATATATATATATATATATATCGTGGAGCATAGTCGCTTCCCAGTTGAAGCTGCCGTGTCAAATTCAGTTCCTTCTTTTTACAAACATTTTTTAACCTATCGCCACCACATCGAATTTATCGCTGTTCTCAAACTCAAACAACTTCAATTACCTACATCCTAGTACTGCAGATAGGCTGTTGGCAGAGCAGCTTATTATTACTTATGTTGTTAATCAGTAAGTTTTTCACTCCGCATTTCCTCGTTCACGTGCTTATATTCATTGCATAAAATATATGAGTGATGAATGAACGAGTTTCTCGGGATTCAAACTATAAGATCTCAAAGGTTTTAACGACAGCGGTGAAGAATTTATTATGACCATACCATGCTCTTATAGTGCAAGTAACATTCTATAGAGCTGCTTTCAGGACTACTGATTTTTCATTGATGTTTCATGTCGGTTTAAAGAAGGTATTCTTCGCGTGAAATTTTCTTGTTGCAGTATGAAATTTATAAGCAGTTTCATCTTGCTTCATAATAAATTACAATTTTTCGTTAATCTCTTTTATGGACTTTATATTTACACAAGCTTTAGATCAGAGGGAAACGCGTTGCTTTATGTGATAGAATGATAAAGCAAAGGGTAGGAATGTCCGCCGGGCATGCGGGACCTATCATGGAGTGTTCATGCTTAGATGTAATGGTACCCGCACCTACCGCTACCGACCCCGGTCATTGGACAGTTCTGCCTATTTCCAAACAGCTGCGCTTATGAACTCAGTGAAGACGATCACGTTAGCACTAATCAGATCGTGATCCTATAGACACGTAGTTAAATAGGGGCAGTGCATCTAGAAATATAGACGTGCATTTAAAAGTTTCTTTTATAAAATGGATTCTTCAAAGGTTAACATCATATTGCCATCATATTGCGGAAGAACCGTTGATTTGCCAGTTACAAGAGACTTTTCAAATTTCATTTCGTTTTGAAAGCAACTTCTTCTCCAATGAAGCCTTCGCCCATATAGTTTGTTTATGCCGCATTAATAAAAGGATGACATATCTGAAGCTTTTTTACTTTTTTTACTTATACTGAAATACACAGCAGAAATGCAAAATAGTCATTCATTTGCACAAATAAAGTCTGATAAGCTCGCGAGTTTCTGTATTTGAAATATCGTTTTTGCGCTCTGAATTTTTGCCTATGATTAGCTGAATAATTGGATTAGTTTGATGAATTAAGATGAGCGGTCAGAGCTGAACTTTTTTCAAAACATTTCTGGTATTCGGCACCCGTGCAAACATCGGCTTACCATTTTCCACCTATTTTCATCTCAAAGGGTAAAATTCCTAATCTTATTTCCTGTTCCCTTCTCTCCATATGGCTTCATCCACATGAGCGTATGAATGTAGCCTATATTCATCGCTTTTCTCGATGCCCATCGTCGGCTATTGACGAGCGGCCAAAATAATTTGACACTAGCGCAATAGCGAATGTGTTCCGATATCGCTTCGTGAATGGCAGCTTCATCAATTCTAGATGCCCGTTATTCATAACATTTACTTCATAACAGATCTGTAGGGCAGTGATTGGAGAGGAAATAATGGGAGCCTCATATAACGGTGTTGCATTCATCGTCTCTCTCTTCAGAAGTGCCGCCTGACAACAAATAATTGCTGCGATTGTCGTCTTGTTCAATCATATATTAGGTCAACAACTTTTGTCCAGAAAGTTTTAGTTCTTTTCATCGAAACGCACTAACCCTCTTCAGTTAGCCCTTTGCTTTTCCTGCAGTGAGCGTTCGCTTCCTTTTCTGCGTCAGTGAAATCTCTGTCGTTGAAGTCTTTTTAAGGAGTGAAATACGAGAGCCGTAGCATCCTTTATGTTCGTATAACACTGACTTCTGTTGGCATATCGAGAGGGTAAGCTGCGTCGATTGGAGCTGCCGGGTATAGTCGCTGCTATCACGTTATTTTCGACTTTTCTAACATTTAATTTGTGATTGCGGTCGTTGTTCCGTACAGTTCAATATTACTGCAGTTACGCATTTAACTCTATTCCCTCCGAAAGTGGTGTTTAGTAAGTATCAACGCTTGTAGTATGTAACGAGAAGCAGATGCGGCATGAAGAGGTAGGTGGTGAGAGGGAAAGAGGAAGAAGGAAATTCACGTCTTCCAACATCACTCTATCGGTGTGCCGCGACTGCAATTCTGTCTCTCTCTCTTCCCCCCCCCCCCCCCCCCCTCCCTCCACCCGCGAAGGTGGAGCTTCCGATTGCTTTTGCCGAATTTCGAGTTTTTTTGCCTGCGCTATGAACCGACTATGTGGATGTGTTTTGAGCCTGTGAAACAGTCAGAAGACTGTTTGGGTTGCTTTAATGGCAAATTTTCGCTACTTGCTATGCTTTAAGTGACGCTGTGGTTTGATTGGGGAAAGACATAAGAGCATGCTGAGAAAGAAGTCATTTTATTGATATGGAAAGGAGCGGTATGATGGAGGGGAGAGGGACAGAGTGGATAAAATGGTCTCCGCCGTCAAAGGAGCAAAAGGAACGAATATGCGAGCTCTATGTAGAAGCACTTACCTAGGTGAATGACGTTGTTTAAAATGCGCAATCTAGAAGAGCGTAGAGGGCGGCGAGCCATCTGGCGATGCGGGATCGGATCACATGTGATCTGTACGTGTATAAACATGCCCCCTTGTCACTTCTTGTTCTGATGAATCCGTGCCTCGTTGGCGACGAGTTGCTTATCGCATTCAGGCTTTGCATCCTCTTTTTGAGAACAGCCACTTCTTGATTCGCACATCTTGGCGATTCGCTGCCATCTGATCTGTGTTCCCAAAAATCTATTGAAATTGAGATATCCTTGTATCGTTAGGATGAGGCTTTCGTTTAGACTTAGGACGAATACTGTAAGCAGTAGTGCACCATGTTTAAATAACATATGGCCATGACCTCATCGGTCCTTCTCAAAGTTTGCAAGTGTTTTCCAACTTGGCAAGATTTGCGACAGACTAACTGGACTGCTGCCAAAAACTGTCTGACAAAATGCGGTTGCGTTTCGAGCAGAACATTGTTGTGATTTTGTCATGCAGTTAAACTGTTGGTTTATCTGCAAATAGGCATTAAAGACGATCAAAATATTGCGTTCTCTGACGGTTTTGCTTCAGAACTCAGAAATATTCAATACTTTCTGGTTTGAGAACTGTTCCTTTGTGTCTGAAGGGAGATATGGCGCTGCTCTGGCGCATTCTTGGAACGGAACGGACGGGAGGTGGAGGGGGTGGTTGAGGGCAAGGAGGCAGTCTAGTCGCAGTGAGAGTAGATTTCGTACGATGTGACGGGCGGGTTACAGCTGGCATGCGCAGGCCAGTAGCGCCGAATTCAGTTCTTGCGTCAAAATGCGGCTTCAGCGACTGACATTCAACTTGTACTATTGGCGGCGGATTTCTTTGTTCACTTACCACTCTCGAGGGAGCGTCGCCCATATTTCAATAACGGTCACTTCACCACTCCGATACCGATGCACTGTTTCCGCTGAGACTGTATTTTGGCTGTCATGGCAACAAAGCAGTGGAATCTTAGCGGTGTAGGCTTTCTTTCCATTACTAATTTAAGCTCATTTTATTTAGATTAGAAGTGTCATGGGAGCAGTTTCCCTTTAGCAGGAATATAGTAAATGCATATCAAATTTTCAAAGCGTTATAATTAGGAGAACGAAAATATTAATGTCAATGAAAAATAGGCAACTGCAGTTGGAAAATAGACCTCAAAATTGAAGAAGAAGGGGGCTGGAAAAAGTGTGCATGGGAATAAGAAGTACAAGAATGCAAGAACAAAGTTTAAGAGATAACATCAGATGACTACTGGAAGCGGTCACGTTTCGCCTTTTATCGGTTGATCTGAACACCTACCTGAGTTATGCTCGGGCTGTCACCAAAACGAAATGTGGAAATGGAATTAGTTAGCGCAGGATAAGTAATCTAGACCGCTAATAGGTAAAAGACAAGTAAGGTATAGGAAACACTAGGGCAATGGAATTAGGAGGTGAAGGGGAGGGAGTTTTCGTCAAAGATTAATTATACGTAAATATAAACTTAAATGTACCATCCACTCATTGGGATTTAGTATTATTTATTGTGGCGGTAAGAATACAATCATTTTATTGAAGTTATAAAATACCGTTATATATTTTTTAATGAGTAAAAGTATTCTAATGTATTGTGTGTAAGATGTTGAGCTCCTCTGGTAAGTATTGTATAACTTGTACATAGTTAACGCGTATAAAAAGATTTTATACGCGACGTCTAATATTCTAGTTGGATAAAAATTGAATAGCATAGGAAGGGGTAAATTATAAATGTTACCTTAGCTTCCACAGGGAGTTCATGCACGTCAGGTTAGGGTGCGTAGTCGAGTGGTCAAGGGAGTTGGATGGGTACGCACGCTGCTTGAAAACCGCAGCAGCTTATATTGGGATTGCATAAGGGCACGAAAGCGATTCAAATGATGTCGTCGTCATGATGCGGTTATTGTTAACACCGGCTGGTGAGAGAGTGGTTTTGTACGGGAAGCCAGCTATTCGCAAAAAGATTTTTTTTTTCAATAAATGCATAATGTGGTGCTTGCTGATTGCTTTATCAAATGAAATCGCTTCAAGACTGAAATGTTCATTGCCTGAGCAAAAACCTAAATATTTTAGAAAAAAAAACGTTTGAATTTGTCGTACAGAAATGTCACATATTCACTTTATTCTACGCGTATCGGCCGTGTCTGTGTTCCTCGTTATAAAGAGCGTGTTAAAGCTTATGACATTATCAGTTTATAACACGCTTTTATCGTACCTGTAGACGATGTTTCAATATAACGGTAGAATCGTACGTGAATATAAATCCTTATAGTGAGAAAGGCTTCGCTAAGTATGGTGGCTTTATTGTAAACAAGACCCACAGATATAAAACATATTTATTAGAGAAGAGGGGTGAGAGGGGAAGGGACAACCTGATGTACCGTAAGATCTCAATCGTCCGACAATTACGATTGATTCCGGAAAACGGATTAGCAGAACATTTGCCCAGACGTTATATGCACACTGAGTCTGCGGTTTGTGAGATGTGGTGACGAAACACTTAAAACAATAACTTCAACTGTAAAGTGTAACCAAGTTCTCAGTGTGCATCCGGTCGGCTCATCCACTTTGCTTTATTATTAAGCGCTGTCTCGTTCACTGGCGACGTACGTATTCGGCTGTTTGCTTCGTTGTCTGTTGTAACACTGTCTCTGTCCCGCTTGTTCACTCTCACACTCTGAGCGGTGGTCACGCAAAGGAAAGAGCACAAGCAAAGGCTTTCGTTTAACTCAGAGGAACGAATATAAAAGTAATATATTTGAAGAAGGCGGGGGTTGGGGGGGGGGGTAGGATATATGTTGATCTCGCATATATGGGTATTAGCGGTCATATTTCATTGATCATCTGCATTGGCTTTTTTCGCTTCTACGATGGTGAGTGATCGAATTTGCGACGTGCGGGGATGTTGCTGTGAGCGTATCGCGTCTCTTATGGCTGCCCATGTTCGAGTTTCTTCTTGTTCCCGCCACTATTCATTGGGTGGGCAGCTCGCTACGGTGACCGATCTCATCTGCCGGCGCTGATGATCCATAGTTGAAATCTCCGCATTCAGCTATGATGTCTTTTGGCAGTCATCTCTTCCGAATGTTAAATCAGATTTTTTTTTCTCCCTTTTTTTTGGCACATTTTAACGATCGAACCTTCAGCATAAGATGTTTCACCGTTGGAAGCGTTTCATTCAAATGTTCTTGTGGCTGTTTTTCTTGAAGGGCGTGCTAACGCCGTGAACATTTTTATTCGAGTAACATCGCTTCCACATTCGGTAATAGCCTAGAAATGATGGCTGTGAGGCGATTTGTGAAAACTGCTTTTTGGTTTTAATAAAATTCACGCCTATCATTATTGATTGTGGTATGTTTCATTAAACGATCATGCAACGCGTTGCCGAGGTATGTAGATGATGAGAACATCTTACCCCGTCTTCGCGCATTTTACCTGAGCATTTGTATCTCACAGGAAAAGGAAGTTTTCTCCGAGGTCATATCATCGTTGCGCATTATTTTGTTTGGTGACTATAGTCTTGAATGTTAAATTATGTGTTCTGGCTATGCCAAAAAATCAGTGCATGAATACACATCAGTATGAGGCTTAGCGTCTTTTTAAGATGATTTTGAAAGAAAATAATTGACAAGCTTTTTGAAGCATGATTTGTTCGATAGTTTTGGGTTTTCCCGTAATGATTGAAGGTTTAGTTTTATTAATTGATATGTCACACCTTGTTACAACGACTCCCACTTGCCTGTTTGCGTAGCGATAGCTCAGTTCGCTTCTGTTGACAAACACCACACACTGGATGGATTGCTTCCGCATTTGCACAAATGTGCCTGCCTTCTTTGTGGTCGTTGCTTTGTACTTATTTTATGCGGAAAGGTGATGATCATGCATGTCAAACGCAACTATTTGTCAGGGTGTATTGTTGCTCATATTTTCGCCGACACATTTGCTTGTTGCTGTAGGATGACAGTTGATCGACGAGTTTCGCTAATAGCCACTAATGGCGGCATTGTCTCATCATCACGGTGATGCATTCGAACTTTTTGTTACTTGCTGCTCGTTTTTGCTAGAAAGTGGTTGCTTCTGATTTTGTCCATTACTCAGTATATCAGTTTCCTTTTCAGGTGGGACTTTCGTGCTTAATGCCTGTAGTGTATAATACGGGTTCTTTATTAATACTTCATTAATGAAACGATAGAGATGGAAGGGAGAAGTGCACAGAGCGGCGGAGACTCGAACGCCGATCTTTCACGTTCAGAGCGAGAACGCTTAGCCCTCTCTGTCCTTATAAATGTGCAGTAGTAGCAATGATGAGAGTAGCTCTCCTCCGGGTGGCGAAGCATCGGGGTTAAGGTCCGGCTGCAGTCCACACATTTCTTTTCTTTTTCTTCTCGCATACTGTTAACACTTGCGTTAGACACACCAAAAAAAAATGACTATGACTCAAACCCAAAAAACCGAAACCACAATGTTTCGTTGTTATTCACGTTGGCGATATTTCGCTCCATCTTTTTGTTTTCATATGCTTGCAAGTATCCCATCCAAGAATATGGTTGGTAGGGAGAAGCAGAGCGGTGGCAGACACATCTTTGATATTTTCATAGGAGATTTTATTCTGTATTCTGTAAATCCTTATTCATCAGATTACAATCTTGCTCCAATTATCTCCTGAATTAGTTTTGCAACCCCAAGGGTCATAAACGCGAAAATTGCTGTCAGCTATTGCTTCCTCCTAATAGGCGCAAATCATCCCACGCCAACCTTCTTTCTCTTCTCCTTAAACTTTTTCTGGCTAAATCTATCATACCTGTACCTTTTTGCAAACATGACTGTTGCTGATTATTTAAATAGTAATATGGGCTACTTTTTCTGCAGGTTGCCGTTTTTTAGAAGCTTTCCAGACGATTTCTGTTGACGTGAATTACGTTTTGCACAGTTGCTTTAGTCAATTAAGGGTGGGGAATAATGTCGTTGAAGTGTAAGTGATACGAGACGAAAGCCATTGGTTAGCAAAATTCGCTGTTTCAGGCCTCCGGATAGCATCTCTCATTTGTTTGCGTTCATTTTGCTTAGTTCGTAACAGTCCTCGTCGCCTATTTAAGGGCATGTCAATTTCTAAACGACAATCTTCCTTTATTTCGTGGAGGAGGTCTTTGTCGTCTTGGTGAAGAACTGTTTAAAATCCTAGGTAGAATGCGCATCCATTTGAAAGGCAGTAATTTCCCTCGTTTGAAACAATAGAGCATTGAGGCGGCTGGATATTATATGCTAGTGGTAGTGGGGGTAATTGCTAAAGGAAGCTTCGCTTGTCTCGCTCGCAAAGTCAATTATTTATCGGTTATATTAGCAAAGCGCAGCTCCATTTGCATCACTCTAATTTCCTGGTCAACACAACTGATTACGGGCTTCAGTATTATTCGCCGAATAATTTTGTTAGCGTTGCAGTTAATAGAAGGTCGTCTACCGAAATAGGATAATTGGATTTGAAATTATTTTTGATGGTTAGTAAGTTCTACATCTTTGAATGATAGTTGAGGAGTGCGTTAGTAAGCTGACATGTATCGACTCCTGAAATGCGATAATCTCTTCGCACTTTGCACAAGCAAAGAAGCACTTTCACAAGGTTGCTCTTTGGTCGGTTGAAAATATGTGGATTATTCATGTCTAGTGAAATTACTGTTGCACTCAATATAAACTCATTTCAGTTTGCTTGCATGCCAAAAATGTGTACTGCGGCACTTCATTTGCACTTTTTTTACCCACAGGGGAAATATTGTTTATTGGAATTTGCACTCCGCTATGATCCCATCCGTACCTGATGCTAATGCAAACCCTCCCTGATAACCTTCAATTGTCGTATAGCAAACGGTCAAGCAATGATTAGAACCAGTGCAATTTCGCTGTTCCATTTTCCTTTTATTTGCCGTCAAAGTAACATCTCATAACGGATAATTTCTCGCCACCAAACGCTTCCTTGAATCGTTCCCTCCAAGAAGAAGATATGAACCTGCCTTCGTAACAAAAAGCCATTCCACTTTGCTATGAAACTAGACAAGTGTAAAAGTGGCAGAATAAGGTGTTCATTGTTTTTGGATGGGTTCTTTCGCATTGTTTCGTTCATATCCGCTTGCACTCTATCAGGTCTAGCTAACGATCTATTCACTGGTTAGGCGTAATACGTCAATAAATTGTAGCTTCTGCCTACAAGGAAAAGTTCTAGGTACCACTTATTTGAAGATAACATTCCTCTGAGCCTCTCTGTGCAGGTGAACCATGGAGAAGTGCGGATCATTGAGTGTTGGTGCTGTGCATTGATATGGGTGATGAGCGCAGCGTTTGTTTGGTTGCTTTGCTATGGTTGCCGCATCGTGCTGTTCTTGCCGAGGGGAATGAGCGAGAATTAGCGTTCGACGATGGCACATAAGGCTCTCCCTGCGTGCGGTTTGTGCGTTCGCATAACATGACAATAATTCGTTTGTGCTGACTCTCTTCCTGGGAAGCATGCCCACCCATCAGCGTGATATGCGGAAGTGGCATCGAGCTGCCTAAATGGTGGTTCATGTTAAACCGTTGTTCGACTCGTATTTTTTCTTTTCACACTCACACTTGAATCCAAACTATCAATTTTGAATTACTTCAACGGGCATGAAGCTCGAATGATTACGGGATCACCTTGAATATACAATAACGTTTTATAGAGGACATTATTAAACAATGATTTAACAGGAGGTTTCAGATATTCGATGTTTGCTTGACGCTTTGTTGCCATTGCCCCTTTTGCGGCCATTCTTTGGCACATTTTTCAAATGAGGTTGAGAGAGTTTCAGTAGTAGCTGGTTTATTTTTCGTCTTTGAACTTCTCTAACCGAACTTCCTTTCACTTCGACGATTAATCTTACTTGCACACGCCTGCGAAAGCATTATTTCGACGCCATCTTTGTGTTTCTGTGTATATATGTGCCTCGGCTCAGTTAGTTTCAAATAGTTTCACATCGCACACCACTGAGACTTTGAAGTTTATAGCTTAACTTCAATAAGAATAATAGTTCATCATAAATGTTTGCATATGGAAAGGCATTTGGCGTCACTCGAGTATGGAAAGAAATGCGTCTTGTGGATGCTTTCTGTGAGGGGTCGGCCCTGATGAAAGTTTTCCTCTAGTTAATGTTTTACAACATTAATTCATTCAGTGAGCCGGAATGTAAATTTGTTTGTCGTAGCAGTTCACTTAGCACAGTGTTTTTAGTAGTTCCTGTGGAAATTTCATTATAATACATTTCGTTTGCTTCAGTTAGCTTCAAATCGAATATTCGTGTGAAATGTGTTGTTAACTGTTCATATAGCGAAAGTTATTTGTTCACATACAATCGCTTAGGGGGAGGGAGAAGATTAGAAGTTTTTTTCCAAAAAAGGAACTTTGAGTGGTGAAACCAATTATTTTTATCTTTTTTCTTCTTTTTTTTTGCATCCATTATTACACCAAAATAAAAATCTTTTGATGCCTCGATGAATTCCGAAATCTGTAGTTGACGCAGGTAAGGCGAACGCTTATTGCGTTCGGAGCGAAAAATTCAGTCTTATAATAAAGTCGTGGGCAATGCCATCGTCTTTGCTTTGTAACTGAATTAGAGAGCATAGCCTGCGTTCGCGAGCCGTTTATACCTTTTGATTGCTTACCTGATAATCGTCTTGTTTTGATTTCGCTTTGGCGTAGCCATCTACGGCGGGGAGATTAAAAAAATTGAGAGTGAATCTTCAAAAACTGATAGAACATCAGCCACTTCGCCCATATGTACAATCGATACTTTTGAATTGTACGCATAGATTGTGCAGTATCGACGCCAAACATGAGGCGTTTATCTTCCTGTAAAATTTTCCCCATCAAAAAAGCTAAGAATGTCATCTGAGGAGAAAATTTGTAATTGATAACCATGATTCGTTTAATTACTGCAAGTTGGTACTCGGCATTTAACGCACAATCCTTCATTACTTTAAAAAAAGCATTTTTACCGCTGTTCTAAAATTGTTGAGTTATTAAGCTTATTCGTGAAAGTAGGCCAAATTAATGAAGTTTTATAATTTAGCATCTTTTTCGGCGTAGTAGAGAACGGCGTTTATAGTTCAAGAAGAAAGAAAAATCGATATGTTTGGAAAATATTTGTAAGGGAGGGGTTTTTCATGTGCTATCGCGCTCATAGAGGTCACTTAATCCTATAGTAAGCTGATGTGAACAACGAATAGGTCTTTATGCGTTTATAGCGGAACAATGTGTTAATATGCGAGTGAGTCGGGCGAAAAAGAGCAATTGGGCGCATTGGCGAAGGTACATTTAAAGTGGTTGCGTACCTGCTTGCATACGTCGGAGGATTGCCCGTACACAATACAGGTAGTCACGCTTCTGCGCTCAACGCGTACTTTTGTCGTTGCGAGCTGCGTGACATGTCGCGTTGTAACTAATCAACAACTTTATGATAGCGGTGATAAAATGCCATTATCAGCATAGAAATCGAGCTTTAAAAAGCGAAATATCACTTAATAAATCACTCTTAGACAGTTATTGAGAGTACCAGCTTCTCAGCGTCATCCCCGTCAGATTATAGGGGAGGTCGCCCTATATAGCCGCTTTGGGGCTTTTTATTGAGAGAGAGAGACGGCTGGGTTTCTTAAAGGCAAATGCGGTGACAGATGAAATGTGGGGCGAGTTAAGAGGAGCCTCACAGTTGGAAGTGAGCAAATACTGTGGCAGGTCAAACTTTTTTAGTTTTGATTAGAAAATGTGTGCTCTGAAGGTGAAATGAAGGGAGAGGTCTTGGCTTATAATGTGGTGTTATCCTTGCAGGTTAACGCATTGCCGAATTCGCTTTGCTGTTTTCAGGGGAAATTCTCAGTTTTCAAGCTTGTTTTTACTTATGTTCCAAGAGAGCCACCACATGCCCCAGTCTGGCAGTTTTGCGGACGCAAATTTTCTCCAATGCCGAAACTTATGAGCTTAAATCCTGGCAAAGACAAAATTTCACTAAACACTTAAAATGCACCGAATCTAAAAATTCATGGCGGCGGCGCCAAGCGAAAGTGTGGTTTTGATGTAATCGTGGAATGAGGCGAAGGGAAACCGTCGAATGATTTTTGTCCGCCCATTTGAGAGGTCAGGTGAGCTTGCTGATGTAAGAAGGCCTTTCGTTTGCCACTAATTTTGTTGAAATGTCAGTCTTTGTCTGTCCTTAAGGTGGGAAGTTAATTCGATATATTTTTATTTGTCGTCAGATTTGTTGAAACAACGAGAATACAGGTGTTGCAAACGTTGCTTAACCTGCTCGATATTAAAAGCGCCCAAATTAGCTGACAATTTTCCGTAAAGGAATATTTCATAGCATGCCCCTGCCAGAAATGGCATTCTTTTTAAAAAATTGGCCATTTCCTTGCATTCCTGCACCCAGAAATGGTTTTGAGTGTGGTTTTTTATGCGCATGAAATTACTTTACAAACGACACCTTGCATTTTGCCAAGTTTATTACTTCCCAAATTGTTTAATTTTTCCTTCGATATTTCCGGAGGTTCATTTCAGCAGTTTCCGTTCTGTGTAGAAATTGTCTGAGGATTTTTGAATTTGCGGGATGCGGTTGACAATGAGTAAAATGTTCTCCTCAACAACTTAATACATGATCTTTTTTTATGTAACTTCAATGTACCTGCGATGGAGATGAAGCAGGCAGGATTGTCTCCTCATAAGTGGCTCGTTAGAAATTCGGTTTTCTTTTTAAGCTGCAAATTTTAGACTCTACTATCATTATGATTTCTTTCAATTTGAGAATTTGCCTGAAAACTTTTCTTGTCAATTTTCATAACTCGTTGCCTGGGAACTGTTGGTAGGCATAAAGAAATCTTTCTGCACATAATGTTCGCCCTATTCAAGCTGATTTTCTCGAGTGCTATTTTATATGTGTGCGTTATGTTCCGGTTTATTGCACATGCAAATGGGAACGCTCACGAGGAACAAAGAAATACAGACTTGATTTATCAACAAAAGACGAGAGGGCATTGCGATGCTGCGTCATATTAGAGAGTAGTGCTGCGGAGTGGCGAGTGGAATCAATGAGAATTTAAACGATTTAGAAGCTTGTGAACGGCGTCTATTTTGGATCGAGCAACAGCTAATCTTTAGTGGTTAAACATCACTCATTAGTGGAACTCTTGAGTTTTTAAACCTCATTGAGGAAATTTGAATTTCAACCTCTGCCGTTAACCCTCTTTTCTCCCCGTTCTTCGCAATATTTCACAAATTCAAATTCCTTGATTAGGATTCAGAATTTTAGCGATCAGTCGTTCCGTAATGTTCGCTCACTCGAGGCTGACAGTCGTTTGGTCGGAAATAAAGGTTGACTTACGAACAGATTTATGACTCTTTATTATTCGCTCGTAATTGTGTTGTTGAGAATGCATGAAGCGAGAACGCATCTATAACAAATTAAGCGCACGCGGTGCAATCGTCGAATGATTGCAGTTGCTTCCCTTTCTGTTCACTTCTTATTAACACTCAACTCGTCATGACAAGACCTTTCAGGTAGTGACATATATGTCTTCTGATTTCATTCTGACAGTGCCACATTGTACTGTGATCTCTCGCTTCTCTTATCGCATTTTCACAACTTTTTATGTAAGGGGCGCATGTAGATGGCAATTTAGTTGCGTTGTCGTTTTTTGGCATCAAGAAAGCGCAAAAATAATAGAATGATTAATGCATCACATCGATATGAATAATGCTTCCCAAAAGAATATCACCACTTTAAAAGATCATTTCGCTTTTCCTATTTATCGGAAGTTTTTTTTTCTCACAAATCACGTTTATCTACCTCATCGTAGAATAGGTACCACGAAAATTTCCATAAAGAATATGGCGAGGATGAGAAAGCAGCTCTATTTTTGGATTTTCAAAAGTTCACAAATATGCACTATGGTGGCATCTTACCACCTCTATGATGTATATGCGCCGTCTCGTAGTTTTCTCTTTTCAGTTCACGAAGCAAAAGAGCTCAAATGATGAAGTTTAACGAGTTATAGTGTATGCCGTTAATTGACCTATCGTCTTGATTTTCACCTCTTCATTTGTCTTTTTTTTTGTGAATTATAAACCCATGAAATGATCATAATATTTTGAAGTTAAATTTTATTCCACCCGCCGAACAAGTTTTTAGAGAGAAGGAATTTGTTTACCGGGAATTAGCTCGGCCAGTCGATAAATTGGGATGCGCATACTAATTGAATTATTTGTTAACAGTTTAATCTCATTGGATTGACGGATGTGATGGACTAAGCTGTGTCTAACTCCAGTGTAAAGTTCAGGCTGTAGCATGATCCATCCAGACAACTGAAGTTAGAGTGGCCCATCTCTTAACGTATGTAAATGCAAACGTATTTTTCTAATACAAGCACTCTAAGAGCTTGTAAGCGTTGAATTTCGCATGAGTCACCAAAGCTTCCATTTTTGGGGTCGGGAATATTCGAATGTTTTGACGATTCTAGTGACACTAAGAAACTTTTCTTGTGGAGCAAAAGTTGAAGAAAACATCGTAACGTTGCGAGGTGTTTGTGATCATGGCACAGAACATAAGTTATGTGCCATTAAATCAGATTCTCATACTATTTCATAGCCGGTGTTTATTTTTTAAAACGTATCGTGGATACTTCTCGGCTTCTCCAAATCCACAAGCAGGATTACGTTGCTTTAGTAATTACACTAGTGAATAAGTGGAATTTCCTGAGAAACCCAACACCCATAACATGCTAGAATTTGACATCCCACATATAGCGCATTGTGAGTTACCCGCATCGAACACCCATTGCAGTTGTCATGAGGCACCTTGCTGTAGTTCTGGTGTTTTTGCGAGATCGAGCAGTCTTCATCCAGTGCTATTGATTATCTTCGCTTTAAAATTGATGATATATTGGAAACTGGCTTGATGTGCCGATAGGTGTGTAGGGGATGAGCTTCTGAGTATATTCGCTGGCTTATAGATGTATAGTAAAGGTAAACGGAGATGTATGCTAATCTGCGAAGCTGCATCACTTAGCCATCCCGGAAAAAATTGATTGAATACGTCAACGCACTATGCACTTTAGCTGACAAATAGCAATAGAAACAGCCGGGTCTCGCAGTCGCGCCGTTTTTCATTTCTGCATGTTCGCTATCACTTCAGACGGTCTTTTCGATTGCTTTAAGTTCTTTTCTTATAAGTTACCATTCTTTTAACCTTATATTGCTTTCCGTCAGTTTGCTTAAATAAATACATTCGGGAGTCTCAAAGAGCAATCATTTCATTTCCGCATAGCAGGCCATCATAGCCTGCTATTATACGCTGTCATCAGAGGTGCTTCTCATCCCATGTTCTTGTCAAAAGAATATACCAAAGTAGGAAAAGCTAGGCAACCAGCACTGACCTGGTCAGCAAATTCTTGCCTTAATTTTATAGAAATGTAGATGAAATGATTTGATGCAATTGGTGATATGGAATAAAAAACGTCACAAAATTTCTGCTGAGGTAGGATGATTCTGGGATCTCAAAGTTTTTTCTAAAATTCAGCCAGGACCTACGGTTTCAGCCGAGACACCTTTGAAATTCAGATTTGAAATGTGCATCAGTTAAGAAGATAAGTAAAAATACACCTCCCAAGCATGGATTTTATTTCACCTGAATGTAGAGGTCAAGATCCAACAGCTAGTTTTTAATGCTTTAATGCTACAATGCAACGCATATGTCACGCCAAAATCGATTGAGGGTAGTAATGGTGAACAGTTCGCAAGGTCACCGAAATGCCTACTTTTGAGGTCAGTAAGACAGACGATCCCTCTTGTGGGTAAAAATCGGTTGTTTTTTTTTAGCTTTCCGGACACAATTACGGTGTTCGCGAGAACTTGCACGCAGGTACAGCTTCCTCGAGAACACCCACGGGACTCCCTCTATATACCTGATAATCTCACTTAGATGATCCGATAGTCTGTGAAAAATTTCAGCATTTTGTTTGGCTACAGATCAGTTCTTTCGAAGTTTCACATAGCCGATCTGAACAAGATTTGCTGTATGATATTCCCTCCGTACTCATTTTATTCACTTTTGAGAAGTCTTCTGCACATCTAAGTGACTCATGTTGTTGTTGCATGTTTGAGCTAATAGCTTCATGGCGAAAGCACTTTGTTTGTGCATACTCAGCCGTGATTAGGAAGGTGAGTTTGGGGTAGTTGATGAGGTTATTGCGGAAGAGGAAAACAAACGAGGCTTCAGTAAAGCCAGATCTAGATTTCGTATCAGATTATTTATGGGCTTATTCAGCGTTATGTAATAGACCATTGTTCAGTGTCTGTTGACTGTTAGGCCGTTTCGTGCAGGGTTAGAGCTATGCTACTTATGCAAAGATTGTTGCAATCAGTGTTCTCATGGCAAAGGTTTGATGATATTTTGTTATTTTTTATGCAATAATATAAGACAGTTTTATGCAATATCAGGATATTATCTTGCAACGTTATGCAAAATATAATAAAATGATAAAAAAGTTGTTATTAGATGTTTTTGAAGAGTGGAAAATTTTTGATTCTATTCGATGAAAAGATGAGTGCAAATGCGCTATTGCAACGGCAATAATTCATTATCTCAAAGCGCACATTGCTAAGCATCATCAACATAACACTGTTCTATTCTCAGTTGTCCACTAGCGCTTACAGTAGCAATAATCATTTGATACATCAGATTTTGATTCTTTGGAACGAAATGTGAGGTAATTTCTGATTACGATTGAATGGTTCATCAGCCTGACTGCGGACGTAACTGTACATTTGGTAATGTAGTTGAGTTTGCGTTCAGCAAGGATAATATCACAATGGACAGACGATTTGCGTTTTGTCGTTGGTTTTTTTTTCAATTCCTTGAGAGGCATTCCAGCTAAGCAGTGACCCATTCGGGTCGCCGAATTGCGTTGCCGACAAAATTGTTCATTCGAAGTGCGCATTTGCTGCTTAAACGGAGGCACTCTTTTTTGGCGAATCGAAAGCGAACGCGCTGCCTTCTCTTCGCTTCCTCGCAACTGCTTATTTAATCATTCAATTTCCTTCTCCTTCAAGCGTTTCGCCGCACTTTTTTGCTCGTTTTCATTGCCCTACGCAACCCTCTATCAGCAACGACCCACCGTCATCTCATTGCTTATTGTGACGTAGGCAAAACATGGAAGATGGATTTGCATAAATTACGTGAACACTATATATATATATATATATATATATATATATATATATATATATATATATATATATATATATATATATATATATATATATATATATATATATATATATAATCATGTCGATAGTGCATTAAGCTAAGGGATTGGGATGTAGTTCCTTGATTTAATTTTTGAAGAGTAACGTAAAGTGCATCTTCAAAAGAAGCAGTTTGCATAATGCTTTGTTGATTTCTTGTTCTGTGGTATTTATATCACCATTTTATAAATTATGTGACGTCATAGGATCACTTTCAGAGACGTTTCTACATGTTCCTCATCTAGAAATTACAAGATTCCCTCTAGTAGTCTAGCTAAGAGTATTTGCAGATTCGCTCTCTATTAAATTTCTGCAAATAATAGCCCAAAACGCGTTGTAACTGAAAGAGTGATGTTTCCATAAAAGTGTCGCATCAAGGAAATAGTTGTTTTTGGGTTCTTCGGCCAAGGCTAATCTGGGGAAGCCACAGCTGATGTAAGGTTTAATAAAGCCTTTTTCACGTATCACAATCAAAATGCTCAACACTCAACCTATGGCTTCAACTGGACCATCCTCTTCCTCGCCCGTCTCCTTTCGCTTCTTTTCCCATTTGCTGATTACGGTTTGTATGTATATATGTGATACATACACGACTTGAAAATGAGAGAACGTTACCAGGTAAAACCAGTGGGACGCATCGTAGCGGAATGATAGATATGAATGTGCTAGACAAAACGAAGTGCTTGCTCATATGTAGTCGACAGAAAGAAAATAAGGGTCGTCCGTCTAATAGAAAAAAAAACGGGGAGTCACGTTACGCTTAGAAAAGAATTAAAGCGAGACAGGCCTGTGAAAGCAGCAAACAATACAAAAGTAGCAAAAATCGGCGATGCTTCAAAATGGTTTCCTGCATTAGCGAAACCCAATGAGGACTGTAAAAGGATAATATAAGTCGCGATCTTTTTACCTACTTTGAGAATGGCGGACGCAACACAAAACACTATACGAATTACAATTTAAATGAGATGCCGGACGACCACTTCTGTGATATGCCGACAACCAAATCCCTCTGAATTTTATCTGCGAAGGTCTTCCCGGCGGAGATGAGGAAGCGGCTGACGCAGATTCTTTCCAAATACGGGTAAAAAAAGTTTCATAGGTCACATGATTGCTTGAATATTGATTGTTTCTAATTTACTGCCGAAGCCTCGCTTCTATCTCTGAAACTGTTTGGGATGCTCACAATGAACAGTCGGATGCTTATCTATGAAAAATCTAGGATGATTTGATGAGGGCTCGGCTACTTGCTGCCTTACCCTTCGATCAAGCTTCATCAATCGCCAGGTTGGCTCGTCAAATTTTCAGCCTGCTTAGGGATTCACTCTTCAGTTCCGCAAACGCCCGACATTTAATGGGCCGTTCGTCTTAGGTAGTTAAATCATGATGTGCTTTTCAGCAATGAGACGAAGCAGTGCTCACATACGGGAATAATCCCAGTCACTGAAATCAAGAGCAGCTGAAACGGAAATCGAACTGTAAAGGTTAATTGGTGGAATTAGGTGCGCAGTGCCAGAACACAGTACTGAGACTGTAGAACATCAGGCTGTACCAGTGAGCAATGACAGTGAATGTTTGAGAAACTAATCTGGATTAAAGAAGCTATTGAAAATGGGAGACACAAATGGGCGACGTCCACTTTCGAACTGCAGTCAACCGAAGAATAGGAGGCTGTGTTTGCCTCAGCCTGTAATCAACTTGCACAAAGCCATAGGTAAGCGCTTGCTGCATCTAGACGCACTTTGAATTTTACGTCTCCAGTAGCGCTTTAGTCGATTGGCTTTTTTTTCGCGGCAGTTTAACAGTTGGAGCATTTTGTTAGCAGCGATCATCGATGCGTCATTGATTGTTTATGCAGCTGTCTTTTGTTGGGAAATTTATTTTTTCAAAGTGGATGATTGATGGAGGAACTTGTGAAAAGTAATGTTTGAGTATTTTCGACAGCGTTAAGAACGAAGAATGCTTTAATGATTGGTTTAAGAGCATCGAAGAGCGTTTTGCTATTTCTGTTGGCCGATATCGGATGGCAATATTCACATAACGCCACACTTGTTCCACTCAACGATAATCACCTCAAATCTATTGCAGTTCTTAATGCACTCTATATTTTTAAACGTTTAGTTCTTGTTGATATAATTCCGATGTACGTTAACTGATATGTACACAATGGAGTCAGTCACGAACACTGACACGGCAAATTACGTTACTTTGAAGTTATTCCTCAAAGTTTTTTTTCACTAAAGCTTCCGCTTATCGTCTAATATAGCACAGAACAGATACCGTCATCAAACAGGTGAATTGACTGCTGACATTCGTATGAAAAATTGTGGGGAGATGAAGCATCAGAGAGAGAGAGAGCCGTCTATGCGATTGCTAGGTGTCTAACTTATGAGATATAATTTTTCGTTTAATTATATATAAAAATATATTGTTATATAAGAATAAAAGTTATTTGCTATGTAGTTATAAATTGTAAAATTTATGTTATTATGAATTATTGCTATTTTAAATTGTGAATTGAAAAAATAAATAAAATTTTGATGTTGAGAAATATAAAATTATACAGAAGAATTATATAAAATTATCGTGTAAAAATGTAATTTATGAGATGAGCGAAAAAGTTGACATTGTTTACTCTAAAGTAATCATTAATCTTTTAAGCACTAAGAACTAGAAGTTTTTTGTGTTATTTCTCACTTCTCTAGGTACTTGATGTTTAAGTTAATAGGTTGTCTAACTATGCTTTGCTGAGGCGCTGCTTGCGCCTTCCCCCTGGAAAACCCGCCACATAGTGTTCACTAGTCTGAAGTAGTGCGAAGCAGATTTGTTTATTAGCAGGAACGAATAGAAAACGTCGTCGTTGACAAGCGCACAATGTTCATTCGTCGGCGTGATGTTCTCTTGTTGTTCTCTCATGATGTTGCACTCTTAGTTATCCACTTCCTATTCAATTTCCCTCACTCTGTTCCCATATCCATTAGGGCATGCTCACATATCAATCTTGCTCTTAATTTAGCTTGTTGAGCTACTCTCTTCTTCCCATTGAATTCAACAATTAATACATTCGATTCGTTGCAGAATGGCGCAATCGAGGTTGAAGTAGAGGTCTATGACATTTCCGGTGAATAAGGATTGTGTGCGTCTGCGGTAATGCAAACGCCGTTCAAGCATACTTCACTCCTTTCACCCCTACCGCCGTTTTGCACCAGACCTCCTTTACAACACGCGTCTTCCTCATAATCGGGCATGTCTTGTTGTAGAAATTACTCTTCACCATTTGATTTCTTTGTATGCAAAAAAAAAATCTGCGTTATTTTTGCAGTTGCCATTCCATTGTCGTGGCAGTCGTTATATTATTTCAGGAACGCTGCCTGAGCCTTTTACAGTGCATTCCCATAGGAAGAACTTGAGCGCATTTGTCTGTCGCAACAACGCGATTATTGGAAACGCATTTATAGCATTTCTTAAACGTTGGCAGAGCGATTTTAGTAGCATTGCTGTAATGTCTTTATTTGGCTCTTTTTAAACCATGAAATGAGCTTATAATGAAGGTTATCAGTGAATAGTTCAGTGTGTTTCTCATATCATTAGGTACACTTATCTTTTTTTTACACTTCTCTTTTTTTTCGTACTAAGGTACCACTCTAGAGGAAATTACTTTGATTTTATGGTGCGTTATGTGATCCAGCGACGATCGCCTTCGAACGTTGAGTGCGTTAGACACGATTAGCAATAAGTAACGCTTGTATGCAAAATTAGTCTAATCGTTTCATATGCGAAAGCAGAGTTGCAGCTGATGCTGTCAACTTGGAAGGTTTGTCTCGATTCCCCAACGTTGTAGTTTTATTCCCAAAAATTTACTTTCATTGGGTATATTTCTTTTCGCTATGGTACAGCAAAAAGCGAATAAGATATTAGACGAACCGCACAAACTATAGTGTTATTCACTGTTAAATAAAGGAGGAGGCAATGATATGTATTCTTTAATCGGTGCCACTCAGAGCGAATTTCGTTGGCTTTTATTTTTGATCACCTTTTCGCAGTGGTTTTGGGAATGTTGATTGCACGCGTTTGCAAAGCCTCTTGCTAGCCGTACATTTCCCATAACAGGCAGGTTGCATACATTTGGCAGCATACAAGTTTATTCGAGAGACGACGTTTGCCCAGTCATTACACTTTCCACTTTTTGTAGCTTTGAAAGATGCTGGCTAGAAGTGGAAATAGGAATTTCACAGCTGTATGAAAATTTTATATGTGAGAATCGTAACTTATAAAAATGATTTGAAATTCTTCCGAGCACGCAAGTGTTTAGCCTGATGAGTGATTGCAGCACGTTTTTTCGCATCTGCGAAGCATATTGTGGCAGATAACAAAGAAATGTTACAGCATTAGCATTAGACCTAACAATTGCCGAGGGCTGATGCCCGTTATTTTTTTCAATAAAGTTTGTTTTGCCCTGGGCTAGGGGGTGTTTTTGCAGCGCCCGTTGATGCCACTTGCGTGCTGAGTTTTTTTTTTTTTTTTAAATCTTTAACGCTTTGTAAGCATTCTCTAACTGTGTGTGTTTAATGCAATTTTTCAATAAGCGGTCTGCTGGATGCAAGTTTCTCAGCACCTCACGAAGCGCTCAACGCATTCTGGCTGTGATGATATTTGCTGAAAAATATGGCCAAGCGTATTTTAATTGCATACACTACAAGAAAGCGACTCGGTCCAGCGACGGAGCACTTCATAAACGGTCGCTGGGAATCGCCCATTGCCCGCAATTGGCCGCATGTTTCGGTGTGCTCTAAACACAGAAGTGGTCGGAGCATACCCAACAGTGGGGGTCGCTCGTTTGGGACAACAGTCGCACCGCGTCCATCCACGTGACGGCATCCCACTGGCATCGCTCATTTAATCAAACATTCTATAGGCGTTGAGAATTTGTCGCCGTTTCGAAACGAGGATGGTTAGGAGGATAACAGCGAAAATGTAGATAGTCTGCGCACACAGACTGTAATGTTATCATTAGAAATCTCACCGAATTGCATGCAACAACCATCCTAGTTTTCTTTTTGTAACGATTTGCTGATGCAGTTGTTTTCTGCGAAACGATTATCCCAGTATTAAAATGGATGAAAGAAAAATGATCTTAATGAAACCTGGTTTGACACGCGTGCAGCTTGAAACGAGTGCCTAACTTGTGCATTGCTAGTCAGTGAATTTCTGCACCATTTTTGTAGTCCATTTCTTCCAATTTCGCAAGGTTCGCCTTCCTTGGGATCCGCCTCCAACAGCACAATTAGTTTTATAAATACCACGATGAAGTTCATGTGATGTCCCACATCACATTTAGGTTCGGAGAGAAGATTCGGCTATTGGTTCTAAGAAATGGGCACTACAAACACTTAGGTATGTACATTCATATGCGCATTATGCGTAGATAGCTTTCTCTGCAAAAGAGGGACACCAGGGATTATAATTCCCAGAGAATTGAAGGAAGAGTTCTTGAAGAAGGTTTTTTTTATTCTTTTCGCGAAGAGGTGGCGAGGTTATTTTTACTTTCAGAAATTTTTACCAGTATAAATATTTCAATGATCAGTTCTGGTTAGTTTAGATTTGTTCCTGAAGCTGTGGAACTCTAGAAGAGAGAACTGGAGCTCTTACGGAGATTACAATTTTTTCCTAAAGTTTTACAAGGGAGAGAAGAGGGATTATTCTAGACAGTGTTGTGATTATTCGTCGCTTGACGCCAACAAATGTAAATACTTTTTTCTCGCGGATAGGGCGCGTTTTATGAATTTGTAGAATGCGAGAAGTGTTGGTTTCGGCGTGAGAAGCACATATTATTGAGCCGAAAACATTTCTAAAGCAGAAATATTTTTGCACATCGAATTCCACTCTAATGATGCACTCATCGCGAAATGTCTCCTTGCTTGAAATCGGCCAACCGACCTTTCACTAGCTCAACATGCGTACTCTTACCTATAATTTGTTGCCTTAATAGGTAACTGATGTCTTATTTATTATTCATTTCGGTGATTGTTGCTGTTTTCTGTATACACGGTTTTACGTGAAACAAAGTTTGCACTTCGAGGTTGACACATAATTTTCGAGAGTTCAATTCACAAGGGCTGTCTTGGTTTTTGTCGGCGTCGTTTCGAAGATAGTGTGATGTGGGTGAAGGTTGTTTGTGTAAAGTGGCACTATAAGCGTGCGTAAATCGTGCTCTCATGTGGCCGCTAGGTGACGCTTCTCGCTCACCATTTGCGTTCGCCACTTAAATGTTTGATCAAACTGCATAGTTGTTTTTTTTTTCTGGTAGGTGTTGAAATGTGCTATTATAATATTAATTTCATAATCAGTGGGAGAGACTTTCCCCGTGATGGTAATTATGTGAGATCTTCTGGAGATATACTGAACATGAAGATCCTTTGTGATTTTTCGTTTCTCATTTTTTTCCTTATTTTAATAGTGCTTAGTTTCGTTCGATGATGAGCAATGAATAATCTGCAACGAATGAGAGCTCATTTTTTTCTCTTTCTCCTCTCGCGCCCAAATCGTTACGACTTCAATGTTTGAACCGTTTTATCACCTTCTCCACTCTTCTGCGTTGCCAAATCGCTCTACAAACACTTCAGTTTGCACACTGTGCTCTATTTACTTTCAACTATCTGTGCTCCGTTACATGTTTGTATCTTTCTTAATAACTTTCTCCTCGATATCTCTCCTTAAACAGTACTTTCATAATTCGTTCATTTCATTACTAAGGTACATTCTGTTTTGCTAATTTTCTTGTTAATCATTTTCGATAATGGCTTTTTAAATTGAACTTATCAAATTTGCCACATACCTCAGTTACTAGATTGTCTCGTTTAATTACACTTGTTAGAGGTAGATATTGCTCCATTCATAACTATTGAAGTTGTATTAAAAACTAATCAATTTGTGACATTAATCGGGGTAACGCGCCGTGATTTTATAGACGCCATTATTTTTTAGGCTATAGAGGGCGTTGTAGTTGAAAGTGAAGTATAAGCGTACTGAAAGGATGCACGCTTATTTTGTAAACGGCAACCTTGTTTTTGCTTATTTTATGAGCGGCAACTTTATTTATGTATTTATTTTTTTTAATATTAAGCGGACGGATGGTTTTTTGTGGAGAGGAACTACGTGTGTGGTAGATGATTTGTAGAGGAAGAGCAGTACAAGTTGGAGAGTAACTTTTGTCGGAGGTTGTTTGCGCAACGGGCATTCGTCGTGCAGTGAGTGCGGGCATGCCTGCCTCAGAGTGGATGCTTCCTGCTTGTCTCCATCGAATAGCAGCCCATATTGCGGCACTCATTTGCTATAATGGCGCCTCGGCGTGCCGAATGCGATTTGCACGTCTCGCTTCCAATTTCAGAACTTCTTCTTCTGTTTGCGTTGGTGCTTATTGGCCAGCGTCCACTGATACTCGTTTTCCTTCTTACTTTCTATCATTTTCCTCTCAGGTATGCATGAAAGCCTCTACGCTGTTCTTGAATACTGCATTCCTCTTTTTTTTGTTGACGTGCGCTGGGTTTGCCATCGCTTTTTAACATTTCATCCGCTCGAATGTTGGTTCTATGAAGTACCATTGTCTGTTGGCCACTTCTATCCATCTAGCATCGTTTTTTCGCTTATATTGCCGCGTAAGTTTTCGTTTTCTTCATAATGCCTCTCTAATCCTAACTGACCATTGCATACGAGACAAGAAAAAACATCTTTATTGAAAAAGTAGGGAAGGTTATATTGCTGCACTTGATGAGACGGAAAAAGAGAGAAAAAAAGGAGAGAGCGCCTGTAGCAGAAAGAAAAAAAGTACACTGAAGGGATATGCGAACGAAATAAGTTGCAAATAGCAATTCAGATAAGAGAGATGACGCGTATAGCTGGATATACCGAGTCTCTCGTCTAAATCTATTTCACACGAAACGATTTAAAATTCCATTTTTCAACTGTATTCCACTTTCTCATACTTGTTAGCTACGTCGGAAATTCAAAGATAGGTATGGGAGAATTGATCAAACGATGTTATTTTCTCTAATGCGATATATTGGCACCTGATAAAAAGCATTAAAGGTCACTCAAAAGAAGCTCTGAAAATATATAATCGTATTTTACGACGAGATGTCCTATCGATTTAAATGATTATCGATTGACTGTTGTTGAATGGTTTCGTTGCATGTTTGTTTACTCTCGGCAGTGTTATATATCGCGTTCATTGCTCGCTTCGTCGATGAGCGCAACGTTGAGTCGGTTGCTCTTTGAATAGCGTTCGCTTGAGACCATCATCGATGGTAAAGTTCATGGCGTTGTGCAGCATCATCGTTCACTTTATTCATCAACCTTCTTTGTGTCTGCCGTGTTTGTGAGGTGCGAGAACTCTCGATGTGATCGTTTAGAAACAATTGTTTCTTGTCACCTACTGTATTCGAGGAGGCAACAGATGAAAAGCAAAAAAGAGAGAGGACATTAATGCTGATGCAGCCTAAAAGATCTGAAGCGGAGTCGAAGGGAGTGCGTTCGTGGCATGTTTCTGATTGGTCGGCATGGGACCTCCAGTTATAGTACCTCTCGTTATGAAGAAACAACATTCAGATAAACGTTGTGAGAAAAAACGGCTTCGATTACATACAATTTTCCAGGAGGTTCAAGGAATGGTTTCCATACGAAACTGAGTGAAAAAATTTTAGAATACGAAAACGCGACCTCAGATTGTCTATTTTGGGCATCCCATGTCGAGTCATCCCAAATTTGCCCAAAGCAGAGATCTCTTTCACTGATTGGAATATGTTTATGTTCCAGATAGGAGTTCAGTGCCTCAAGAGTTGAACAGCTATGTGCATAACTACTCGCCGGCAAAGAAACAGTGGACTGGTATACATAAAAGCGATCGAAAATAAAAGAAATGCAATGAAGAGGGAGTAAACCATAGAATGTAGGTGGTTGTAGACTGCTAATATATGCTTTTATTACTTACACTCATGTTTTGTTTTACTACATTTATTTGTACTTTAATTATTACTTATATTTTTGTTAATTGTATTCTATATGCTCTCGGTTTGCTCAATCGCGCTGTGCGTTTAGTTTTATGTTTTTTATTTTGTGTTTCAATACGGCGAGATTTTTTCTTCCACTGTGAATGTTGATTAATACAACATCTTGAGCAAAGTGATTCGTTTAATTCGAAGCGATGACTGATTTCAAAAGGATAAAAAATTACCTTTTCATTAAAAAAGCCTTCAGAGGGATAAAAAAATTTTTGATCGGAAGTCATTCTTGAAGTTTTCTACCTCTGTTACTCCACTGTTGAATGTATTAAGTAAGGTCAGTGTTTTTTATACTTGAAATCTATATCACGACTAACTGCATTTATTCTTACTTCAATGTGAAGTTGTTGAATTAGCGATGGTCACATGCTGTATCAATGCGTTAAAGAACAAAGAGAGTTGAAAAGCACGAATTTCCGAAGTTTCGTAACGAGCATTTTTCAAAATCTTATTTATATATCTGTAATGTTAACGTGCCATAAAATGTCACTACGATGATTATAGTAATATCAAACTCTTGTTCGCTACTGATAGCAATTTTTTGGAAGGGAGTTTTATTTCTTTTTTTTTGAAGAATTTTTTTTGGGAATTCCTTAGCACACATCAGTTTTGGTGGCACTTAATGCTATACAACTCTTTCCTGTTGAAAATAGAAACGCGAATATTTGCGATCGCCTAAATCATTTCGCCATATTCTTTTGTCGGTTATCGTAATGACGAAATACGCAGTGAAATATAGTTTTTCGAACGTCTTTCGCAATTACTAATTTTTGATACTTACGATAACATAAAATGTCGATGCTATCGCTAAAAATTGAAATCATTAATTTGGAACGGTGAAGGACTGTGCCGCTGAGAGCTTCTGAAATTTCGGTTCTCTCCCTCCCCCATCCCCTTCCCGTTTCTTTGATTTGCGTCATAAGACAGACATACAACTGACATATCACGAACTTAGCTCTAATAAGTGAATATGCCATTGCAAGGAACATTTGAGTAGGGAGCAGTTCGAACAGCGCAACTCTGGACAATTAACTCGAGCGCTTTGCAAGACTTGTTTGTGTTTATTAGCATTTACGTATGGTAAAGTGCAAGTGAGGGCACACCTTGCATGTCGTTTGTTCCGATCCGCAATCACGGATTGATCGTTTGTTGAACGCTGACTGTTAGCTTATTGCTTATAGTGCTGACGGGATGCGGTGCATTACGTGTACGTGTGAATTCGCCTCGACGCATAAAATGCCTCCCGTTTTACATCACTCTATCGCCTTTTCCACTTCATTTTTTTTCTCCGCCAATACTTTATCCTCGCCATCACAACGATCACATTCTTTGTGTTTATAATCATTTCGCATTCTCTCTGCATGTTTATGCAAATGCTTCATTGTAATGCGATTCAGTGAATTTTTTATTTCCATTGCATGTGCGAGTGGATCGGAGGGATTCCAGATTCGTCACTTGCAGAAGAGGTGAGCTGCTAATACACCGGAATAAGGGTTTCATGCTCAAAGCTTTTTCTCATGCACATTGTTTTTATTGCATATAGGCGATTGCTAATGATTACGTTGATTTTCATGTTTTACGAATGCATTCTACTGAGGTTTTGTCTCGGGTTTAAGTGTTGAAGGGAGTTTCGAGTCTTGTCCTGAGCATCTTTTAAACAGCTTCAAAGCTATATATTCGGTCTCATCTGGCCGATTCGCGATGTAATTTCCTAGTTGTCACCTTTTCTTCCTTAGATGAGCAATACTGTAAGCAGTACCTTCTAGTATCTTCAACAGTATGCTATAAACGTGTTGTTGCGTCGATTATTTTCTTCACTTTAATCTGCTCAGATGGGAGTTTTCATCCTCTTAGCTAGAAAATGCAAAATGATTTTCGTTTGGTGAGTTATTTTAACGGAACAATGCGCTTAAGGTTTCATTTCTGAATTTAAGAAATAGTTTTGATGGAACATGTGCACTTAGTTATTTGTTGGCAATAGAATTGCAAATGGAAAGTGCACACTCAAGTCACAGAAGATGTCGTTGTTTTAAATTAAATTGAAGAGCACTTCGTTAAGGTGACGTTCGCAAGCGGATGACAAGCTTTTATTGCTTCGATGAAAGTGATTACATCGAAGATTCTTTTCTTTTCTGGTAAAATTTCTTTGCGCTAAGGTCTTGCGACCTATAAATTTGCCAACTCTTACAGGTATGAAAATTGCTCGTCGACACGAACTGTTTACCTTCCTAAGCCATTTTAGACGTAGCTTTAACCTTCTTCTTCATCGCATTTATTTGCTTGCTTCTTCGTCGTCTTTCCCGACATCTCCGCATCTCTTTTCTTGCAATTCGGTAGCGGTTTTCACGATAGGGCAGTCGTTATCCATAGTGAGCGTTAGTAATGTCAAGCAAAGGCAGTTTTCAGGGCGGAAGGTTTTTGATTTAGAAGTTTTTAAGGAACAAGATAACTTTAAAAGAGAATGTTATCCAATCCAGTGCCGACGTTGTGCGATAAGCACATGTCGCGAAGCCGGGGTTTGCGTTATTCAGCCGATCGACAAGTCTCCAAAAAATTTATAAGTGCACTTTCCAAAGGAATTTAGTTTTGTATATTTGATTGGGCACAACTTCAGTGCTTCAGCCGTTCCGTCTATCTGATCCTTTCAGCACTTCGATCGGCTACGTATTGGTAACTGTTAGAGAATAAAATCAATGATGAACTCCTGGGACAAAAGTTCATCGTCGCACGTTGCTAAATTAGCGATAGTGCGCATTATCTTACGACACCTTTTATTCAGCAACAGCATATCGATCTGTAACACGCATGTTTTTAATGAAGCAATATTGAGCGGCATTGGTCCGCGAGGTGCTAAACAAGTTTCTAGCATCGTAGTCATGCCCGGAAAGTGGTAGGAATCGTTGCCTGAGGGCAACATTTGTACCTGAGCGCATTCGTAGTGAAAAAATTGCTAGCGACTTGACAGATTAAATACTTTTCTGTGGTTAGAGGGCCACTCACGTTCCTTGACATCAGAAGCATATCATATTTCAGTCAGTCTTCACCTAAATGGCCAGGCTTTAAGTAGCGGCGCTTAATATTTCTGTGCCACATATGCAGTTGTCAAGCAAAGTCGAGGAGAATTCACGATTCGCCTCAAAGTTCGAGGAAAGAAGTTACAGGACGAGAAACCTTCCTGCGGCATGGCCATGCGATCGTAAATTTGCTCACTGTTGGAAATTATAATTGAAATCATGCTGTTCTAAAACGCCTATAGTCAAATTGGTTCTGGAGAAGCAAACCATAAATTGAAGCGTCGCAGTGATGTAGACGACTGCTCAAGGATAAGTGAATGGCATACTCGTAGAAATGAGTGCATCAAGCGTTTTGCGAAGAATAATCTGTGAATGATAGCGGTGACGAATGACGTTGACGTTGAACCCATATTCACCTGAGAAGATAGAGACTGTCTTAGTCGATGTGCTGTTTATATTGAGGACAGGGGGGTTTTTTTTGGACGAAAAGCATTTCCTGAATAAAAAGAATTGCTCCACTTTTTATAAATCATCCCCTTCATGGGTAATGCACCTGCTGCTTGACTTCGCGTCGCCGTACTGCGTGAATTTCCGCATGGATTTCGGGGTGGGCAATTAACTGCAACGTAAAGCAGGCTGAGATGCACGTATGAAAGTGACGAGGACTATTATGGAAATGATCTTTGGAATAAATGGTGAGGTTGCGTTGGACGTGCAGATGGATGATATGCTTGTACTATATTTGAAATAACTAATACTTATAACTGTAAGTTTCACTGTACAACACAGTGGTACTTATTTCATTGTAAAATAGGAACGTTAGAGTTGATTATTTCCTTTAATTCACGTAAAGGCAGTTTACGTGTGCGCGAAGAAAATGAGCGAAATGTTTGAGCGCAAACAGATGCGTACTGACGCATCTGCTGGTGTGCTCGCAACGCGTTGCTCGACAAATACAATGTCGCACTCGCTTTCAATCCCACCCATCGATGTGTCGATGTGTTCAAGGGATTAGTTTTGCCAGTGGCAGACCATATTCGACAACTCGTTGAAATTCCTCCCCCCCCCCCCCCCCAACCTCAAAATCCACATTATTTATACCGCTTTCAATCACTTAATTCTTAGTTCTCATGCGATGCAACAAATGCATGTGAATGAGATTCTCATAGTGCAACCTTTTTTCGCTATTCTTAACCTTGTGCTGCGAAGTGGTTTGGCAGCTGTGATTTGCATAATCCGATGATTTTGCATCCTAAAGTGGAACTGAATGTCTTTCAAAGAATGCCTCAGTTTTTAATTTTTCCTGAAACCAGATGTCACTTCTTTTTGGTTAGATCATATCCAATCTATAAGCCACTGCACTCATTTTGCGTTTATAAGGAGTTCGCATACGCATAAATAATGGCGAGTTTTGCTGACGCTTATATAGAATGTTGAAGCGTATTTTTTGGTAGCTGAAAAAGGAGTTATGAATGGCTTATGTTTGTGGAGGGCATGTTCAGATAAAGCGGACTCGCAAATTAATTCCTCTCTTAGAGGTCGCATTGCAGCAGTAAACCTATAGACTCCTCCTTATACGCTTTTACTAGGATTGGAGTGAAACAGACTACGTGAAGTTCTTACAGAATCGTTTTGTTGGACGTCGCCGTCGAAACCCGTGGAGAAATTCCTGATAGAGAATTGCTTTCTTTTCTGAAGTATTATAAGATGGCAAAAAGCGCTGTATAAAAAAATGACATGTTTAAAAAATTTGCTTGTAGAAAACATGGCCATGCAACTGAAGTTTCTGCAATGAAAAATTTTCGCCTTGGGGGAGGGGGAGGAGAAAATATCCAGCTGCCTGACGGGTAGGCTGTTGTTCGTTTTTTTTTTGAACACAATATCGCATCATTGACGCTGTTGCTGTTTTTCTTGCAATGGTTGTCGAGGCATTCGTTTCATGCTTTTCAACTTGCTTCCGATGGCACGCTAATTCGCCGTTCGCTTAGAGCGTTTGCCGTTTTATGGAACAAGAATGGACTGCAACTCTCAAGCAAATTGTTCTGCAGGTGGCATCTGAAGATGACCGATGAAGACGAAACGGCTGGTAAAACTCCAGAGGAATGCCGTGACTGTGGTCTTTGGGAGGTGGATCCTGTCTACTACTCACTCAGTGGCAATAACAAGGTAATCTTGTCTGATTGTTCTCATTTTCTTTCAATTACTCTGCGAAGTTAGCTGCCCCTTTTTTGCCTGCAACGAAGTTCTCGCCTTCCAGAAGATTGTTATTAAAATTTCTGTTACTCGTACCCTTTTTCTTTACAATTAGAGTTATGTGAACATTTGAATAACGTGGCGAGAATCCGTGTAAGTGTGTTCGTTTGTTCTTAGATGGGATCCAGCGCCGGCCACAGAGCGTTTGTTTAAATCGCCTGCCAATCTGGGACCTTTTCGTTTCTCGTCGATTGAAAGAGCATTCTCGAAGTTATCGTTGACGGTTCCGCTTTTTCTTTCTCGGTCTATCGGTCTTTCTTTTACCTCTCACCGGCGCACATTTAAAAAACTATCGGATTGCCTGTGGGTGCGAAGCCGTCCTCAACGTCAGTCTTTAGTAATGAGAATGCGCAGAGGTTGTATACGAGGCAATGCGAGGACAGAAAAAGGAAGCATTTCCATAATAAACGCAGAATGCCAAAATATAAATGAATTTGTGATATTCACAGAAAGAGAGAAATATGGGCGGAGAAAAATTCCAGGAAATCGAAAATGACGCAGGCGACAAACGTCAGTGAAAATGTAACCTTTTTATGCATAGGCGAAAGAGATTAAACTATATGACGCGAGCTGGCAAGGAGAGAGCTTTGCCGACAGCAAGTAAGACGAGAAGTTCTTGCTGCGTTGTGGGGCAGGATGAGAGAATTGCAGGTGCTGGCCGGACGGTTTTCCTAAAAGTGGCGTTTAATGCTGTTCGTACACGTTTTTCGTAATTCAAAACTGTGCCCCCTTTCGATCTGAAAACGTGAAAGTTTTTTTGAAATCCTGAAGTCGATATAAACATTTATAACATGCACGAATCAGATCTAGTTGTTTTTGGTTCAATTCCGAGGGCAACCTTTTTTAGGGGCTCGTGGTGGGCAGCTTATATGTATAGACTATACAACAATTGCAACTATATATATATATATATATATATATATATATATATATATATATATATATACAAAGTAATCACGAAATTTGATTTGCATTCCAACTCCGTTTATGCGGGAAAACGTTACCACTTTTCTCCGCTCGCGCTCTCGCATTTTGTAATGCTATTTTGTTAGTTGCTCTATTTGTCTGCAGGCGTTTCTCTCTATGGTGGTTTAACCATTTAGAGTTGACGAAGCGTCCCACGGAGTCAAGTACCCGCTAGTTGGGTGTCGTTGACTTCAAGTTGGTGGAGTTGCATTTGTTGGTTTTGTGCATTATCTGTTACCGGTCGTGTTATCAAGCGGTACATGTCGACTAAAGAGTGCTATGTTATTGATCGATTTTTGCTGTATGATGTCCGATTTTTGCCCATCCAATTGAGGTGGCTACATTTTTTGGAGCGTACTATACCTCTGCGATCCCCCTTCCTCTTTCTTCGCCACATCCGTCACTCTGCGCCTTCTCTGTCTTTCATTGATAAAGCTGGAGGTCCAAGGCACTCAGGCGGTCCAAGTCTTGTGGAAGGGTTGTTGAATGCAGTTATGAAGAAGATTTGCCAAGGTCATTTTATTTGCTGTCTTTTAAAAACAGTAAACCTGTTGAAAAGAAATGCGAATACATCCATCGCTTCATATTTTACAGCACAATTCCGCTGTTAACAAATTAGCACGTGTACCGTTGCACCAACTCATTTTTTTGAGTATCCTTAGCTAGATTTCGATGGCGCGTGGTCAGGCTACTGGGCAGTGAACTCGTGATGTGTGCAGATTCAATTTCTGCCCACTTTGAAGCCCTAACTTGGCATTATCGGTGATTGTTCACTTAGTCGTGCCGGATGAAGATTTCGCATGTTTCATCGCCGACCTGATACTTCGGCATCGCAGACGAGGGCGCCTGAGTGGTTTATGAAGTAATCTTTGAAAAATACCAGACATTGTTTTCAGACCATGAGAGTGTAAGCATACCTTTATAGGCAGAAATATTTTTTCACTCCTGACGGAGAATTTGAACTTCGAAGCGCGCAGAAACGTGAAAGTTGTGGCATAATATAATTTCGGCGAGTGAGCAGTACGCAGTTATAGTATGCAGGTTTTTTTCCGAGGAATTCTGTTTCCGATTTTTTGATGCCCATAAGCTGCACTTCTGCTCCATTTACAATTTCACTGCACTTTGAAAAAGCCATGCTAAATGGTAGTAGTAGTGCTAAGTAGCGTTCTTTGTGCTTCTTGGTGCTCATATATTTGCAGTTGCCAGAAATGAAGCGGCAGTGCTGAGTAGCATTTGTGTCCAATAAGTAAAGCTAGTGATAATAAAGGTTAGTTGATTAGGTCTATAGTGATAATAGTGATGGTGTTAAGTAGCGATAATAAGTGAACAGTACTAGTGAAAATTATATGGCGTAGATTTAGTGGTAAAGATTACTGATTGATAGAGTTAGTAGTATTCGTAGAATTACTAGTAACTTGTACTACAGTACCAATGAGTACCAGCAGTAATCAGTACGATTGTGCTAAAAGTAGTAGTAGGTAGTACTGAAAGCAATATTGCATATATATATAGTATTGCAGTTCATTTTCATATACTTCGTTTTTGAATAAACTCAGCCACAAATTCCAGGATTTGGAGCTGCAGTCGTTTAATAAAGGATAGAAAAGGTTTGAAAATTTTCAATTATTGCGCGGGGAAAACCGATAGGATCGTTGACTTTTCGACACCTTTTGCTGTCAGATTAGCTTGGTACCAAATCTCAATATTTGCCGGCAACTGAAAGAACATTTCGACTTGATGTCTCAAGTGTCCATTTCGTTATGTAAAAATGATTTGTGACAGCTGACCGCTTGCTTAGCGAGAAATATTAGGCAGTAATTTTTCGAAATATTGAATGGGGGAGGGGGAGGGAAATACGTTCATATGTGTTTCAGATAAAATTGGTGAACCCTCCGCTAGATATTAAGTTGCGTACAGCACGGTTTCTTTAAGTGGCCATTGCACTGATGCAGTGATCATTGTTTTCTCTCTGAGTGACCGCTGTCTTTCTCTCAGTGACCACTGCTTTGCATAATGTCGCTGCAAATGCGCCGATCGGCTTGTCAACTATGACCTAATGCAACAATGCGTTGAGCGGTTTCATCGTTGCTGGCACTTGAGTGCTTTATTTTTTAGTGACGATCTTCTTCCACTTAGCTTTCACTATTAAACTTCATTGAAATAGAGGGATCCCTGCTATTCAATCATCAGCTTCCATGTACAACAGTGCTGCACGAGGATACCGTGGTCAGCATACTGACCAGAGCTTTTCCGCTATGTTAGATATGGATAATGCAGTTTTTTTTTTTTCAAAAGTGGCATGAATACTATGCTGTATCGAGCCTCTAAAAATGCAGGCATAGAATGATGTAATGAAATGCTTTGGTAGGCCTAGATATACCATACTTTGCTGACAGAAGTACATTACATCTGAATGCACCAATCTATACTATAGTGTTCCGTGTGTAGTAACCCATGAAAGAAATTTGCGAGAAGTCTGGTGTGTTCAGCAGATGTTCGCACTACTATCTAGAATATTTTGAACAGTGGAATGTCATGGATGAAATATATCAATGCAGAATTCACTTGTCAAAAAAAAGCTGAGAAAAGCATTTAAAAGTGGGAAATATCGGTTATGAAAGCGAAATTTTGTTGGAAAGATCGACAAAACTGATTGGATTTACATGAACGATGCTCTCGCAGAACATTTCTGTGGAAGAAGCAGTTGTGAGAGAACACATCGGATGTGCTTTTATATTGATAGCTGCAAAACGTTCTCCTAACGCTACAAAGCAACACCTTAGGCAAACGATATAACAGAGCACGAACAGTGGAATTTTTCGCAGTTGAAGTAGAACGAAACAATCGAAGCACCCGATCGAAGAAAAACGAGCGGAAACCGCCCATTGTCATAGTTGCGCTACAAATTAACAGATAGCGGAAACAAGTGAACAGATGCATGAACCAACGTTTTTTGTGTCGTACAACAGACATTTGTGTTAAACAAAGAACCTCTAAGAGCCGAAATTGATTACATTTAAAAGCAAGTCTGTACGCTCTTTGATTAGAGAGGTACTACTTAACAAAATAATAGCGTAACACTGCTAATAGGAGTTATTCTTTCAAGTTGCTGTTGCATTTTCACGTCTTACTGCACGACGGACTTAGGTCAGTCTTGTGAGGACATCAAAAACAGCTCTCGCGGCTTTATTTTTGATGAAAAGTTGCCGAGTGCAGTTAGGGTTGAATAGAAGTGCAAATATAGCGCAGCTGTGCTTCTATAAGTGATTGTTATATTTGGCGTTTTGAAATTAGTAATTTAGAGCGTTCTTCTGTATGTTCGAACTTCATTTCGCTGCGAAGGGCAGGCTGCAATAAAGAAAATATAAATAATTTGAAGTTGTTGGCATCGCTGATCGTCGATGCTTTTGTCAGCGGTCGTTTTGCACTGCTTAATGGACAGTATATAACCGTATTGATTTTATGTTCAGAAGGAAGCAGTACAATCTGAATTCAGTTTGAATGCAAATTCTTGTTGAATAAATCGAAGTTGTAGCGATTGAAGAGCACCGTTTACTTTCCCTAGTTATGAAACTAACCTGCTAAAACTACGTTCCCACTATTTCCTTCAGTAAAAAATATAAAAGGTCTGTTTATTTCCAAAAAGTAGCAGCATTACAACTGATTGTTGCGGCAGAATGTTTGTAAAAGAAAAATGCAAATTTTCTTGGCTGAGAGCTGCCTGAAAATTACTTTTAAAATTTTTTGAAATTGTTTTTTAAAAGAACTGCTTGGAACTAAAATCTCTAAAAATTATATTAGTACGCTTTGATGGAAGAAAAAAGTTCAGCAGTGTACACGAATTTCCACAAAAAAACCAATTTCACTAATTATCTTCGTTGTTTTACTAATAATGCTTTACTAGTCATTTACTAGTAGTCGTAGCCATACGATAAAACACTTGCTCAGCACAGATTTATACGTTCACTCACGAGGGCGTAATGGGAATCTAAAATTGTTGTTGCGCGTTGATAGGTCGATGGAAATCACCTATACGCACCTTTACATGCGCTTCATTTTACCCCCAACACACAGTGTGTCTAAGTCGCGTCTTCAATTTGCAACAAAACGAACGACTATCGAGCAAGTTCGTAATTGAGTAAGGGCGTCAAATTCATTCTCGTGCTTGGTTGCACTTTTCACCTTCTTTGATCTCAATGCTTTAAGTTGCTTTTTTTGCGACATTCCTTTTTTGGAACGCAAGAAATAGGGATGTCTTTAATTAGCACGAACTGTGAATGTAGCGGACACCGAAACCGCAGTTAACCGTTTGTGTCCAATGCGGTGTGTGTGGAATATATTTTGTACTATTTTGTACTGCCATCGTTGTACTGTTCTGTACTATGAAAGCCTAGTCAAGACAAAGGAAAGGATTGCCGTCACATTAAAATCTTATATAGGATACAAAAAATAGAGAGAGCAAGTAGCCTAGAACGTAATGCAGAATGTGGTCATCACCACCGACATTTCTTCACTCCTCTCCGGAATTTTTTTTGGCTTTACCTGTTGTAAATTTCACTTTCGGAGACTTCCTCACCCGTGTGCTCATTATATTTTCATCCGCTTCAGTATATGCTGTATTATCCTTTAGTTGGGAAATTTTTCTATTAATACTTGCTCTATTGTATTCTATGGGAAAGCGTAGGATTCTGCCGTACTGCGGCCCAGTTGAAAATTTTTTATTTTATGTTTGCGCTGTATAATTTTGGTAATTGTGACAGCGATGCTAGTGGGTAGCGATTTCTTTTCAGCGGTGAGCATTATCGTCGAGCAATAAGGCTAAGATTGTTGAATGCCTCGAGATTCTAGAAGGGCTCTAAAAGAAGTAACTTTTTTGCAACCATTTCATTAGGTATGATTTGTTGTCCCAATTTTTAAATGTTATGTTTGTTTATTGAAATTGCCATTTCAAGCGTTGTCTGACCTGCATGTTGACAGACGGCACGGGAAGCGAGTCGTCTCTTTAACGCTGTCGGTGACAATGATTCATTCGCAAGCGGAACTTGTCTAATGCCAGCCGTTCTGTCTTTTAAAATGCATGGCGTGATGCCCGTTATTCGTCATACGCGTCCGCCAGAACTTACCGGGATGACACATTTTCACGCATCTATGCAAAATAAGAGTAAAATGAAGTTAGTGAGTGAAGCGGGAGCTAAATATAATGTCCAAGGGGATTCGTGGCGGTGAGCAAGCTTCTATTAAGACTGAAGAGACGAAAATAAAGAGAACGAGTGACGGAGTTGCATTTATGTTCAGGTGGAATAACGACGCTCAGATTTGTCCTGCCACTTCGGTGCAAGTGATTCCACATGACTCTCCAAAAGTGATGTTCCGGCCACTGTCGTGCTCACTCTACTGCCTCTCTGCAATAATAACGTCCTCTTATTTTGGTCGGGTTCCATTTTAAATGTCGAGGGTACACTGCTTATGGAGAATGTTCTAATTAAACCACCTCTCTAGCGTGGTTTTTTGCAGTACATTTCGATCGCGCCGTGATTATTTATGTAGAGAGGCAATCAAGAGCATAGTGAGAAGCAGAGGCTCGAACGCCCTTCGTTCGTTGTTTTGTCTGGAGCATTTGTTTATTAGGCCATCCGATGAGGCTCAACTGTTTCCTGTGAACCCTTTCATGCTAGCAGAGATATGTTACCTGGTACGTTAAACGCGAATACAGCTGAAGATCAAGAGTTTATTTAAGTTTTATGACTTTGAACAATAGTTTTGTTCTAGCCGTTCACATAGCTATGCGCCAAATCTAAGACATGGCCCAGTGCCGTAAGATCATTTTTGGGATTAACAGATGCTGTTGAAGCGTATCGAATGTTTGTGCTCATCAGCAGCGCTCTCTGTTGTTCTTGAAAGTCTTTTGCACTGTTTCCTAGGTTACCGTTTATCAAAGGAACTATCTTTGAGAAAATATTTCTTTGAAGAGCGACCCATCGAAGAATAAACGTGGCAAGGCGTACAAAGGACGTCGGGATAGTGAATATAAATGCTTCGAGGCACACGATGGAGTGTTATATCGACCAGGCGATCATGTGTTCATCGAGGTTTCGCAGTGTGAGCCATACTTCATCGGGACGATCTCAAATTTCAAAATGGTGCGTTATTTCGTAGTTTAAAATTGTTTGCTTTACCTCTTCATTGGTTTTTTTTGCAGCTTATGGTACGTTGTTTCGTTCGTTCATTACAAGTTCGATATAAGTATACAAGAACATTGCTGTTATGTTTATTTTGACCGCAAGTTGTTGTAGGTAAAGCAGCGGTGCATTTTAGAAAGCACCGTTCAG
Source organism: Ascaris suum (assembly GCA_013433145.1). Lineage (NCBI taxonomy): Eukaryota > Metazoa > Nematoda > Chromadorea > Rhabditida > Ascarididae > Ascaris > Ascaris suum. The sequence continues at coordinate 9,130,658 of CM024189.1, forward strand.
CGAGACATCGTGATAGGAGTATCGCAAATAAGCAGCATCTGGCTGCCAAGCTAAACTCGTGACCGCAAGAGATAGTGCGACTGCATTGGCCACATTCAAACTGTACTAGTTGATGTCTTGCCTGCTTGAAAATATCCAGTATACAAAAGGTGTTAGCAGAGGTGATGAAAGTGTGGATGCGTTTGCCTTTGAGTGATTTAGAACATGGGATATTTATGTTATTTCTAGGATAGTTATGTGTTGGCTGAAGAGTTACGAGAGTGAGCGACGATGAGGTATTGCGCGCATGTTGAACTGCTGCGACTGAAGTTTCACTTTGTTTACGCCGATTTATCTCTATGCTTGAAACGGGCTTCCATTTCTCTTTCATTGTGGTAGCCACTGTGCATTGACGGCGACATTTCATTAACTTGTTTTTGTTGCACTTGTCGATTGATTCAAGCAGGTTGCATTTAGAAAAGGGTCATCGAAGGAAAAGGCGTTTGGCTGGCTGTGATCCTTTGAAATGCTCAACAGTTAGGGAAATGGATGTTATTCTTATTACTGCAATATTCAGGCGGTCAGAGATTTCCGTCTTCTTTCTAGGAAGGAAATTCATTGAATACTTCTGCAGAAGTTTACAAGGTGATGGGAAGGCACTTTTTATATCGGTCTTTTTAAGAACAGAAGCACTTGGTTTATTAATTGACTGAATGTATTGACTGTTATACTTTTTCTGCTGCGTTCTTCGTCTGCAGCAAGTTCATCCACCGTGTACGAATGCTGATATCATGCAACGAAAACAGGAAAGAAGTTTGGGTTCATTTATATTTCTCATGTTTCTTTTGGACAGGAAGTGACAGGCTTCGCTGCTGAACTGCGCGATGAAGCTTTTGCACACAGTGAAAAAGGGAGCGATCCGGAAACTGTTGTGTTGTTGAGTAATGCACGATCAGCCTAGGCTGTTGATATTTTGAGATATTCGATTGGCGTGCAATTACAACTTAAATATGTTTCTTCAGATCAGCATTTATTTAAACGAAGGGGGGTTATGGCTACGCCGACTTACTGTATTAAAGGCAGACAGGTAATCTGTGATAACGCTACTCACAATCAGCAAAAATGGGCTGGTATTGATGGTGGTGATAGAAACTGGGAGTTCCTAGGCGGTGTGCCACCGCCCCTTTCCCCTTCTGTTCGCTCATTTCGACCGGTTAATAAACATACAAACACATTAGAGGGGTGAATCTTGAGCACTACCACTTGCACGTTCCGTTATGGTGCTGGGACTCCTGCAGTTGCACTTTTCAGTGATGGATTATTTGCTTACCGGGACGCGCCTTCCTACCCTCTTGCGCCCCCTCCATCTTGCATCAGCGAGTAGCCAATGGTTGCTCGCTGCGTGGACAGCATCTCGGTAACAGATTTTTATCACACCTTTGTGAAATGAGTCTTTCGGTGCGTTATTGCTGTACCGCGTCCACTTTGAGTTGCACACCATTCGTGACTGTTCAATTGCAGGGTTATTACCGAGGTAATGTTTTTTTTTTACAGATAAATCCGCCCCACAGCCATTTGCTTACCCATTTTCGTTTGTATGTTTTCAGGCTATGCGAGCTTTCGCAAAGAATGTGCTGGCCACGTCATTCCTTTGGTTATTTATTCGTAGGTTTATTAACCGCATAGATTCTGCTCCAGACCACCGACGTTGTTGCGATTGAATTGTGATGGGGGGGGGGGGGGGGGGGGGGGTGCATAGTCCAGCCAATTCCCAGCTCCTTTTTGTTGCGATCGAATTTAGTTATGCATAATTATAGCTTGCTGATTGCTTGGATGGGGTGACCTTTGAAGAGACCATTCAGTGATGTTGGGCGATCATATATGCATCGGCTCTCCCGCTATGCAAATAGAAATTATAAATTATTTTCTTCATCTCTTGGTTACTCCATGCTTAATGGGTCTGTGAAATAAGGGATTCGAGTTATAACTAAGAAAGAGACAGATAGATGCGCGCTCACACACAGATGCGATATCGCGATAATGCTCTTTCGTAGAGGTTTCTGGAGGCGCGTAGTGATGATTGCAATAAAGAGTGCCCTCTACATCAGTCGGATATCACACGTTTAGCCTTTAGAAAAAAATTTTGGTAAAAAGGCAGTTGCGCCTTAAATTGTCGCCTTGGGCCTTGAATTATATTCACCAAATTTGATTGTCGCAGGTGTGAGAGTTGAAAATTCCGCGCTTTCATAAGTGGATGATGACAAACTACCGCCAAAGCATGCACAAAGCGCATTAAAAGGTTTCACTAATTAAAAATGGTGCATACTCATCCCTTGCAAAAACTGGGACGGGCATCGTTGTATTTTATTCTTCTTGTGGTACCCTCACACTTCCGAGCGACCGTCTTTTATAGTTGGTATTGCATGTTAGTGCGTCCATGCAGGTTTCCATTCGTATTGATCTGTCGGATTTATCTTTGAATAGCGGCATCGGTCTTTCTGTGAGCAGTAGCATGCGTTTCCATAAGCATTATTACTGGAAGAAATTGCACCTCGAAGAGCATTAGGGCACCATCGGGGAGTTTTGTATAATATAGGTTATTTGACCGACGATGTAGGTTATTTCTTCATCACTCCTTCTCGCGTGCGGGATACGACTGCAAATACATAAGCACAGGGATCATATGTCTTATTTGAATGGCGTCGATTTTTTATTGCCTTGTAATTCACTTCAGATGTGAAGAATGGTCGATAAATAAAATTGGCAAGTTGAAATGCGGCGGTCTGGTAGCGGCATTGCTGAATGATTAGATTTGGCTGATTATATTTTCATCGAATTCAACTAAAGATTTGAGACTGCCGAATATCTTACAAAAATTTTGTGAGTGCTTAAACCTTCTTCATCACTGCTATCACTTTTTTTCGTTTCGATAGTCTCGGAACAGCGTTGAAATTTTAGAATCTTTGTTGAAAGATGGGAAAGAGGAAACAAATTCGGTTTTATTATGGACTAGACGTGCACACTAATGGTCCACATTCTTTTGCAGCCTGTTCATCTATGCACGAAGTTTAACATTTGAGGTTCTCATGATTTGCTTGTTGCATTTCCTGCCTCGTTAAAAATCGGAAATTTGTCTCATTTCTAAATAGATTTTTGTCATCCAAACAAATCAGTGCTATCAAATACACGAAAGAATTTCATGATCGGAAAAGGGAATATATAACTGTGCGAAGAAGAAGGCTCAAACATTGAAATTAAAACAAACAAAAGCAAGAAAATGCACTATCAGAAAGATCGGAGACACAAGGGTAACGCTCGGAAGATCGAATCGAGAAATTCAAAACACCTTTGTCTTATTTTCGAGCATTCTTTTCTGTTCACTGACTGACTTCATATGGTGAATTGTCTTTGATTTCAGTGTTTGAGCGTTCTTCCTCGCACAATTATTTGCCTCATTTTTCGATCATAAAATTCTTTCTTACATTTGAGAGCATTTGCTTTGTTGAAATGATATGATGGTGGCAAAGCTTTGTCCCTCACCGTTGAATGAACTCGTTTTGAATTTGTCTTATATACGCTTTTATTGAAAATTGAGTTTTTGAGTGGAAGAGAATGAGGACACTTCTCGTAGATTTATGATTGACAGACGCTCCAAAATAAACGATCTCCTTGAGTGGTTCTCTGGAAAAAGGCATCGCTTCTTTCATTTAATACACTTCGACAGTGAGGGACATAGACTAGACAAACGCACAGGAGATCGGGCAGATTTTCTAGCTGAGTTTAGCGGTAGAGTGCATCCATTATACTTCGGTGCCACCTCGATTCTCAGCTTGTCCTCAACTTTGCTGGCTACATACGCATTAGAATGCGCCTTCCAGGTAGGTATATGGTCCGCAATTCGCTGTGGAACGTGTTTTCTTGTTGATAGAAACTGAGGGCCTACATTCGCGCTATTTCTTCTTTTAGTGCGCGACAGACGTCTGCATTCATCTATAAATACAACACTGCGGACAGACAGCTGACGCAACATAAGAGTGTAAGGAGCCAAGCAGTGTAGCCGCCAGGTGTTCGCAACGGTCGAAAGTCCTTCTCAAGCAATTCAGCCGCAGGGTATTCGCGAAGATTAAATGTCCTAGTCAAATATGTACCTTTGGGTGTCGCTGTATTATTGCGAGTATATATCTTTATGGTGCTTAATCCAAAAACTGTTTGCACATTCGCGAGGAACGGAATAAAATTTGAAGTGGCTGGAGATTAGTGCGTTAGTGCGTTACGCTGTTCGTACGTTCTATGAACATCCGAACCAACAACCTTTGTCTGTCACTATAGTTTTTTGCATAAATGGCTGATGGAAAATTTGCAGAACGTATAAGGTCAAATTATTTGGTCGAAGATATGTTTAGTGGAGTGCTTTAAGAAATGAACGGAGCTCACAGTTCATGCGTAGCGGATTTTTTGTTAGCATAGTGAAACAAAATTGCAGCGATGTTTTGTGTTTTGTGCCATTTGACTGCTTTACAACTTTAGTTCCTATATAGAGGTTCCTAATTCGATGGAGGCAATTTTGCTGGAAGTTCAGTTGAACTTGAATGGATCTTGTCGTTTTCGCCTTATGAATTCCTTGTCTGGGAATGAGATGCTTAGCGGGAAGAAAACTTGGATGCTTCATCTGTCCGCCATAGAGAGATTCGCAACAGTCACTCGCGTGAAATTTTGCAAAGTGATTATCCATTTCCTCTAGTTCTGGACCGGAGGTCGAAAATTCACTGCTAACTTTGCCGTTTCATGACCTCTCCAATCCCCCCTCTTTCACTGAAGCCTTTCGTTCAAATTTTCGTAGCGCCAAGTATTGGTTTTAGGAATTTATTGTATCGAATAAAAAGGAATATTACCGTTCACCTCGCGGCAAGTTAGTGCACTCTGTATTGTCAAGCAGTTATTCGTGGAATCATCGTTGCTGCTTGAGTTTTTTTTTTCATATCTTAGGGGCTTCATAGGGACATGGAAGTTTTATTCATACTTTTTTTATCCAGAAACTTTCGAACTTTTTGCACACTTTCGTTCCCATTTGGAAATCATAAAGGACATACTTCGAGCAGGGTCTTGAGTAATAGGACATAGTTCGAGTTGAGAAACACGGCAGTCTCAGTTCAAAGGAGCAGTATACCATATCTTCCAATGTTTCCCAAAATGTGTAAGCGATGCTTATGCAAATTTCAGATTGAGAAAGAAATGAGGAGCCAATAGCGTGTTGCATTGGGGATTTTAACCTGAGTCGATAGACAAATTGAGCTCACTATTGTGCAAGTGGCAGCAGATCGCAGAGTTAGCAGTTGTCATAACGTGACCATAAAATTGTGTCATAAATCAGTTAACTGGCATAATGTCCTTGCAAGACACATTTTGGAAACATCGTATCTGTGTCTCGAAATATATTTTGACGTCATTGTTTAAAAGCAGCTTTTTCTGAGCTCGCTCCACAATATGTGGTAAGCATTTTATTCATCGCAAACCATCCTCATATATACTTCTCTCAACTTTCATTTGTCAAATTCAGAATGAGTTATAAGCATTTAAGGGTGCCGAAAAAAATTACGTGCATTTAACACAGATCGGTCTTTTTTTAATAATAGCCGGATCATAAAAGGAAAAACATTTCCTGCACGAATGAGTATCTAAAAAACAGGATCTTACCTTTCCCAACGAAAATGGAGTCGTATCGTTTCCTGGTACTAGCGTCTCATTCAAAAACGGCCTAGGTTACAATGAAATTCATGTATTAGAAGTTGGAGAGGACGAGGTCGTTTATGGGCATGAAGAGAATGTGTTTTGTTGTTGTAAATGCTGACTGGTGGAACTGATCACTTGTTCACTCAAACAGCGATAGGTGTCACTGAAAGACGGTGTGTGCCTCGTACATGTTGTGGTATATAGATAGACACTGTATGCTATCGTGGACGGAGCAAAGCTTGATAGGGTGTAATGCTGGCAAATTGTTCATTTCACTGATCCACGTTTGGACTGTTGTTTGTAGAAGTGGTTCGGCGCAGGCATTCAATGGAAACACCTATCAAAGAGTTCGCAAATTTATCTTTTGCCTATACCAGCACGATTTTTCCCCATTGTTGTAGTAGCCACTGTTTAAAACAGTTAGCATACTAGTTTTATTCACTTTTCTTACTGTTTCTGGTAGTGTCTACGCAGATCCTCCATTCTTTGAAATAGAAAGATGAAGGTGAGTGTGCTGCGTATGTTTTTATTTGCAACAATATTGCCCCGTTTGAACGATGATATGAATTGAATGAAGAGTTGGTATTGGGTAAGATGAGAGGGTAGATAAGAAGACGGCTGTGATTTGAGTGAGCGCGTTTGCTTATGGAATGTATTCGATGTTTGCGTTGCTCTTCGGTCGCTGATGGAATGTAAGGACCGCTTTTGGCGCATTCTTTATGTTGCAAACGACTTTGATATAATTGCCGATTCGTAAAATAAACAGATTTTCATATCGCTACTTTGCATGCTCTCTCTCTCTCTCTCTCTCTCTCTCTCTCTCTCTCTCTCTATCTCTCTCTCTCTCTCTATCTCTATATATATATATATATATATATATATATATATATATATATATATATAGATTTTTGCATACTGCCGATCTAATCTAGAATACTGCACTCCCATGTGCTCTCCTTACCGCGTTTCCCACATTGCACTATTAGAAAATATGCAAAAATGTTCTAATTGTGCTGCATTGTCTAAAGCTACGTTGGCCCTGATCAATATGATTGAAGATTAAGTTCTTCAGCTTGGAATCACTAGGATGTCACATTCTTAAACTCGACCTTTCCTTCTCTTTCAAGACAGTGCTTGGTTTTGCTCACATTCCGTTTCTGAGGGTAGCATGACGTGAATGAGTTGTACGTGAGTATCAGCTTGCAAGAAAACGCATGCCAAACATAGTGTTTGGAATGCTTTCATCGTCCTGTAGTGCGTTTGTGGAATATTTGTGATGAAAATATTGTGGAAGCGGATAGTGATGAAAGTTTTCTGAGACGCCTAAATAGTTTTGGTCTGCACTGTGTTGCTGATCTAGTGTTTCTATTTCCTTATTGCTTAGATTCTTGCGATCATCGTTTCGCAGTTTCTTTTCAAACTTACCTCTTCCGGTTTCTTTATGTAATCTGCGCATTGCCCATTGGTCGTGCACCCGCACTTTTTCGTTGTTTGTTACCTCTCTGAGTCAGTCTTGTACTTATTGTTTCCTTCAAACGCTTTAGGAATAGGAATTACTCTGGTTGTATTCGAGTGATACGGTGACGTTCGCCTTGCATACTTGTAGACGCCAAGAAGTGAACGGGATTTCGATTTGCTCTGCGACAATGACTGGCGCATGTCTCATATGCGGAGAACCAAACGATGTTCAGACACACCTCAAACAACTTAAGGAGTGAAAATAGGCTTAGTGACGTATCTCTTATGATCTGCGTTATTATCTTGTATAGTTGGATTTTGGAAAAACATAATAGTTTGTTGCGGTGGCTTCCAAAAAGGTGTTATAACAATTTTTGGTGGGACGAGGCCACCAGAGGTCACCAGATTCCTCCCTAGTTCCTGTTTCAGCAAGTAGAGCGAAGCATCCCGGAGCGTGCCAAGGCTATCACGGAGCACTCTCCTTCATCTTCTCCAGTAACTAGGTCGAAGTGCATGGGGTTTGTGCTTTTTCGCTAGTAGGACAGGAATGCAATATGCTAATCAACTATTCTTGCGAGTTTCATTGCATTACATATATTAATTCTGAAGCCAGCTTTCTACGAAATTTAAAAATCCAAAGCCTATTTCATGCTGTTCCAATTGTGTTGAGGTTCGGTTGGTTGCGTTGTCGTGTATGTTGAACATAAGCGAGCCTGCGCTTTACATTTGGTGTAGAATATCATCAGGACGGACGATGCCCTTTTCTTGTTCTCCGTCGGAATGTGTTCTTAAAGAATGTTGTTTTTCTTGGAAGATGCAATTTCTTCTCATTTTGTTGGCTATCGTTGTGCCCATGTTTCCTCTGCTTCTCGAAGCCATCTCCCAGTTTGTGATACATTGCATCCAATTCAGTGGGTAGCTAGTGGTCGATGGAAAAATGTAATTTCGCGTTCAACATGCATTCTTCTTTGCATCCATCATAGTAGCGTTTTCGGAATAAGTTATCTCTGTTGTACGACGGGAGCTGTGAAAGGTCCTGCCATATTCCTGTCCTGTTAAGATTTGGCGATATGTTGATTGCTCAGATTCGTATGGGTTATGTTTGGAAACACTTTCAACTTGGAAGCTGTCAAATCTCGAATAGCGAAATGTGGTCCCTGTATCAAACATTACGGGGCTGTATTGCTTACGTGAAGATGCAACACTAATTCAAATTGGAATGATCATGTTGTTCGTGTTAAAAACTGCAAAGCACAGTTACTTCAGCGAAATTTAGTAGGGCCGCAATGAAAAGGCTGGAAGCGTGCTACGACCATCATTTTTTTTTCTTGCATTGGGCCGCTTCAGCATACTGCACTGAATGATTCTTTTTGCATCAGTGAAACAAGGCATGACATGGAGCTCTCATTTGTTTATGTTCACCTCCATGCTCAAGTTTTCCGGATGTACCGAGTTGTTGACAGTGTTAGCAGTAAAGATGAATGGTCACAGCTTATTGATAGGGCATGTAAACGGAGATGGCCATGTTCTACTATTTAAACGAAAGAGTGAAAGTTATTCTACGTTTTTTTTTTCGAAGAAAAACATCTCCCAAAATCTGGATTGTGATCGGAAGAGGCACTGTATTTTTTTGAGTTATAAGAAGGAGGCTGTTTAGGGCATTGTAGTATGACATGTTGTGCGTTTTTCAGATCTGTGTGATTGTTGAATGTTTTAGGAGTAAACGTTACAAGGCGTTTTTTTTTAAATATCGACTGATGCTTGCGTTTGTAAGTATGCACTCATGTTGTAATGGAAGGAGCGTGTTCTGATTCAAGCACTTTTTTGCTGCTTAGATTCGAATGTTCTGCTTTACGAAAGGGATTTGACTGCTGGTAATGCTTTCGTTTTTTCCTTTAGTGAGAGAGTCAGGAAAGGTTAGCTAGCTAGCCTGTTTCCCGTATGAATCTGTAGGCAGTGTTGGAGAGGTGGGGTAGTAGCACAGAGAAACGAAAGAATTTTAAGTGAGAAAAAGGAGTAGTTGATATGAAGTGTTATGTAGCCAACTTTGCAGACCAAGCGAGACCAACTGTCGGTAAAGGTGACGCGGTTCTATCGACCTGAAGACGTCCCGGAAGACAGCTATTCTTTGTTGCTTCAGGATCGTAAGGACGACGCAACGCTTAATCATAGGGTTTTGGATGCGTTGCAGAATAGGGAATTGTTCTCGTCAGAAACCCCGTTCGTCTATTCGATTTGTAATTTAAGGTGAGTGATTCGTTTCTTTTGATGGAGGGGGGGAGGGTGGCTGAAGGATTTTCATTTGTTTTTTATTGAAGTTATTGTCGTTGAAAACTTTTCCGTCAGGTATCTACCCCATTAATTGCTTTGTAAGATTCATCATCTGCAGTAGCTTCATGGCTTTACGGGATTCTTGGAATATTAAATAGAGGTTGATCTTAATTAAAACCGCAATTGAAAGGGAAGAAAGTTTTATGAAGCCAAGAGAGTTGAGCAAGCTTGATGAGCTGTGAGGGTTGACAACGTGTCGTTAACTGCGACAGGCGTGTAATAGCGCTGGGCAGTGACCATTACACAACTCAGCGGCCGAGTTTTACATGACCACTGCGGCATTAATTTGCCCGTGAGAGTCGTGCGTAATGGACGTATTTAATTGCCTCCTCACAGGGTGTTAGGGCACTTGCTAATTCCGCTCCCCCGTATGAGCTTGGCGTCCTAGCAACGCACGCCGCATTTTGATGCTAAACGGCATGTTTTGATTAAATATTTGTGTTTATCCTCTTCCACAGGTATCGTAAAATCTGACTTGGTTGATAGCTTTATAAGTGAGTACTTGGTTTTGTTATGTGATTATGTGTTCGCCGCGTGCGTTCGCAGAATCATTTAAATGCATCTCGAGAAGCATGTGGAAGGCAGTGTGAGATAAAAGTGATGATAGCCGATCTGTGAAATTTGCGCAGTTTTAGTTCTTATTTATGATGTTTGCTGGAGAAGAGATTCGTTCAATGTTGTCTTGCTTTTTATCGCTTAGAATATAACATATTTGAGCGGTTTTGCATTCGCGCTTTACATGCCCAATCTTACAATTTCGACATAGCAGTAAGTGAGTACAGTTGGATGAGTTTCTTGTCGTACTATGTGGGGTCATTGTTCACTATCCTGGTAATCAATTGGATTATCGTTTGTGTTTTCATTGATCCTGACTCTTTACCTACTCGAACTCTTTTTTGATGGAAAGAAGAAATAGAAATGTGGATATGACGCTAAATTTTATAAGAAGAGAAAACATCGGAAGAAAAAAAAATTGTAGTGTTTGTCCGCCTGGTTGAGCAAGTGATGACCATGTATGGAATTGAGACACCAGCGCTTTGTTGATTGCAGTTCTTGCTGTCAATAGCAGTAGTAAAACATCTGTGTGCTCAGCACAAGCATTACGCCTTCATTGATCGAGTCCTATACGCGCAGATGTTACACGAAGTCTTAAATTGCAGATGCCTTCATTAATTAACATAATGTACTTCGACGACGCGAAGTATATTTAAACGTTTTATTGGCTTGCTGCATTCTTTCTTTGAATCTATCTCTTTCTTCAATGATTATTGATGCACCTCGGTGTCCTTTTTAATGCTATTCACTTATTATTGATGGACGAGTGCTGCACACTGCTGAAAAGCAATTTAGCATCCCTCAGTGCGCATCAGTGAACGATCGCTTTAATGTTGCTAAGTGCTGCTAGGATGTTTTATTTGGTAGTGGCACGTGGCTTAATGCTCGTAAACTGTGTAACGAGCTTTCAATGATGATAATCCTCCAGGCGATTGACGTTACACTGCCTGCTGTTGCGATGTGATGTGTGGTTATCATCGCGATATGTGATACGTTACTGCATTAAGATCGTCTTTGTAGAAAGAATGTTAACTTCTAGGAACAAAAAATGTTGGACCATTCTCAGCATTACTTGGACGTTACCAGTAACTACTCGTTTGCCAGACATTTTTGAATCACATTTACCATTTCCTATAGTATTGTTGTATTTCAGCACAGCGGTTTTTAAACCGGATGAATGGTGAATGTTTCTGGGGTAATTGTTGGTATTTCTAGCCTATTATTGGTATTAGGTTTGTTACTACCTTTGCTTAGCTAAACATATCTTAATCACCATATCTTTTTGGTACCGATATTCCCCTACATCGTTTTACGGGATGTGCGACAAGCATGTTTTTGCGTAAAGCATTGCATGCTAGTTGATTAAATTGCAACAAAGTTGTCTTGCTTTTTGCTGTTAAGGTCAGCTTGCATTGCATTTCACTGTGCAATCGCAGTAGGCAAAGTCTTTCTGGGCAAATGCGCGATCTTCGGTTGTCGTATTCTTAGCGTAACAATTCGTAGGATGCAATACCGCATTCGCAAGACACACGATGTACTTGAAGTTGCTTTGTGGTATATAAAACTGCATCTGGGATGGCTACAGTCATTTCAGACACTCAGACAGGTAACGGTTATCTGGATCTTTGCCTGTCTGAAGTAGCTTCAAGTAGCCCCACGTTAGTTTTGGAGGCCGCGAAAGTTTGTTTGCACTTGATAAAGTAAAATCTGCCCACACAGCAAGGAGTGGGGCGATTTATCAGCACTTGTGATCTGTTATGTGAGTGCGTTTAAGATTGTTAAAGTGTACGTCCTTATGTGTCCGCTATCCGAACTATTCGACTGCCACAACTATAGCAGTCTGAAAACGGTGTAGAAAGACGATTTTATTTTCTACGGCATGACTGTTGATTAAATCTCTAAGGTGGTCGTCTACACTTTTTAGCGAATCTTTCAACTGGTCTTTGAAATAAGGATTGGTGCTGCCGTTGATCTGGTGCATTCGCGTGCACTACGAAACAAGCGAGAAGACTAAGTTGCCAGAGCGGCAAGGGAAGTTGTTAAGTGCTTTTGAGGAGGGATCACGAGGTTACGGACGCACAAACATCCCCTCGATTCCCAAAAATTGTCGACCTTAGGAAAATAAGGAGAGGTGGTTAAAGATACCACGTAGTGGGTGCGGAAGATCGGCACGTCCGTTGTTTGTTGCTTGCTGGTTGTATCAGTCGCGGATGGGCTGAGCACATATGCCGCTGGCGACGAGCGAATTGTATCTATGTTGTGTAGGTGTGTTGGGTGTTGGTCGCCACTACCACCGCGTCAGGGAACGTCTATGTGGGTGCAGCTGTATGCTAAGAGAGTGCCAAATGGGTGTGCGCAAACTTGGGAGAGTGGAGGAAGCGTGAGATGAACAAAAAATAACGTTATCGAGACGAATGAAATGAGAGCAGCGCGCCGAGGTGAGACAACCAAATGGCGCTTATTATTGATCATGGTTTTGGTTTGGTGCTGTTGAACAGAACGGCGTGTATTGCTGTTCCCAGGGCACCGCTTCACCATCCACCTTTTTGTTCCGGTACAATTCCCCCTCCCCCCTCCCCCATATCCTTGCGTTGTGTAGTAGTGCTGCCAGTACTGATAAAGCATTGTGATTGTGCAGTATACTTATAGTATGTAACCGATTGCTCTGGTTACGCAGCTACGATGATATTCGCCTCCTCGTGCAAGCTTTCTGGCATCAGGTCATTCAGTGATCATTCTGTCCGACTTTTTTGACAGATGTCCACTGTGCGACATGGATTCTGTTGTATGCGGTGGAAATGCGAGATCCGTTGAATTTATTTATGTACGTTACGTTGGCATTTTTTTGTGGCATTCTCTTGGCCCTTTGAGTTGCACCATCCACGCAGGTAGCTATGCCGAAAGGTGAGTATGCGCGCAAGGCAACACCAAGCAACCATTTGGGGTTTATATTCTTCTCCAAGAGGTCCCCCTGCAAGCGCAGTATTCGCTTTTTCTGTGCAGTTGTTGTCTAGTGCTCGGCTGACCATATATTGCTCTTCGTACTCTCATGTTATGGTCTTGTTATTCTTGTCGTCTAAGTACAGCTCGCTGAAAATTCACTGGCTTATTGAGATAGGGATGAAAGATTATCCCCAAGGATGACGTCATTCAAAAGATATTCCTTGCATTGTTCACCAAAACGGCTGAAATGATTCTTGGAAAGGGTTTGCGTTGCATTGCAGATGCAACAGATGTTTCGTATTTGTTCACTGTGCGATACCGGTTTCAAATGCGTTGTATATAAACTTTGATGACATTACAGAGGATGGATTGTTTTTTACCTGGTGTTGCCTTGCCATGCAATGATATATAACGTTTTAGGTATGTGAAACGAAGGTTTCATGATAGGAGGGAAAGGGTACGGCGATCGTTCAATGTTAGAGCTAATTCTCTTGAAGTTTAGACAAAATAATTTTGTCATCGAGAGGTGAAGAATGAGAGAGGTTTATGATTTCTCGCTCAGAGTTCGATGCTACTATTGCACATGATGAGCGCAGGCGAGGTTTAAAAAGTGAGAGCTTCCTGGGAAAATGGTTCTGAATTTTCCCGAAAATAGTTTCAGGAGATCTAGAATCTCGCCCATAGCATTTGTATACCTATTTATGTGCATGTTTGCAGCCTTTTCACTTCAGTGCTTTCTCATCTCAAATTTCTCTCACGCCCCACCCTATTGGTCAAACGTTGAGGTTTCTGGTTGTTTCGTTTTTCAGTGATTTTCTACAATTACGTAGAAAGAGGAGGTATTTTGAACGCTTTTTTAAGAATCCAGATTAACGTTTGCCAAACATCTGTCACGGGTGGTTATTGGTGTGCACTGTATGTGCTTGGTCAAGTGCTACAACGAACAAGTAATACGACGGGTATGAAATCACAGTGGCGCAGCGATGCCCATTCTGCGCGAGTGAGGTGGAATAGCGTTAGATGTATGAATGTGCCAGAAATAACTCACCCTTCCGTTTAAAAAGCACTCCAAAGAGCGGATATACAGATGTTTCAGAAGTTTTGAATAAATGTGTTGTGGGAATACCGAATTCAGGTTCATTTCTATATCTATTTTGCACAGGCAGGGGTCCATCATTTACGAGTCACATAAAGGAGACAGCCCCGAACAATTTTTTAGTTCATATTTTTTCTTCGATTTACGACTAATCATATTTTTCTTCGGTTTACGACTAATCTAGCAGTTTTTAACTTGGCCGAAATTTTTTAATCAAAAGACTTTAATCGTAAACTTTCAATGTTTTCCAAATATGAAGGAGGGAACAAGTAGACCTGTGAAAGGCTTTGGTTGTTTGTTGACCACCCGTGTAACAGATATAGCAGACAGCAGAATTCTTATAGTGCTTGCTGCGTGGCGCACATGTTTACTCATTAGAAATACGTTGGCATGAAACGTGTCCACCATACTGGCAGCTACATGAATGTGTTTTCTGTGGCCGTCGCTAAACGGCTAATGATCGTTATTGCTTCGAAGTGAGATGCATCGGCTTCGCTTGAGTAATTGCGCTGTGCGAAATTGGACCGATATGTGGTCGATTGAGAATTACTTAGGCGGAAGTCGAAAGTTTCGACTGCACTTCGGTCTGTGCACGCTCTAGCATATGTCTGTTGCATATGTTGTTGAGGCAGTTGCATCTAAACGTTATGTATAGTGCATTACTTGTAGAGCGAGGGCAAGTGGAAGAGCATGTCAAGTAGATTGGCAGAACATGCGCTTTTTGCAGCTGTGTGCATCATAGCAAGAGGTTTTTGTAAGTTGCCAGCAATGTACTTTTTTATCTTAGAACTGCAAAATGTGCGTTCATTTTTCATTCGTTGAAGATTCAAGTCGCACATATGCCCACACATTTTAAAGCATTGATCCTTTTTTAAGGTTATTTCCTTTCATAAATATCTGCGTAAGTTTCGGACTTACTGAATTTGACTGAAAAAGGCAACAAAGGTTTTTCGTTTTCGAGGCAAATTTCATTGAAGTGCATGTTCGACGGCTGAATGAAGCTTGCTTCTTCTGATAAGTGCAAAAAGTTGTGACTGCGCTGTTTTTAAAGTCCTTTATGAACGCTTGTTTGCTTGTTATTGCTGGACTGGCTATGAAAATAGTTGAAGAAAATGGCGATCCATATGATACATTTGCTCTAAAACATTCTTTTGCTCTAAAGCACGTCATGATCACCGCATATTTGGGGATATTTGCCTTAATTTTGGTCATTATGCTGTCGTGATGAAAAAAGACCTATGAAAAGTGTGCATTGTGTTTGTATGCAAATGTGCACACAGTATGTGATATATCAATACATGCTTGTCTCTCTGTATATTTGGAAGGTAAGAGTATTGTGTTGAATATGAATATATCGGTACGGGAATAATCCTCTTTATTCAATGATGCGATCATCTGGAATAACGTAGAAATACGGGAAGTGTCGAATGCTTTAACGTTGAATACAGCGATTATTCGTGCATGATGTGCTCTCCTTTAGCACAGTACGTGAGTGTATCATCACACTCATTATAAAAAGGACTTCATTTCATCTGTATGTATATACGCGTTCATATGTATATGCATATTTGTAAATATAAATATATGATTGCTTGAATGTTTATGTATCAAAAGATGTATGTATTCGCCTGCAGCGCTTCCACATTACAGTTTTGTGGCTTTTGCGATCGCAGCGGTGGCGCTGTGCTGTATCGTTGAACGAATTTGTATAAAGATAACGTACATCGATAGGCCCTCAGACACATTCGTCGACTTGCATAGCTCACTGTCAATCTTTCAGAGTTGTCGGTTATTGTAACGGCTTCTGATGTGCCAGCGTCTTGCGCTTGTTGTAAGTTTTCAGCGACTTTTAAAAATGGAAGCAGCTAGCGTTATATGAACGTCGTCGATTCTGTCTGCTGCGTTCTGTGTCGCGTTCAATTTGTGAATTTGAAAATTGGCAGCTTCGGGTGTAGTTATTCTTGTAGATGTTCAAATATTTGTGCGCATTCTGGGCAGGAACACGGTCCATTCTTTTTCCGATCATTCATTAAATTTAAACTAATGGTAAATATTTTCGTCAATCAGAAATCTTTTTTCCACCGCATAACATGAATTAAACCTAATCCTTTTCAATACATTCGCTTCCGAGATCGAATCTCTGTCAGATTCTAACAGAAAACTGTCTTTATTCTCATTGGATAACTGATTCGAAAAGTGTTTTTTTCTAACGGCAAAATATAAAGGGGGTACAGATTTCAGTTCCATTTGCCGTAAAGCGAGGTTGGCAAGCAAAAAAGCGCTGTTGCCATTAACGCGGTCTTCGCCTTAATGATATTTAATTGCTTTAACCTTATTTGATTTTGTCTTACTTTTTTTCGTTTTTTAGCTCACATTCGCGAGCATGTTTCATATCTCTACGTCTCTATATCTGTCCACTAAGTAGAACTCATCGAGGGCCGAGGATGTTGTCAGTAAATTTTGTGGTTGCGGCTTAGTGCATCTCATTTACACAAGTCAGACCTTCAGCTTCAAAATGTGTTACAGCTACTCAATTAAACCAAAGTTTTTGCATTCATTTGATACGTACCCAGTGGTATTCTGAAGCAGTGTAATTAGAGAGGTTTTTTATCTGTAGAGAAGTCAGAAAGTGGTGCTTCGATTAACAGATAACTGCATTATTGCCCAGGTTTTTGCTTTTTTTTCGGTAAGCTGTAAAACCAGTTGATCTGGCAAGCGAGTTTTAAAAAGTTGTCCTTTCATACCTTCTCATATATTCTCATGTGGCATTCATTTTATTTTTTATTCTCAATGGGAAGGGATGCTGTTTATCAGTGCATAAAAACTTTGGTTTCCCTCATGTCTGCAAATTTATTAACTCTCTTTTCATGCAGTAGTGATGTTCTTGCTGCATTTTGTGCACTGATACTAGATGAAGTTTAAAATCATTTTGGGCAGAGGGGCTGAACATGCTCGCAGTTGACATGTAAGGTTTTTTGTTTCTTTTCTGTCAAACCCTTTTTACAGGGACCTGTAAAAATCGTCCCGGTTTTCAATGTTTCATTTTTTTTCAAGTTCTTAATTTTTCGCGGACTGCATCGGAGGTTTTTGGTTGCATCATATTCCCTGAGAATCGTATTCTGTTGCAGCGTAATCTTACTGCGTGCATGGATTCGTTTCTGTGAAATTTAAAATAAAACAAAATATAGCAGCGAACTAATAACTTTTGTTGATAATATCTTCATCTCCATCAACTCAGCCATACGTCAAAAATTTGGAATAATTGATCTATAAATCAATATGCTACTTCTTATGTTTGGCGAGCAGCCAAATGGAGGCGCTGATGAAACAAGGGGATGCGTAGTGGTTTTACAAAATTTTAGTGATTTGTTGAGAGAGGCGTGTTTACTCGGATTGCTGTTATGAGCCAAGGAAGTGATTCCCTTTAATTGCTGTGGCTTATTGGCCTATTTAATCATCAAGTGCGTTGTGTATGCTGCAAGCTTCTTACGATTAAAGCATCTAAATGTGATACCTTCTGATAGGAGTGTAATAATTGTCTTGTACAGTTGGTAAGCGGAAAGAATTTCTGATCCATCTACTTGTGTTTTCTGCCGAAATGGTTTCAGATCTTTGGTTGAGATAGTATCAATTTTTTTTTTTTTTTATTATTAGCTGTCCCTGAACATTGTGGGTAGGGGGGGGGGGGGGAGTTGGGAAGGAGTGGACGAGAGCCATTATTTTCGCATGTGTCGCTGTTAGGTAACTGAAGAAGCTGCACCGAGAATGGATGCGTTTTCAGGGGCAAGTGTTCGATACGACTGGTTAAAGACGTCCGCACATTAGGTGAATGCGACGTGCGCACTTGCAAAGACACTTTCTTCTCGTTGGTATCGTTTGATCCCAACAACAGCAGACTGGCTTCTGTTCAAGGAGAAATCCGCGTCGGCGGTTCCTATCAGGTAATCTTTTCCTTGCAATCGTTTTTCCATTTACTTGTTCTGCTATTGGTCGTGGACGATGATTCAGGTGATTATCCGTTTATTATTCTTCTTATTCGTGTCGTCTATGGTATCACTGCTATCTGTCCATTTCCTTTAGATGCACTTTGTTTATTTACATATGAATAACTGCATGATTATGCCTCTCGCGGAGTCTTTCTTGTTCATTTGCTTCCACTTGCATTTAAAAAAAGGCCCATTGTTTCGAATGCCTGTTACTTATTACTAGTGTTGGTTCCTGTACGCGTCAGCAGTATTGGTGGAGATCGTTTCTTGATCTGTCTAAATCTAGCACTCACTTCACATGTGCCGTAGTTTTTATTTCCAGTGCGTGCATTATGTCGATAATTGTTGTTGAGGGGTCAGTTCGTTTGCAAGGGCGACGTTGCAAAGCTCAAGGGGAAACATTCGTGGCTTGCGTTTTCGCCGAAGCATGCCAGCTGTTCGAGATACTGGGTGGTCTGAAACACACATTCGCAGTCTTACTCTGAGCCTCCCATTATTAGCACGTGCTTCAAGATTCCTTCATGGACTGAAAACGACATAGTTGTTTGATATATTTAGTTGCTCACTTGTTCAGTTGCAGCTGTTTGTCTGCATATGAAGGAAGGAAGCAAAACTTTTCATAGGAAATGTTGCTTCTCAGTAAAAAAGGTGTTCATAGACATTTTTTCCATCCTTTTCTAATTTTACCGTTGTTGCTCTTATTTATGTCGAATTTTATTCGAATGATCAACACATAGGAAGGCGAGCGCTCGTATCAGTAGCCGATGCATGGTCTCGACGATGGGGGTGTTTCTTTCTCACCGGAGTCCTTGCAACGCTTTCTGAGATCGAAATTTGGGCGCTTGTTCACTACCTTTTATTTACAAAGCGAAAACATGAAAGTGGACAGAACAAAGTCAGTGAAATGCAGTGAACGCTGTTGGTATGCTAATGGTAAATGTATGCATGCATGTCATGTAACCATGTAAATATGTACATCTCATCTGTGTATACCTGCATATGCGTATCACTGACAAAAAGCTCTACAAAAGGCGACAAGAGAATTGGAACATATGGGGAGAAATTTGCAACTTGAAAACTTTTCGTGACTGTGTCGCTAAAGATTGCGTCAAAATACGCATGGACTGAAAATGCAGCATTGCCTCGAAAAAACCACGTTTTTTGTTGAGGTGAACGTTTTTTGTCAGAAAGAGTGCGGTTATATGAGAAAAGGGTACACTAGCGAACGACGTTGTAAGTGCGGCATTTTTCATTCCATGCGTGCTTTGACGCAGTCTTTAGCGACGTAGACAAGAAAAATTTTCAAGCTGCAAACTTATTCCGATATGTTCTAATTCTCTCGTCGCATTTTTATGTGCACAGCTTCACTCCAACACTGCTTCAAAAAGAAATTCATTGCCGATAAAACAAAGAATCCAAGAAACATTCCTTGAACAAGAAAAGTTAAGTCCTCCGTAAAAGGATATGGTAAAATTGATGTTGGTTTGCTACTCCTTTCGTGTGTGAGGCGTCTATTGACTAGTTGGTGTGGCATCTGGGCTACTCTAACGCAAACGTTCACCTTTGTTTACCTTCAATTTATATGCCGCAATCACGCCTCTGTGAAGAACCAGTTGGGTTTATGTTCTGTGCCCTTATTGATTTATTATGAGCATTGTATGCTGTCACGTGAAAACGACGAGCATCACGTCGTGAACATCGTTCATGAAGGGACAGAAAGTCGGCTGCAATGCAACGGCCAGTGGGCATATTTAGTTTAGCTTTTTTACTCTGCGGGATATGGAATTGCAACTTGTTCTGTTATCGGCAAGAACGTGCATATCTTAGGATGGGATTAAATATAATGCGCTCGTGATTGATCGGGCAGCGATAATTAGCTTTGCATTTAAGATTCGCTCACCAAACAAAAGTATTTTCGCAATGATAGGTAGCGAGATAACCAATAATATAAGAAAGAGCGTGAATGCGGGTTTGGCATACAGGTCACCCTAGAGAAAGTTTTACTACGTCTATCAAAGACGTAGTTTTTTGCTCTCAACTGATTTTGTAATGAAGTCGAATCTTTCCTCAACCATGCAGTTTCCCACGTTCAGCTTTTATTTTATTTCTACTTTATCTTTCCTTTTCGTTTTTACTCACTAAATAAAAGGTTCTTAGTACTGTTATTACTCATCATTTTTATTACTATTACTATTATTATTTTCGGATGTTATCTTTACTGTTGCTACCGTTATTATCGTAATTTATATTATCGTAGTTATCAGTAAGGTGAATATCCTAAAAGCCAACAACTCTTCAAGAAAACATTCATGGTTGTGGTCCTGAGGCTCATAGTTGAGAGGTGATCGGCAATGTCGTGACATTGATAGACATTAAAAGAGCAAATTATCTCTTCCATCGTCCCATTCTGGCTTTCATCTTTCCGTGTCGTTTGGGGAGCCGTTTTTGAAAAGTGTACCCATGTGGCTGTCGATCTTCGTCAACAGAGAAAGCGAAGCGAATTAATGATGACATGTTGAAGATGGGGCTGCGTTGATTGCCATTAATCAATAACAGCAATCAAGAGCGCGTTTCATTTGCTCGATAAAAACTGGCTCGGAAAACGACATGTGTTAGTTGTATCAGAAAGGTCAAGAAAAAAATAAGTGGTTATTGGAATTTTCATCTGCGTGCGTATGTGTAAACTAGTCGTTCGACTAACCTTCGCACAAAAACCTCAGGAAATTCGAGGCCAAGGATTTTAGTCTCTACGTGAGGAATGGTTCTAAACAGTGTTTTGTGTTGTTGCAATCTGCTTTAAACCTCTGTACATGCTAGTCTTTTGTCCCCACGGCGTTATGCTTCATTTAACGACTTTAGGGCATGCAAATGAGGATAGTCTTCGCCCAGGCACACCCATTACCTTGCTTTTATTAAAGGCATCACCAGCGGCTCCTTGCATCACTACTCCGAGGTGCATTTTGACGGTTTATCCCGTTCTTAAACGATCCTCACATTTAAAAAACCTTGCATTAGAAATGGTGGAAAATCACTTTCCCAGGGTTTTCCATACAGCTAGTAACGGCTTGTTTTGGTCTTTTTTATCATTGTTCGTTGTGAGAATTGTGCAGAATGTACTGACTTGTTCGCTATTCTGGTCGGTTTCATAAGCAGTGATTCCGAGTTTTTAGTCCGTCAAACGAAGTTGTCGGCTGCGTTCAACTGTTGTTGTTTCCATTGAATTGATGTATTATTGCCATATGTTGTGCTTCACTTATCCAGTCTTTTGTTTCTAGTTTCATCACTATTTCTATTGCTGCGTTGTGTTTTTACACATTTCACGTGGAACGGTCCTGTCAGCTATGTGTTACGAAAACAGAAGATGTGTTAATAAACACATAACCCATTCAAAGCAGTTGGGATTTATTTTTTTAACCACCTACCTGTTGTCCACTCCGCAGATGTTTTAAAAACATTGTCGCTTTTCAGGCGAGAGTGCCGCCACTGGAGGTGAGTTCAGCCGTCGATGAACCCGACAGAGATGAATTAGTGTGGAGACCGGGCTATATCAGTGAAGATAGTGAGCATGTGTAAGTCTCTTCGTTGACGTTTTGCTTAGCAGTGCAGCAATCGGACAGGGGTGGGGGGGGGGGGGGGAACAAATGAAATGTTCATAGTTTAATAACCGCTACTAAGTTCGGTACTCACCATTGTTGCTATTAGCATACTCTAGTCTGAAAAGCTTTAACTGAAGGTGTTCGTAGACAAAGACTGCAAACTTTCCAGCAAAGTCGCTTCTTTCTTATTATCATTCAGTACAAGTATAGATGCATTTCAATTGCTTAGGTGCCGAGAACGCACCAATTGTTGTAGTGCAGCGCAGAAGCTATGCGTCGTTGAGTTGTGGTAAGGATCCATATATCCTCGAAGAGCATTGGTACAGCTTGTTCGATACAGACGTTGAGTGGGAGCTAACCTGACGAATAGTAGTGATAGCCGACAGAATTTTTCACCGATGATTGACCGAAGATGCAATCGAAATTCAGTCGAAGCTAAGGGCGTTACAAGAATGTCGGTCCAGATGCTGCCCCACCGAAGTCATTCGGTGAGAGCCGAATTTTGATTGTGACTAAAGAAACATACCGACCCGGATTTGTGTTTTTACCAAACAATCATGCTCCATGTAGCGTTATTCCAACGACAGCAGTGGCATGGATGACAGAGTGGGAACAAATAGCACGAATGCAATTAAATGAATTGGATAACAACGTGGTGGTGATATGCAATTTATGAGACAGGAGTCTTGCTTGAGAAAGCAGGTTTTTATACTTTGGAACTGGAAGTTATGAGAGCATTTGGCATGAAGAAAGTATGAACTCTGTGCTTCACTATTTTGCTAAAGAGGAAAATTACCACGCAGATTCTGGTGAACGATTCTCGGTGAAGAAGTGGCCAAAGTGATCGGCGGCCTCAGACAGCTACAAGCGCGGGATCTGAAGCAGTGATGAGCACATGTGGAATAAGCATGCAACTAAAAAACGTGCATCCAGGAAGGCAATTTGAAATTTGAGAAGGAGAAATCACGTTGAAAAACGAGAAACTTTAACCTCACAGTGGACAAATAGCCGGCGTTTCAAGAATATATATATTTGTCTCTTAACTTCGCATTCCATATTTTACTACCATGCCCAAGCAGTTAGACTTATTATCACAAAAAAGAGATGGAAATGTTGAGCAGCCGTCTCGTTTCGGAAGTAGAAATGATTCCACCTACAACGATGGTGGCGAAAAAGCCAAGGTTTCTCGACGTATTATCGACCGCAAGCTGGGAGTTGCTCACATACAACAAGGATTTAGTTGATGTCGTCGGATAGTGCGTGTTAAGTGAGCTAAACAAGCGACCCTTGATAGGATTTGTGTAATTTGTGCAATCGATAGCCTCAGATAAATCGAGCCAGTTCCTCAACAGGTTATTAATGCTATTCCAGTGTGATAGAACAATAATACCGCTGCATGCAACGGGGTTGTGTAAAACCTGGTCAGGACAAGGAGCAGCCAAATATCGTACGACATTCCTAACTGAGGTCGAAGTTCGCACCACAGTGAGAGAGGCAGCTTTTCACCTGAAAATGCAAGAAAACATCAACACTTGGGCATCGTTTCGGATTCATGCAAGATGGCTGACTTCTTCAGCTGCCATGCGTCGTATAGTGTAAAGGGAGTTGTTCCCTTTTGTGGTGAATAAAAATAAGATTTCTCATGGCTACAGTTCTCTGGTACTGCAAAATTCTTAGAGCAGCTATATGACCGGACGGGCGCTTGTGACGTTCCGGCGGCTTGATATTTTGTTCTATACGCATCACCAAGACTCACATGCATATTTTTACTTGTGGCACATCATTTCTTGGAACCATTTCAAGTGATTCAATGGTGATATCATGCTGTTCCACTTGGGGTGAGACACCTGGCACCAGAACGTCAGCTTCGACGCAGTGATCTTTTCTTTAAAAAAAATCTTCCATTTGTAAAGAAATGGTAGATCCTTAAGCTAACTATTCGGAGTTTCGCCCGAATTTTGTCGGCGAACAGACTAATCATTCACATAAGTAGTCTTTCTCTACCCACGATGGAAAGCCACTACGATAAGGCATTTTTTCGGTTTCCGGAAGAATGCACAAAAGAGGATTGTTTGTGATCCAGAAAATCCTTCAGCTTTATTGCGACATTTATTTTGATTGGAAGTCAGCACAGAGATAGTTGGTTGCTACCGAAATTTAGTCGAAACTAAGCGTGTCTTATATATATCAGTCGTATGCACAAAAACCGGATTTTTGCTTCAACCGAAATAGCTGGGAAAAAATTGGAATCGGATCTCAGGCAATAAAGACTAACCGAAATTCGGTTGATTGGATACGAACACTACCGATGGATGGGTGATTGTTGCAGGGTGAAGAGGTGGTATCGGTTGTGTTAGTGGTTCAGTTGTCTCGCTTCGTTTTTTGGCTGTTCAGAAAAAAGGTCAAAATGAAATCGGTAATGGGTGATGTGTATCTAAATCTGCTTGAATAGGATCGTTGATGAGAGCGTGCTATGCGCATGGTCTCTTACAGATATAAAAGGGCGACGCGTTCGTTTCGTATGTTTGCAATGGTTCGAAATGAGCATGTCACGCAGATGGAGCGCGATTTTTGGACAGGCGACCTTTGTATGTACGACGCCATTGTCACTGTAGGCTTTCTCATATTCATTATCGGGTTCAATTATTTTTTTTCTTATTAGTGTCGTTTCAAAGCTTGTTCAGTTTTATGGTACCATCTGAAGGATAGCAGACATTTTCGACTGACTTAGAAATTTTGTAAGTAAACTGCTGAACACGTCGAAAGTTTGATATTTCTCGTGGAGTGTTTTTAAATGAATTTGGTGGAGTGCTTTAGTGTGAGAAGTAAACGAATTGGTAAGGGAAGCTTCGTCACATTGTTCGGAGACGTGGCTACTGTATAGGCGCACCAGTGTGTTGTTTTTTTTTTTACATAAGCCTGATCTATTTCTGTTTAAGCTGCACAAATGCGGGTACAATGTGAACCACGCAATCGAAGCGATGAACAAAAACGATGAACACATGCTCAAAGTGACGAATTTTATGAGTGCCGATGACGCAAAGAAGTTCGCGCGAGGCATCAAGATGTACGGCAAAAATTTCCTCAAGATCAAAAAGGAGCTATTGCCACATCACGAGAGAGTTCGTTTAATTGCTTTTTTGATTTCCATTTGGACTGTAACAATCATAATTAACAGCACGATTTTGAAGTGATGTCGAAAAAAAAGTTGAAAAAAAGTGTTTAAAGGTAGAGGGAAGCGTGAAAAAGCAGATGTGTGCCTGTGGAGCTAACACAGTGTGCGTTTTTCCACTTCCGCTCGTACGAGCGGTCGTGCTCATAGATTTGCAATAGGCAGTCGAATATTCGCAATAATGCGGCTGTATTTGCACTGAACCCAGCACCGTCCAAATAGAACGTCCTCAAAAAGCTCTTCGTTTCCGATCCGATCGTTCCAAATTCAACCTACTGTGGGATTTACGACTTTAAGGCACGTTTAGAATTACGGAGCTCTTTCGATGTTGATTATTGATTCAGCTGAGGATTGCTATAATGGATGGACTTATTCTCTGGACTCAAATTCCATAACCCTAACTTCGACGATTCTCTCGTTGAAACTTTCTGGCGGTCACACACAAACGCACGCGTGCACGGATATGTGGCCGCCGTAATGCGCTTTGCAATGCCAGTTTGCAAAGCATTATAGTGACGCTTAACAAATGCCACCTAGCATCTGTAAATGCAGTTTCACAAAAGCGGGGAAGAAGGTAAATTTTTTTAACATATTGCATACCTCTTCTACCGCTCGTCAGCTGAGTTCGCAGGTAAATGCGCACTCAGTCTTCCTTCTCAGCTCGCGGTTTTAGAGTAGTTTAATCTGAAGCGTTGTGTTTTCAGGATGAACTCGTGCAGTTCTATTATGGATGGAAGAAAACACGTGACGCGACGCGTCCTAAGCCACTAACAAGGCAGCGGAACACAACGGCTGCCACTTACCGGAAGCCGAAGAATAACCAGAACAAGGTTTGGTTATACCTTTCTCCGGTATATCTTTCGTCCTGCAGCTGTAATACAAACGACACTCAACAGTTTTGCCGAGTCGGAAACATGTGGAAGAGATCTTTTTTTCGCATACCAGCATTTTTGAACTTGAGACGCGTTGTGTTAATTCGAACGTGGTTTACAAGATGATATCGATGGTCATTTTTGATCTCGATTTTGGAAACCAAACTCATGATCGCTGACCGCGCAGCTTCGAGTCCCTCAAATACCTACCTTACCAAAGGTAACGTTCCTCAGTACTGATGCAGCTGAAGGTTGGATCGGTGGTTTGGATAAGGTCGCGGCCACATTTCGCTTCCATTAGTTTCCAAGCCTGCGGAGACCGAAGGTGTTGCTTTATTAGATCAGATGTAAAAGAATATGTTCTTTGGGCTCCTTTGTACGATTCAGCCCACTGGGTCTTTCGAGCACGCATATGCCCTAAGTGATGCTTTCGTGGATAAGCTCATTGGGATACGTCCTGTTAAGAGTTTTTATGAAATTCGAAGATGGTAGTTATGCTTCCCAGACGCTTCATACGTTCAACATGTAACGTTTTGAGGTGTTCCAGTGTGATAATCATGGCACATTTACTTGTGCAATCGGGTATTTGTGCATGGGGTCGAACCATCATGGAGTGAGGTGCAGGGAGAGGGGCTGGGGCAAAGGGGAGGAGGCACTCGTTCCACAGATCGTTATGCGGGATTTCCCGTTACACTGCGTGTGCTCTCATAGTCTTTCAATGAGCGCTTCACTACCCCATTAAAGGCACTTTTTGACTCGCTGAGGGCAGTTTCAAAATTGTTTTTTCTTGATCGAAGCAACTTTCAATTGTTTTGTTAAACTTATCAAGTACTGTTGAACACGCGACTGCTGAGATTCGCAAATGCTGGTTTATTGTTTTGAACGTTTGTTTTATAGTTTTCATGAAGTGTTTTGTATTCGTTTTTTCATCATTGAGAAAGAAGGCGTTTTTCCACATCGGGTAATACCGACATCGATTTCTCAATAGAAATAACGTCCAGGTGTCTAATGCTAACGTAATCCAATAAACTGCTGCATGCAAATCATAAGCAATGCCCATTTTTTATGGATTGTTGGATTTCTTTGATTATCGGGTAGCCGAAATTGACTTGTTTGGGCAGTGCAGCGGGATTATTCGCTTCGAATTCATTGCGTTTGCTCGTGTATTTATAATTCTCCAAAACTTTTCCTGGACGTTATCGTGAACGCAGAACTGAGAAAAATAAAGCGAACTGAAAGCGCTGCGCACGTAAATTTTGATTGAGGAAAAGTTGCATCCTTGTCGGGACGTGAAATCTAGCGTTGCTGTTTTAAGCGAATATGCTTTCGCAGACGCACTTTTTTACTTTTGGTGTCTAATGCATGTGAAACGTTTTTATTGCTTAGATGACGATCTTCTGTTTCTTCTCGTGACTTTTTTAGCTTCAGTATGTGCTGCTTCTTCTATCAGGAACAGTTTTATCTTATCATTATTAAGTTCTTATGATGGGGTAACACTGAGAAGTTTCATAGAAGCAATAATGCTATCCTGGAGTGCTCATGCTGTTAGCCTTGTTTTTTCCCGCTGTGTTGGATGCTTAGAGTGGCGTGTGGTGAGTGGGACTCATTGTGCGAAACAGTGGGTCGTTAGTTGCAGTTTTCGAGGCAGCTGTTGTGTATGTGATTGTTGAAGGCGCTTTGCACCTAGCGTTATAGTCCACTTCTGGCCCACTATTCATGCAAAGCAGAGATCCCACAAATGCTTTTGGAGGCGTTTTTATTAATAGTTATTGGAACATTGCAAAAAGCCTCTAGGTGCATACTTGTATATTTGTAGTGCTATTTTTATGTCTATGTTTGTGTGTTTTGTCTGGCTGTTTGTATGTCGTCATGCTTGTTTTTGTTCGCATGCGATTAAGTAGGCTATCGTGATGCTCGTCTCAGTTCATTTCCGTGACCCGCGAATTTCTTTTGATAATGGATGTCGGCAAAAGCACTCCTAATTTCGCTGGTAGATTCTTTGGACACTCGTGCGGTTACGAAGACTTTCACAATAAGTCCTCTTGATTATCAGCTCTTATTTCTTTAAAGCTGTTTGAGCATGTTTGGGTTCGTTTTCCTGATTGCTTTTTCATTTTTGATGGGCCGAACTTTCTTATTGAGAGGTGGTTTTTGATCATGGTCACCTTAGCATTCGTTTACAGTGATTTTGATCGTCTTGATGAATGGGACCTCTCCTTCGATTCGGTTCACTTCTCTTCGGTTCCGGTTCTCCGTGGGTGTTCGGATCTGGAGTTCTGGTTGCTTAAATAAATTTGCGCAAATCAAGAAACTTTGCGTCAAAAAATCGTATTGCAGGCTCTGCGAGCGGGCAGTACTGACCTAGCGGATTACGCATCGGCAAGCGAGACCGAAATGGACGAGTTGGAGAGCGATGGTCGAGCAGCAGCATATGCATGCCATCACTGCTATTCGTCTAGTAAGTTTCAAACGCCTTTGCTCATAGCTAGTACGACTTTTGACAGATCCATAGTACTGAAAAATTTTCGCTCCTTATGGTGAAAGTAGAGGGCAGGTGCTCCACTTTTTGAAGATGGAGTCTCGTTTTTTCTGCATTTTTTCCTTTAAAAACATTGCGGCGGCATTATTTAAGCATTTTTCTGCCTCTCTAGTAAATTCAGTCAAATTTTTAGGGTAGAGACACTTTCCTTTCTACTATGACTTCCGTAATCAACTCCGGATTTCCTCTCCACTTTATAATCCCAACCCTGTGATTGAAGTCTCCGAGTATGAACTCTTCTACGGACGACAGTTCTTTTTTTTCGTAGAATAAACCTCATTTTTGGTAAAATGAATCTCGTATGCGGAAGCGAAGTGGACATCGAAAGCGCTGTCTTTTTGTGTAAAAGGAAATTGGGAATGCTTGGGTGCAGGTCATAATTTGCAACCTAGGTCATTTTGGCTTAAAAATACTTGGCTGGTTTTGTCCTCCCGGCCTTCCTAAACCGGTTATGAGAAGAAATCGTGGAAACCAAAGTTTCTAAGAGTTTTTAAATGTTACAGAAGGTTAAGTCAGCCAGCTTAAACCAAAAAATAAACTCACTTCAAAATTGCACTAGAGATGTCTTTTCCTCGCTCCCAGCAACGTAAATAATCGCATACTGTTTAGTTCCCACAGGGAAAAGTATATCAGCGATTGGGATTCACGTAAGTTGCTGTCTGCACCGGTAACTGATAAGTCAACCGTTTATTCATCAAGGTTTTTTTTTTTGGGGGGGGGGGGGATTACAGAGCGAGCTTCCATCCGAAGGGTGTGGCTTTTATTTGTGCTGAGCATAATTTTCATAGTGAGGGTTACTCCTTCTATCTCGGAAGGAAAGATATCAAAGAGATCACAATGTGAACTGAAATAATACATCCACTTCTTCGTTTGCTGAGGTTTTTGGATTTTCCAAGCTGAGCCTTTTTGACCTTTATAGGGGCAGTTCGATCCAGCATGCTATAGCGAGGCTCAGAAATATCTGCAGCTGTGTAGTGCACTATGTCGCCTTGAAGAGTGACCATTGGAAATTTTATTCACCCTTGTTAGTGGCTAAAAATGCCTCGAAATTTGCCCCTTCCTTTCTCATCATCCCAGAATCCAAGATCCTTTCTATGGCTCTGTGCGTGCCAAATTTAAAAGCCCAAAGATATCATGCATTGGGCTCCCAAGCGTGATTGGTACAACTTTTTGACTCATTGCTGGTTTTCGAATGTGGTTGGATTTTCGATGTTTTCACTTGCTTAAGGGGGCAAAATTGTTTTTAAAAAATGGTTTTTGAGCAAGGGATTGCTCACTCACCTAAGCTCCACAGACCTAGGAATAGCGTTGTCAAAATTTCGTAAATGAATCTGAGACATGAAAATACCGAAAATGTTTTGGTGTGGAGCCAGATAATGGCATGGGCGCTGTTTTCACCGATTATCGGATCAGTCAGCAAATGTTTGTGTCGTCGCAGTACTTCAAGATGAGGATTCTTGGAGTATTTCGATACCGGAAGTCATAGTCGGAGGGCGTTGCAGGATCTTTTTTAGACATATTTGACTCTGTACCAATTTTTGTTTTCGGATAAACTTTGCGACGCATTTCATCACTCAGTGCACTTTTTTAGAATTGCCTCTACCAACCGCTCGCTTTTTTTTTCATTGATCGTTGACTATGAATGGTATCCTGTTAACGGATATTCAGATTTTCTCCTGTTTGCTTTCAGCTTTCCTTATTCCTTATGTCAGTTAAGATTCATTGTAAAGGAGATATCTTAGGTCCCATTAAGTTGAAGGTTTTGATAGAAATTGCCCGGTTATTGTTTTGTGCAGGCTTGGACTCACATCAGATAATTCTTCGCAAGTTCTGTTGAAGGTTGCAACAGTAACTTAGATACTCAGTACAACTTACTGAGGGAAGAACTTTTCAGAAAGTAAGGACTGGCATCACTCGGGTAAGGAAAGGCAGTTGCTTTGCACGGAGTGTCGGATATTCTACAAAAAGTATGGACAACTGCGACCCGTTGATCGACCGAGTACAGTTCCTCCGTCGCTCCACAAAGCGAAAAGTCCTGATGAGAATGACGAAGAGGTAAAGTTTTTGCCATCTTGTAAACAACACTTCTGTACAAAGTCGTTTATAAAATAAACCACTCGTACATTTATCAACAGTTTTTTAATGGCTTTCAAAGCCATTTTTTGTGGAGTTCTTTGATATGGGTCATGCATGGTGGGCATTTCGTGAATAGCTTTGCTTTCAACCATCGCGCTATTCCATTACACCTATTAGCGTTGTTTTTGGAAATATTGGCGGCATTTCCTATAAAGTAGGCAAACTCATCGATCTTTATGTCATTTTGCACGCCCAAGTACAATGTATGCGTCAGCTTGAGGTTATCCACTTTTGGGAATACATCATTAGGTGACAAACAAGCCATCTTCTTTGGCTATATCTGTGACTCCTCTTTCTTACTTTAAGAAGTGATAACAAAGGCATAGCATGAGCCCTGGTCTGTTTGGATCCTTCATGGAAAGACGGCTACCAGTCGCACGATCTAATGAAATGAAACTATGGTGGCTGTAACCGATCGGTGAAATGACGCTTTTGATTCGCTTTAACTTGCTGTGGATGATTCGTTGCCTCTTTCGACATATATTTAAAATAGGCTGTGTACAAATCCAGAATAGAGGTGTGCAGTTGGCATGTGCGCTACACGAATAGCGGCCGAAGATGTCTCAGGGCTGTTGAGCTTTTTAATCGTGGCAATATTGCTTTGGCTTGGATTCGAGGGTAATGCATACGCCACCATTAAATATTACGTTTTGGTGCTACATTAATTTCACTACTGCAGGATCACGGTGTGCGAACACGTGCCGGTAAGAAGGAGCGTCGTCGCACACCTTCCGATACCGATAAGAAGAGCTCAAGTCCACAGAGCGTGAGCGATGTGAGCGAAGCGAAACAGAGAAACGGAAAACGCAAAAGGAACCATGTGCAAACTGCTGAGCACGTAAGATCTTCAGTTAGTCACCTAATTGTTGATTAGCTTCTCAGTTTACGCAGCACGGTTATACCTTTCATTCTGACTGTATTCGACCCACCAAAAGTTGCGCTTCACTTTAGCCGAAATGTTTGGTTATGACTGATTTGAAAGCAGGTGTTGATTTTTTAAAGCGCAGCTTGCATTCAAGATGTGCTGTTGACAAGGGCTTATGAGGCTGTCATGCGGGAAATGCTTATTTCAGATCAACGGAAGTGCAAAAAGGCGTATAATAAAAGAGGAGAAGGAAGACTCTGGAGCGGAGGCTGTGAAAGAAGAGGATGTGGGTAGCAGCCGTGAGAATTCGATCATGAGCGAGTCGGTCGACGGGAAAAAGGTTTGTACAGCTTAATTGATAACATGGATTCCTCTCAACGCGTTCTCCGCTTATACGACCCTTTCACAGCTTGACCTTCCGAAAAACGAGCATTATATTGGCGTTGTTCAGTCTTCCTCAAACTTGTCTTATTTCACTTCCTGTTTTTCTCATATAAAAGTTTGCGTTCGCTTTAATGTGTTCTTTTATCTGCTGCTTTCATTTTCTCAACTTGAATAAGGTAACATGCATATAGCCTCTTAAATTGCTTCTGACAAGATTTATTTGGCTGATATTTTACCCTACCTTTCTCAAATTAACTGATATGTTGTACCATATGACTGACATTTCTGCCGACTTCGTTTATGAATAGTTATTGAACAGCGTATTGAATTTCTTAACAATGGATCATTGCAGACTCCTACGATAACGGAAGCAGATGTTGTTGAAAAGGTGGATACCGATGCGGTGGTGGCGACCGCTGCAGAAGGTGTAGCGGCTAGTCCTGAAAGTAGCGGTACAGCAGCGGGCTGTTCTGTATGCGTCGGGCCGAGCACTTCTTCACATCAGGTTTCGGAGCTGGTTACACCCACGGTTTTGAAGAACGAAGAGGCTTTCGAAAGCGGAACAACGAATGGAAGTGGAATCAAGCCAAGCACCAGTGGTGCAAGTCATTCGACTGATTCTAGCGAGGTTAGGAGCATTGTAATTATTTTCGGCGCTTGAAATTTCATGCCATCTTTAGTTCTTTGACAAATATCGACTGAAATCTTGTTCTGGCAGGAAAGGTGAAGGCGCTGCCTGGTTGTTAATATTTGTGAGTTAGTGAATTGAAGGGGATTTATTAATAGATGCCGAAAGGGGATGAGGAAAAGAATGAGGATGATGGATCTTGGAAGATTGGCGACACGATCGTTGAGACCACCAAGAATGCGTCGTTCATACGCGTAGTCGAGCGTCGATGTGGACAGATGAGCGCGCGTACCGATCTTGCCTATCGAGTAAAACCAGGTTGTGAATGGGCGAAGAAGCGTGAGGCACGAGCCACAGCCATTAAAAATCACGCCAACCTTACCACCAAAAAAGTAAGTTTTATAGTTTGGTGAAGATTATGAAACGTTGACTTGCCTGGGTGTTTTTTATTGTTGTGCAAATGACTGCTTATAAGGAGGTAGACTGCGAAGGAAAGGAAATTCAGGAAGTATTGAGTGCCTTCTCGCCCACTGAGCTATCTGTCGAAAATTTTCTAGCGTTTCTCAGTAGGAGTAGATATGTAAGCATTTTACTGCAAAATATATCCGTCATTTTTGGCAGTTATGGTACATGAGTTTATAATGGGGTCGTGTAAATGAGAAAAAAGCCGTAAAACTTAGTGGAGAGAGTAATTGCTAAGTTGAGGCGGAGTGAGAATAAGGGACAGATGATGTCACTTGTTTTCATAAGCTTTGTCGGCTAAAATTCTTCCGTTATTATTAGGTGGGAGGCTAACATAAGCTTACCTGGATTTCAGCTGATCGAGGCAACTGTCGTCCCGGTCAATCCAATTGTTTCGTCGACTCCATTGCCGCCACTGACAAACACTCCGGTCGAACCATTCATGGGAGGTCGGGTCCCCATGAATGGTCTTCCGGCGATGTTCCCTACCGTCGCGGATCCTCGGCTGGCTTTCCTGAGCCATCAGCAGCAATACGCAGCTGCATTGGCCATCGAGCAGGTTTCATTTTCGATGCCATCTTCAGGATGACTTGTATTCTGTTCTTTTCAGTGTGACTGGTTTTCAATATCAAGTACTTCTACAAGTTATGTTGTCATAAGCGTTGTTTTCTGAGGTGTCGCTTTGAACGTTTGTCTTATGCTTACTAAAAAGGTAGCTACCTTGCTGCGTTCGCATGAGAATACGTCTTTTAATGTGCTATGTATAATTTGCGACAATATCGTAACGAGGAAAGGCAGCAAATAGTGAACAATAACATGTTTAACCGTTCATTGACAGGATTCATTTAAGGTGCTTCTAACAATGCATTTTTCAGCAAGCGGCACTCCAAAAGCAGATGGAACAGCAAATGCGGGTACATCAACTTGAACTGATGCGCAACGGCGCAAACGGCACAGTCACTCCGAATGCCTCTGCTGCACGTGATACGCCTTCGCATGGCGCTGCTGCACATGCATTGTCTGCGGGCATGATGGCACCCCCTTACCACAATTTTGGTATGGATCCGAGGACATTTGCGGCACTTATGCATAACCCTCAGATGGCCGCACAATTTGGTATGAGCGCTGATGGTCACGCGGCTGCCATGATGAGCGCTCTCGAGCAGAGGTCCGCTCTCGAACAAAGAATGCTCGGTATGTTTGCTTTTCTAGGTTTCGTTCTTGATACCTACGAGGAGACACTCTGGGGTGCTAGGAGATCATCCAACAAATTAGAGGATGCGTTTGTGATGTAGTCGGAACTTAATTATCTCACTTTTTAAGCTCTTCTTGCGGCTGAGTTGAGCGCACTGCTCGGTTTTTCGTGCACTGATCTTGTGGGATTTCAGCAGCAGGAATGGGTGGCTTGGACATGCTTGGTGCAAGTGGACTACCCGTATCGCAAGCACCACCAACTCATCTGCATCCGCATACTGCCGCTGCCATGATGCAGCATGCAGCAGCCGCTGCACAGCCCACTAGTAAGCACTGCACTTTTCATTTATAGCTGTAAGTCATACAGCCCTCTCAGTTTTATATTCGAGCGACACATCTGATCGACAGTATTTAGGGAGTATTCACAAAGAGTTATTTTCTTTTGATATCTGGTTAGGGAATCTTATCCGTCCAAGATTCCTTAACTAGATATCACAGCTCAGAAGGTGGTGCTGTTGAAATGCAGTGCCTTCATGTGATGCGCAGGTGCATTTTAGAATGCACAAGGCTCTACTTCCATTTGCTTCAGTTCGTGTAGCATGTTGTGGCCTGCTATTTCTCGCTGATTGTTTTAGGGATGGATCGTTTCTCGACTAAGATTGTGGTGCAGGTAGGGGATTGGTTTTTTGATGTGACAATGAAGTTAATGTGTTGACTCTGCATAGTATTTTCTCTCTTGTCCCTCGAAGAGTGCGATTAGCAAGTGTTGCATCTCTTTCCAGGGACACTGACTATTGACCGCTGACTTGCCTCTGCGTATCGCTAGACGACGATTTTGCCAGCTCAGCCAGCGTATTCTTGGTAGATGCTGTCTCAGAAAGGGCAACAGAGTGACTTCAGTTGTAACCTTCTATAATTTCGACTATTCACAGTTCATGATTCTGTTATTTTAGCATCCAGCAAAAATATGCCTTGGTGACGAGTCAATTTTTTTGTCATCTAATTACGTGTCACTGCCTTAAAAATTCCTGTGGATGTTGGCTGTTGTGCAACATTTCACACTGTTTTAGGCGACGCGATGCAGTTGCAGCAGCTTCTGGCGATATCAGCAGCTGCGCAGGTACAGCGGCCATTTATGGAGCAAAATCCTTTGCTGCAGATGTCGATGATGAATTCGTTCGGAAACGAAATAGCCGCCCGAATGGTGAATCCAGGAGCACTTAGCTCAGATATGATGCGGCGTCTTCAACAAGAAGGCGGGTTTACGCCACCACAGCAGAGGCCATAAACTGCTAAATGAGGTATTTCTGCACTTCTCGACGACTAACAGATTTATGATCAGTGTCGTGTATAGGATCACTCTTGTGATGTTTCTCTTATTCGTAATCGGTGTTTTATTCAGCTGGCGATATACCGGTATCTGAATGTTGTTGTGTAATTTAGTACGTTGAATGTAACTGAAATGGCCGTTGGGCGACCACATGGAGGATTTGGAATGAATGCATCTGCTGCAGCTGCAATTCACGAACTGCACATTCAGGAGAGAGGTTTTTGGTTGTTCCTCTTTCCGGAGTTTTCGGTCAGAGCTTATTGAATTCTCCTCAAAAAATTCGCAAGTTTCGCTTTGATCCTGTTATCTCTCATTGTTTCTCCAAACGGAGGTCTCCGCATCAGCCGGATCACGGCTGCAGCAGAATATTGCAGGCTTTCTCAGAGAAGTGCCACCAATCTGTTGTTTCTGCTGGCATATCCGTTGTTCAAGAAGTTTGAAACCCATAGTTTAGTGTGCTCGCATATCAATTCTTTCATGTTTATGTTAGTGCTGTTTGCCAGGGTCTTGCAGAGTTCAGCTTTCTGCGACGATTTCCTCACAACACGGGTAGAAAATTTTGTACGATTTATGTCAGGAAATCGGAGGCATGAGTTACGCCTGTTATCATGCGCTCAGTTTCTGTGGTGAACGACTTGCAGTATGAATGCGATGCAAATTTGGTGTGGGAGTAAGTGTGAAGCAATCTTTCGAGTAAGCGAGTTATCCCGCCATAAGTGCGCTTTCACAGATTTGTTTTTCATATGTGTCCGTATGTGTGTCTGCTTGTCTGTCTGTCTGCCTAATGGTTTCGGCTCGGGAATCACTGACATAAGAGTTACAAAGTTTCGTTTTTAGAACTTTCGTGCGTCAATTTGAAGAGGTTTTGTGGGCATATAAATGTTGAAAAGAATTTGGACGCGTTTTGTTTCGGTTTGTTTTTTGTTTTTCATCGATTGCCGTAAAGAAAAAACCTGTCTCATGTAGGCTTGCTCAAGCGGTCGGATAGAATAGTATTTGGAAGATTGTTTTGCGCTTATATTCTTTAGTGATAACTTATGAAAGTGGTTGTTCAGTTGTTTAGCCAAGACAGCTGCAGCACACCTGATGCCGACATCTCTTCGACACATTTCCCATCACGTTTATTTTTGTGACTGGAATATTTGGATTTTTTCATGTTCATGAGCAAAAGGGAGATTGCGAGTATTTGAGAGATTTTTCCACAATTGCTTGCCACCGAGGTATATTAATTCGTCCTTCAAGCGCCGCAACTAAGTAGGATGCAATTTTTATTAATTTATCTGCCCTCATTAGCCGTTCTCGTTCGTTCTCTGCCATAATTTCAGTTTCTTTTGCTTATAGTTTTGTATGCGTTCTCGGTTTACACGGGGTTGTGAAAGTTGTTGTGCTCCAGTCGGCGCTTGTGTTAGTCTAGCGAAACAGTTCATGGAAGTGCAGTTTTCGCTCTTTTACCACGACTGTTACATGACCACAGCTGTTGGAGTTGGGTTCGTTTCCCTTAACCCATCGAGACTCGTTTTGCCTGAAGGGTTCAGAGTGGATAAAAAACGAACCCACGTGTTATTGTGATTGCAAATCCTGCCATGCGGGCGAAACGGGGGGGGGGGGTGGGGAGGACGGTGTTTATTCATCGCGTTCAGCGAGTTCTTAAAAACGGGGCATTTTGATGCGAGCTTTCGTGATCAAGGTGAATTCGCCGACCAGAATGCTTTAAAGGACAATGAATGGCAACGCAGAACTATGGATTTGCAGAATTAACAGAATTTTAGCACCATTATGAATGCTTTATTAAGCGACAGTTCCGTGCTACCTAGTGCACAGAGAAGAGATAAGAGCCTCGATGAAGGGGTATAGGGTTTAGGCAAAACTATAGGGTATAGGTGTTTGATGCGATATTCTTGACAGTGTCCTATAAAGCTGTGTTCTTTATCATTGCTACTGTTTCCGCCAAGTTCTCGTACATTTTGGCTTTCATTGATTTTTGCAGCCCATAGGGCACCTTTTGTCGTGCCTTTGAAATGATTTGTTTTTGCGCATCACATCTCTGTTTCGTATTGTGTTCTTGTATATAATGCATTCTTTTCTGCTTCCCGTTCAACATTTTCCAGGCAAGTCGATTCATAAATTACGGCTTATTGATGTGCTATTCGTTTTACATCATGATGGTGGGTGACGCAGCGTTCTGTGGGCGGCGACTCCATCTTTTGCATGAGGCGTTTACACTCTAGGGCATACATTCATCCCTTTCCTGAGTTACCGGCTTAAATCTTTCCTTGTACTATGTCACTGATAATTCACGTTCCAAAAATTTTAACATCTCTGCGGTTGTGTATTGACCGTTGCAGCGTGGTTCGGTAGTCTCCAGTGGTTTGTAAATCGGTGCAGCCTCTCAGTATAGCCCTATAAACATTGCTGATTCATCTGCCTACTTGTTATGGTCGGTGAGCCTGGAAGTTTTCTTTGACAGCTCAGTGTAGTGCAGATTGGCGTTGTTCGGCTCGATCTCGTCAAAGGTGGGGCTATGAAGGAGCTGGAGTGGAAGGGAAAGGGCATGCCTCCATTTGATTTAACCGAGGATGGAATCGCGGGGTGGCGTTCGGGAAAACATTTGGTGGCAGAAATGTGCAGGAAAATGGTGGTGGTGTTTCTTTGCTGGGGAAGCAGGGTTGAAAAATGCTTAAGGAGCGGCAAAGGAAGATGGGAAAAGAGCCAGGCTAGAAAACGTGAGTCGCAAGAGGTAAGATTTTGACAAATTTATAGAGGAGGAAGATGAAGGACAGCTGGGGAGCGTGTAGGGGATGTGTGGGGAAAAAGAAGGCTGCAGAGTGCAAGAAAGATTGCGGGAGACGTTCAGAAAGTCAAATGCGGGTGGAGTGTCGGTGATATCTGAGGAAGTGACTGGAAAAATTGGTATGAGATCGCGATGTGCTAACTGGAGTGAATGAGACTGAAAATATCGACAGGTAAGGGAAGGTTAGGAAAAGGTGAGTGAAGTTGGGAAACATTGAAGATGTTGTGAAATAGGTTGAGGAAGGACGAAATTGAGGTCTAAGGAAATGGAGGCAGGTCGGGAAAATATAGATGGGTGGGGAAATATGGCGAAAATTGTTGTAGTTTCCGAAAAGAAATGGCGAGTATAAAACAGCGGGAAGTGTGTGGGAGGATTGCAAAGGGATGGAACGTGCTTCAAGAAAACGTCAGTGGGAGGGCGGGAAGGATTGGAAAATGGTGAGGTAGCGATCGGAGGGATGTTAGGAGAGAGTGGAGTAGTTTGGAAAATTGTTCGAGAAAAAGAATGGAAAGGATATGGGATGCTGAAGGAAGGGGATGACGG
Source organism: Ascaris suum (assembly GCA_013433145.1). NCBI lineage: Eukaryota > Metazoa > Nematoda > Chromadorea > Rhabditida > Ascarididae > Ascaris > Ascaris suum. Next base: position 9,169,248 of record CM024189.1, read on the forward strand.
GACTGCATAGAGTTGCCGAGTTCATAGGTGAGGTCGAGGAAAAGGTGGAATGGGAGGACTGTGAAGCACCAGAGAAAGCGGAAATGGTGAAGAAGTGAAGCAGAACCATGGAAAGTCCGTGGGAATGGTGGAGAAAAGTTGCAGGAAGGAGGGGTGGGAAAAGTTGAAGAAAACGTCCGATGAAGGGCAGAAAAGCAATGAGGCCCAGCTGCAACGGAAAGCATGGGAATTCAAGAGAACGCAGGAGACAAAATGAGACGGGGCGACGTCTCCATAAATTTCATCGGCACCATTCGTTTGGTGTGCAGGTTATGTGGAAAGAAAGAACACTTATTTGCAGAGGAATTAACTAGGAAGAGCAAGGAATACTTCCACGTGAAATTTCATATGAACAGTCGACTGTCACTTACGCTCAATAAAAGTGATTAAGTCACTTAGGATGCAAAGGTACGACTCATTCGAACAGCTGCCGTGGGTGGGTCGCATAGAACTGTTCTGTTAAGAGCGGCGAAGCTCTTTGCGTGGTCTCAGCTCAAATTTCATCCGTCAAGCACGTGTGTGTGTGTGGCCACCTTCTCTACACTTCAGGCCTGCTTTTAATAAAGTAAAATATAAACATCTTGTGTGGAAAAGGCCCGCGCAGTGGTCGGTATTTAAATCCATCAAGGACGGAATAAACATGTGTGCAATTTCGGGGCAACTTCCGACTCCGGAATGTATCCAAGAAATGTGACCATCCTCAGAAACGAGAGTAATGTAGTGTTGAAGCAGCCTACATGACCAGATCGCCTTCAGCTGCCGTTAATTATATCATGCATATAAGGATATGTTCTGCTCCGATCATAATCTGTTATTATGCCAGCTATATAACAGGACAGAAATTGGTGATATATGCGGACGTTGGCCTGGAAAAAATTGTACTGTCGACCAGAGAAAACTGTACAACGACCATCAAGCAATGTTAAATATCACTAGTGTCTGCGTTATTTGCATCTTCAGGCCTCCTAAGAGCTCTCGCACGCCTTCAATGCCTCATCACGCTCTTCTTCCAACTCCTGAACAAAAGTCGTGTCAATTTGGTTGATCAAACACCGAAATGCAAGCAAGAAAAATAAACGTTAGATGCTGTGAGAAATAACTGATTTTGGCTTTCACTTCGAGATACTCGTTGATTAATGTAAAATAAATTAACCTTTTAATAGATAATAAGACTCATGGTTCATTGCGGGATGACTCGCTTCGAAAAACAATTGCATAACAACATTCCTATAAAAACAGAGCGCAAAAGTACTTAACGTCTAAGCCAAGAGCCCTTCTTCATGATCAGCGTCTTCCAGTGCTAGTTTCGTACGCACGATGATAGAATTAGACGCGGGTTACCTTAAGAGTGATGGCAATCTTCTCTTTAGCGAAATCGTTCCAAGCAAGGCCACGAACGATTTTCCACTCTCCGCTTGGCGAGATTGTAACTGGGAACGAGAAAACCAAACCAGCTGGTATATCATATGAGCCATCGGATGGAACTGCCATCGAAACCCACTCATCCTAAAATTTTAAAGAATGCATTCTGCTTGCAACAGAAAGAGTCACAAGCAAATGAACGTTCTGATTACGACCTTTTGAATGAGAGCAATAAGGAGAAGTGCAAAGATTCAATAAGGAAATGCGGCAAATAAATCGCAAAAATTGAATTTTGCAGAAAGTTTTGAATTCGGGGTGCTATGCACCTCGAATTTTACACCTAAACATGCTTGTGCTCAAGACCGCAGCAGGCATTTACTGAATGGCAAAACGTTTAGTGCATGTTTGAAACGATTGGACAGTATAAATACAAATACGGTTTGTATAATGCGACGTTGCTATATTTGTAACGCACTATTGCACGTACAAATACATGTATGTATTGCTATGTATAAGTGCAAATAATTGCTATGCATAATGTGAATGCAAATAATGCAAATTTTACGGGAAAAATCATTCGGGAAAGAACTTTGTGCGTTGATCTTGCTATGTAAGGTGAAGCGTATAAAAATAACGCTCGCAAGAGCGCTTGAATGTAGAATGCGAATGCAGCATGCAGGTCGTGAATTCATAAACATTTCAATGACGTCGTTCAGATATCCTCATACTCGAGTATTCCAATGCGCGCAACTTGCCGACGATGTTAGGCTCCTTTGAAGCTGACCCAGTGGGAGGATCAAACCCGCCTTCACTGTTTGAAGTGGATCACCAGCACTTTCTGCTCTCGCATGAAAACAGAGTTGGTGAAGATCTGATCACGTTCTGATGAAGATATGATCACGTTTGAGGAAGATGCCGTGATGAAACAAAACACCTCTATGTCCTGATCACCTACAACCTGGTCTTCGGCATCTTCCGGGATGGAACCGCCTGTGCTTGAAATTCGCAGTGATGTGGGCACTCCTAAGGTCGACCACACCACGCAGCTAAAAGCGCTTCCATGTCTGGTTCCTCCAAGACAGTTAGCTTCGGCGCCATGAGTGGTTTTTAAACAGAAATCCGCCCCAATGTGCCCAGCACATGAGTGCGGTTTAGAAAGGTTGAATAGAACATAAGACGGCGAGATCAGAGGTTGGGAGCTGGCTTTTAGAAGACGGCACTAAATCGACAGTTGCCTGTAAATTCACTTCAATTAGTGGGACCGATTTCAAGCTCAGATGTTGGAACGGATGGATAGACATTTGCAAGACATTAAATGCAAAAGACAAGGGCTACACTGGTTGTCTTTATTTTTATAATAAACTGAACTGTAATTTGATAGAAACTTCGCAGAATATTATGGATCTGACCGTGCCGATTTCATGCAGCTCAATCAATGTCAGCGTTTGCGTGGCAGGGTCGTAACAACCGGTTCCGACTCCTCCAGATGACACTGCTTTCATCTACCGAGATATGAATTGCTGCATCCCCAGCCTTTCTTTGGTTTATAAATGTAAAGAGAAACGGAATAACTCGAAAATAATAGATGGCGAATTAGGATAGAGAACTAAAATTTCTTTCGACAACCTAGAAGTTGTGCAGACATAAATGCGAAATGTGCTCACCTGCTTTGTGCCGACGAACCAGTCGTGAACGTGGTCGCAAGCTGCTTTTGCAGCAGACATCGCCGATGATAGTTTGCGCTTTTCAATTATGATGGCACCACGCTTTTGCACAGTCTTAAAGTCTTTTATATTAATTTACTAAAGGGCTAAATATTTACTCGAACAAAGAAATGTCCCCTCCGACTGCTATAACTTCATTTTGAAGTTACCGCCTCTTAAAGAGAGGGCACTCTGTGTATGGCACAGGTAAGAGAAAAATTGAAATCAAGTCACATTTTGCAAAAGTGGAACCAAATCACATCATAGCAAATGTAAAACTGAAAAACGTGGGTGTAAGGAAAATGATAGCTCACGGAAGTATACGGTGACTCAGAAACTTTGCACCAAAAACCCTCAAGGGAGGAACATGCATTCTGCAAAAAGACCAATCGATTGCAGCGGGAAACAAAATCTCTTTTTAATCCCGTTCGTGTCAGTGAGCAGTGAGGAGCGGAAGGTTTCCAGGAAGACTAACCCACCACAGAAATTCCAACATGTGACTTCCCTCAACGCAGTGTCGATAGGGGGAACCGTATTCATTTAAAGCAGCATACCACGAACTCCTCTCCTCATTAAAGAAATGCACCATTGTGCAATTCCAGTCGGTCAGACCACACATTTGTACGAATTTGAAAACGTTGAAAATAGGCAGAACAAGGTTTAACGAGGCACAAAGAAGAGAGGAACTAGCCGAGAGAAATTCTCCTTTAAGCCATGCATCGTCGCCGACAGCAGCTGGCGCTTCTAGCAGTTTTCCACCCTTATTCACCTTTGCATGTGATGCATCGGGATATTGCGTGTTCGAGTGGTTGCCCCAGATGATCACATCCTTCACGTCGCCTATCTTCAAAAAATATTCTCATAGTTAGTATGACGAAGCAGCTGAGCTCACTACGACGCCTGTTTCCTCAAAGCACTTTGGTTAGATCCTGCCCCTCCTAAAGCAGTCTTACTTATCCCCCCTACAGTGCCCACACCCTCAGGTTGTGCTCACTCATCGATCCATAAATAAGACTGCAACAAAGAATCCGGGCACCGGAGTCAGGAAGAGGATAGGATGTTTCATATACCTTCAACAGAACACCTCGTTGGAAGGACAAGTATTAAAAACAAACGAATGCTAAAAAATTCAGCATCCATCGAAAACAAGTGGACTGCACAAGCGGTGGTAATCGCTGGCAGCTTGTAGAAAAAAAATGAGAATGTGCACCTCACACATCTTTTCAGGCCTGTTCATTCATTCAGCGCCGTACAAATAAGTTCCATCGAGTTAGAGAAGACAGTTAGTATTATGCAAAGCAGCTGACCAAATACACTAAACAATTCATATATTGAACTTCATCTCTGAATTTTGAAGAACTGAGGAATAAATGTTTTATGTTCAAGAAAATAAATACGTGAAATACATCGTAATCTAATGCTGCAAAATGTACGAATGACTGGTCGCCCACAAAAAAACATAGCCTATTATTGAAAAAGAGAGCATCAGAAATAAACATTTCAAATAGGTATAATAGAAAGTGCATTTGAAAATGCATAAGAAACGTTTCGATACAAAAACTGGCGTTTTTTATCCAGATCATGGAAGGAGGGGGTAGGATCTCGTCAGGACGACCTTATGACAGAATAATAGAAGAAATGATAAGTAACAACCTTCCATGATTCGGTTTCTAGACAGAACCGTTCCCGATCTCTCCATACTTTAACTATTTACAGAATTTGACGGCGTTCCCAGTACTCTCAAGCTGATTTCACTACGAACCCAAAAAGCATCTGACATTTCATTATATTATATCACATAATATTTCTTAAGTATCTTCATGTTTGCAAATCTCTTATTCGTGAGACTTAACACCAGTCTAAATATTCGTAGACAAGTCTTGAAACGAGCCCTAAATATTCTCCTTGCGACAAATTTGATCTACAATTCTGCAACAAGGTCAATAAATCGTATCATTAACTGATCCTCCATGGCGTCGCCGCAATGAACCCTAGGTTTGGTGCAATCAATGCTTTGAAAAATATTCGCCACTGAAGCGACTGCAATAATGTCAACTTAAATTACCTTGAAAATGGATGGGCCGAAAAAGGCAGAATTAGATGATACAGGGCTCATATTTTCAAACAGGTCCTTGGTACCCCACTTTGCACACCTCACCGGAAGTGGACCTGGAGGATGAAATATGCAGTCAGACAAACAGGACCACTTGACAGGCTCATTTGGAAAGGAAAAAATAAATAAAAACGAACTCCGACGCCACATTTCATTGCGATTTGTGCAATTGCGCGATTGTGGTCAAGTCTGGTCATCGCCGAGAAATTACAAGCTGGAATCTTCGGCGATGCATATTTTGCGCAAATAAAAGCGTTTGTATTCGCCGGGTTACCCACAACCAATTGGAACAAGTGAAAACAACTTATTTTCGCATGTCACAACTTGGAAGTCATAAGCGAAATAATGACTACGTCAGAAAGCGAAAACTTATAGAGTTGTAAGCTTATAAGTCTGTTTTCTTGACTTGTTCTTCTGAATAATTTGACATTCTAGAGACTAACTTGACCTTTATCTACACGGAGGCACGAAGGCCGTTACTACACGGATAACAACTTAGAAGCAAACAGAATCGTCCACGATTAATACATCACTAAACGTTAGATTATCGACATTCAAACTCTGTGCTTGATTGCTATCTTCTGTATGTATGTCAATAACGCCAGTAGTTTCTCGCAACGACCAAGATAATGCAGATTTTTTCAAGCCCAAGTGACAGATCCTCAACACTCAGAGTCATCACGTAACACAGAATCATTTCCACCGGATTGCAAAAATTAGATATTAATAGTCTGCAATTGCTTAGCGTATAAGTCTATAGAATTAATAAGTAGTGCTGCCCATTAGCATTCGTTACAAGAGATACCTGATTAGGAGTGCTGTTGCGCAAAGCTTCTAGAATAGAATTCCGACGATGGAAAGACTGTATCACGTGCTATAAATTGCATTTACCTTGGTGGTTGGTTTGGCATAGTCTGCGAGCGCCTTGCCTTGCGACTTAAAGATCTTGACGTTGGCGGCAAGGAGATCCTTCCGCTCCATGCCCTGCTTCCTCGGCATTGCGCCGACAAGGAACGCATAGTCGATGTTCGTAAAGGCAGTCTTCTCATCAGTTGCTGCGACCACATCTTCAACATAATTCGTCACCCAAAGAAACAATCAGCTAGTTGTTGCTGGTGCGCTTGCTCCATCAGTAAAAAACTGTCTCAATGAATAACAGCCTTAACTTTCAAATGACTGCGTAATGAAAAACATGTTTAGCTTCAACGCAAAAGATGTAACGAGTTAAATGTAGCGACTGTATGCGCGCCAATAAAGGCAACAAGCACATCACTAGCGAACTCTTCTTGCTGAAGGTGAAGCAGCAAGAGAATATTCGGCTTCATTTGACTCGTTACGTGGATGACGATTTCCGAAGTTATGAATGGTCACAGATGTGGTAAAGTGTGCCATATGATCAGCCATGATATGCGTTTTGGCGATCTCTCTTATCACGCCAAATACTTTCGCGAATAGTCAATAAACAATAAAATGTCGCAACAATGAACTCATACTTTAGTCGAACCGACCACTTGTACAAATCTTCCAAGAAGATTCGTTTTCCTGCCTCTAATCGGCTTCAAAAAGCAGTGAAACCGTAGCAACACGCTAAGGAGTTCCTAAGCATTTATAAATATGTACAAACATTTTTTGAAGTGAACAGACTAAGCTGAAAATTGCTACGGGAGAGCCATATGTGATGATAGTTGCACCTTCATAATTCTGCTCCGCAAAGAAGCGAATGCTTTAATTTACGCTCAAAAGAGATGTTCAGCTCTTACTAGTTATGTATACATTATTTCAGAGCATTTATGTCACCGTATATTTCGACGGGCATACAAGCTCTTCGTTTCGTATCATAAAATTTGTGAAGGCATATCAAAAACTATTGACGTATACGCTCTCCAATCTCGCTTCCCTTTTTGCATTTAATTTACAAACTGAAGGTGGTAAAGAAGTAAGAGTGCATAATGAGATGACAAGAAGTACCATTACCACAAGAGAGAAAAGCAATCGTATCTTCATGAACGTAGCCCCTCTGATAAAAACTATCCGTTAGTGAGTTGCAAAAAAAAAAAATTCTTTGGATAAGAAAAACAACGACAACCATGCTTCCTGCAACTAAGGAAAAAAAGCTGCAAATTCTGACATGTTCAAAGGATTAGTAGCAAATCAAATGATAAGCAAGCGTTAGAAGAAAACTGAAAGCTTCAGAAATTTTGAGCAACATCCATCTGCAAACAAATTTTCGATGCAATTTTCAATTAAACCAGAAGACCACCACAGCCCAACATTTGCAATCACCGAAATAAGGCCATTTAGTTGTCTTTATCTCTTAATTTCACTGTATAAAAAGTAGTGCATGATAGCTCCCTAATTAGTGAGCTGCAAAGTTAGGTAAAATATAACAAAGCACAAATTTCTTTCGCAAATAATGAACTGCAAATTTTGATCTAAAATTGTGAACTATAAAATGTTATGAAAATTGGGAGCAGGGGGAAGGGACACGCAAGGAGAGGTAAATAAAAAGTAAAGTGACGGTAACAAGCCCGCTGAAAATTCAGCTCCTCTCCCTTTAACTAGAGGTCCCCTGTTGGGTAGAATCCTCTTCCTCTAGCACAACGTAAAACAGAAGCGCCGAGGCTTCATTAAAATAAATACTGCAATTTAGAGCCAAACAAGCAAAGCAACACAATAAAACAGTTTAGATGTAATAACACATTTGATTCGTCTAAAACAAGTGTGAAGACGTCAAATGAACGATCACCTATAAGGTTGGGCAGTGCGCAGTCCTGCAGTTCGAACTTGACACCTTCGAGAACAGCAGCTGTAGGCGGAATATCCAGCATGACAAGCACAATCGGCTGAACACAGTAACTGTTTCAATATCAAATGCGAACAATCCATTCGATTGCTATCAACCATCTTTCATGAAAAGTAAGGCCTATGAGGGAAATGTCTCCCATATTCATAAACAACCTTAGAGGAAATGAGGAATTATTCCCTCGCACAATTCCTAAACGGTCGTATTTATGTGGAAGTATGCCTCTTTACCATCAAGATTTTCAACTCATGAAGCAAATTTGGGATGTGTTGATCTCGAGATTATGTTACAGTTATGCTGATACAAAATCTGCGACCCCATTTAAATGAATAAAATAATGGCATAGACTCAACAAGTATGCGGAAGAGCTTGCCACGATGTGCAAGTTTTCATGACACAATTCTGCACTATTCGGTGCAAATTCGTTTCAAATGCCTGTGCTGATAATCTCTCGCTGTTCGAGTCAATCGTGCGTATATTCATAATATGACACTGTTCTTGAGCTGTCTTCTTAGTCACTGCTACCAGCCATCCAGATCAATCTGCCGCGGTATGAAAGAAGTCGTCCTGACCTCACATATGTTTCCTAGTGTGAGGTGCTTATACGATGTATATGAAACCATGCTATGGAAGCAAGAATTCGTACTTCCGATGCATAAAGAAAACGATAGCATTTAACTGTCTGATAGAGTAGCCTTTCACCATTCTCAGCACTGCCGAGGGGAAACAAAAAACACTAAGCGAAACGTTCTTTTTCAAAAGTAACACTGTTCCATGAGTATATTTCAATACGCTTCATCATACTGTTGTTGACAATGATGTTTTGGTGTGCTGAAAAAATTTGAACAAGTGTAGCATTGCTTGATCGGATTTGAGCTGAGAATTTTAAAACAGGGACAGTTTTAACGTGAAGTGAACGGATGGCAAACGAAGGCACATAGAACCCTCCCCGCTCACCCCAAAAAAATGGAACGTGTGCGCAAACTTTAAATCATTTTCGGCGCTGATGCCTACAAGTCGAGCCAATTTTGAAAAATCTCAAATTCTGAGAACTCGAATCCAAGCGTCTAGGAGCTGGAGCCATAAATAACTTTATTTCTTTGCTGCGCACCTCAAACGCTCTCAAATGATGAAAGAAAACGATATCTTCAATAGGTACATTAAATTCTCAGAATTGCTGCAACCGCAGAAATTCGCAGAATCTTTGTAAATGCGCTTCTTCTTGAAAAACGAAAGTCGCCGAAATTTTTCCAAGGGCCATAGCACTAGTGCATCTCGAAACACGCATCAACCGGAAGAATGTTGCAAAGGCCTGAATCCATTTAAAAAAATGAAGGAAACACGTCAAAATGCGTGATAAATAAAATAATTAATTAAACTGTCTCAGCTAAAGTATGCGAAGTTTATTGAAAATGTCAAAAATATTGGAAAATTTTTAATTCTTTTCACTGCTGATCGGAAGTAACTGCGCGCCTTTAGAATTCCATTTTCCTTGATTCAATAGATTCAGTATATCCGACTGTTTTGAAATCGCGGCACAAGAACGTTAAGAGGCCCAGAGCAAAAGCGGCGTGGAAGAGAGAATGAAACGCATAAGAAATTAATGAGAGTACCTATTCTAATAGTTCACTAAAATCTGAATCTATGATATAAAAGCACAACCCAATTTCAGACAGATTGATCTCGGTGCAAATGTAGGTTGTGGCTGTCCTCGGCTGAAACGATCTGACCTTTATAACTCGGTTTTAACAAGGAAACAATGAAGTATCAACCGTGGAGTGGCCGAAAACGTCGCCCTTAGCGACTTGCAACACAAGCGAGTAACCGATCTGGCCTGCCGCACCAGTGACGAGAACACGAATTGGCTCGGGCATAATTGGCTAGACGGTTCCGCTGAAAACTACTTTTGAAGAGGATATACAAGAAACATCACGACACTCGCAGTAGCGTTGTCTGATACCGATATGTAGTCAATGTAGAAGCGCATCAAAGGATCTGGCATCGTCGCCTCTGCAATCGCATGCACCAGACAAAGGAAGGGTTCTATATATGCTTTCTAGAAATTTAAGAAAGAAAGGAAGTTTCCCTATAAACTTTTATATAAGTGGTGCGAAAGAGGAGATTCTTTCTATTGGTTATGCGTGAGATGAAGTTGCTGCTTTATGAACTCCTGAGTAGCGATCCGCACGATAAGGCTTATTCGACAGTGAAAAATTCAGTGGACACAACTGACAGAACAGCTGAGACCACGGTGCGTATAGAATTGCAATGGAAATATGTATAACAAGGCAAAGAAACCAAACGGACAAAAACAAGAAGACGTTAGAGGATATATGGGAAATACAACGTGATCTTCGCTTGCTCCCACTCCAAAACGATTTCGCTGGAGTCCACAGAGCATGGCAACGCAGAACATGGGGAACACGGCTGTAAAAGAAACACCCCATTTTCACTATTTGCAAGGATAAAAAAGACTTCTCGAAGCGAGGGGAATTTTAACGCGGATTTAGATTAGGGAAAACTGCGTTGGTGAAGCAATCAAAACACAATCCAGCAACACAAATTCTCGCCCCACCTTTCTGTTTCTCTTGCACAACATTCTGCAAATGCTAGTGTTTCCCGGCTGTTCGCTGAGCTCAAGCCCCGCTTTCGTAAAAACGCATCTAAGCCAATAAGATCAAAACAACATAAGTAAACTCCCTCATGGAATAACGTCAACAGAAGCTTTACTGTCCTGAAATCACGTGGAACGTTTGGAACTTTGCAAAAGAAAATAAAACTCTTAAGCGAACGTTGAATGCTCTGGGCTTGTTCAAATAATTTGGATCATCTGAATTCCTGTCCAGATGAGCGAGTACTGGGGTGGCTCCGTTGTGGCTCTGAAGGGGAGTGAAAGCGAATGCTTTGCTTTCATCTTCCTTAGCTATCTCCGGTATGCATCCTCAATCACACAAAGCGATAGAAAACCGGTGATCTACTCTACTCACTTGCTCTCGCATCTTACTGCTCGCCTCGTTCTTGCCTTTTTCTTTGCGTAATATAATGAACCCTTCACTTCGTCATTCCGATTTGTCTTGAGATTTCACGTAGATGTTTTCTACAAAGATTCAGGGGATGTCGGACCGTGTGAGTGGGGGAGTGTGGCGGTATCACAAGCGAAGCAATCAGTTTTTTTAATGTACCAGAACGCATTTTTTTCCAACGGTCGCAAAAGCTGCTCACCCTCATTTTCTGGGGTCGGAGAAAAGACAGAGTTGGAGGGTCCAGGCAACTATGTAGGAGGAGGGATCGAGAATCCTTTCGAAAGCGGATACTAAGGAAATGTCTCAGGGCAAATCCCAGTTTCAATCATTCAGTCGACCATTCAAAACACAACTAAAAAAGAACGGCTGAAAAGTCACTCTAGGAGTCGACACAAACAACGATGAGTAATAAAAGCATAACACAACTCGAGGAATATCTACGGGAAATACCTATATAGCAATGCATCGTCAGCCTGCACAACAAAGCTACAGACAATGGACAGCACTGCAACTGAGCCAGCACGTTTTCTGACGGAGCGCAGCTTCCACAGACTGTGGAGAAAGCAACAGGCAGGTGGCAAAGCAACAGGCACACTGCAGCATTACATCTAGCTTGTTAGAACGTTTGTGTGGCTTCAGTGTTTTGCCTACGTGCATTTATAATAGGCGCACACAAGAACAGCCTGCTGCTCGTAAGCAGAGCAGATCCACAACGCTTTCGTAGCTTATCGATTCAGCTGTCCACAAGCGCAGCATCCGCTTCCGAATGTGTGCTGCAAAGCGGCGTTGAGTTTGCAGTCGACTCACAGAGAATACTTTTGAAAAAAAAAAAAAACAACGGTGGTCTTCGCATCGCTCATTGCAAGCGTAATAGTTGACCAAATAAGCAAGGTATGAAGCATTATACGAATTCAGTGATGCGCCTTTCCGCTCCGTTATCTGGTGGTATATCCATCCGATTCGCTGCTTTACTTACTACATTCACTTTACACGGCATCTCGTCAGCTATTTTCTTCAACTGCATTTTGAACACTTGCCCCTCCCCCAGACTTGCACAAAGGCTTTGAAAGAGATGTCGTTAAAATTTGCAGTCAAACTTGCCGTGTTCATCCCCGCTGAGTGATAACGAGAGGGGTTTTAAGCCTCTCTTTTTTTACAGTTAAGATATATTCGACAGTAAGTCTCCTTAAAGCTAGAACCAACAGAGTAGCTTATCAAGATTTATACAACTTTGCGTATTTTGTCAAAAACTGAAGAACTGTCGAGACACATGCACTGATCAAAAGCAGTGCTGCTTTCAAATCACAGAACACACCCCTCTTTCCCTCCTTCACTATCTCTGCCAACTTTCGCGGTCACTGCACCTTCTTTACCAGCAACAAGTAGAGTGAGGGTTAGTTTTTACGGTCGCCATAACCTGCGAACTCCGAAACTTTTTATCGGGTTGCGGTTTACTTAAACTCATAAATTTGCAATAACTCTAAGTGTGTTATATGTCCCATGTGTTCGTTTCTTTTTCAGGTTTTGATTAAATAGCAAATTATTAAACAAGCAACGTATTTGTGTGAAATTGCCATTAAATATCAACTTATCACTAGCCTCGTATGGTTTCTTATTTTCAGCATAGTCTTTGTCCCCCATATGGAATGTCTGCACACCCTCCCTGTTTTTCATCTATTTCCTTGCTACTTTTCCTTTTTTTTAATATTTCGGAAATCACTAGTGAGAGTGACGAAACTTTATGGATGAAACGTAGGAATAGAATGATTTTGTGTTCCTTATTCCACACTAGTTCAACAACTTTGAAATGAGCTGAAGACATTTAAAGGTGAAGAAACTTGCTTGCATTTGACACCGGTCGGGTGACGGGAAAACGAATTTTTCTTTGTTTAAGGTTTTTGCTAACGGTTAGGCCAATTAAAATAAACAGGCATATCTTACTTGCTAGGAACTCATGAAATTGGTTAGCAGGTGAGCGAGATCTAAAGGCGCATATCATACTAATCCCTTCGGCACGCTTCCCCACTTCTTAACATGTCAATCTGGAAGAGCGCTGTTGCATCTTCTTCCTCGTACACAGGAAGTGTTTGTTCTTTCTTTTGCAGTTTTCAGCTCATTCCTCCGCTTTTCTTCTGCCTCCTTTTTTCCCACACATTTTTTTTTACAACTTGAGCCTCTGGCCGCAAGTTGAAGTATATTTAGCGCGCATGAATTCAACTGTAGTTCGGATCGGTGAATTTTCGGAGAGAATCTGCCGGCGTGTTGCTTTGTGATACATTTGACATACTCACATAACCACTACTATAAAATTCTGCACTGCTACATATCAGCAATACCGTTTAAACGTTGCAAGCCTTGGTCTTGGTCTTGAAGTTAAAGGATAATGCCGATCTTCTGGCACTTCAAGTGTAGATTTCGAGAAAGGCCTGTAACTCAAGTGAGCAAAGGATCACACCAAATCCGCAATGTTATTTCGATTTGTTTCGATCCGGCGTTGCACACTACCAGATCTCACGCAAGCATCCTTGCAAACAGAGAGTCCACATAGAAAGAAAACAGATAAACTGGCCGAAGGAGAGCGTAATACATCGAGTTGTGAAAAAAATGTACCGAGAGAGTCGATTGTGTGCAATTTTTAGTAAACAAAATCAATTGTTGTTTTAAAAAAAACGGACGATTTGGAATGTCACGTAACTGCAGCGTGAGCTTACCGAAGATTCACTGCCTTTTGCCAGGTCACATCGTTCGAAGAACTGGCTTGGCTGAAATATGTCGGCTTGAGACGTTGATTAAATACCTTTTGCTTATCTGCTTAAAACTTTCTTAACGACTGCACATTGGGCCTTAAGGGCCTTCTTTTATTTCAACTGTTGAATTATTGGACGAAATAAATACCGGGCTACGCAAAAAGTAAGTGCCTTTTGGCAACCACATCACATTTGAAGTGGATACTGCACGGGTCATCGCATGGGTGATGCATTCTGGAATAAGCCGACTGTCATGGGTGATGGTAAAGGTGAAGGTGGTGCACAAGTAAAGATCTGCTGACTGACGCTGAATTGAGTTCTACATGCATTGTCAACGAAGCATTTTATTAGTATTGCATGAAATCAAATCCTGTCAGAGAATAACGTTTCACGGTGAACAACACTACACGTCTTGCTGGTGGAAGATTGTCGTGAAAGAAATTAAGAGAACGTCACGATAAAGAGTAGGAAACGTTCTATACCAGTTTGTAGCACCTTCATTTATAATCCACTTATATGCTAGGGTTGGATAAGGAGCGGAATCAAACATGATCCTGAAGGGTAGAGCCGCCTCAAGCTCTAAAGACAGCAAGGCGATTTCAGCGCCACCTATTTGGACATTCCCAGAGAGGCGGTGCTGAAAGCCATAATGAAATCACAGAGCGTTCCCGTTGAGATTTCGAGGACCCTGAGGTAAACAACCGTAGTGAGATAACTTCTTACGTTTACTTTACCTGGAAGCCTCACGATGTGCAATCCGCTGTCCTACCTGTGAGCCGCCGTGTTTCCTCGTGTAGAGCGCGGATGCGTGTCTGTGCCCTCTCTCTTCCGGTTCGCCTCTTGCCGACTACGACCATTGTGCTATAATACTACGACCATCGAAGCGAAGTCCAGCGAAGGCTGGTGCTATAATACTTCAGCTGTCATTGTCAAACGTCTGCCCCGCGAATGTATGAGCTTCCGGAGTGGCCATCCCGAGGTGTCCTAATCAATGCAGTTGCTCTGCGGATAAAGCAGATCATTGCAGCCATGCTGTCCGAAACAAGTTCTCTTGAACTTATTTTCCAAATGTTGCTCGACATTGTCTACCTCCTCAAGAATACTGCAGTTGCGTCACATGCAGTACAACAATAAGATTCATTTGAACGAAAAAACCTTCAGTGATCATTGGTTTTTGTTGGTGTGGATGAAGTGCCTGATATAAACACAAAAGAATGAGCTACGCGCGATATTAACACAATCAAATTTTTCCTCAATTGCCCCAACTTTCTTACTTTCTTCTCTCCAACATTCAGTGTTATTGTTCCAGCAAGAGTGTTTTCATAAATACTCCATTAAACATTTTTCATCCCATTATTCTGATGCGTATCTGCCGTTATTTCCGGCAGTAGAGCGGCCTATACATATGAAAGTCGCACCTGATGACGCTTCACGAGGAGCTTCTTCGCACGAGTAGTGTACATTTCCATTCTTATATGCGGATTACTTTATATGAGTGTGCCTTTACATCGTATCTGCTTATATTGGAACTGTATTTAAACGTGTACATCTTTTCTTACTACTGTATTGCTGTTTTCCTCATTCTTTGTTAATAAGAATTGAACGGCAACAACAAAACTCTACATTAATCTGAGATAATCCGTGATCAATGACGTTTATGTTGTTCAGTAATTCCAACCCTTTTATACCTTTCTTCGGAAGCTTATCTGTCTTGGGAAAATGGAAAAATGAGAAGCCTTATTTAGGATTAAAAAAGGAAGGAAAAAAACATACACAAGTTAGCATTTAGCAGATGGTTTTCCAAATGCTACTTGCCAACCAATTATCTACCGAATCCTATTAATATTTCCGGTTGCTCAAAGTTGCCAGAGCAATTGCATATTAAGAACGAGGTGTACACGCAGCTTGTGTGGGTATATACGGCTGCGGACATATTTCCGCTTTTCGCGGTTAAAGCTGGCAGGCGCATTTAACAAACCGCGTTGTCGTAACACGTTTGATCTGTTCTTGCCCTCAGATATTAAAAACGTCAAGGTAGCGAATGCCGCAGAAACCCACAAAGACATATCACATGCGTATGCATGCTCAATTGTGACATCGTCAGTGCAACATTAAGCGATTTGCGAAATTCGTATTGCATTCCATTCGTGATTTGCCGACCTGCCTCTGCAACTTCGGAATGCGGATCCTTTCAGAGATCGCACTGGTCCATTTCTTCTATTACTCCTCATTCCATTTTGGTTCATTCCTTGCATCCTATCCCCGATATGATCTATATTCGCATATTTTCAAAGAGCAATTGTTCTACAATCAAAAAGATTTGGTTTGAACGGCGGATAACCGATGCGAACTTAGAAAACGCACTGAAGATGTTTCAATTACCAGCAGCAGCAAGCAACTTCCTACTACGTTTCTCTTCCTGTGCAAGTATTTTGTTCTGTCGCTTTTCCCTCATCAAATCCTCGAAATAACGGTGCTCGATTCTCTCCTCTTTATCTGTATAAAACTTGTTACATACGGTTAACCGATGTCGCTATGCACACTTTATTTAGCACTTCATCGGACGGCTACAGCAAAAGAGCACACTGTCATGTCGTGAAACTTAACATCAGTGTTGTCCACATCGGTTAGTGGGAAGCGAATTTTTTGAGGACGGCGAATTCAAGAGGGGAAAAATCAGAGAGACCTTTAAAGGCATCACAGTCTCAAAAATATCGGACAGAGGAGAAAATTAAACAAATGGACGCCCATCGGCTTTCTTCAAAGTTCACCAGCTCTGTGCAAAACACTACTATGTAATTGTTGTGGTGGAAGATCGCATATTATGGGGGTGGATGACTTTTGCCCGATCGGAGAGTGAACTTGCAATATAGTTCTTAAGCAAAACCGTTATTCAAAATATTTACAAACAGAACTATATTTAAGCAGAGCATAACGCATCACGTATTGGAGTAACCGACTCGTTCACGGGCGATGAGCTTCTCGGCACGATCCATGCCAAGTTTCATCTGATGCAAATTGTCGAGCGTGTCCTTCTTTGGACGGATTCCCAAGCAACCACGATGTCGTAAAGTTAACACACGCTCGAGGTCGTCGTAAACTGCGCCAGACAATTCACCCAGCACTCTCCTCATTTCAAGCTAGAAATAAAACGCTTCCTTACGAATACGGCCAGACGCCCTCAAAAATATTTTTCCTTCGTAGTAGCAATTCATTTAGCAGCACATAATGAAAAGAAACCTTGCTGTAGTTTTGCCAAAGGAATTATCATCATGGAATATCTTTGCATTCATGAGCGGTCGTGAAACGACCCGTTTAAGTCTAGAGTCCAAATTCAGCTTCAAAGGCCTACTGGCTCCAGTGCAATTCTATGTAGTCATTTCATGTAATAATTATTGAGACAAAAAAACTTCCCTCTGCAATGCATCATGCCAACGTTGCACAAACTTAAGCATTCTTTGGAGCGAAACAACCTACAGCAGTCATTCTAACGTGATATGATGGAAGTGAGTGTTTTCTAACATTTTCTATTAGGGTTTCCCAAATATGAGATGTAATTTGGTGCAGCATGCCATGTTGCAAAGTGTCTGATCTAAACACCACATTTGCCAGGTTGAAGAAATCGGATATATCATGCTGCAGCATAGGTTTTCTGCGAAAAGGGCAGTAGGGTACTTGACCGTTTCGTTGGTGCAGGACAAAACAACAGATCCCACGTGCAGATATGGTATTTGGAAAAAGCTACTCCACATTCACCCTCAAAACAGTTCAAATTCATTCTGCTTTAATTTCTTTTCTTCAATGTCGTTTCTACAAGGAGAAAGGAACACTAAAACATGTTAAACGCTACAAGTGCTACATTGAAAACATTCATTAGCTGTTACTCAACGTTTGTATAAATTCACAACATAACGCAATGAAATTTGTTTTCATAAGCCGTGTTGACACGAACCTGATATTTGTTGAAGTTTAGCAGCCAGCCAACTCTATCCTCACTTATTCTTGCACTGTCGACGTTGATGCGAATGAGCCGCTCGCATGCGCTCATCTCTTCATCCAAGGTGATCATGAACGGACGAACTTTATTCTAAACAAAAGTTTTTTCAATTCTACGAAAAAATACCCTACTTCTTAGAAGATGTAAATGTAGTCCTCTTTCATCATCGTCATTATTGAACATCGATTCTAAGAAACCTCTCAGAAGAGTGTGCCAGTTACTTGGACAATTCGCTGTATATGAGGCTGCCACCCTTCCATCACTCTTTTGCTTGCGAGAGGTGGAAGGGATGTAATGCGCAGCCTAATTTTCAAATACCGTTAAAAAGAAACTTGAGAGTGTAGGGGTTAAAAAAAGAAAATAGACGAAGAAAAGTCACCCCTCAATGTCGAAATGTATGAGGAAAACCTTTTCCATGCCGTTGGCTCATTCATTCTCAAGCGACTATCTTCCGGTGTATAACGCTATAATAAATCATCTGCGTAACTCTCTGATAGCGCAAAATGCAGCTATAACAGTATTCCAACTTAGGGGAAAAAAGATTACCAAAAAGGTCTATGCATCAAACAAAGAGCAGCAAATGAAGAAAGAAAGATCATTCACCTGAAGTTCATGTAGCAACTCCGCATCGCTTTCATTTTCCTCACAAACGTCGCGTGTGAAGTCTCCTATGAGAGCAACTATGGTTTTCAACTGAAACAACTGTTTCGTTTGAAGCTTTATACGAAAAGTGCGCTCACAATTTGTGAAGTTCGCGAAGTGCTAACCGTAAGAATGTTCGTACGAGAAGGCGAGTAGGACGAATTCTATTCGGGGTAATGAGGATTTATTGGCTAAGCGGTCCAGCTAATTGCTTTTTCTTACAAAAACATTAACGCTCGACGAGTGATTACCACCTCCGTAAAGGATGAAGAAGAACGTTTCAAGAATTTTGCAAATGGACTTCTTCGTAAGCAGATTGCTTGAGTGGTATTTCAACATCTTTTTGGCCGACACAAGAAACTATTACATAGCTGATTATACAAAAGTCGCAAAAATAAAAACGATGCATCGTAAGCTGTCGAAGCATGTACGCATGCGAGAATAAACTCGCATACGAGCCTTGAAAAGATTGCAGCTGGTATTGTCTTCGAGTGCGTCGCGCTATCCAACTAATGCGGCATAGTCTAGAATATATGTTGCTACTGTCATTATTTTACCTTTACCTTTGCAGCCTTCGCAATACTTTGCATTCTTTTTCATCGCTCATCACATGCAACTTACGGTGGCTTCTTTTAATCGCTTATCATCGAGCTGTCGCATGTGATATTATTATCAGCTCCTATGGAAGCTGACATTTTTGCATGCAAATGCAAACTGTTGCGTCCCATCTCATAAAAGTAGCACCTAATTTTCTTCTAGTAGGAAAATTCTAGCTTCCGAGCATTTCATTTTCGATGTCAACGTTCACACCCTTAGCATCTACGCACGCGAATGATCCTATTCGCAAGTAAATTCATTGATTTCATTGACTCAGATAAAGAAAAAAAGGTGACGATAAAATATCCACTTACCATTTTAGAACTGTTCACTCACAGCACTGAAATGAGAAAAGGTAACCTGTGTGCAAATGTGGGACGAAATTGAGGCAAGATCCTCTTTATGGACTAGGCTGTGCTCCGAAGTATTAGAAGTGTTGTATGGAGAAGAGCAATTAGCCACAGAGGACGATGCCGGGTGAAGAACGGTAGAATGAACTCCCGAACTCGTGCAGTGAGATGTCTCCGGCACAGGAAAGTCTCGTGGGGTACAGTTGTATTCAGCCGCTTGTTGCCTGATCATCTCTGTAAACATTTCCCTCAAAGTGATATACAATTCCTTCCTTCAAGAAAATGCCTCTGTTGACTGCATCCTTTCACAGATGAATAATGATTGAGCTTGTCATGAAACAACAATGAAAGATCAAAATACTTTAGAATTACTTCTTACATGTTAATAGCAAACAATTGCAGAAAAAAGATGGGAAATTAATGCAACGAAGTGGATGCGCGTTCAGGTATTGTTTCCAGCGAGCGCTAAATTAAACGTGCACAATGAACGCCAGTGGGGCACGTAAGCGAATGCGAAAGACGAGTGGCGAAAGAACGGTGGTCGCTTCGGGGGGAATGGCCCCGACGGGAGGACAGTTCGTTAAACGCAACAATCGCTACGGGTGACTTCACCGCGCCTCCTCCACAAGATTTCCATTTATTGCAGGCCGTTTTCTTGAAATGTTCATTGCTGCAAAATTACCCCTCTTTAGGTTGCAGATAGTTGAAAAACACCACCGGCTTTACGGTAATGCTTGTTTTGAACTTACTGACTCACCAAATTTCTGCAATGAGCACGCCATGGCGATGAGATGCATCTGCACCTATGTATGTTTACATCGCTGCTCATCCCTGCTCCTTAGCACCATCTCTCCATTTTTTCACCTTCGCGCACTCATTTTGAAGGGAGTTCTGCACATATAATTGTGAAGCTTAATGGAGTTACGAATGTGTGAGGTCATTTTTCAATGTGTGTATTATAGCTCGGGCTGGAACGTTGAAGCAAATGCGACTGGGTAGTGATACTTGAAGTTTCTGCAACTCACCTAGTCAAACGAGCTGGTCTCAACAAGATGGTGAAACATTGTCCCACACGTCTTTTTCTAACGCAGCAATCGCAAAACTTCTCAAGAGAAATTCGTCCTTTTTCGATTGGTTGCGAAACAAATGTAAGAGCAAAAACGGTTTAAAATAACGTTATCTGCAAGTTTAGTTAACTACTCAAGAGTCGAGAAGGGCCTGTTTTTGGTACAGATCACGTCCACCGTTGGATGTGCGGGGGCTTAGGCGAAGTAAGTAATGCGGAGCGTGAACTTTAGCTATTACGCTTGTCACGCTAACCAGAATAAGCTGCAAAATAAAATGCTGAAGTGCTGCCAGTATAACCAACAATCTTCCTCATATATTCGCCAACATAAGGAAAATTTAGTCATATCACTTACGGCGATGTGCAACCATGTATCATGTATGATGCACCTGCCGACTGAAGGATTTTTTTTTTTGCATAGGCTTTAATTGAAGCAGCTACATTAAGGCAGTAAGTGGTTATTCTTGGCATTGTACGTAGTCATCGCACTTGACTTTTTGTAGAATGGAGGCAGTGATAGCTAATTTATAATGAACTTGGAAGTGAAGTCACCAGGCTTATCGCAGAGGTAATGCAAGCAATTAAATTTAGGACAATCACAATTAACCGAGCCGCCAATCTCCTATGCACGCACCTCGGCAAGCTTTTTACTTCCACTTCCTTACTGTTGAACCACACTTTAGTTGGAAATTCGTTGGTTATGTTCATGAAAGAAAAACATGGGGACAAATGGAAAGCATGAAATTTGCACGACCAATGCTACGACAACAACGTATTATTGTCCATTCCGTAAGGGATTAAATCTACATAAGTGGAACATCATCTGAGAGGAATATATTTCCGGATTTAGAGCAAAGATGCACTTTTTCTCAATAAACCATTCTAATCGAAAGTTCGAACTAGGCAAGAAGTGGGTGTTCTCTTAAGCACTGACCAAATTTAGATTTCTTTCAAAGCAAACAAATGCACCATTGTGACTTTACTGCACTTTTTCAGAGCAACTTTAAATGCTCGCATTCTCGAATGAATTGAAACCGAATGATGACAAGCTTTTGTTTCAGCTTCCGCCCGTAAAAAATTTCAGGAAGACATAGCACAGTTGAGTGATTAAATGTGCAAGACAAAAGACGCATAAAAATAGGCATTGGCACACCAAAAATTTTGGAAGGTGGTGGAAGAAGACTTATGCCAACGCGATGGTCGTAGGCCTACAACAGGTTCTAGCTAGACATGCCGGAAAATTTATTGGCAGAATCAAATAAAGTCATTGTATTTCTCGTCCGAAATCCTTGAAAATCCAGCAAACGTAGAAAAATAAGCTCTCCGTTCCGATTAGGAAGAAGCTTTTCTTATCAAAATCGATATTTACAAACAACACAAACAACTTGTGCTTTCTTCTCCCGGTTTGTAATAAACAAAACTTTGCGACCTACATAATGGTTAATTTCCGCACGACATTCTCTGTTCGCTTAGGTCATCAGTGAAAAAAGGGAGTCTTTAGTGACGATCAGTTCGAGATAAAACAGCAAGCCACCTCAAAATAATCGCCACTGATCGTTGAGTGATACGTTTCTACCGCCCATTTGTGAAGACATCCTTTTAGTGCGATCATTGAAAAATTAAATTTTTATTTTCAACCGCTTACGGAAATGCGGCACTTATGCTATTTGATTATCGATGGCTCAACAGGTAGATATACATAGAGCTGCGTGATAAGATGCCACCTGTGTGTGCTTGTTTTCGCTGTATTCGAGTCTTCAGCAGTCGACATAAATTAAGCCTTAAGCTCCATGATATTGTTTAATCGTTCAGGAATTAATTTTGTGTACAACAAAGGCAGCCGTGATATAGCGGTTGGAAATTTTGGATCGTTCTTAAAAACTGCAATTGACTACTTACAACTCACTGGTGTGTGATGGCAGAAGAAATCGGTAAACAAATCAGCTTCACGCAGAAAACGGAGCGAGAGCGGTGATAGGAACAGAGAATATTTCGCCTTAAAGTAAAGACATCATAAGCAAACTGAGAGAATTCCAAGCTAACGCTCTCAGAACCTATCATTGCTCTAATCAGAAGATTGTCCCCCCCCCCCCCCTCCTCCCAAAGAAAACAACTTCCTTTGAAAATTTTTGTTTGCATCGCTTTCAACATATTTTTCAGGGCCATGAAGGTCGGCATTTCTGAGAGTTCTTTTAATGCTTCAAAATTTTGGTTGCGTTAGTATAAACCGCCCGCAAAAATCTTGAAAATTTTTTCGGCTTTTCTGGCTCGCTAAAAAAATTCATATGGAAATAGGTTTGAGGTTTTCACTTCCGTTCCCTTTCAGGAAATTGAAAAAACGTTTCACGCTTAGCGGAAGGATTAAGTTTTAAGCTCTTAAAAATAACACTCTCGGCACTTTTATGCTTGACTCCCCCATCCCATCCCCCGCATCATCCACTCTACCGGTTATGCATGGTGAGGTTTAATTACTCGGAATCCATCACCTCAGTTATGATAGTATTAGGCACACTTTCGGCATCGTGGAAACGATTAGGAAAACTGGTTTTTTGCTCGCATCCGACCGGCTGTAACAAATATTTGATCTGCAAATTCATGACACTGTTAAGCGCTCATAGTTAGCTCTGAGGAGAAGAAAAGAACCAAAGGGATACCTCTTCGGGTACAAATTTAAATTGTCAAAGGCTTCCGGTGGAAAAAGTTAGGTGAATTGGATGAACACGTATGACATGCGACGTTGCTATTGTGTGCTTATCACGGACTAGCAATATCCAAAAAAAAGATGCAAAAGTGCATCATAAATGGTTTGAATTAATTTCACAACCATGTTCGACGAAATGGTAACGTAAATCGAGTAGAGGAAAAAATTTTCAAGCGATTATATCCAGTTGTTAGTTGAAGAGCTATATGTGGCACAGCACAGGCGATGATCGATGTATCAAAATTTCTTATACTCTCGAATTCATACTTCGAAATTTTTGAGAGAACGGTAGAAGGCGACGAGTTGGTCACATTCGCTATTCCTCTTGAATCACACAGCTCACTAATAATTGTTGTAAAGTGACAGTGTTTAGAGTGTGAGTGGGAAAACATGTTTCGTAATCGGAGAAAGGCCGGAGTATTGACACATCTACTGAGGTCACAAAGAAAGATAAATTACCACGATGAAATTCCCTTCATAAGAGGACGAAATGAAACTAGCGCATCGCACTGTAACGTGCCCTTCCCACATGAGCACTTCATGTTTCATTAGCGAGAATAAACACCATCACTAACCAGACGGGCAATGAACGACACATCAGCGTTGCCAATTCGATACTTGTTCAAAGTCATCACTCATTTCTCACATTCTAAACCGTCTTCGCATCTATTTTCATCGCACTACAATCATTCAACGTATCGCCTAATAACTTCGAATCCATTAAACACACACACAGACTTACAGACAGACACGGACAGATAAAAAGACAGACACATGCAGACAGACGGGCACACGTCTGTCTATGCGTGTCCGTCTGCCTGTTTGTCTGTCTCTTCCGTCGGTGTCCCTCCGCCTGTCTTTGTCTGTCTGCCTGTCTGCGTCTGTCTGTCTGTGTCTGTCTATGTGGCTGTTGTGTGCTGCTTCACCTTCTATATTTCCGAGCACCGAAGGCGCCAGTCTGTTCTGTATTACTTCGCATATTGCCTTTGCCTGACCTGGTGAGGAGTTATCTGTGAGAAAAGAAGCGCACGCGTGGGGGGGGGGGGGGGGGGGCTTCGCGCGCGCTGTTGTGCGCATATGTGAAGCTCTTATGTCAAATGCTAACCCCAGTGGAAGGATTTTGATCCGGTTTTTGCTAAAAACTTCGCCTCATATGAAGAAACTGTGATTCATGAACAAGTGCAATATTCATCTAAGAATCCTGCCCCTTGCAAAGGAATTCTTGCTTCCGTTGGAATGCACAAACCTTGCAAGAAAGAAGGGACTCGCTAGCACACAGATAGACACAGACAGTCAGACACAGACATACAGACACAGACCTGACAGACACATAGATACAGACAGCCAGATGCAGATAGACACACTGACAGACACATTACCTTAGACATTCCTAGACAGACAGGCAGACAGATACTCACAGACTAGACACAGGCAGATAGACACAGACAGTACGCAGACAGACACTACACAGACTGGATCACTGACACACAGGCATAGACACAGACAGCACAGACACAGACAGATACAGACACAGACTAGACAGAGACACATACACACAGCACATAGATGCAGAGACATAGACACACAGATGACAGACAGACATAGACAGATGCACACAGGCATGCAGATACAGGGCAGACAGACATACTGAGGCACAGAGACAGATAGACACAGACGCAAGATAGACAAACATAGACTAGACAGACAGACAGACAGACAGGACACAGATAGACACACAGAGCAACACAGACAAACACGACACACAGAGACACACAGACACAGACGTAGCACGAGATACACACACAGACAGACACAAACACAGGCACAGAGACAGACATAGACATACACGAACAGAGACACATTCACAGACACAGACAGATAGACAGACAAGACAGACGCACACACAGACAGACACAGCAGACATGCACAGATACACACACAGACAGACAGACAGACAACAGACACACACACACACACACAGACAGACAGGCACATTACAAACAGCACACGCAGACACACAATAGGCAGCACAGACAGACGCAGACAGCGAACACGCAGTACACACAGACACAGAATAGACACAGGCACACAGACAATAGCAGACACACGACAGATAGATGCACAGACAGAAACAGACAGAGACAGACAGAGAGGACAGACACACAGACAGACACTACAGGACAGACAGGTGCACGGACAGACAGACACGGCGAGACACACAGACAAACACACGAACACAGACGACATTAAAGACGCACTAGACAACACGCACAGAGAGGCACACACAGACACACAGACGCACTGCAATGTTCGAGTCAGCACTTTGAATCTTGCGGCGAGGATTCAAACCTCCCCAATAAACACCTTAACATCTCATTGCACATCTGGTCGAGCCTTAAAACAGGAATTTCTAGATAATGGGACGAATCAAGAGCAGAGGGACAAAACAGGGTCCAAAGCCTTTAGACGAATACTGCAGCGGATGTTACTGCATGGGAAAGACTCACTCGACGGAATAACAAATAAATGGGTGTCACTCTGCAGCGGAAAAACTGCATACGTTCAGCTTTTTCACCGCAGACCTTACATGCACGGGCTAGATGGCCACCAAAACGTATTTTATGGGATACCATCATCCTGGTAAATTCTTTTACTCACAAAACGCTCTCAATAGACGAATGCACAGTGAAAAGTTTTTATTTCGAAACATCGAGCTGGCAATATTCCCCGACGCCTGCACCGTTACTTGTTGTCTTCTTACACTGCCTTATTAAGGTTCCTCAATATTTCGTATTACATCCTAACCCCAGGGTCCGACCAGACTTCAACTCCGGGATGCAACACCTGGGAAGAAGGCTCCAGCGGATGACCTGGATGTGCTTCTTATGCAACGGGTCTCCTGGTTGCAAAATGTGCTTTCCTACGTGACTTCTTCCTTCCCTTCGAAGTTGTTAGATCGCAGCCATATTCCGAACCGGCATACTTTGAAACTTAAGAACCCCAAAGCTGGCAGCTTAAGAAAATCGGCATCTTCCTTCTCAAATGGATGAGCCCCGAAAACGGAAACCACAGACCAAAAATGTTTCAAAGTAACATTTCTGGAGCATTGAAGCCTCAAAACACGGCCCTCAGAAATTAGAAGACGACATGGTTGGCGGAGGAATGGCTCTCAGCCTACACAGAATCAATTTACACGTATAGGAATACTTCACAAACATGAAATGCATCTCCCTCAAGAAGATCAGAAAACGCTGAAGCTCGAAAATCAGAAAAATTTGGAGGAATATACGTCTGAAGCAAAAAAACTTTCTTCACGTAAAGCTTTCTTCACGGCACGTAAAGCTTTCACGTAAGCAAGAAGTGACATCGTTCTCAAACATCACCTATCAACACACTATCATGACGAAGCCATTACGCCTGACAATTGACAAATGTTGCCAAGCAAATGGTTAGTGAGGGATAGCAATGTACTGTCGCCCAATGCCATTCATTGGTGCAATAATCCTCAAATGACGAACTACGTGTAGCAAAAATTTACTCATCTAGAGTTCAAAAGATCAAGCTTCCAAAGCAGCTTGCAAATTCGCAATAAATTCAGCTTGAAATTAATTTTATTATATATGATCGGAGAAATCAGATGCGTCCGAATTCATTACTTTGAACATAGATGACCTGCTATAAAACAACAACCAAGCTTTATGATTTCCTTAGCACTGACACAATTTGCCTTAGCTGTATTTGCCGCAATCATGATTTTTCTGGACTTCACAAGCGAGCAAGCTATGTCTAGATAAGGAAGCAAAGCTAGATAAGGAAACAGCCATATAAACAAGGCAGAATTTAAAATTTGTGATCCCCAAGAAACTCCATGCATATAGTCACTTTGTTAAATGAATAATCAACAAACTGGCAAGAAATATTATCCAAAAGCGATCTGTTTTGCTATAAGAGACGCAAGAAGATTCGTATCCGTGAATATTTTGATCTTCGGAATTGCTGGGCAGACGATTTTTGATGGAAGACGAGGGAAAGTGCGCATCGAGTATGCGTCTCATCAAAAGACATTTTCATAGACTGTGAACTGAGCCCCGCAGCTTGGTCTGGTCGTACTTTGGTTCCAGCAGCTTTTATCTCTTCCTCGCCCCGAGGACAAAGAAAACCCAATCCCCGTACAATGAAATTTAGTTCATCCATGGACTTCTGGTATTTTCCTAGTAGAGTTTTTATTCACGTTGACCACAGCACGTTTGACGAAACTATCAGTCTTGTTCGTGGACTTAATTCCCTTAATTATCACATCTCCTTGACTGTCCCTCTCTTCCATTATAAATGACTCATTTCCTTATTAAAATGCAAACTACTCGCATGTGAACTCCAAAAAAATATGGCCATTTCGAATACGGATCAGCCAGATGCTGTCATTACCACAAGAAAAGAAAACAACGATCAACCGTTCCCTCACATTGGATCATCGAAGTTCAAAGTGACGAATCAAATGCACCTCATTCTCCGATCGCCATTGTGTATGCATTCACAAAATATCAATTCCTCAGACAGCAATGCAAGAATAAATGAGCAGTAATGAAAAAAAAAACAACAAGAGAGTAATGTTGAATAAACCTGAAACGAATATACAGTGAGCAGTTGATACAAAAATGCGTCGCGCAATAAGTGACGCACTTCTTCATCGTATTCGCGATTCTTTGCGAATCGGCCCAACTTTTATGAGATGCCGCAACTGCGTCCATGAAGATAATACATGCGAAGTATTTGACCAAATATTGCAGCTTCGAGCGAATACACCGTCAGATTAGGTCAGCTGCTGGAAAAAAATAATTGTGCATCCAAAATTCACAAAATCCCTGTCATTGCTAGCTAATAATCTCCAAACGCCGGTATGTCAACAGCAAACTACAATTTCTGGCTCGTAAACAGAGCAGCAATGTCCAGAGAAAGCGACTGAAATGCCAAGAAATGTGACGGCTCCGTAGCAACGGTAAAAAAAAGACCCCTATCGTGAATGAAATAGCATATAACAGGACACGTCACTATAACAGTCGGAAACCGTAGCCGATCGCACTACCACTAACACAACCTTCTCTACAATGATTTGCCATTATGACGATGAACATTCCTCACAAATTCAGCGCAAGCATACCGTTTAACACATACTGCATTCTTTATATGGGCGCCCCGCCCCTCCTCCTTAGAATATGAAGTTCCCACAGACCCCAATTCGACGAAAAGTTAGCGAAAACAAAGACAACGTACCCATTGGATACCTGCGTCGTGGGGTCTATTCCCGTAGACACGCCGCCGCTTGATTCGTGGATTTTGCGCATCCTGAAACTTTTCACCGTCTAAACACCTTTCGCTGTGACGAGAAATTCAATCTAAATACGTTCCCGATCGAAAAATTAAACAGTAGTGTAAATCGCAGAACGACAAAAATAAAACAACAATTACAGGACGAGAAGAGTCGGCAGGTACGACCAAAATTTATTTCGAAAGCTCGAAAGACGGCCATTTTTGCTTGGGTTTGTTAAATAAGCAAGCGGATTGCGTAGAAATATTAATGCAGTCGAGGTAACCTTGTTTTTTTAAGTTGCGGAGTTTCCTTTTCGGCTCATAGAACACGTTCGTTGGTGCGAACCCATGGACATGTGCCTTTGGAAGGGAAATGCGGAAACAAGCACAAGCCCATGCATTCGCACCAACAAACATGTTCTATGAGCCGAACAAGGAACTCCGCAATTTAAAAAAATTCAAGACTACCTCGACTGCATCAATATTTCCGCACAATTTACTTGTTTAACAAACCTAAGCAAAAATGGCCGCTGCGCAATGACTTCTGGAATGCATGAGCCATTCAATTTTGGACAAAACGCTCGAAGCTCTTGTTTCAATAAATCCTGTCCACCACCCATGTCGATGGGAATTACAACAGGTGAAAGAATATTGGCGAAAAATTTTCACCGATACATTATCATGCACTGAATGCGGAAGAAGGAACTGAACTGTGAAAATAGTCTACGCAAGCAAAGTAGAAAACAGCACAAGTCCAGACAACCACTACACAAATACGACGGCATGCGATGGTGGGAATTTGATGGTAAAATATCGTCTCTGCTTATATTGATTCGCGGTAAACCACTGCCACGGGCAATTCTTGAGGCGAGTTTGCTTGCTCACAAACGTAACGTTTTTAATGAAGCCATTATCGGACAAGTGAACGTGTTACCATTTGTCGTTATGCACTAAGCACAATACCTCAAAAATTTTAGCGACAGTTGCCAGCTTCCTTAAATAGTTGCATATCTGAATCCGAAAATTCGGAATATTAAAATTAGTCCTTGTTATTACACCAGCTCAAAACAAGCGAAAATTTTATTTCCTATCGCTACAAGCAACGAACCTAAGTACTCTTCTCACGTCTAGCACTCCAACTGGTTGGCATAAGCAATACAGCCGATTTCAAAAGAAACATGAGAATTTGCTAGAAAATCGTCAAAATGCATAAATGCAGAAAAAAACGACAGTAAAGGGCGCATCAATCGCAATCCCAGAGGCAAAAAATTAATACAACAAAAACGTTTCCGGGTCAAAAAGGACAAGCAGCTGCTTCTCTAGTTTAAAAATCAACACGGAGCCGCTTTCAAGAGCTTAATGGAATACGCAAGTTCTGCACGTTCAAGAGGAACACGACCCATAGACAGCCTTCTTCACCCACTTCAAAAAAATGCGCCATTTCTTCAGCTTAGAAAAAGAAACAACGGCACCTCCTTCGCCTGCAAAAGTAACAGACCTTCTCTGCGTTTAAAGCTTTATCTTATGTGCTTGAATCATCCACGCTGAGACGGAGTGGGCGGTGAATTAGCAATTTTGAATAATTAAGCTGCTGTCAGATGATAAGCAAGCACAGGAAGAATTAGATTTCCATGGGCACGCAGTGAAATTAAAACCATACGAAAATACAGGATCTCTGGCTCCTTTCCAGACAAACTGCAGGGTCACCGCAGTTCATCATTTAGCGATTACTGAAATAATGTGATCTCCAGAAAACTGATCTCCAAAGTATCAACTCCACGAAGCAAAAACCGGCAGCGTAGCAATCGGTATGCCGCAAACTATTGCTAAAAAGTGGGCTCCTAATAGCCCGAAAACTACAGGAAGGAGGTACATCCACACGAGAATCAAATGCAATACGCAGCACCTATCTTTGCGCAAGGCAATACGACTTAAAACCACTTATTACTTGCGAAGGGGAGAGATTCGGGATCTTCAAAAATTTGAAGCAGACTGTTCGGAATAGCTTTGCTTGAATTCCATCAGTTTTTCTCAAACAACTTCGCGAATTCCTCTCATCCCTTAGAAATTTCCCCCTGGATGCTCAGGCTGGTGCGTATATACGCATGTCAGTGGCCAATCATAATATGGCAGCACCTGCATCCAACACAATTTCAATGTTAAGAAATGAGGTGAAACTTCTTCCGCTCAATGTGTGAGAGGTTTATTCAACCATAATTCATCTTAGAGTTTCAAAACAGCCTTCTTCTTGTTGGATAGCATCAAAAATACAGAGCATCTAGCAGAAAAATTTTGTACACTCTCCCTTACATAAAAAGGATCGATGAAGAGGTGTCGCTATTTGTGGCACAAACTGCTGTGAAAATCGTATGCCACATTTGCGCAAGAAAGCTCTGCATCAAGAAAAACCGTTCACCGCGATCAAAAAGCAGCCGGTTTTTGCATATTTTGTTTGCATTTATGTTTAAATCAGATGAGAGGCGAACATAATACAGTAAAAGACGGTAATATACCACAACGACACAACTGTGAACATAAACGACACCCGAAACTGACCGCACAAGAATCGCATGACGCACAGCTTAAACAGCTGAATTGTGTTAGTACACGAGAACCGTCAACTTCCTAATAATAGTTCACGAGAAACCTCAACTTTTTAGTGTTAGCCCACAAGAAAATTCAACTTCTCATCAAACGAACGTTTACTTTATTTCACTGCAATGCATATAATGGCAAGAACGTAGACACGCATGTCGACGCTCATTTCATACGAACATGATCACGCTTCATCACTTCACATTTATTGTAAATCCACCAACCACAATTCTCTTAGCCTCGATAATAGTATCCCAACAAATCTTCAAGAGCTTTTCTTGTATTTCATTGTGAACTTTTCCGAATTCACCTTCTGGCGATGATTTAAGCCCCACAGTAGTGTTTCTTAGTTTCAGCTTAAAACTGCCGTGAGTGTCACGGGTGAACAAATGGCTACCTTTATCTCCTAACGGGAAAAAAAATTGCTTTGACTATTTTTGAAATATCGCTTCCAAAATATGCTGGAAGTCGAGGACACCTCGTTAAATCAAAACTTAAGCCGCTTGAGGACGGATGATTAAGTAGTGCATGACACTATAAATTCTGGTCTTCCCTCCCATCTCACTCCAGACATTCCAAACATACTGCTGATTCGAAAGAGCAGAAATAAGTGACCTCTAAGCCAGAAATCATAGCGGATGTACTCCACCTTGTTCAAAACATGCTATTACGTAGCAAGGTTGCTATTTTCGCAAAGATGACGCAAGCACTGTGTAAATCGATGTGCAAAACAGCGTACTTTTGCCTCGATTGTCTCATAAATTTCTGGATCTTCCGAGCAGCCGCCTGTCGCTTCCGCTGATAATGACCCCTGAAAACTTGAGTTCTTCAGAGAACTGCGTAACCAGTTAAACAATTGAAAACAAACGCCCTTCATATGCAAGCATCCCAATAATAGAACACAGCCATCTCCAACACTGTCAACCTCCTCATCGAAAACTGCTTCCGCTAATAAAAATAAGCCGTCAACTCGCACTCGTTTCTGCTAATGAGATTGTATCGTCAACCTGTTCGGATCTACATGTCAGCTGAATGAGCGGCGTCAGTAAATCACATATGCCAAATCTGTGAAGTAGTGTGCTTGTTGCTCCTGATCAGCTAAACAATCTCGATTTTGCAAAAAACCACCGAACGGTTTCCGATCTTTCCGTCTTTCCTTGCTCATCTGCACCTCCAGGGTAAGCCATAGCAACTCCATTTCTTTGCAGACGTATGTGAATGTCCATCCCCCCCCCCAGTTCCGACTTGAAGCTCATAGATCGAAAGATCGCTTTAGGAAAATTTGCAGCCGGCATCAAAGCAGGTTGAAAGGCAGCGAAACTCTATCTGCTTGAACGAAGTGAGGACAAAGCAAATTGAAAAATCCAATAAGAGAGTGAGTGGAAGTGAGGCTAAAAACGATCAAGAAAGAGGATACACTACAAATTACTATCTTTCAAATGACTCAATTCAAAAACATTTTATATTTGAACACCCAAAGGGTAGCAAAACTTTTCACATTGACTTAAATGGCAGTGGCAGTTCGATCCTGATCCTCCTAGCCCCCTCCCCTCCACTCCTAAAAGCCCACCACATCTGCATCACACAAGGAGAACCCTTTGTATGATGCAGATGTGGTGGCCTATGCTAACATTCAAAGTGATCCATCAGATCCATCAAACTAGCCAGCTGCAGAAAGTGTATAAAATTTTGCAGGTGGGAAGGCGTTCACTACCGGCCGGAATGGAAAATATGCAAAAAAAAATCCAGTCTTTTGCACCTTTCCATGGGCAACCGGTTCGGCTGAAATATAGGTGCATTACTGCACACATTTTATTATACGCTCGCAATGTGGGGAGCCGATTGGCCTGGTAAGCGGAGCTGCAGAACGTATGCCGCAGCGGCCCTCTGAGAGACCTTTGCATCTGCTTGAAGAAAATTGGTGTTTTTGAAGGAAAGAAGCACACCGTCAAACGACACGAGTGGGGAAGGATTGAGATGAAATCAGTTGGCTTTCCGTCTGGAAGTAAATAAAGAATAATAAATAAAGCAGTTAGCGTTTGAAACAACCGTCGTCCGTGTCATATGAAAATCTTTCAGACTTTTGAAGGACCGTTCGTGGCAATAAGATCTGCAACTCGTGTCGTTTGACGGTGTGCTTCTTTCCTTCAAAAACATCCTAATTTTCTTCAAGCAGAGGCATGTAAATAATCCTACATACCTACGGAAGAGCAAGCACATGTTCACATCTCCACATACCTTTACCCTCCGCAGCTGAATGCTTCAGAAAATGAAACAAAATATCCAAATGAGTTTCCTAGGTCAAAGGTTAAATGTCGAAAGGTTTCTTCAACAAGTGAGGACGGCAAATAAGTCAAGATGAAAAACCTGCCGGTACAAACTGCTCTGCCGATTGGGACATTTTTTTTCTATACATCCGAAGTTCCTTTGCTTCAACAACTACAAACATGTATTGTTACGAGTTCAACGAATATATACATCAGAGTCTGCGCCTTTGGGCTACAATGCCTTCTTATCAACTAAAAAGCTGCCAAAATATATAAAGTGATAAGCCTGCACTACTGAATTTCCATGCGTGGAGTTCTTCCAAATCAACAGTTGTTCCTCTAAAAAATTCACAAACGTGAGTATCCTATGAGCTGCTTTGAAAACGGTACAAGCAGACGAACCATGCACATACAAAGAAACGGGTTGATCAAGATAGTAATGCTCGCTGCATCGTAATATAAAGTCGCGTCAAAATGATCACATCGCGCAATCAACGATCAAGGATCGGTTATCAACGTTTCCCGTCGAATCCCCGATCAACGATCGCTTCAACTCAAAATGAACTCCCTACTGCTGCAGCTTTACTCTTTAATGATTTGGACAGTGGGGCAATGCATAACTGGAGCTTGTTACATAAGAACCTTTGGAAACCACCACCCAGTACTCGTCCTTAGCAGAACTGTGCCTCAAGTTCATTAGAAAAAATCAAACTAGAAAAAGATTTCTTTCCTGCAGCTGCGCTCTCATACCATATAACGAACGCTTTGAATTTTCATCTACTTAACTTATTTCTGCTCTCATAACTCCTTAACGCGCTTGTTAATTTCGACATTACGAAACAGCCGTCGTGAACCTTAATCCAGTTGCTTGCGCATAAACTGGCTGTATGAAATACGGAAGTCTGAAGAAAGAAACCGATAACCGAGCATACCTATATGCATGCTGGATGGTGAGAGCAGCTTGATGTTCCTTCATTAGCGGTGAAACATGAGGATCATCGTTCGCTTGCTGAAACCAGAAAAACTGCTCCACGCGTCTGCCAACACTACTGATCTAATAATTGTTGTTGTCATGACAATTGAAAAAATAAAACCAATCGAATAAGGTGTAAAGCATGTCGATTATGATAACCAAAGCCGGTGTGAACCAAATAAGAACGCATGGACTTTTCCAAGATCAAGCGTCTCTAGAAGAACAATGAATGCAAAGCCAGTAGGTGCTGCAGAAGCATCTTTTAGCGACAAATAAGGTACCCCCCCCCCCCCCCAATTGATACATAATAAAACTTTCATCCACCATTTGGAATGGAGTTGAAAGTGATAACGACACGAAAAACATCAAATGCTAGTGGCAAATGCCGATGTAGCTGCGAACAGCATATACGTTCATCAAGAGCAACTACACCTGCAACACAGCATACGCCTTCTATGGCGAGTGAAGTGAGCAGCCATATAACTAAACCAACCACAGTCAACCACATGTATCAACTGCTCGTCAAATAACCGCGCCTCAGGGATGAGGCGAGAAGGGTGACGGTTCAACAAGTTAACAGAATTGCGTGATCACCTAAGATGCTGACCAATCATATAACACATGCACTCAGTTCCCCCTCTTTCTCGAACATCAGCCATCTGATAGCGGACTGATCAAACTCCCACTGCCTTCGCAAATCCAACGCCTTGAACACCTATGCATCGCAGCTACCCTCTTCTCTCCTGCCTCCTCGCCTCCCTCAAAGTTCGAGGAGGAGGGGTTTTTTTAATTCCCGGCATTTTGTTGCGAAAGTTTCCGGAGTTGAAAAATTCTTTCTCCTGTGATCCATGTTTCGATGGCATACCTTAAAGCCAGATTGGCTGCGCCACTCGCACTACAGCCTTCATAAGATACTTGCAAAGCTAAAAAGCTCACAAACCAGCAAGAAGGTTTATGGATTTGTGCCGTATCTGCGAAAAAACTTAGTTCTATGTAACCAGCTGCGAAAAACTCATCACCCCACCTTCACCCAGTCTCTCAACTTTGCCCATTTCGTCGTGGGTTAGCGATTGCCACTTGCGAGTTGATGACCTTCCAATTTTGAGGCGAAGGAACGTGGAGGTGAGAAAGGGAGGAAGGTGTGGGTAGGAAGCACTTTCTGCAAAAAAAAAAAAAAAAAAAAAGATGGCATCCACAGCAAGAAAACGTGCAGTAAGAAACCTATCCTCACTGTGCCAAAAAACCACTCACCACTAAAAACACAAATTTGCCTTTAGATGTTTTTAGTCGTCCAAAAGACTCGTGTCCTCCACAAAATGTTTCCATTAAAATTCGCTCTCATGAATCAGAAATTTGTGGCGTAAATATGATACGTTGAAACTGCGACAATTATGCAGTTTATTTCTTAAAGTATTCCGCAGTTATCATACCGTAGATCAGAACAACTCTCTAAAGATGTTGGATTTTTAAATCGAATGGAAAAAAGGATAGGAGCCATTGATTGCATAGGATCCTTTGTGGTGAGGATTGTTTTGAACGGATGATGATGAGAGGTAGCTGCAAAAAATTTTGCCAATAAAACTTCTGTGCACACCGTTGATCTTCGGTAAATGAATGCGTCTTCAACCAAAACTGCATCATCAACAATTGCGCAAACGAGTGAAATAAACAATGCCTACAGACGGATGCAATAACCAGTTTTACCCACTAACATAGATGACGACAACCAACAATGCCGACAAAGTAGTGATCCGATGCGAGAATCTCATAAAACTTGAGTTGCCAAGGTGTGAAATATCCATAAAGTACAAATCGGTGAAAAGAAGCAAAGAAAAGAAAAGCACGCTGGAGTTGCCGTTAATGAACATCATTTTTGCAGACCATGTATGCCTGAAGATTATCAAAAAAAATGGAAGCAACAGCATGGCAAGATAGATTTCCAACAAAAGAAAGTTAGCGGTGGTCGACCCGAACGTAAAAAACGCTGGGCCGAAAAAGAATGAAACGATGCCTATATCCAGCATCACGAAAGTTTTATCAAACTTATTAAACGGTAAAGGCTAAGGAACGTCGCTCATGCTGATTACGATCAGCAAAACTGCCACCCGCCTGGCATATGCCTCCATGAAATGGGCCCTCTGTTGACAGAAATTCTGCCAGCGAACTGCGTGAGACCGAAATGTAATTAGAGGGGATAGATCTAGAAGCAAGTTAGCTGCGTTACCGTTGATAGATATAATGACATTTTACTTCATGAACAAGTAAGGAAATTGCCAGTATAAAAGCCTGATGCCTATTGCAATGGAGCAATCCCAGCACTAAACTCAGCCAAAAAATTATAAGACGCTTGGCGAAGTACAAAGGACATAATTGGTCCTTGTAAGGACAAAAATTATAAAAATTATAAGACGAACTCGAGTACAAAGGACGCTTGGCCCATGCACATAATTTGGCACACGCAGTCCTTGGTCATACCGCAAAAAAAGAGAAACAAACCACTAATCTGAGGCAGTTTCCATTCAACTGTTCATCGATGTGGTGCTCTTCAGTGCAGTTCAATGTCCTATGCATTCGAAAGTGCTTCTGAATGAGTACGGCTGCTTTATGCAGTTTCTTGAAGTAGCAAAACTGAAATTAAAAAAACACTTACAGCGAGCGACCATCTCATTTGAATTCACCGCTCAAAAACCATCTTAGATTAGTGAGGTAAGTGCCAACTTGGCAACTTCATCAGCCCAGCAAGAATAATAAGCAGTTATCACTGATGTAGAGTAGGTATGATATCAACATTCTTTCAGATCTGATCATGAACGATGCGCCTTTGTTTAAACAATTCAAAAAACTCTGAGCGCCCTCAATGTGTTAGCCTCCGATAAGCCCCCCATAGATCTTGGAATGCGCATTACGAACAACGACCAATCACGTCTTTATATATATGTCTGAGACGTACACATATACATGCATACCTACATACATGAGAGTATATATATGCATATGCGCACATCTACAGAGGTGTGTGTGTTTACATATATGTACGCACGTAAAAAAGTACAATTAAATATACAACCTAGTCATTAAAACCACGCAAGATCGAAATGCGCTCTAAATGCTTTTGGTAAAGGCGGATCAACGTGATCAAGACATCCTTTTCTGCCATAGACATGATCACTTTCATGTAAATATCAGTAGTCCCGTTCCAAGCGAAAAAAAAAAAACTAATGGTAGAATCAAAAGTATTCCTTCCACTTTATACTGCAAATTGTTAATTTTTTGCAAAATGCAACGGTGTTAATTTTGCCGCAAAAAAAAACGTATGGTTCGATATGCACCAACTGGCAGCTTGATTAAATTCCAACGACGCGTTTTAAACCGGCAGACATGTATCACCTGGTCGTGACACATGAAAAATATAACATGAATTCTGTTACTGGTTCAAATAGAGGATGTTTCGAGAGAAGGGAACCATCAACAGACAACTTAAAGAATATCCCATACTCTAAAAAGGAACACTTCATTTCATCCATCACGACATAGTGGCATGTTGTGAACTGACAAGGAAATTTAAGCACTACCTGTTTGTACCTCCTGTAATAGCTCTGAATAACAACAGCTGCATTTCTCTCGGCCTCATTTTGACGCTGCGAGTTTATTCGTGCCTTATACTCGCGGTATGCGTGCTGAATTATCTTCGCCGCTTCGTATAACTCGCGTTGCTCACGATCTGCAAATGATATTTCCCTTTTAACAATATGCTGAACTCCTTTCACAATAAAATAAGCATAATTCCCACTACGCAGTAAACGTTCCCTTCTCGTAAATCAGGTTGCCAAAGAATGTTCACCTGGTAGTCGGCGTCTGTCCACATCTTTTTGATGGCATGTCCACAACCTTCTGATGGCATTTCCACAAGAAGTAAAAAAGGAAAGACAGGTCCCGTAAAACATCTTTCCAATCATCTCAAATGTCTGTATACCGTATGAGTAACATTGCAATAGTACCCATACTCCTGATTCACGGCCAAATGTAAGAAGCACACCATCATACCTCCCTAAATGCGGGAGGTTTAGCAAGCGTTCGTGCCTGGCCGAACCGCATATAGCACTTTCTCTCTATCACGCTCACTATTATTCTTTTCTAAGCAACCCCATATGAGCAAAGAACAACATGTTCGTGACTGGCTCTAGGATATAGAAAATAAACAGGGATTTCGAATCAGCCGTCGCTCCAATCATGATTACAACTGAAGAAATTTGCTTGCAACTTGTAGGCTCTTCTATTCAAAAAATGCAAAAGAAACGATTAAAATTTCATTGGACACAATGACTTCCGTCCCGATTGAATGCCAAGATTCAGTTTTAACAAACACATTTCAAAGCACATTTCAGCTCTTCATTGAATGCCAAGCTTCAGTTTCAAACAGCAATATTTCAAAGCACATTTCAGCTGGCTCTCAAGCAAAACTCATCTGTGTTAGCCGCCACTCATCGCTAAATATCATTCTCATGACAAAGTGCCACAAATAAAGGTGCTCAGGACCGGATACGGCCACCTCAGCACTTCGCCAATCTCAATCCCTCTCCCCTCTGCTCATTCTTGTTTCCAACAACTAAAACTTTCACGTCGATTGATCTGCACTTTACATTGGTATACAGCGCGCAAATTACGCAGATGCAACGATCTGATTCACCCTTCTTCGCGTGCTGGATTTATATGCGTTAATTTCTCTACTTGTCAATCAAACAAGACGCCTCATTTCTGAGAATACTGTCAATTCTTTCCCAAAATCTTTCAGCACCTCCTTCATATTTTCTTTTAAATTTGCATTCTCGATAACCGAAGCGTGTTACCTAATTCCGTCCACTTTATTTCATTCATCTTAATTCTTCCAAGTTTTTTCACCGATTGACCCTATAATGTAAACATTAGCGGGGAAGGCGCCAAATGATTAGTTAAAAGGATGGTTCAGATCATATGGGTCCATTCTCAAGTGCTGTGAGCAAGGAATTCAGTCTCGCCAAGAGCATACTAGTGACAATGAATGTAGTTTTGTGAAGGGTGAGGTAATGAATCGAAAGAGTGATAAGCTAGTTTCCGCACAGCAGTACGAGCAGAAATACCGTTAAGCAGACTCGCAATCTAAGGAAAGGTGATCATTGCTGGGCACCTCTTTCCTCTCTTTCTTTCAACGATGCATAACACTCTGCTCCATTCAGAGTCCGATAAGAAGCGCTTCATGACGTATTTCCTGCAAGAAAGCGTCCCCTATTTAAGAGCTCAACTGAGGCCTCAGATTACTGAAAACGCAATGTGGCTTCCTTTGGTAAAAGGATGTGAAAAAATGGAGAAGTTTCATCGTTGTGAGGATTCATTTAGAAGATTCATCTCCCAATGCGACGATCACGACCTCAAACATATAATTACCTCCCTACTTCCTCTCCCCGTTTTCCATTCTCACTCCGCGCTTCATCTTGCCATCCAAAAGATTACAAATCCCTATTCATGAGGCACTCGAACGTCTTCAGGAATTTCTTAACTTAGCTCGTTTGCCGATCGCAGTTGGCTGCAGATGTGGAATGACAAGGTCAAGGCCGCAGATGATCAGCATGCGGGCCATTCTCGGATTTGATATGAGGACGGTGGAGGAGGGGGCTGTAAGCGTATAGTGGGTCTGCGCTGACATGGACGGGAACTGTGTACACTTACCTTGGATGATAAACACCCACGCCTGATTGCATCATAATGAAAAAATTGTCCCTAACAAACGTCCGGTTGCATAACAGAGGAGCTGAATTACGTATATCCGCAATCAAAAGATAAGCAGAAAGTTATTAAGCATCTATCTGCATGACTATTTCTGTGGTGAACTTGCAGAAGAGTATTCCGCGTCGTTACTAATACATTCAAGCCAACTTTGAAAAATGGAAAGTAATCAACGTATCACATCCTCTTCTCTGTCCGTAGGATTGCGGAAATACTGGTGACGGCCGAATGCTACAGATGATAAAAACAAAAACGCACACATTGAATAAAGAGCTCACGTAGCGCCGCAAACTTGACAAGCCGCTAAATTAATCTGTGGGCAATTTTTGCAGACATGCGAACTGTTCTACAGCACCACTCTATGTTGTAAGGATCACCCCCTCAGTGGCACTCTTTTAAAGGAAGCTATTCTCTCATTGCTTGTCCCTATCTGGCTTGGCAGAACTTTTTCTCTTCCCTCTCTCCTGTGACGCCCACTGAGGAGCAGCACCACCGATTCAGTGTGAAAATCCCACACACTGAGGGAAAAATCCCGCACTCTTTGATGGAATAACTATGAGAGGCCTAAGCAATTTCAGATTTTCTGATTTACCTCGGCAAATTTTGCAAGAACTCCAAAATGCTGTCCTGGTGCCTTAAGAGAAAGCAACAGAATTTCCTTCGATTATTCCCCTGAGGTCAATTGCGTACATTATCTAAAAATCTGCCGCACCCACAAACGTTACAACACTTTAGGTACAATAATGGAATATCTTCAAATCTCTCATTATAAATAACAGCAACG
The DNA here is from genome assembly GCA_013433145.1 of Ascaris suum. Taxonomy (NCBI): domain Eukaryota; kingdom Metazoa; phylum Nematoda; class Chromadorea; order Rhabditida; family Ascarididae; genus Ascaris; species Ascaris suum. The sequence continues at coordinate 9,210,077 of CM024189.1, forward strand.
AACACGCGTCTGAATGATAAAAACGGAAATGAATGACAAAAGAAATCAATAATTGGAAGCGGCAGCTCAGGAAACGGCAAAGTAAATCATCAATGAAAAATCTACCCAGCAAAACTCAAATACTGCAACAAAATGAAAAAAAAAAAAACGAAATCAAAACTATTCACTGACTAAAGAAATCGTTTTAAAAGTGCGTTTTGTTGAAAGAGTTCATCAGTGAAGTGGCACCTTTGCAAGTGGAAGTCATTCATTCGATAGCTTCTTCAGACGATGCCTAACTCTTACGTCAAATCAACAACCGACGTCAGTCCACAGAGACACATCAAGATGTATTGCCATTACCCACCCACGTCTTTCATTGCTTCATCTTCTAGCTCTCATTACAAACTGCACTAATAAACAAAGAGGCGTCGCAAAAAAAGAAAAACCCTCTCATCCACAACTACGGAAATACCGACAGACGACCGGAATTGGTCATTACACAACAACTTAACGATAATCATTAGCACATCCGATGAAATGCTTCAGATATGCGTTTGTTCTTCATGAGAGGAACAAAAAGAAGACCAAAAGAAAGCTTCAAACAGCTACTTAATGAGAGCGCGTCAGCATTTGAAATTCGGATACCTCTACGAAGCAGTGAGGCGAGAAAGAGACGACTTAATGGATGAACAGCAGCAATATTTCAAGCACTGCAAGCTTACACCACATCCGATCCAAGCGGGAGTGAGAGCGACTCGTCAGAAGACCTACTGGGTAATCAAAATGCCTGACCTGTTTAGTGGCGATTAAAAGTTGCCATTCATAAACGGTAGACTAATCCACTCTACCACTTGCCTACTCATTACTAGACGCTCCACCAAAAGAGCTCTATCCGCCTAATACCCGACGAATCCAAACAGCTGCTTCGTTCGCAGCACTCGAGTTCATCATGATGGAGAATGAGCGACGCAAAGGAAACACAAGAAAACCTGCAGGTCCCAAAGTACGAAGCTTTACAAGGAATGTGAATAAGAGACACCTACCCACTGTCGAGTAGGTCTCAAGATTAACACCTCGTTCAGGTGAAATTCACTGAGATGAGGCCGACGACCATTAATGCCCTATGAAGCAATTTCGTTTAAAAAACATAAAACGATAAGCCTGCAGATAATGCTACCAAGCAATGTGATTGCTTCCTCGAGATTCAGCATTCATCGAACATTAACGAAAAAGGTTAGCAATAAAACTAACAGGTGCTATACGTTGGTGGTGCACCATATCCACAGGAGGTAAATCTCGCCGACCCCATCGTCCGCCACACAAACGTATTCGACTGACGCAATCAGCTTTGGTTTTGATATTTGAGTGTAACAGTTGCGTGTTCGGAGATGAAAGTCAATTCACCGATTTTAAAGCTGATTCGGCAGCAAACGGCGCTTTGCGGAGCAATTCGTTTCGATAAATCGAATGTCACAAAGCGGCTAACAGAAGAGGATACGAAGGCGTCCAAACGACCGACCACAACACTCGGCAGCACAGGGGTGTAGCGCTTACGCTCAGCGCAAGGAGAGGCGTTCAGTGCTTACGTGTCAACGAGCAAAGGGCGGCGCCTACTTGCAGAAAACTTCACCAAGCACCTCCTCTCATTAATAACCTTTATTGCTTAAATTCCATCTTCCAAAATTTTTCTCTCTCCAACGCTTATAAGATCTATTTTTACATTCACCTGCCGGATTACTTTAAATCGACTTCCCCACACTGTTTAGAAGCAAGATGGTTTAGTAGGCGAAGAAACCAACAAACTGAAAATGAAGAAAAAAACAAAGACCATAAAAGGGAGAGAAGCTAACGATATTTTGAAACAATAAAAAAAGCTAAACTCTGGAAAACAAATGAAACAAAAGCAATCTGAAAGTGATGCAGCATCAATCGCATAAAAGAGTTTGAATGAAAAGCCTATCTGAGCCTATTCTGCTGCAGAAGCGGCTTAAAGCTGCAGCAACTGTACAAGAATGGCTGTGGGGAACACAACTGGCTTAGTGCGCCAATTCACAACTCGACATTGTTGCTCTAATATTACTCAACAGGTGAGAGCAAAACATTTCTGTTTTAAGCAGTCGACGATGGCGAACTTTGATGTCAGATGTTCCTAATCGCTACCGCCACGAGCATATGTGCCCTAGACTCCTTTAACAACTACATCGAAACTTTATTTAACTGCTACCTAATAGCGATGTAACAAAAGCATATTACGATTTCTCATGCCTAAGATTTTTTAGATGCCCTCAGATGATGGGTAGGGATAAAAGTGTCTCCGTGACCGACATTCGAAGAAACGTTGTTTGGCTTGTGGGAAGCAGGAAATCCGCTGACTCATAAAACCCCACTTCAATTTCTTCGTCCGTTGTGATAGGTCATATTTGTTGCGAATAATTTTTACAGGCAAAAACAGTCTCAAACAAGAGCAACGGAACGCTGCTGTTACTATCTCGCCCTGCTCCAGTCTCAGCCACTAAAAAAAGTTGGCCTGTATCAACTTGAACGGACGGATGCTTGCACATTGCGTGGGCGGTATATACGGAGAGATGAACACTATATTGGTGATATGGATCGAGTGTTGCACGGAAGAACTCACTTAGGCGTATGTTCAAGGTGAGAAAATAGCAAGCCAGCACCGCTGTCAACAAAAGCACACGAATGGATGATCCAACAAGCGGAAAAGCGAGAAAATAAATGCGAAGGGACAGTTGGTGAACAGCTAATAGTATAGTGTTACCGTTCAAGAATGGCGCATTAACAATTAACGGCACCTGCTGCACTACTTTATCTGCCACTATCCACATCTGATAAAGGAGGCGCCTCACCAATTCTATCTAACGCTGCGCTAAAACTGCCCGCAAAGCATTATTATTCATCGTGCGGGCGTTCTCATCATAAACATACTCGACCCAGCACATTGTTTAATCTGTTCCGTTGGTTCGCACAATTTTATAAATCGTCCAGCTCGATGGTCAGGACGGCTGTAAAATCTGTTGCGCCCTACTTCTAACTCGACTTGGCAAATTTTACTATTTGGCTAGCAGTTTGCTTTCAGGTACTTGAGTAAACCTGGTTAAATTGCCAAATAAGAACACGGCCACAGGATCTATATCACAACGTGCAAGCAAATAGCAGAATTGATTCATTTTGCGTTACCACGTTTGCAGTGTTTATTTTTTATGCTTTCTGCAGATGCCTCGGTTGCCATTCGTGCCCCATTTGTTATAGGAATCGGACAGTGTTCTCAAACATCCGCTCCACTGTTTCCTGCTTGAAGCAAAGCACATCTATAGACTATTACGCTACTGCGTCAGCAGTTACGAAGATCTTAGCCAGCCAGCGAAACTGCACAACCACTATCTCAGCAAGCTTCATTTCCTTCCAAAAAAATTCGTACGTCCCTATTATTGCGACAGAGATTAACAGCCGTCCTTTCGGGTGGATCCAGAACCAAGTTTTCATATACTTTCGCTTCAGCGTGGAAACAGATAGAAAACCGACTTGCAAAATCCCTTGGTTGGATTATAAAACTAAATGGTACGAATTTGCTGACGAGGACAGATAATTACACGATCGCGACGAGCGAATTATAAAACTCAGTTCAATGAACTTTGCAGGAATACTTTCGCTTCCTGTAATAATCAAAACAAGAAAACTGTTTCCATTCCAAAGCAACGGCATAAGATCCTTTCACTCTATGAAATAGAAAGTGATTGCTTTTATATATATATATATATATATATATATATATATATATATATATATATATATATATATATATATATATATATATATATATATATATATATATAGTAAATTCTTGAGTTTTACAAAGCAGCCTATAATCAATCAACCGCATTCATCGTTTCCTCAATAAAGTCATGGAATACGGTTTCATCGGGTTTCCAGACGGTGTCAACAGAATAATCGAAACCAAACGACTTTCTATCCTTACTTTCACAAGTTTGGTCTGTTTTGCCACCGAAGAATATAAACAGGTTGAATCGCCCTGCACACAATAATGCTATCATCAGCCCATTTACAGCATTCGTTCAAAATTAGCGTTAAACTTCCTGACAAAGTGGACACCGAATCCACGACTGTACTAGTAGAAGAGGATATGCACTCGACCGAGACATATAGCAGTTCCTAAATTTGAAAGGCGAATTTTCAACAGAAAACCTTTGTCAAAGAGGAGGCGAAAGTGTGAGAGAACAATTATAATCAGAACCTTAGAACACTCCATCCCAGTGGTCTAGCAGTGCAGCGGCACTCAGCTCTTCAGGCATATTCGTGCACACCTTATCAACATTCTACTCTATAAGTTAAGCTGCAATGCTTTGAAAATACTCTGCATGTAAAATGCAACCACAGTTCAAATAAGTCTACCGAGCAAGGCAAAAACTTTAATCGTGAAAACATCTAGCAACATGCCATACCCGAATACTGTGCAAAATGATAAAAGAAATATTCTCCCTGCAATTATCTTTTCTTCCCTCTGCATGATTAACCCACCATACCGTACGAAATAACACCGAACGATAATTTATCACACGATTCATGCGCTCTTTCACCACATATTCCCCACCATATTTACATATGATGCTAATCACCAGGCAAATACCGTCGAGAAAGGGCACAAGCAAACATAAGCGAATACTTGCGCCTCAGTCCCTACCTACGACAAAAAGTCTTGCTGAACAAAAATTATAGCGTGAACGGAATTAGGCAGCCAAGAACGAAGCAGAAAGCATACACAAAAAAATCTTTGATGAAGTCAAGCTATTCATCGCAAATTCTTTTTACGCAGATCGCAGAGATGCGAAACGCATAGCAAAGCAAATGGATGCATGACATGTGCAAAAACAGCAATCAAGGAACGATCGACAACGGACGAATTATGGCAATGAAACATTGCCACTTCGCTGCAACGCCGAACGGAATAGCTTGATCACCTTTGATGACAGCCGAAACGTGCACATAATTGTGCAATTTGCAACCACTTCATTGAAGAAGTGTGCTAACTACCAGCTTCAACACCGTTTTTTGCAGCGGCCGTGCAACGTGCACCGCCGACAGGGCAGTCTTTGCTGGCAGCGTCACAACAGTTCCACATTATATGACAAAAATCAGCAAAGTTAATGCGATGTGCATTCTTCCATTAACTAACTTAAACAACGACTACCAGTATTAGGTACAAGATGAAACGATTAATGATGAAACCACTTCTATTTTACGAACTGATGGATTCATACAGAGATAGGTTGAATTCATCCCAGTCGAAAATATTCCGCTGATTGATCACAAAGAAAATTTCAGTCGAACCATTCCCCGGCTTAGCAAATGGATAGTTGATAACAGGTAAGTTGCACATGTGTAGTTGCTTACAGCTCGAGAACAGTTATTATGGGTTCAAGGAAATGGTTTCAGAACCGCAGGTAGCATTTTTTCAAAACTTTATAAACGAAAGCCGATCGAAACTCATGAGGATAAATTTGCCTGGGCGAAAATGTTTTGGGGCCAAAAGCACAAATGCAAGACCCCAGGCCCGGACGGTGAAAGTTCGAATGGCTCTGATTTAACAACTGTAAGATTGGTAACAACAGAAAAAAAAAACTTAATTTCTTCTAGCTTCAAGAGTTACAAATGAAACCTACGAAACTTGTCTGACTTCGTAGATGGCAACCATTTATAAGACCTAATTCACAATGCGGAGTTGCTGTGGCCTCATGGGCCAAAACAGAAAACCTTCGATCCTCGAGATACTGAACATAGGAGATCTGATTCACCATCTTGTATTAGCTGATACAGACCGACACAGCTGAGTTTACTCGTACACAGTTGTTTTGCAGTTAAGAATCTCAAATGAAAAATTATTGAGTGTCAGAATGCATTAACTGAATTATTAACCGAGAATTTGGTTAGAACTGACAAGCAGAAGTTTTGGATTAGGCGATACCAATGTCAAACCGAGGATTACAAACAAAATTTCATGGTTGGTATAACTAATCAAACATCAACCAATACAATATTCGGGTTCGATCACGAAAAACAGAGCTTTGTCGGGCTCAGGATAGTGCCTGCCAACTTCAGGTCTCCAGCCCAGCTCTGAAAAAAGAATTCTGGGTTATCAAGTGACCTCATGAAGATAATCGGAATTCCCTTAGTTCAAAGAACCCACCTATCAAACTCTGCGGTTTCATGCTTCCTGAAATCTGCTGTGACAGTCTTTCCGGATGGATCACACAGAAAGATGGAGCATCGCCATAACACGTTTTGTACTGCATTAATAAAGCGCATGCTCGCTTCCATCAAACAAACAAATTAATGTTGCTACCGCCACACGACAATCGAGGATATCAGCCATCTATCCCACCGAACTGCACAGCTTGTAACAGCCATCATAAAGCACCACCAAAATGGATGTCATTAGTAGAACCTGATCAGAAAGCACGCATCATCGTCGGACAGCGTTTCAAGAAGTGATACCGCACTTCATTTTCAACGAGTACACAATTTGCAACAAGAGTGGAAGATGTCCGGACTGTAACGAGTGCAATTTTCGAAAGCTTCTGCGCGCAAGGGGTTCTGATATGCCGAATTCACGGCGGAATTTTTGGTAGCCTTATGAATGGAAACCTCTTATTTCCTTGAATTTCCCTGATATCTGTTAAGGCGACGTTTTGTCGAGGACTCCAGCAACTACAGAGTGTGCATAAGAACACCCTTAGGTGCATCATCTCAATGAACAATGAGTGGATAAAATGGCCGCTAAAGAATGCGGTTCAAATGCAAGAGGAAAAAATAAAAATTCGTATGCACCTGCACAGATCACTGAGCACTGATAAAATATACAGCATAATATTCAGAAAAAACTGCACCAAAACTGCTAGGTGCCTTTCTTTAGCTAATGTTAGGTAGGTACTTATTTCTGTCACACTATCACCTTTATAAACTCAGGTGAACATTCCCAGCTGCAAAGGTTCGTTAATCACAATCACACCTAACCATCTGTATCCAAAAACGTCAAGTCGGCAAACACCACCTGCTGCCACGACTGTGAATAAGTCCACAGGTTCGCTACTGCGTTAAAAGATTTTATATATTCCTCAGAACAATAAATTGTAAAACCTCATCCAGTACCTAAGAAGATAAGTCCTCTAGTGTTACTGTAGAAATCATACCTGCCTATTCCAACAAAAAGAAGCCACCATACCTGATAACCGAAGATCGCGGAAATGCCGCTCCAATGGCCCCATTACACCTTCTGTGTTGAAAAACTCTCCGAGATCCCTGAAGTCCTTCGATCAATTCATCCTCTGACACTGGCGCAAAACAAAATAACTGTATAGTATTATCTGCACACCGAAGAACCATTCACAAGCACAAAACTAAACGAGGAGAAAAAAAGGTACGCGCTCCTGCCGTCCCGATCTTTAGACCTAGAACCTTCATGGACCGCCAACAAACAGAAAGCACGCACAATAATGTCAGTCACATTTCAATCGAGTCCGTCCCTTGTATGAAACCTTTAAAAGCAATCGACCTCAAGTCATATCGATGCAATACGCCCCTTCATACGTTTTACATCCTTCAAAATCAACATTTACTTCGAAGTTCACAGCGGGCTATGCAATATTTGATCACTGCAGATTTAGTGGTTGCTGTACTGCAACGGCAGAGAAGTCAAATGGGGCACAAACATACCAAGAGATACAACATCGCCGTAATGCCTTTTTAATGCGAACTTACAAAAGTGGATGAAAACCCCACTGAAAATCCCACAAGATAACCTTTTTGGGGACACAGTGTAACAGGAGGGAGTGTTTCACTGCAAATATCAGCTGTAATAGTCCAAGTTTCGGTCACTGCCCTCTCTTGCCAAGACTTTGTCACCGTAATGGCCATCTGCAAAACTGCAATCCATTTGCACCCTTTTCCTTGTCTTCCTTTGACAGATCATCTACTGACAGAAGATGTTAGTACAGTGGTTGTGCAAATTTTCGCAAATATGTGTATCGCGTAGTCCCATGGTTCTACTTTTAATGCCCATCTATGCTGTACTGCTTTAATGTTAACTCTGTAATCCCATTCTTTTTTCAGACATCCGCAGATGTTTCAAAAAATGCATGAAGTGCGTTCTTTGATCATATCGACTTAGTGTTTGCCTGGCTGAATTGACACGTATCCTAGCCAAAATTACTGAAGCTCTAATTCACTCCAACTAATTCTTGATAAAGGTGGGATAAGTGAAACTTCAAAAGTTAATGAAAAGCTTGCTTTGTCGAGGCATCCGGTGACAGTGTGCCGCCCCCACTAGCTGCAGTAGCGGCTGGCTGAACAGACGCTGATTGTAGGCCCGTGAATGCAGATGTGGAGGAAGAAGCATTGAGCACATCCAATGGTCCCACCTTTCCATTCCGCACATCCTCTCCTTCCCGCCCCATGAAGTTCGGCGAGGGCGAGAACCTGAATATACACAACTTAATGAGCCACCAAATTGTAGTGGGCTATTCGATCACCGCTGCCCTCTCCTATGTCAGTTCAACAGATCAGAGCATTCGAAGTGGAACTGACAAGGAGCGCAATGTTGCCCCTGGCTGCTTTTTTAAATATATCGACAGCAAATAAAGAAAGCTGATTTATGGACCTTTGCAAGTTGGCCGGTGCTCTCCGAGAAGGCACGTTCTATTCAAGACGATCGAGATTCAGGAGGGATTTCTATTTATAAAATACGGTGCCTTCTTTGCAGCGGCCCCATTAACCATGAAGTGGTTAAAGAAAGTCATGTTTCAAAGTTTGACAAATTCCGCCAGCAAAATGTGCAGAAGATACCAAGATAATGTAATATTGCGCCACGACTCCGTGCACTAGACTATTATGAAACAACTCAAGATTTAAAAGTTCACCCGTAATTATTCGTCTGAAGTGGTGAAATTAGCTCTTCCCACTCGCTTGAAGAGCTTACACACGCGTTCCCAAGGAACGGATTCTTCGAATGGTCGGAAAGACCAGACGAGGAGGGTTCCGAGAGACCTCCCACGTCGTCTAGACAATTTGACTCGACCGCCGTGCTCGAACTCTATAAACAAAAATTATACAGCAACCACTGTTTCACTACTCTAATTCAGACATTTGTGTTCAACTTCTTCCTTCACTCCTTGCACTGTAAAGCAGAAAAGACGGCGCAGCTCCACAAACCCTTAGCAGCTTTGGATTTGAGTGCGTCGAACAACGGAACTCATTTATTTACCATGCCAGTATCGGAAAAATGGCACGAAGTCCATAAAAAGGTTAAGGTGGCTGTTATGAAAAAACTCACAGGTCAAGACGTTTTCGCGACAGCAACAAATACAGAAAGATAAAATCATTACAAACGAAGACAACAGCAGAATAGCGACTCATGCAAAGGAACATCGCTCACACTGTTATCGGTCGAAAATACAGTAAACTAGCTCAGTAAGGAGACGACCACTGCAAACGTCGAACAACGGGCATCACAAGACTGTCTGCTAAAAAAATTCACTGAGAAACTTTCGACTTGGAAGAAACCATGCTGTGGTGCTGAAAAAGGTTGAGAGGGGCTAGGTCCAGTTACCGCTTCACCTGAGGATGAAAAAAGTGATTCAGGAGCAGGGAAACGCGCTGACAATGGATTCGCGCTGCAAATCTGATACTAAACGAAGTGTAATCTTTAGAAGGAAGCGTTCCCAAGTGTAAAAAGCGTCGAAATCAATTTTCCTTAAAACAAGCGTTGCAGAGGAAATATCAAACAAAAAACATGTTTCAAATGAACATTGAATCCGAACCAGAGAAGTATCAAGAGTAGCGAAAGCAACGGTCCCTACGCGGAAAAAATGATCGCCATAGCTGTCCTTTCCATAACAATGAGTACCTTGGAAAATATGGACTACGATCAAAACTGCTAACATCAAATTATATGACAAAATGCGGAAGCCGATTTCGGAGGCAAAACAACGTATGCAACAAAAATTACACATATAAACTGCTTCTTTAGGTCACTCAATGAAACAATAATGAAAGACCACAAAATAGACAAGAAACTAACCAAACATAAGGACATCAGAGATGACGTCTGCTCATGGTAAAACAATTAACACTGGACAGAATCCTGGCGCAATAAAGAAGACAGGACTGCAATAAGTTCTGTAAGGATGGTACCGGATGTGCACCGAGCAGGTGCATGCGACAGCAATATTTAGATGGATGAATGGCGTACAACTCCCTTAGATGGGTGCAGGGAAGAGGAGGAGGTTGTGAACATACCTCACAGATATCCACAAGAGGTCAGAGTTCAAAAAAAAGAGGAATAAACGAAAAGGAGCAAAAGAAATGAATGCAGCGTACTGCTTAAGAATAAATTAGACTTAAATTTTGAGAAGCGGTCAAAACCACTCCTAAATATGTTGTAGTGCATTGTTAGATCGATAAGATAAGAAATATTCATGCACAAATAATCTCAAATAAGGAAGTAATATAATGCACAAATTATCTATAATAAAGCTGTTTCGCTGTAGCCCCCGATATGGGATCACTCCGATGTACCGAAAGGTGACCTGGAAGGATCGGAAGCAAGAACGCGCTGCACTCTATTTATTATGCATCTATAAGTTTTTTTGAACAATTTCAAATGCAGAGAGTACACCTGACATAAAGGTGATCGGATAATACAGAGGAATGCTTCCGTCACTTCCAACAACACCAACTCCAACAACCTGGACAAAAATCCTTTCCATTATTTTGGCGCGTTAGGAGAGGACTGTTTAGTAACAGATAAAAACTTGAGAATGGCTTAAAGCTCTGTGTCTCGTCGATGTGGATCTATTAAAGAATTTCAATGTAGATTAGATTAGAAAACAAAAGCTACCTGAGATAGCTTCAGCACAATACCGAATATGGGCCTTCGGAAACCTATTCAGTTCATATTATATACTTTATCCCTTTCGAGAAAAAAACATGCTAATTTCGGCTATGCTAAAAAGCGCAGAGTTGGGAAACTTATGTCGTTGAAAGAAATACAAAAAACGAATTATTTTGCGAGTTAAGATGAAGATATGACCGAAAACAAGAAAACAAATTTTGCAGCATGATTTCTACCAGTTCACTGCACTTGTCTTGAGGTCATTCAAGTCGGGACAAGAAGAAATCTGCTTCGATTGCAAGCTGAAAAAAGCTTACATTAAGGAATCAGTTGTACGAATCAGTGGATTGTTAGAAGGATTTTTTTAAGTGATGAAACGCGAAGAAACCTTTATCCTCGCAGGAAGTGCATCGATGATTTGTTGCGCTAAACTGGCCATTCGTGCACGAGCCCCTTCGCTTGCCGCGTTATCGTTGCTGAAAACGTCGTCCTCACAACTTTTAGGGATGTACAAAAAAAATAGACAGAAATCTCTTAAAGAAAGAACTGCTTACTGTCTGCTATTACATTCGCTTAAACAAAAGCTTTCCTATTGATTGGATATACATCACGCCAGCTGGAGAAGTCGGAAAATAAAAAAAAAATTAACGGTTGGAAGTGGAGAAAAGGGTGAGCAATTCGGGATGAAGCGAGCAACTGATTTTCGTTAGAACGTTGGTGCTCAGTGGCTTTTCGAATAGTGAAGTGTAGTAACAGTGGAATTGTAACCATTTCCACAGATGATTCTTGAGGGAGATTTCATGAAAGTGCAAAAAGTCAACTTGAAGAACGATACACGTAACATTTTGAAAAGATGCACTTCGAACATTTATTGTAAGCAAACGTCTTGCATGCTATTTTAATCGCAAAAATGCGCAAAAAATGAACACATTTTTACGCCATTTAAAATCAGACGGAAAAAAGAGGATGGAAGGAATAAAAACAAATTAAGCTCGAAATCAGCTATCCAATGACTGCAAGTGAGCGACAAAGTTTATAAAAAGCTATCAGAAAAACCTCTCAAGAGCATTCCACATGCCGGCAGTAGTAGGCGAATCGGGGATATGAACATCCATCGACAACGGACCCTCCATCCAACTGCTACCTTCTGAGCTCATCTGACAATCAGAACTGCATCCCATTACTGCATCATTGGACAAGAGCATGTTATGTTCCAGCCATGCCACATGCAAACAAAAATGACTATCAGGGCCATAACTCTTCATCAAGCAAGCCATTTCAAGCTAAGAACGCTCGGACCCAAAACTGCATGAAAAATTTGTAGGCGAAGCCCCTCACTGTTTTTTGTTCTAACACATGCCTCTAAAGTGCCCAGGTTGTTTAACGGAAAACCCCAGCCAGAATCCTACATGCGATGAATGCTGCGCAACCCTAACAATCGTGCAACTCGACGAATTTGTGTCCCTCCTATTAGAAGCATTTGTTGAAAGCAAACACTTTTCCACTGCAATCATCGAATTCCGGCATATTCACAAATGGTGGGCTTTCACGCAGCCGAGGTACATAAAATATTCATTCAAGCGAATGAAAGACGCTTTCTGTGGCTCGTTGAATCTGCTTGACACAGGTGTAATGAGTGGTTTTCTGTATGACGATTTGCTGCCTAAGAATCCACTCCCTCAACGACGGTGTGCTGTTAGCCACTTCTGACTTCTCCCCTTTCGCCAGTTTCCAAAGCAACGTACGTATTTTCGAGTCAAGCTTCTTAATCTTTATACTTTTAAGAACGCTCACCTCCCACTCACGAATTCTGCCATTTTCCCCTATAACAATGGCTTTTTACTCATTTCTGACTCTTTCTTTCTCTTTTTCAAATTTAAGTAGTTTTATTCAAAAATTCCGCTCAAAATGTTCAAAAATGTCTGCATTCAAACAAACCCACTTGTTCGAATTCTTCTTCATCTCTCTCTTAAGTTATACTCATTCAGAATACCATTTGTTCTCATATCACCTCTCAAGGAACTTGCACCAGTCGTTTAACATCGAATCCTCTAGGCCACTCTCCGGAAGTCGATAATCGAATCTTCACTGATGCAAGCCAGCTCTTTCCCACAATATTCATTCACCCACTCACTCTCACTGATCTTAACGAATGCGTCAACGCTTGTCAAATGTACTGCAGTCACTAGACGAAAAAGTGGGAATGCTTCTGGATGGATAAAGTGTTGGCCTGCTATAGAGTTCCTCTCAAGAGCAACAATGTGCTCTCCTTTTCTGCATATCCATTCATCATTCCCATTTATACCCACAACGAAAGGTACGTGTTATTATTTAATCACGATTTCCGCAATCGTTGACGTCGACAAAGCTCATATCCTGCGAAATCCACTCCCATGCTTTTTTAGCCAGTGTTGACAGAACAATGTCCCTGTTTAGATTCGTTTAGGCTCGCTGAAATGCATAAGTGACACAGACAGAAAACACTCGAATTGCTGCGGTTGGATCGTTAACGATTAGGGTGTTCTGTTGTTCCCTCAATGCGTTCATCTATCTTCAGCATCATTTTCTGCATGTGTACCGTGGTATATGATCTCGATTTGCCCTCATCTACGTTACCATCGATAAAGCACATCGGGAGATAATTTGCAGCAAAAATTGTGGATGGAAACGTTAATATGAGCTTACTTTCCTATCAATTTTGGAAGGTGCCACATTGCAGCTAATCACAAGAAAGCAGCCAAGGTGGTGACGGTGATAGGTGAGGGCGGGAATGAGGGACAAGTATGCTAAAGAAGAGAGCCACAGTATTCCTCTGCAACGAATGAGAAATTCAGAGGGACTCTTAGGCATTACAGTACGTTACCCATCGAGAAACATTCCTACTATATTTCGTCAATGACATCAGTGACCACAGCAGCGTACTTCGCAAGCACTGACGAATTCGCAAAGATCGAAAGTGGATTCGCATTTTAGCTAGAGCGATCATCCACGGCACATTAAAAATACTCATTTCAGATTCCCTCAGCTGTCCACAACTCCCTCTGAAACTGACTAATCAACCTGAAGGTTGGTAAATGAACCTCACCAAAGATCTAGATTAAAGCTGTCGGGCTTCGCAACATCAACTGCACTGGAAAATCGATAGAATCCATGACGAGCGCAGCATAATGACAATAAAATGCAAAACCTTTCAAGAATTGACAGTGTGATACCTTTTTTCGATGTGCTTTCCTACTCATCAGTCAACAAATTCTCACGCTGCCAAAGCGTGATTCTATAAAAACACTGAAACAATAGAAAGAATAATCCTTACGTGATGATGGTCGTCTGAGCTTTGCGATGATCCGTTTTGATGAGCCGAATCGACATCTGAGAGGTCGCTACTCTGATTTATGGATTTATCTGGCGAACACCTATCCTATAAACTGCTTCGATTCGCACGTAAAACACACAGCGAGTAAGGAAAGGAGGTCACTTAAATAAAAGTGAAGAACAATCTGTCAGTACTGCACCACAATGACGAAACTCTGCCGATCGATGTACTGTTCCCCTAATTGCTTGCATTAATGAGATGAGCAGCAAATAAACGAACGCCTCACTGAATAGAGACGATCGAGTGATTGGGCGATGAGATAGCAATGACGTGCCAAATAACAAAGAGCACGGTTCCGACTGGGCGATGTTTTTGCTAGCAAGTTGGAAGAATAAACATCAGCTAGAAAGAAGTCAAGCAAAGAGGAACCTGTGTTTGCACGAGGCAGGATGATGTGAGTGAAGAACCGTATGCCAACCTTTGCTCGTCGGTCACCGTTTCACCGTTGGTCATTACCCACAACGCAGTGGAATTCACCGATTCCTTCGTTAGTGGAGATCGCTCCTCGTTCGCTTAAATAACGCTCACAAATGAACGAGGATAGATGTATAAGCTGATGCCATCTATCACGTTTATGATGGCGTTCAATTTTTTAGAGATATAGTCATAGCGATGTGGCCATAAACGTGGATGATTCAAATTTATTTACGCAAATCCGAGGAAACATTACCACGAATGTGGATAGAGCCGGAAATCAATATGAAATTATTACACTATCCAGCTGGCACATGACAACGTCACTTCTTAAGTTCACGCGGTTGTGCCTATGCGAAAATCCACCTCTCCAATATCTCTGTATCAGAGATTTGAGGCAAAGCATTCGGGTCCACATTCCCATTTGCTGGGTAAGAAAGAGGCAAGAAAGGGAGCATAAGCGATGCATGGTAAAGCGTTTCGTTGTGCACACTAGGCTCGCTTCGACTGTGTTCTCTTGCTATCGTTTTTATGACAGTCGAAAATGTAACGCTGTGAATCCTACAGCTCTAATATATTTACTCGAAGATATCGTTCTGATATACTTTAATGAGCGGAAACCTAGAAATCGAAATCGACCCCGTAATGTCGATTGAGAACCTGCGTGGAATCAATCATAAGAACGTAACGCCACATCAATGGTCCTTTGAATACTATGTGAAGCCTGTGCTCATTTATGCACTGCCCCTGTCTAGTACATTCCATGCCAGCTTCCTTTGAAAGAGTCCTAGACGCGATCTACATAGACTGTTGTGCATCCCCACTCTTAAACACTGCGAATTGGTATTTTGGCTGAGGCAGTCGTTATGACGTACGTGCCATAACTCATCTCACACAGTCGTCACTAGAATATTTCACTCCCATGTATTCAAAAAATTGTTTCCTTATTATATTTCACAAAGGCTGTCCAACCATCCAACTTCAATGAAGCCTGAAAGCCTGCCGGTCCCAGTGAAACGAACAGCACTCATGATGACCGAAAAACTGAGCCTTACGCGGTGGTGGCATGTACTTTCGTACAACAGTTCAATATTTACAAAAGACGACGCCCGCAATCACATTGTGAAAATATTCGTGAATGGAAGTCCCTCCTCGACTTGCACCTTACGATTAATTTTTATGCCAAACATTACATTCTGGCAAAAGTTAAGGGATTTTAAAATTTTGGGCAACATTCCAAAGATGCGGTGCTGCCTAACCACATCAATGAAAGCCTCTACAAAGTTACTCAGAGTGAATATGGACATCTGAGGCTCTCTCTACGCGCATACCTCATCAATTCCAGCAAGAAAAAGAATAAGTGAATTTTAAAAAAGTAGGACGATCATCAGAATCCTGAACACTGAACATGGAAGACTCTCTTCGAAACAAGGGACAAGCAACTTATACAAATGGGATACCTGAAGACCATCATGACTTTGCCGCAAGAAATCTAATGACAAAAAGTTAGCAGCGATCGACGCAAAAACACGAAAGCAACTTGAAAGGCTCTGCTGCTTTGAAAAACTGCGTAGACACGACCCTCAAAATTAATGAAACAATGCGGAAAATACCGCACTGAAAAGTTACAAGTGCACTCACATTAAAGGTGCTTCTTAAACGGGTGACTCCGTTTGGCCAAAAACAGCACAAAGTTCCAAAAAAGAGCTACGCATAAACGTACCTTTAGCGTTACGCTGTCGCACCGCTTCAACGCTTTGTGCAACCGTACTTGCAACATGTGGATTTTGAGACTTCAGCATTAAATCTTGTGGCGTCTCACCACGATCATCAAGTACATCGATAGCGCTAGGACAGTGTGAGATCAATGCCTGGATACTGAATAGATTGGCGTGCGAGATGGCCAAGTGAAGCGGTGTTCGACCTTCTGAATCACGTGCAACCACATCGAAATCGCGCAGATAAAATCGAGACGAGATCTCCGATCTAAACTTGTCGATTCTGTGAACAAAATCATATTACATGCTAAGCAAAATGCGAAAATCGTCTTTTCGCTAAGAAACACTGAAACGTATAAATCCAACAAAACATAATGGAGCCTTGGGTGCGCCGCAATCAGAAATTAATGAAAAATCACAAAACACTCAGCTGTAAATGAGCATACAAACCTCCACTGGAGGATTAGACGAATAGTGCGATGAAAGTTGAGCACTGCGCAAAGGTGAAGAAGCGAATTGCCGCTGTGATCAGGTGGTGGTGCCGCAAGCAGACTATAATTTAATGGGTACTTCATCATTTCGTTGCACATCTCCAGAACAACTGTCTCCGTATCCGTTTCCGGCAGTTCACGCATCTTAACAGATAAATTCACACTAAGAACAACACAAAACAACTGGAACTACTCTCAGGTCGGGGCACTCTTGTGTGAACCATACTTCAAACCTTCCGGATTACTCATAGTATCGAAGCTAACTTCGCAACGCTTCATTGTTGCAGTTAAAAATCGTAACAAAAGGAAGGAACTACTTGAACAATGTGCTTAAGAAGAACTGGACGAGAGAAATGATTCAGAATGCTAAAAGAAAGAACAAGCTTAACAAAAGTTGCCAGTAAATTGGCACCATAGCCATATAAACAAAGAATTACGCAGCTTTGCATTCTTATTCAAAGACCTACAAAGTACTCCACTCAGAAGAAGCCACAGCTAAGCGACAAAAACGTTCGCAAATGTACCTTAACATCAAGAAAAAGTAGTGCCTCGAAAAGAGTGTTTACGATGGCGGTCAAAACTTACACAATCGACTCCCTCAGTGAGTAGGCAAGAGTGAACGAAAGAGAGCCGCTGAGCAAGCTCGGCAAGCGCAGGACTACGACCACCTGCTGCACTCATGTCGAAATATTCAAATTGCACTGCATGCGAAACCAACGAACCATCGCAGTAAACTTCCAACTTTACGACACCACTATTATGAGCTGTAAATATTCACAAGAAAATACTTCTACCAACGAACCATCGGAGAAAAGCCCCAAAAGTAAAAAAGTAACAATATGAGAAAGACAAATAAGGCACTAACCAATCTAAAATGAAAATTGGCGTAACCAATCTAAAATGAAAACATAACATCCGGCCGCTAACTTTTGAGAAACCTTACGGCCCTCTTCTCCATCACCTCAAACGCATCAAACGATTTCAGTTAGCGCGATTCATATAGGCCTTGAACCTCCTATAAAAACTAACTTGAGAGTTCTCCATCCTTGCGTGCATTAAAACTTTTCAGCTAATGAAGGTTATATAGGTAAAGAATATGATACATGGGCACCAACTTGAAACTATTTCAAGACCCTTCCTCCCTATGTGCACCAGAAAATTTCACCGGACAGGATTCATAAGGGGGAAGGAGGTGATTCCTTTCAGAAAAGACTCTTCTTGTAATGCAGAACTTGAAAATATAGGCTCGAAGACACTGTTAGATAAAGTTCTTCCTCTATGTGCACCTCACACGATGAGAAGAAAATTGAAGATGCTGACTCGCAATTAAGCAGACCAAGCTTCCAGCATGCATATTTTTTACCTGTATAGTTTTGAAAGGCGTCATCTTTTTATGAAATTGGGCTATGGTTATCTTATAGCGATATCCTACCTATGACCTGTTTCGACTACTTGCCCGAGTGCATCATAAAGAAGAATGACATCATTTTTTAATGTAAAAGCTCGAAAGATGCGTACGAGGGGCAAAGCACCGAAGCACCCCAGCGTGGAAAAGAGTTGCAGGCACCTGTCGGTCACCGAACATAACCGTATAATCGTGTCCACGGAGGTACCATCCGCCTACTATTAGAACCTTCGTGCCACCCTGTAAACAGAAGAAATGCCTTGAAAGAAACGGCAAAACAAGATAGAAATAAAGTTTTTCCCCGATAATAAGAACACCTCCCACACCGGTCGACGACCGATGAAAACAACGGCCGCAGACGGTTTCGAAGCGCTGACCTTCGGCTTACGGGGATGACACTCCGTATAGAGCATGGCGCATCATGACCATCTGTACATGTATGTATGTGAGTGTCTATCAAGTGTTTTAAAAGGAAACCGCTGAGGTTTTCAAAAAATTGACTTGCATATTAAAACATTAAAAAGAATTTGCTCGTTTCAGTCTTCTAAGGATGTGCACGAGACCCCACTCTCCACCAGCACCGTTAGACCTCTACCTTCGCCTCCCAGTCCCCTTTCCTTTAAAAAAAACCATCATCGCCACTGATTACTGCAAGAATAAAATCCGCTCAGAGTTATTTGAAGGCAATATTAAGAAATAAATGCAAAATTTATTACTTTTAGAGGGGACCGATCCGGAGACAGATCAGCAATTTCAATAAGTGGCGCAGAACATGCAGCGCCTGGTTGGGAAGTACTCGTCGTCTGCGGTACAACCGCATGAATGTCGCACGCAGAACACCCTGAGCTTGCCTGTAACCATAACCACTAATGCACATTTCCATCTCAGAGATGTCAGCTGCACTGCTATGGGCCAATTTCACCTCGACCTATAGAAAAAATTTTCCAAGTGATAAACCTTGAAATTGTCCTTTGAAATAACAGCCCAGTCAACAATATTGTTCAGTGATAGTTCCCACCAATTGGTGCACTTCTCTGACCGGACCACGACAATAAAAGAACCCCGAATTTCATTAAAAACAACCGTATCTGACTAAAAACGCGCTTGATTAAACACGCACAAGATCGTGAGGTGTAAAACTGACAACATACCGAATCTGGTTCGATAACAGTGGCCGGAGACTTCGACAAACCGTTCGTCTCGCAGTGACACACAACGTTGCCATATTCGTTTGGCATACTCGCCATCTTTTCGGTGCCTACCAATGAAGAGTCACTTTCTGCTGCATAGTTGGTCAACAGAGCACCTAACAAATACGATTATTAGTAATCGAGGTGAAAAAGTGAAATATGATACATGGACTCAAGAGAAGTTCATCGCAGTAGGCATTAATCGCCGCTTGAAACAGCGAGGGAAAGGCGAGTGTTTTGAGATCAGGTTGCCACGATGAGCTCTTCTTTTATGTCATAAACGACAAAAAAGACTCCAGCCCATCGCCACAACCAACCCGATAAGTGTGTATTTTACTGGCGAGTTAATCTGCTTAAATGATGCATTCAGGGATTACATACCAGTGAATTGCTGGTCGAGGGTGTCGCTGAACGCAGACGGCTGTCGCCTTATAGCCACAGATGTAACACCACGTCGAAACATCCCGCTGCAGCTACTACTTCGCTCGACGGGAAAATGTTCTGGCAGTGAGCTCTGCGATGAGTCGCCCAAATGAACCGCCTCCATGCCACCTAATCCGCAATCGCCCACGCATCTCACCTGAAATATTAAAAAGTGCTGTATAAAACCACCTTCAATATCAAAGCGGTGTCAACCGCTACGCTATAATTTAATTATGAGAGCAAAACCACTAAATTCTACCACCATTAACATTAGCTGACTAACTAAGCACATTTTGAACGACACCTCGAGTTTCGGCGACAAGCTCCGTCCCCTTCCTTTCCTTACTATTTTCCCTCAACGTTTTAAGCGTCTGCCCTACTTCAGTGGTGCGCATTTCAGCATGCTGCAACAGTAGAGAGATAACGCGGCCTCATTTCTTTTAAAACATAACACTTCTGCATATTCTTCAATATGTAATATTGCAGTAAAAATAACTCATCAATAACAAAAGCACTGCATACGTGAAGAAAAGATGTGAGATTGCACAGCACCAATCTCCACCGCAACGGAGTGCAAATACTTCCTTTAAATAAAAAAAAAATGTCACTACGAACGGCTATCAAAAAATGCCACTCAGTATCTGAGTATGAATTTCTGACAAAGGACACCGCAGCTATAATGAAAAAAAATAAATAAAATAAGGGCGATACAGTCATTCGGCTGGAGCGATCTCGTTCCAATCTCTTCGCCCGAAAAAAAGAAGACAGCACTTCTGCCATGACTTAGTCCAAACTGATTACCGTTAGGGTAGAAAACAACGCAATTGCATCACTGTGCAAACGTTTTTTCAAAGTTTTAGCGTTGTTTTTCAAATGTCTTTAACTCACTTCACAACCAACAGAGCAAATCTCTGAACTGATATTACTTTTTGGGATACTCAAAATAGTGAAAAGTGGTGGTTCATTGCTTACAAGCTAGAAAGATATTTGCAACCCAAATCAAACAGCGCACTCTCCCTCCTCCTCCTCCTCCTTTCCCAGGAAGAACGAGCTTCAGAGCGAGCCTTATCAAAACGATGTTCTAAAACTTGAGCAACAATACACAAGAAACGAAATGAGACCTGATGATGACAGCCGTGTCGGAAGGAGATGGCAGGTGGAAACGAGTGTGCCGTATTCAGGACGGCAAATACGTCCTCCAGAAGTGAAGAAATCTCAGCGGGATGCATTGAATAACACACTGAAATATGCAACATATCAAGACCCATGGAGAAATTTTCAAAAGTGGTGATGGCTGAGAGTGACAAGCACTTTCATCCCTCAAAGTGATTCAGGTCTCTCCTCTCGCTTCTTTTGTGGAAACATTTTTACAACCTAACAACGCGCTTCAAAACATTGAGGTAAACGTCGTAGCGGCACTGATTCCGGCATAAACGAAGAGTCGAACAAAATCTTTGAGCAAGGAGAACGAAATGAGCCAAAAAACTATTTAAAGTGGCGAAATGAGCCTGGATTTATTGAAGTCAAAATCTTGAAGACAACGATAGCAGAGAGAGCTGGAAATTTTCCGAGCCAAGCACGTGCAATTTCAAGAGTAAGGATGGCAAAGTGAGCAGAAATTTTTGAAGTTATAACCGAAAATTTCGGGGAACAAGGCAAGTGGGGTTAACTAAGAATTTTTTTGATCACTGGACATGCCTTTCAAAATTACGGTTGATATGGAATGACGATTCGCCCGCAACTCACAGAATTCACATTGCAGTAAAAGAGGTCTTGGTAACTACTATTCAGTAATCGATGGCCACAAGAGATTGCCGTTACTGCTAGGCAGATACTATCACATAATTCTTTTCACGTGGAGGTTTCGCTGTAGCTTTGTCTATAACGAAATCTCAAACAGCCTTTTTTTCATGCGGCTATCACTGTCGGCCAGAAATGGCTGTGAACAAGAAGGAAGCCTTTTTGTTTTTCCCGTATAGGTAGGATGAAGGAGACTGCGCCCACTCATCCATAAGGCTTTTATGATAAAAGCAGTGTCATAGGACAGGGAAGTGCCGGATAAATGTGTTAAACTCACAAATAGGACGAATCTGTTGCTCAAGCTGTGAATGAGTCAACGAAAGGCCATTAGAGCGAATACTGTGTGCGATACGAACATGTAAAGGTTGTCCGTGACGAGTTTCCTCGGACGGAACGTTCATGTAATGAACGAGCACAGTTTGTGGTTGCTGAAATCAAAATCGATGCAAACATTCTCGAACGATAACGTTCTAGATTGCTTCTTACATGTAAGGTTAGCTTCTTTCGATAAACTGAGTCAAATGGGAAAAAAATGCAGCGAATAAAGAGTTAAGTTCAGAATATATTTAAAAAATAAAAACTAAAAATGTAGAAAAAATAAATTTTCGACGAATAATCGAGATCTGTGGACAAAGCAACATCTCAAACGCGAAGAGAAATAAAAGATTTATTCAGTGAAATGGAAAATGTGGTGTCCGAAAATTCTTCTGAGCTCAGAAACTTCTGTATTAGTCAAGTTGAAAGGTTGCTATTTCTTCTCATAAGCACCTCTTCACTGATGATGTAGTGCCCCCCCCCCCCCCTCCAATAAACGTCATAATTAAGATTCAAAGTCACACAGCCATTTAGATCTGTTGAGCCAATATGGGTTGCTGGAAGCGCTGATGAACCTACTCCTACGACCCTTTTCATCCTCATCCTCCTCCCTTACCCGCGCAAACTATAATTGGTGGATGCAGGTACATGTATCCGGGTTTTTGAAGTAGTACGTGATAGGGGATGATGAACACGGAAAATGTGGTGTCCGGAAAATTGAGTATATGCTATTAAAGTTCCGGTTACAATGTAAACCAACAACCAACAATCAACACTTCAGTGTTATACGAGAGACGGAATGTACCTGTCGGCTGCAGGCGTTTACTTGAGTAAATAGTAGCTTTGTTTAATCCTATAAACTGATTTGATAGTTTCCAGCACTTCGAGACATTAGTTCACAACTGAACTAAGCAACTCGAGCAGTGGTACTTGTTTCGATAGTAAGGTGTGACCGTCTGGAAACTTGACCCTCCTCCCCCCCCCCACCCCCACCCCCAAAAAAACCTAAAACCAGTACGATGCCACAATGAAAAATTAAGCGAGGCAAATTCGCCTACGACTGACCCATACAGCAGATAAGAACATTGTGCCGGACTCTACAACTCATCCTGATGCACGGAATAGGAGTATGTGCAAGCAAATTCGAGCATTCTTAAATTGGAAATTCAAATTCATCCCCAAATTTAAGAAAGGGCTGTCGGCTTGAAGAAAGTTCTAACATCAAAAAGCCAGTATATTCGGCGATGAAATGAGGGCACAACAGCAGAATGCACGTAGCTGCCTGCTATGGTCTCGCACTTCTGAACCTTCAGTTTCACATGATCTTCTCTGATAAGCTTTCCTTCCTTTCTTCGCTTCCATTCGTATCTTAAAAACAACGCCTTAAACTAAGTCTTCATGAGCACATTGAAAAATGAAGGGAGGCAAGTTCATTCATGACTAGCCATAAAACAGGTAAAGACGTCATACCAGAACTCTATCAGGCTCTCATGCACAGAACAGGAGAAACAGGAGTAATTCATGGGCAAAAAAAAGAGATCTTTTCCTTGTGATACAACATCTCAGAGAACCGCTGCTCGCGAACCTATGACGTCGAGGTAAAGGACAACAAGTTCGCGCTGTTGGTATTGCTCCGTAGGGCTACATCAAAATAAAATAAATCCCTAATAACCAATTTTCTCTAGCACGTAGGTTAAATCAAACAAGATCGCAACTTGCTCTATTTGCCAACAGAGTGCGGATCGATTCGACGGCAGTTACTAACCTTCTTCCCAGTCATCAGCATCCTTTCTCATTTATCCCTCTTTTTAACCAGACTCGCATAAATTCGACCATACCTGTCCAAAACAACTACAAATGATGCGTTGGGGTTTCTGTTCTGAATCTTATCTCTCCAAGTAACAGCATCCTGCATAAGCGGAATTTCCCTAGAGTCCATTAAATATCAGCGTCATCTCCACATCTCTTCCCCACATCCTTCCCCCTCCCCCCCCCCCTCCCCGATAGAGATTTTATCTAAATTCATGAACACATATGCCAACCTTACTTCCCTCGTTGCTGAACCACTGCCACACACCTGTTTTCAACAACATTAATGACTAAACGACGAGAAGATGGTGAAGAAAGAGCACCGGGATGGTTGAGAGGTTAAAACCATCATTAATCTCTAATCGAAGTGTCCTTTGAGTTACTGTGAGGGCAGAATGTCGATATTAAATTGCAAATTCGTTTATAGATCAATAACGCAAACATACCCATCCTGTTTGAAGTGAATGCCGTCAAGCCTCTTGAACAGCCACTGCGATGTGGAAGGTGGAAAAGCTTGAACCTCCGAGGAGAGCCACTCGGGGTGGCTCTGAGCAGAATAAAGTATACGCGCCACCTCCTTAATTATACTCACTGAGAGCTGTTTGATAAACAGCGAACAACATAACGACACAGAGAGATTTTAAATGGAATGATGGCTTTGGCTCGATACGGACATTTTGCAATGCACGTGCTATTTTGAGGAAGAAAGAAAATTTCACTTACATCATTATTAGAACAAAAGTTCTTTCTTTGCATTTCACAAAAAAAGGGCAATATTCTCCTAACAAATTCACAAAAACGAAGTACTAGGATTGAAACGAAGAAGCGAGAAGTGCAATGAATGAGCCATCGACCTCGATGTGCTCACGTAAAACTGAATCATTCCAACAAACGCCACAATGGTCGAATATCGTTTTCGAGAATTCAATAAAACTAAACAACACTGAAGTCTCTCTGCACATGAAATATCACAAATCTACCAAAATGGTCTATTTGAAGATGTGAGACCTATATGCGCTACCTCAACATATTTCTATCAACTCGCCTCTACTTTTACCTCAAAAGCTATCTTATATTACCACAGGACCTTAAACCATGGCTTTTCTATCATCAGCCAAAAGTGATGAATAATTACATGAGAAAGAGGACAGACGGGAAAGGGACTGGTCAAAAATTACGAACTACGAAGTGCCTCGACGATATAAGTAATACTTTCGTTCAACTAACGTGAATTAACCTGCACAGTAGCGTCAACATGTTGTCTTCCAGACCTTCGAAAACTAGCACAGTACGAGACTGCCGAGGAATTCACTTTATCTTCCACTCACGCCATAATCAATGAGATCCTTAACAGCTCAATGGAACTGCTTCAATCACTCGTTGTTTTGTTCAAACATGAGAAAGGGATGCGGCAATTTGCCACTTCTTGACAGGCTTGGCCCACATTATATGGCCACATGTTCGACTAAAAACCTGTGTTGTTCTGCGCACAGGTGAATGCCAAAAGGAGGGGACTCATGAGCTTAGACCACTCGGCCAGCAAATTCGAATGAGCCAAAAAAGAATAAACAAACATTGCTACTGCTTCCTCTACCATTTCATGCCGCAGCATAATCAACGCGTAACTGAAAGAGAAAGAGGAAGGGGAAAAGAAGTGGGCCACGTTTAAATATGTTTTCAATTACGCTTCCCTGTGAAAGCCGCTCGGGGCTTACTATTCTCACACCTTCAACTACCCCTGGGTCTTAAACCCTGGACAGGTGTACGTAACATTTAGTTATTATGCTATCCGCTAAGTCTAGCTAGGCACGCAGATCGGCAACTGAGAAAAACAATTCTTGCTTTCTAGTTATTTCCATAAGAAATAACTAGAAAACAAGAGTTTCAAAAGAAGTGCCTTTTCTTATTTTAGTAGCGCCTGTCAATGCAACTTTATGCTTATGTCTTTTTGCTAACTTGTGAGCCTCTGGGCAACTAAGGCTGAAGCTTCAACTTGCGAGCTTTTCAAGCTTGGAATAACAAATCCGGCAGATGCAAATGACACATAATTACGACTACCTCTCGTAGTTTCTTCCTTTCGATCCGTCTCTTGAAGATGAGAAAAAAATACATTATATATATATATATATATATATATATATATATATATATATATATATATATATATATATATATATATATATATATATATATAAAGATGCAACGAAAAAAGCCTTCCACAAAAAACGATGCGCTTATCTTCGGTGTTTTTTAGAAATGTTCTTGATAGTGATGCGGACAAACAGTTGTAGCAAAGGCGTTAGAAAACCCGAGAGTCACTTAAACAGCAGGCAACGTCGGTCATACAGTACAAATAGGGTAAGTGGATCCCACGTATACTATAATTTCGGTAATCATATGCATTGGCTTGCAAATCTGTTCCAAAAAAAAACTATTATATATCATATAATAACGCCGTTCTGCGCAAACCCGATCGCTTACACAAACCACCAACCATAAATTTTTGCTCGTATTGCACTAACGAAATTTGCATATTTAAATTCGAGACGATCTTGAAGATTGCAAGATTTATAAAAGAGATCATCAAACGGAACGATATTAGATTTGGAAGTCATTCTGTGACTGGGCTATACTCACCAAAACCTGATAGCTGTAGCTTATATAACTGAAAACAGTAAAAACATAAATAAACATCCACATGCAAACATAACTATATGACCACACATCACGATGCACTTCAGCTAATATTTTTAAAAAAAGCAAATAAATAAATGGATCTCACCTCGTTAGAATTCCATTTGGCGTGATTTGCAGGGAATTCGTCAAGCGGTGCCACAAAGTTGACAAGTTGTGTCTGCATAGCACAATTTCACCTGCACACATCTAGCCACGAACCCATCCTTGCTGCAAGCGAACGCAGTGATCAACACTTGAAGTGAGGGCATATTCACCGCTCAAACAACGCGTACGCCAGTGATCGCTTACCGATACAGCCACTTGCGAACACTTTTGCAATGAATGTTTCGGTGGAGATCGGAACGGGCGAAACGAACCACTTCGATTTCCACTAAATTCTCATCCACTTCAAGTGTTAAAATACGGAGACGATTTCGTTTCAAGAAATTCTTTCACATTGAGCACAGCGCTAACGGAATCTAGCACTGTGACCATACTACCGGCAATGAAAGCATCAAATGCACTCATTCGAAGAAATTTAAGCAAACTTCTCGAATGGGAAATCAGCACATCTTGGGAAGTAAATCCTCAAGGGAGAGGAGAGAACATTTCTCTCTACCTCCTTCTTATTCTCCCTCTCTATTTCCTTCCCTGCCCTCGAACCTGCTGATATATGCGCATTCATTGCATACCTATAACAATTTAAGAAGAACCAATTCATTGCATACCCTATAACAACAATTTAAGAACCAAGACCTTCATATCTCCATCTACCGTCCCATTAAACACGACCTCCTCAACACAGCCTCTAATCTTTTAAGTGCACAATTACACAGCAAACGTAAGAAAAAAGTGTTGCACTGCAATGAAAACAAACAATTGAGCATGGCCTTTCAGCTCACTTCACTCGCTAAGAAACGATCATTCGACTCCAAATCTTTCTCATTACTCTCAAAACACATAAAAATCTTTGACTCTTGGTCGAAGATGGATGCAAAACGATAATCCTCGGATGGTTTTCATCGAAAGCTGCTTGCATCAACAATTTCATTACTCACTCTCTAAAATAGAAACGCTTTTGCAGTGATGCTTCTGATGGGTATTCTAAGAGGATGCAGCACCCTTTAGGGAGTTTGCCATATCCAAAACTAGCGCTTTTATTAAGTCCTCAACTCCTCGCAGTCTGATGTTATTTCCGCCAACGTTTAAGCACGTGCAATTCACAACGTATGAGGCAAGAAAATGTTTAGCTGCGATAAAACAGATAATGCGCGCATTTCCTGCTTAAAACAAGCGGATGCTGTAATGTTCGATGATTAGCTGGATAAACCCGGCTCAAAGCAGTCGACACAAGAAAAACGCCTCATAAAATAAGAGAGAAGACAAATGGACGACTGAAGAAAACAGTACATGAAGAAAGCCACAGAAAATACAGCATAATCCTGCAAAAATGATGAGCCAGTAAGACAAATGTCAAGAATTCTCCAACAAGGGACCCCATACGCGTAGTCACTTTCTTGACCTTTCTTTCATCACAGATAAAGCTAAGCCAGGACAAACTTCCCTACCCATACGTCCTCGAAACTTGGCTTTTCAAGCAGCTTAAAAAGGACGCTTAGGATCCCCTCGGTAAAGTTTAATAAGCTTGCTCGCCTGGCCAGAATCGACCTCCTCGGTTCTTGTCCCATGAATGCGGGTGCAAATTCGGAGTGCTCCTCTCTGAGCGTTCAAATCTTTTTTTAAAATTCCGACTGAAAAATAAGCGAAACCTATGCTCACACACATCAGGAACATAGAATAAAGAGGGAAATGAAATAACTAACAAAAACATGCCAAAAATTTGGGTCACAAGACCTCTACAACATCAACATCGGAAACAATGCGAGGCTCATTAGCTAAGTGCGGTAATAGTCGGCAGATCATTAAGACAAACCCACTTGAGAATGACGCGGTAGGTGCGTTGACAGTATTATCAGAAGATGTGTGCAACAAGGAAATGGAACGTTTACGGTGCATGATTTGTGGAACATTTCTTGGTGAGCTGAAACTGATGCTGTGATGGATGACGCCATGACCTATGAGAAACGACAAAGTGAAACATCACTAAGAACGGATCCTGGAAACACCTTGCACAATTTCGTAATAAAGAGTTAAGCCAATTTTGAGTCAGCGATATTCCAGCAATTTCAGGCTTCATTTTCCTCTTTGTGATATGGCCTGGACTGTATGGTCCGCAGTAATTTCTGCCAACTACAACGGCTTCCTATTAATATGGTAATGGAGACAAAATGAAGTGATTTTGCGGAAGCTGAGTATTCCGAAATGATAATGAAAGCCATAGAATAATTTCACTGCATCTGTGCTATAAAGCAAACCGAATACGTTTTGCCTCTTGAACGACGTTTCAGTAATACATTAACACACCAACCTGCAAATGAAGGTCATGGTAGATTACAACAGCAAGCCTGGGAATAGCACCACCGGTAGAAGAAGGAACCTCATCCTTAACGATGAAGCGCAATGCCTCGCTGTGCGAAACACTCGCCGACATCTTCCAACATCCGCCGACAAATTCGACTCGTAATGAAAGCGATAGAGGGATCGGGCGAATTTGGTTTTGGAAGGATAAATCGGTGCAGCACTTCAAGCGTCTGACGCTGTGGGTAGTAAACAAAATAGAGGGGGTTCACCACACAAACAAAAACATTTTGGAAAAAACGTTCTGGCGGCAGAACTAAAGTCACTCCTTTAAGAAAACCACCTCTTTGTTGATAACCTGTTATCGCGAGCAGTGCGCCTGCATAGATCGATGTTGCTTTACACTGCTGCTAATGGATTATACCTTGCACAAACAGAACACTAAAATATTTCTTGCTGTCTTAACCTTCTATCTCCGCCTATTATGTCACCGTCGTCTTACTTGGCGCCGCAGAATCCCACCAAGATGAGCAAATGTCTGCGTACCGTTACAGGTCCCTGATCCACAAATCACGAGCATCTTCCTGGAAAGTATGAAGCAAGACAGAGCAATCCGTCTTTTTGCATGTATTTGTGGTCGCAGCAGTATGCGATCTATCGTTTAGTACTGTTACTGCGCAGTCGGTTTTAAGAGCGCTTCAACCAGACTTTTGGTTTCGTCCTACCTAGTCAATCCGATCAGCAGCCTCATCAAGGAGGGGGTCGGTGGAGCAAGTCCGGACTCTTCTCTCTACTTGAACAATGGCGAATCGACTCGTCAGCATGAGCGAGTCACGAATGAGTCACACAAGTGAGTCAAAACATGAAACAGCACCACGACGGGTAAACGGTCGCATTCAGACGGCGAAGGAATCGAGTTCAGGTTCGGGCTATTCCCGCACTTTTCGTCCTCTCTCCTAAAAGTAAGGAAGTGCAGATTCTTAGAAAAAAAAGCATCAGCGAGGATTCAGTAGCTTTAACGGGGATCAAGGGTGATATTTTGGAAGTGACGTCGGAACGTTCATTGTACAGAAAGAGCGGATGCCAAAGAGACATTGTTTCGCCTTAACAAGTTCCACAGAATCGTCTAAACGAGTCCCAGTGCAGAATGCAATCTTTACTCAAACTTCTGCAAACAGCCACCATCAGGAAACATAGAAAACAGATGCAGCAAAGATCATATAGACCGATTAGGTGGTGACATACCTGGCAATTCTGAGAGGAAAAGGTATCATGCGCTAGGAAATGAACGGAGTAACAAAAATGCTGGCGAAGGAAGGTAGGGGGGCAATGACGAAGATAATCGCGAGAAGACATGCCTAAAGCATTCGCATTCCTGCAGATGGTTAAAGTGCGAGAATCTAGAGGACAGGGCAACAAGAGAAGGACATGACGAATGCAAGCAGGAAAAAAAAGGAAACATGCACTATTACGGAAGACATTTTCTACCGCCTACAGCGAAACTACCGTCGGCATTGCAGTCAGAAAAGGCAGCGTTTGATCTGTGCCCCAGCGTTTAGTGGTTTTCATACCTCACCACCTTTGTTACCACACGCAACAAGTTTCGCCATGCGCATCGCCTTCTCAGAAGCTTCGAGCTTGTTTCATTCCAGCACTTTGCTGACACCGTTATCCAGTGTGGAGTTTCATTCAAGTTATAAGAGATATCCTCTCCTGTCCCCATATTTCGTTTCGTCTTGAATCACAGCAAGATTTTCGGTGGAAAAGACTATTTGTCAGGGAAGCGACCAATGAGAAAAACAACAGATTAAACAAAAATGTGATGCGCAGAAAATATATCAAGTTGTTGCGTCTCTCCGCTCTTAGGACGGAGAGTAGCGGCGACGGCAAACTTTGGATTCTTTCAGCAACGCTTCGGTTAATTTTAAATTTTTCCATGCGCAGTCAAACGAGAACTAAAAATATATACACAAGTGCTTGTCAATGTACCTGCATACGTTCGCATATACACAAAAGTAAATAAACAAAACATGAGCCCATTTGTATACGTCCTTCGATTATAAAAATGCACAGAGATAAGTTATTGTTTAGAGCAGACCAAAACGTTTGATGAAACCTCAACTCAATAAGAAGTGCTTTCTTGAAAGGAACTGAAAATATCTTTGAAAGGAATGCCTGATGGTCGTCTCAGTTCTGACAGACATGTGAATATATTCCAGCAAGAAATTTCATGACCGATAAGGGCCCTGCACGTCCAGCACTCCCTTGGGAGGTTGGTCGCAGCACAACCAGCTAGCTGCCATTAATTTCCCTTCCTATAAACCCTTGCTTCCAGTTACACTCCTTGCATTAGAGTCTGTCCACAAAGCAATAAAACACCTTATTTGCAGCTAAGCCATAGCTCGTCAGAACAAGAAGACGGATCAATAAGGACAATGCTCTTTTAGTAGTATGAGAAATAGCTAAGGGCACTGCTGATAGAAAGGAAGTTCAACGGTTTCAACAAGTTTCTGCTTTTTCTTTGCAGTGCCACTAAGAGCAAATTACTGCTGCAGACCAATGTGTGCGTGAAAAACTTTCGCGACAAAAATGGCAAAGGACTGAACTTCAAAACCTGCGACATAAACACGACCCTCGAAAATAAACTTTGCATCATCCGCACGAACCTTTTTATTAAAGTTTTCTTTACTACTACTAAACAGAATTTCTGCAGTGTTCTGCAGACTTCAAGATTTGCTCAGCAGAAACTCCTCAACTTCGTTACCGCAAATGGCCATTGGTAAGAGTGGTAATATGGGATGCGATATGCAAATGCTTGGTGATATGTACGTTGAGCTTTTGCTAGCATGCAAACTGTGCGATTTAAAGTGTTGCAGCACACTAAAAAAAATCCTCAACGCATTCAAAACCATTGCTGGGGAGAAGTCACTTGTATACGATTCAAGACAGCAGAACGATAAAATGGAAAAAACGCAATTTGCGCAATCAATAAAATAATTTGCTGAAGTAGAGTTGAAACCACATTCCCACTGAGTATTATTCGTCAGCAAATGAATGAACCTTCTTAATGATCGGATTTTCAATAACGGCTACATTTTTCCAGACTGCCGATATAATCACCTAATGCCGTTTTCTGCCTTTAGGACATCCTCTGCAACATTAAGAGCGACAGTGTCAAGCCGATACTCGCACGGGCTGTCGTGCCAAGCCCAAATTATAGTGACGTTATTTTCAAAAGGCTCTTAGAGAAGAAACTCACTCAGAGTGAAACAAAAACGTTTCAGCACACAAGTCGTGTTTATGAGTGTGTTGCAGTACGGTCGAACTCGAAGACGGCCGACAACAGTCAAGAATGGAAACCCTATTCAGTACGAATATTTTTATGGATCGTTAGAACCGATCGAATGCCTCTTCATTCTACGACGTTCAACAGTGATAATGTAGAGAGGAGTAAAATAACAACGTTCAACGCAGCGCTCCACTTTCTATTTCTATGTAAGTACAAACAAACTCGCATTACCTGTTGGGTGACGCATACCACAATTTCTACCAACCTATTGTTCTATCATTGCACTCCACCTTTTCAGCAAGAATGTAATCTCTACTCGATGAGTAAACGGTATAGTAAAACAAATCAAAATGAAAAGCGGTAAAAGCAAAAAGGCATTAATGCGATTTCTCTGTATTAACATCAAATACAGATCGAACATCAAAACATCAACATTACGACACTTCCCGCCGCCATATCTTCAGAGATACAGGAAACTGGCGCCGTAGAAGTGAAGAATACAGGACACTGGCGCCGTAGAAGTGAAGAATACAGGACACTGGCGCCGTAGAAGTGAAATACAGGACACTGGCGCCGTAGAAGTGAAGAATACAGGACACTGGCGCCGTAGAAGTGAAGAATACAGGACACTGGCGCCGTAGAAGTGAAGAATACAGGACACTGGCGCCGTAGAAGTGAAGAATACAGGACACTGGCGCCGTAGAAGTGAAGAATACAGGACACTGGCGCCGTAGAAGTGAAGAATACAGGACACTGGCGCCGTAGAAGTGAAGAATACAGGACACTGGCGCCGTAGAAGTGAAGAATACAGGACACTGGCGCCGTAGAAGTGAAGAATACAGGACACTGGCGCCGTAGAAGTGAAGAATACAGGACACTGGCGCCGTAGAAGTGAAGAATACAGGACACTGGCGCCGTAGAAGTGAAGAATACAGGACACTGGCGCCGTAGAAGTGAAGAATACAGGACACTGGCGCCGTAGAAGTGAAGAATACAGGACACTGGCGCCGTAGAAGTGAAGAATACAGGACACTGGCGCCGTAGAAGTGAAGAATACAGGACACTGGCGCCGTAGAAGTGAAGAATACAGGACACTGGCGCCGTAGAAGTGAAGAATACAGGACACTGGCGCCGTAGAAGTGAAGAATACAGGACACTGGCGCCGTAGAAGTGAAGAATACAGGACACTGGCGCCGTAGAAGTGAAGAATACAGGACACTGGCGCCGTAGAAGTGAAGAATACAGGACACTGGCGCCGTAGAAGTGGAGAAGTACAGGACACTGTAGCTGTAGAAGTGGAGAATACAGATGAAGAATGCAAGGCACTGGCACCATGGAAATGACTCATTTGTCATTATTCACCTTCTTTAATAATTCGTTTGAATTAACGTGCTAAACTCTGCAGGTGAGACAGGACGACACATAAGATACACAGAATATTGGAAGGAAATTAAGAAGTACATCGAAAGCAGAATTATTCACCGAAGACTCGCACATACATATCAAACTGTCGCACTACGTGCGCAGTGCAACTGGGGGCCAAATAACTAAGAAATGGAGCGTTGAAGAGATCACATTTGCTCGTTCGTGACACAGCACGAAACCGGAAAGCCGAAAGTCGCCGATTCCAGTGCCGCCTACCGGAAACAAGTTTTATTCATCACCGGGCACAGTTGTGCTTAAGTATGAACCCGACTAATATAGGCCATTAACTCAGTAAATTGACGACAGATGGCTTGCGGGGAGACCAAGCAGTTATTCATTTCATGAATATTCAGTGAATTCTCGCAGGATTACTATAGCCCAATCACCTTCGAAAACGCAGACGGTAATATGAGATATCTATGTGCTGGCAAATAATTTCATAAAAACTGCACGAAATCAAACTTTATCTGTCGAGATGCAAAAAATAAGGTTAGAAAATATGTTATCTTTGAAGACTGTAAAGATCAGCACTATCATAGAGCACCTCCTCAGCAAAACTTCTTATTATCTCTAAGAAGCTCATTCTTTCGGCACTATTATCGACTGTGCGCAACGATTCAGCAATAAATTTAAAAACAACAAACATCCCCTGCAGTCTATTTAATACAGAAGTTTCACTCAGAAATCCACTATTATTTAATTCAAATGAGCGGAAAATAAGAGTTATGATATGGCCAGCTCTATGAGATAACACCACGAAATGAGTTGTAAACTCCAACTCTGTATTTATTACTGCGTTCAAATCTTTTGCCTCAGTAACGTTGAGTGATTGTCCACCGTGAAGAATAAATTTTATAGTGTCGATATCGTTTACGATTAATGATAAGAACTTAGAGGTGGAAAAGACAATCTTACCCTGGCAGCCAGCTCAACCTCATTAATTACTCGCCTCTTCCAACAGACTGCTTTTAGATGCAGCATGAGGAAGCGCTGCAACAAACGTTTTACAGCTATCAATATAGGAATAAGAGCAGTGATGGCTGACACGAGAAAATGTGCTGTAGATGTGGAGTGGAAAACAGCACTTCTAACATCGTGCCATGCGAAACAACCGTCCTTTCACTGTATTTTTACTTGACACAGTCTCTTCGAAAAAACAACGAATTTCTTGTTGCACTGAAAAGAGGGGCTTGCCAGGGGCAATTTCCTGTTACTTTCTACTGCGTAATATTAATTAAGCAGGACAGGGAAAATGCTTTACCAGGGAATTAATCCCCTCCTCCCCCCCCCCCTCTCCCTTGTTTAACACTTATAACGACGTTATACGAAAAAATATTATTACACACTTTTCCGCGTCTCCAAAAAAAGCATTTTTGCAACACTGCATTTCGTACGTGAACCATTACTATTACTTGATGCTTAAAACGGTAAATTTCTCGGAAGAGCCCGTTAAAAAGATTGAGTGCAATGGGATGAAATGAAGATATACTTGGTGCTCACTTTTCTGTACAGCAGATAATCAAAAGACGTTTGATCGAGTTGAATAATAGAAGAAGAAGGCGCTAGAAACATTTGAGTGGTCAGTGGTCCTCGTTTCTTTATGGAGAGACACTTCTGAGAATGAAGTAAACTTTTCCACTTCACGGAAGCCTGTAAGGTTCACCAGAGGGTATTGCATCGACATTCGGCATTCACGGTTTCACTTGAATTAGAATAGCAGAATGCGGGCCAACAGTGCACATTTCCAGACACAGTGAGAAGTACACGGCTCGTGCTTTGATGGTATTAAAAATTCTCACTATCCACAGTGTGCAATTGGATCTATATACAAAGTATAAAATATTCACAAGAAAGAAGTGTACGAAAAACAACGGAACATTACGCCAATTTCCGTTTAATTTTTACTGGCAATTTGACACGATCAACATAGCAAAAGCTATTGCATCCCTGACATCATACCCAGAGTTATGGGCGGATGAATCTTTCCCTCACCCCTCCCCTTCCTTCAACTAACTGAAGGCAAGAACGGAACAAAAGAAATGTTCGGCCGGAGAACTCATGAAATCTACAAAATAAAGAAACATTTATAGGTTTTCTGGTAGCCTTCGGCATCAAAGGCTGATGCTAACAGCGGTTTCCGGTTTCCATCTGTTTAAGTGATGCCTCTAGCGCCAAACAGCCACTTTGCAGGTACTATTGTTACCTCAGTTGATAGCGTCAGCTGCCTTGAAGTCTGCAGAACGTTCCCGAAGTCTCCTCTTTCAACCCCTCAATCCCATGATTTAGCGACGAGGCCAATCCGATGTGCTCTCTGAGCACAGTTTCACGTTACTGTACAACCAGTCAAAGCAACAACGCATAATTAGTGTGTAGATATACTCAGGCAAAATGACCACAACTGATGGGTTTTTGTGAACTAGGAGGAATCAAGCCATCGCGGACAAAACGACAAGCCTTTAAGAATGAATCAGTTCGAGCAAGCAAGCAGGAAGGCGTGTGCGCTTGGAAATGAACAAGGAAGAATAAACGACCAAGCAAGTACCACAGTCATTATTTTGTATTCTGCAAACCAATATCTTCGATAAAAAAAACTTTGATACTGAAAGCGGTTGCCACAAATTGTGTCAGACGAACTACTACGAACGGCATGCAGCTCGCTTGCTTCAAACTACCTGGCCCAGCAGTTCCACAGGCAATCACCTCCAACCTTCAAGTGAGTCAAGTGCCTGAAAACACCTTCCGCAAATGTTCTTATATGATGTCACGAATGCAAATGAAAATACAATCGCAAACAAAACATACAAACTCTGAAATGTTTACAAATCAAAAATCCTCGTTGAATTTGACAGGTTAACAAGAATGCTGCTAAGGGAAGCTGCCTACGCCTCGTATAACACCTCCAAATTGCCTGGCTTCGGTTTCAGCACTTCCCGAACTCGAACTGGTCGACAGATTGACAAGCAGACACAAAAACGTGCACCTGAATATGCGCATATGCCCATACGTGTGTGAATAAAAATGTCAGAAAACATCATATATCGCAAATGTCATCGAACTGTTTGATGATACTTTTTGACGGTTGGATAACACTGAGGACAGTTCAGGAATTGAATGTACCAAGGACAGATTCATGCATAAAGCGCACACAGATATAATATATGCAGGACACGAGAAAGTAATCATAGCTCACCTTCGGAGAAAACCTAGGCAAAACTTCCTCCTGAAGACCACTAATAATTTTCATTTTCCCAGTGCGGTGAAAAAGTGTCTACTACCTACCGAGCAAAACAGGCAAAGCGGCCTCCACCCATCTAGCAATAATAGTAAAATGTGCATCACTCATTAGGTATAACAATCACCGCAACAGCACAATGGGTAAAGAATTTGCTGTCAATATGCATAACGCAGGGGGACATGAAGAACGTCCATCTCTTAAAGAATGCTGTGCACTGATGACGATCCTGAACTAGTGAAAGGGGTCATTTCAGTGCAAGACGGATTCCTGCGCTGCAACAGACGCCGAACATTATTCGTTCCGCTTGGTGGATGGCAGGTGTTTAAGCAATGGCGATCAGTGGCGTAGAATAAGAATGAGAACAAACAGACCAAAGTGGCGGGCAATACCGTTGCGACGCCTATACAAGCTGGCGTAAGTTTTAAAATAAGAGCGGGTTAAGGTGTGACATAAAATATTCGTCAGAGCTACGTAGCACCAACGATGACAGCAACAGCCGTACGTACGGTACTTCTCCCACAGTTCAAGTGAATCGTCTGCTCAGAGTGTAGATATAAGCATTTTTCAGTCTAGACCACCACTTATCGAAGTAAGGCGAAGAGTGAAAGCTACGAATAAAATAGTAAAAAGCGGACAGGTGGCGCGTCCGAGGCACGACATTGCGCTCTTGCATTTTGCTTAGCAGTTCCATAAGCTATCAGGAAACGATTAGACAATGCTCTTCATATTTTAAGTGGTACCAATACCTGTAAAAACGATCCAGAAAATATTCGTTTCTCTTTTATGCGACCGATGCAAAACAACAACCTTATATGTGCAAAAATGCATGCAAATTTATAGCGCCCTTAAATGTTTGTACCTGCCTTTAACCGCGATGGCTCGAAGTGAATTCTTCTATGAGAGTTTGAGCGCCCATGATAAAGTTTCGCTACTTTCACTTCAGTCATATCCGAGCTGAAATCATCAGCAAACAGAAAGACATGGAAATACACATAGACACTACGTCGCGCAATGTGTTTTGAGGAAGCAAATTTGCAGCGGGGCACAAAAATGGATAAAACTGATAAGAAATATTAAAGAAGAAACGGAAAAGCAGAAAGGAAATCAAAGAAAAATAGTCTCCACACGAAACATGACAACTCTGTTGAAAATAAGAGAATATACGAGGCTAATGACAAACTGCTATTTAATGGTAATATCTAAGAAAGCCACATGTGTTTTGATCCGCAATCGACTGATGCTCGTTGTGTTGTTCTAGTAAAGTGCCAAAGGCTATTCTGCTCCGGAGCTTACACTAAGTGAAAGCAAAAAGAGGTGGTAAAACGCTGCTACTGAGGACAGCTCTTGATTCGTTGATGAGCCTACACTTTATGTTTTACAAGCGCATGTCACTCACACAGCATCCCCAACACAAATATCAATGACGCGATCTTTTTAACGCTAAGTGAGATACCAGGTGTGGAAATGTTCCACGATTCAATGCATAAATGCCGAATACGGGATAACTGGTTTTGGCACTCCGCCAAACTAATTCGTCGGCTTCTGGGAAAAAGGAGGGAACGATGCGTTTGTTGAATTTGCCTGCGAGGTGTTTAGCACTCCCGATCGCAACGAATTTGTTGACACACTTGAAGCTCACAATTCGACAACAAATTTCTGCTGCACGAACCTGTGATATCGATGTATCAAATGTTGAATCGCATCGGCAAACTGAGCAACGGCTGAAAATGCTGCAACATAAACGCGATTTCTTTCGTCCGTTCAACACTCGACGCAATAGTAATTAGCTCTCTCGAAAGTAAATAAAGACGGCTGTCAACAATACGTCACAAGCCGGCAATAAAGCTCTCACCACCAATGAACATATGCCGCACGCAAGTTTTGGCCAACTGCCAACAGTGCGGGAGAACGCAAACGATTACTCCGAGAACCGATGCAGAAGCTTGCAGCCTGATAAAAGGTCCTTTTTATTGGTCAGCCGAGGAAGCGGAAGCCTCGGACGGTCGAAATTGATGGTGAAGCTTTTCACCGGATCAAACGACAGCTAATCTTATCAGACATTGCGCAACGGTCGAACTTCTCAAATTTCTGAACGTCAACTTGGAAATTCCAGTTCACTCGACCTCTACCTGTAAGGCGTGCTTCTTTGTTGATCGCTTCGAGGCTAAGACCCGAGCCTTGCAGGTCATTAAACTGGATCTATTGAAATATTGCAGGTTGTCCCCATGCGACGCTTCTGACCTACTGAAATATGACAAAACCTGTTCATTTTAGAGAAATCCAATTGAAAATATAACTCAATGCTTTTAACCTTTCCGATCGTATAACTGTGTCTAAGCAGATATTATAAACTGAAACAAGTAAAAAATATTACCCTGGGCTACTGCCGTTCTTAATAACACCTTCCGATTTACTAGTACCAAAAGAGGGACTGAACGCTGACCTGAAGTTTATTCAAAAATTATTGCTTTGAGAAAAAATGATATACAACGCTATAAGGTAGAAGGTTGTTTCAAGGTGTAGTGATGAGTGCTCATAATTAACATAATATGATTCTTGTTTAATCAGTAAAGGGTACATAATACAGGTAAACATTCATTTGCACCATTCACTTTTAAAAGAAGGCAAAGATAAATTGTTGATAACGTCATGCTTACTTGTATTGCATCGACAGTTGCTATTTTTGGAATAGGTTGCTCGGATACTCGGATAGTCGATGTTCACTTCCTCAACTATTCACTGAAAGTACTATTTTTTCGCATAGTTAAAATTATTAACTGCATTGCCAACGATTTTTTAATAAATTCTAGACCCTTTCTAATAAATCCGTTCAATTCTAGAAACACATTGATTTTTTTATTGCGTTCGTATGCCAACTATTATAAGTAACATCATCTGTATAGAAGATATTTGTGTATTACCTTTTCAAAGAACGAACGCAATCGTGTTTTAATTACTTGGACCTGATTTTATAACATAGACTCATAGATTTTATGAGTATGTAAATAGAAGAGATCTAATCGTCTTCAGCTTTAATATTCTTCTCCGTGAACTGGTTTAGATTCACTACCTTTTTCAGGATATCGCGCAGTCGCTTATCCTTAATGACTTATGATGACGTCTTCGCGATGCTAGTTTGAATTAAAAGCTCATTTCCATAACGAAAAATTTTGTTTTAAATCATTAAACACCGTTTGCGAAAGAAACCTCTGTAATATGGGAGCTGTGGGTTAAAAAAAGTCGTCCACAGCGACTGAAACAGCGCCGTTGTAAATTGAGGTCACTATCCACAGCATGTCTGCCTTCTATGCCCCAATGTCCTCACCAATTTTTCTTCATCCTAAAAGTACTCCCTCCAAATTAGGTCGATTTGCCCGCGATCTTCTTACTTCCGTCCGTTATTCATCTGTAGTCGAAGTATCTGTAATAACCGTTTGTATGACGCAGAGTGCCGCATCGAGTAAGGTCACTTCCAGTAATTAAGTGCA
Organism: Ascaris suum; assembly: GCA_013433145.1. NCBI lineage: Eukaryota > Metazoa > Nematoda > Chromadorea > Rhabditida > Ascarididae > Ascaris > Ascaris suum. Next base: position 9,250,449 of record CM024189.1, read on the forward strand.
GTCTACGAGAACGACTTGCGAGGAGGCGTCCCAAGCATCCGACACGCATCATCCGGATTGCCTTACCTATCGAGCTTATAGAAGAAATGAAGTTTGATAGCACGTCTTATGTTTTTCAGCCGCTTACACTGAAATGCAACGTTTTATTCAGGAGAATTTATAGGATAGTTCTTGCACTTCTGTTCATTCAAACAATTCGCGATTTGTTGAATTGTTGGACGGTTCATTTCCGTTGCCTACTCGAATAATGCAACTGTTTCAAGATTATGCGGTTATTTCAGAAACCTTCAAAGAGGCGAAAGAACGAATCTGATCGAAAAAAGCAAAAAGGTGATATAACAGCTCATGCTACTCACCTATATTCTCCTCTTTGCACTGAAACCCAATGGCACATAATAATTTTATAATATTTTCATCTCTAACATGTGATACTCTCCAGGTTTTTTTGTTTCGTAAAAGTTTTACGAAAGTATAGTATGATAATGCGATTTCCACATTCAGTAGTCACGATTGTTGGAGACTACCTGGTCTAACCGGTTGTGTTTTCTTTTCATAAAATATCGTCCAGACTTGTCTGCCTTCGATCCAGACAATCTCTATTCATTTTCGGATGACGGCTTTCGCTTTCACGATAATGCACTGAAAAGTTTCGAAAAGACGGTAATATTATTGATGGAAACAGTCGAATAGTATCGTCCGATAATAAATACATACTTATTTACGATTCAATATACCTTCAAAAAAATCTTTTTCCGCACACCTGTCGTATCCGTCAGCGTTAGATGAGTGATCCTCTTTCCATTCATAAATCTTCACCGTAGACACTTCTCAAATTGCCTATACTTATAAAGAAGGATGAATTATATGACTTGAAGGATTGCAAATTTTCATGTTCAATCTTTCACATAGAATTCGAAAAACTGTTTTGTCGAGTAGATTGGCATTTCGGCATTACTCCATTTTTTGGGCGCCGTCGCATCTGATTCACACGTCGGCTCAAGTTTGCACGCGACGCCTGCTATAATACTGAAAATAACCTTCCACTAAACCTGAGAATAATTCCCCAGAAGATGCGTGCTAGGTAGTATGTTTCGATTTTGTATGCAATTGCGCGCTAAGCAATTTCTCGTAAAGGAAACAAATGCCGCAGACTGATATAAGAATGTTCCATTACCTTTAATAGAACATCGGCAGTGTAAATCCTTCGATATTTTAAAGAGACGAAAACTTTAACTAGATTTAAAGTCTAAAGCTTTTCAAATAATGAATTAATAACATTAAAGGATTAATAGTGAATTAAACTTTTCTGAAAGCATTAATGAATAAAGACAAAGAATTAAACAACTTTGAAGAAATATTAAAGAACATTCGAAGACGAAATTCTAGTAAAGCGGGAGCTATTCTCGAGCAGAATTTTACGATTTACAGTAACAGCATAAAGTACAATCTCATCGCTAAACTAAGATGTGCTCACTCACAGTTTACCTAACAATATTGGTAGTATACAACGGAACTTTTGAAAACGTATGACACTAAGATTTACCAGATGACACTAACAACTCCGACGTCAATAATCCGATCGCCCAATTGTTTTCATTTACTAGCTGACGTTGGCACAAAGGTAAATGCCTTGTTCACATTCAGTTAATAAAAACAAAGGTAAAGGTCGCTCAGAGGCTTGCATCAACTAATGAGGTGGCATTTTTCGACGTCATTATAAGCTGAAGGTAATGATTTGTTCACCAGTTCGGCAGCTTTGCGAAATATGATTTAAAAACAGTTCTATAAGAATAATGCACCCAGAAATAGAGGTACACCAACTTTAAAATACGACAAAAACAGTTGAGTTGTGCAGATAGAACCCGCTGAGGCTAACAGTGGCTAGCGCGCCATTCCTGGCACAAAACAGCCTTCATTTAGCCGAACAGCACGACCTCACATTTCGCTAATTCGCCCGAGATTATTGACTTAGAGGGATACGAGGAATAGTTCTTAAGAGAATAGACAATAATAGTTTTATTTTTGGCAGTAGGGAGTTTAGATTTATTTGACCAGTTCCGGTAATCTGGGTATCATTGAAGACGGATATCACCGTAAACTCATTGGACCTATAGAAACCCTAAAATATATATATATATATATATATATATATATATATATATATATATATATATATATATATATATATATATATATATATATATATATATATATATATATATATATATATATATATATATATATATATATATATATATATATATATATATATATATATATATATATATATATTCCGCTAGTACATAAAGTCATTTTCTATGAGCATTAACTCTAATGTGGGGTTCATTTGCTCGTTCAGTAATCTCAAAATGCTTATTGTGTTTTTTATTAACTGAACGTGCGAAGGCAGCAGGCGTAATACGTACTGACCGATGTCGTCACTAAACGTTCACATCTTCTTTATGGCGGTCAATGAGTCGATATTGTTAAAGAATTTGCATTAATCGCTGTTTGACGATCTTCAACTGGCAAAAAATGAGGCGAAAATAAGAAATGCGAACCGCACAAATAACCTCAATAGCGTTGAATGTTTTTGTGCATCGGACAGATAAGGTACGCACCACCACAGTGATGATCTATTGGAGATGCAAATCTTATTACGTCGACCAATATCTCGTTTGTCTCGATGTTGCAGGTGCACCGCGGATGTATCCTCTTGGAATGTGACGATTCTAGTGATCTCTTAATTATGGGTGAGATGATTTTCTAATGTGAGCGTCAGTTTGGAAACTGCTTTTTGGCATATGTTTTGTCCGGTCATAGCCAGAAATCTCGGAGGACAATATCAACACTACGCAAGTCTTTCAGCGCCATTTCTGAATCATAAGGCAAAAATCAGCGCTTTGTCTGGCTCCAATGCGGCTGTTTGTGCGATACGGTCACTCGAGATGGAATAAGCTCATGTGACCCCTCCCCCCTTCTCCCCCTATCACACCATGTGAACAACTCCAAAATTCTTTCCGAAGGGTTCAACTGCTTTTGTGATAGTCTGACTGCGATGTATGTTCCAGCCGTGTAGGAAGAAAACCGTCCACATACGCAGAAATAATAATGTTGGTTAAGGTGAAATCTATTTTGTGATGCTCTTCAAAGATTCCTCTGTATGTTTGCATCTTGTTGGAAGCTTAAATAGAGTTGAGACGCAAACCAATAGAGCGATTTATCCACTGGCTTGTGGATGTAGAAATATAGGTAAGGATAAGGTTGCAACATACGGATACACCCGACTATCGTACCGCGTAGGAATGAAGTATCTTATCTCTTTGGATGGGCGTAACCATCGGTGCTCGATAAAGTTGGATGTTTCGAAACACTGGCTGCGAACGCTGCTAAAGCAATTGCTTTGCTTAAGCATAGATTTGAGACGGAGTTTCCTTCATTTGCGCATGCGAACACCTCTTTGCAGTAATGAGCGAACAACATTTTCCTGAAGTCTTTCAGGCTATAGAAAAATGGTCGTGAAATATCGTTAGTGATGCTGTTTATGTGCTCGAAAATCTATTGATATTTATTTGTGCCGCCTTGTGCGATGACGATCAGTCGAAGCCATTAACCACTGCTTCTATCTGACAAGTTGGAGATCTCTTCTGGATTCGACCCCGATCGAAAAGGTGTGCAAGCAGCATAATTGGGTGCTCAACTCAATTCTTTACTGCTTCTTAATGCGTGCCGCACTCATGATTTGTTTTGAGTGATGCACTTCATTTGAACACTTATTCTGAGAATATATTCGGCGGTCATGCAATGATGAACATACCCTCACTCTTTTGTTGCTCAAAGAAGTGTTGTTGGATAAACCCGCAGTCTACGCACATTCGCATTTCTTCGCCGGAAGAAGCACTTGTCTTGCCTCAACAGTGTAGTGCCATGAAATGTTATACCTCCTTTTTCTCTTCATAGCCTTTCGGTGTGAAATAAACGCAAAGGAAAAAATGCGAAAAGGTGGGCAGAACAGCCGCCGAGATGCCTGGAAGATTTGGGGGCAGATTGTTATGAAGATAAGCCTCACCACCCTCAGGGCGCAATCCGATCATTCCGTCTAACATTCAGTGTGTTGTGGTGCATCGACAACAAATATGTCGCTTTATGTTCACTCCATGTTACTGTTGACTTTCGGATCCGTTCTGGATGCAATCCCCATCGACAACGGCGTCGAGGGAGACCCAGAAGTGGAGTGTGGCCCGGTTACAATTGCTATTTCCTTCAATACTCGAAACACATTCCAAGGTCACGTGTTCGTTAAGGGTAGATTTGATGAGCCCGGTTGCAGGTATTTTATAAACAATTGTCCTTATTTTGTAATATTTCGTTCGTGGCTCAACTCGGCCTAACAAACGAATTTTTTCATTACTACTGGAATGAGTAAGTAGTATTGCCCTTTGAACGTTCGACTATTTATGCGCGGCCACTTTTGATGCATAATATTTACCAATGAACGATCGACAGTCCTATGGACCAAACAGTTTCGGTATCTCGTTGATGCCTTTTTCCATGAAAATAACCACTGCGTAACTCGTCATTGAAAAGACTGCTCTAAAACGAACTTCGTCGATTGGTGAACAGGTTCGATTGCAACGTGAGTAAACCGTAAGATAATCAGCAATTGTGTTCAAGATTTGCCCTACACCATCAGATAATACAGATATTCAAAAACCTTTGTCATCACAGTCACTATCGCTGTGATTCGAGACCTTACGTGCATTTGCATATTTTGGCGCATAATAAATATCATCATGCTATGAGACTAAGCAATGGTCACCAATTGCGAACTGCTGCGTTTTTGCGTCCAATGTCATCTTGGTTCAGTTTATATAATTCTGTTCGAAGTGGCTATATTAAAGTAGTTTTGAAAAAAAAAAAATGCACACGAATAGCTAAAAATTTTTCATTAATTTTTAAATGAAGTTTTCTATTTGGTCTTCCCTTTTATGTGGAAGCGAATGTTATGCGTCAAATGACACTAAATTGATGCTTTACGAGCCTGAAGTGCCGAGAGTGGTCTGAAACAAAAACAGAGCTTTTCGCGAGATCCTCATTGCAGAACATCAAATGTGACATCCGCTGATCATATTTAGAGATTAAAATCACTCACTTTGTAAATGCCGGTCAGTTTATCGGATTGAGTCGGCAGGTCTTCAAAAATGAAAGTCTGCAAGGAATTAAAAGCTGCAATACCAGATCGGACGAGAGCGGTGCAGAGGTGGCTGGAATTGTTTTGCCATTCAACTCGTGTGGTGTTTCGAGGATTCGCTCGTTGAACCCGAAAGGTATCTTCATCTCGACTACCCTCATCGTCGCATTTCATCCTCAATTTCTCACGAAAGTTGATCGCGCCTACAAAGTCCAATGCTTCTATATGGAGGCCGACAAGGTTAGCGTCCTGGAGATTTAAGGCCTCATTAAGCTGCCTCGCAACCCACCTCCCACGTTCATATCATAACACCAAAAACTCTTGAAAACTTTTTTCCTCGACAGCCTCTTGCCTTGCAACCGTGTTTGCGAAGACATATTTGTCGAGATGCGCTATTTTCTGGCAACACCTTCGCTGACGGGATTGAACAATGTGACGCCAATGGTTATATATTACAGTTTTGCTGAAACAAAGTGCTATGGCAGCGTAGTGATGCCCACCTTTACCTGTAATTGCGTTTCAACATGCGAATCATTGCAGCAGCTGCTCTTTCGAAAAGTAGTGCATAGGTGCACCGTGTACAACTATCGCCTATGGGAAACAGTAGACTTTCCAAAATTTCGTTTCACCTCAGGAATTTCTTGTATCACATATATGAGTGTCATCGTTGTTGGCTTGCTACACAAGAATTTTTAATCGATGACATTAGGTATGGATCGAAGTAGCGAATAACAATGGAATAAAGAGGAGAGGAGAGTGCTCAAGTGAAAGTTATTCGGTAAAGAATCCATCTTTGCAGCATGCTTCATTCGAGGAACTAGTGACCTTGAGCAAATGTGAAATACGTTTCATCTCTGCGAACTTAAACGAATCTCTCTTCAGACCGTGTCGACTGCTATTTCGGTTACCGATTTAACGACAGCTTTCGCATCGCATAACGTGCCAATGCCAATTTGCCGTTACGAGGTTATTAGTGGCATTTTTTATGAAACAACCATTCTAAAATTATTTTCCTTTCAAAAAGAAAATGATCCGAAAGTAAATCTGGATGAAGAACATAATTTTTTGTGGAAGTTGACTGGACGAAGATGATTGTGCTTTTTCTCATTACTTTTATTTCCTCTTCACACATGAAGCAATGCAATCGTATTTTCAAAGAATTGAAACTCATAAGAAACATTACTTTAGATGCCAGTGCTATTCACAGTCACATTCAGTTCACCTTTAATGCCCATTTGTGAATTTTCCGACTCGTGTAAATTTCAATTTTTCACTCGCAGAAGTTGGCAAAATTTACTGTGGTAAACTACGAAAAAAATAGAATTTTTCTGCATTATTTATTGATGCTTAATGAGAACATATGGTTTCTAAATCACATTTGATCGGCGCCCAGTAGGCAGCGACTGAAGTGTCGATTCTTTAGATAAGAATCCGCAAGCTGCTCGGCTTCATGAAAAGACTCATGGTTAGACGTTTGCCATTATTTTCATGCGTTCACATAGTAAGCTGACGCGATTGGTTGAAATGAAAAATTGCCCATTGTGGCCTGACAAATTTTCCCGTCTGTTTGCACTCCCTTTTGCTTTTGATATAGGGGGTGTGACAGATAGGCCAATTTGCTGTTACGTCGCAGTAGTTCGGCTGCACTGCAAAACAAGTTGGCAAATGTATGTGCAGGTGGTTGGCCACGAGAGTCTGCGTGTTTTTGGCATAACATCTGAAATATTTCGGCATTTCTAGATTCTAGAGAGCGGTCCGGATGGCAGTCAGGTGACGTACGCAGTGATCGGCATGCAGGTGTATCACAAATGGACTTGTGACAGCGAAACAAGTAAGGTTGCACTATTGCGGAAGTAAAGATCGCAGGAAATTCGTTGTTGCTCACCTGATTTTATTTATTCTTGCACACACTGTTTATGACGTTGAGTAGCCGTGCTCCCCTTTTTTAACCACCATTACTAAATCGTTTTTGGCAGCACTTTGTTATGCGACTCATAATATAATAATCCTAGCCGGATCTATAGTAATGCATTCAACAGTTTAGTCATTATTCACACTCCAAACGACGAGCATTACTTCATTCGGCATTGAGCGATAATTGATTGAGCTTTTTTTCAATTCGATAGGTTGAATAGTGATTAAGAGGAAGGTTACTCGAGAAGCAGTGTTGAATCCTCTTGGTAGGCTGTCTTCCCGAATTGAGAAACAATATTAACAGCAAGAAACAAGGTCGTTACCAAAAAAAAAAAAAAAAAAAAAAACAGGAAAAATGAAACACTCATTGAATACGCGTTGTTTATTTAAATCCTCTATCCAATCGACGGTCGTCTCTTCCTTCACTGGATTTATGTCGTATATGCTAGGAAAAAAAAAAGAAGTATATCCACGTTCACGGGAGTGAATGTAACAATATATGAGCAAGACCAACGACGAAGAAAATGAACATGAATAAGGGGTCGTAACCTTTCGGTACAGCGATGTATAATTTAATAAGCCATAAAGTATCTCGACTGGTTGTACGATAATTCAAGCATGTTGATATCCTTCCGTGGATGTAACTTTTATCTGGTTTTGTCATAGTCCTTCGTAACCTCATGTTTCCTCGGAAACGACGATCAGACAATTTAAACGTCATCCAGCCTTTCATTACAACAGTGGGAAACACCGAAGTGCGCAATCGTATCTGTTGCATCTTCCTGCACCACAACGCGCACATTTGAAGTTGCTTGAGCCGTCAAGCACCAGAATTCCCAGAAATTTCTGAGCAGTCTTCAGAAGGAAGCAAAATTGCGATCGGAATTAGAATTTATGACCCAATGACAAAAGTTAGTTCTTTTTTGCAACATCGGAAACTGTGAACCTGAAGGTGGCTTTGAACTGTTTTTTTTTTTTGTGAACACTACGAACAGCTTTATTGAGTTCTAAATGAGGGGAGGCATTTCGTTTTCTCAATTGTGCCACAGTCACTTAGCTGTTCTTTGCCAGGATCAAACAGTGCTCCACGTTATCGACGTGTACCAATAGTTATCGCAGTTGCGTTTCGTGTCATAGCCGTTAGTGCATTTCAGTGGATACTTTCTGCATGCGAGTTCATTCATGTATCGCCGAGGATGGTAAAGGTCAAGCAGTCTCCATCCTTGACGAGAAAGGTTGCGCAATAGATAAATATGTGCTCAACGATTTGGATTATCCGGCCGACCTAATGGCTGGTCAGGAGGCACATGTCTACAAATTCGCTGATCGTTCACATCTCTTCTTTCAGTGTCAGGTATGATTCGTGTAGCTGTACAAACTGTCACAAACAAGGCAGCCGAGAAAGTCCAAACGAGGTGATGAACTGTTTTAAGCACTTTTTATAGGATCTTATCGAAATGAATTATATTCACGTGTTCATGAAATGACCTTTATCTTTCCGCGGGAAAGTTCAGAGGTGGTGTAATTTGCACATGTTTGCGCTACTGACGTATGTGTCTATCTAAAATGCCTCATTAACGACGACCGCAAGACTATCAACGCAGATAACGCCACTCAAACGTGTTTGCATTTTCCATATCGCCGGTATCGTTACTGCATTTATTTTTTAAAGTTTTTGTCGTCGTAGTTCCGTGGCGCCGAAATTTTTGGCTTCGTTAGGAGTGAATTAAATCACACCGATTCTTCTCTCAATGCTAGGTATTAAAGAGCTGATTACACGTTCTTTTTAGGCAAACAACCTTATGATTTTAAAAAGAAGCTATAGATAAGAGCTGTTATTTATTGTTTCAAGAACATTAAAATGTTGGATATCACATCTGACATTGCTGAAAATGTAAAACACTGAGCATAACGGTAAAATGCAACGCTCTGATCAACCTTTCCTGTTTGGGAAAAGGAATATAAGTAAGTGTTTGAGTAAATATATCCTATCGGCATTGTCGATCGATATTTGAATAATCGTCCATTTTCCCTCACTGAAACTCGTTTCTCTCATTCATTACGCAAGAGACGCCTCCCAGTTGAGGAGAGTACTGTTAGACCGTTTCCCACCTATCCCTCGCCTAAGTTGCTGAAGAACTTCCTCGACAAAAGACCGATCAGAAGGGAGGGCCGATTCGCGTTAATTGCGAGGTCGGAAAAAGGTTCGCACAGAAAGATACTAATGGTGCAAAGCGAAATTTAACCACAAGAGAATTCTGTGTATCTGCTGAGCGATAACATCGTGATCATCAGAACACCTCTCTATGAACTGTTAGAGTGAGTGATGCGAGTATAATTTGCAGATCTCGATTTCAATAAAGGAGCCAGGAATTGACTGCTCACGACCATCTTGTGAATCACTGCAGAGAACTCGACGTGCTGTCGACTCATTGGGGACGCTTGACGTACTCTCGCAAACGATAGAGACACTCGATATTGCAGTGCATCCAAACAACCTGTCGCATTCTTATTCTTTTCGCATATCATCGATTTGTATTGAGCCACTGAGTATGGCTTCTTCATTTTGCACACTCATCAGCACACCCAAATCGTAGCTTCGTTCGGAACTCATCTTTTTATGCAATTAAAATCACAAACTTGACGCCATTCAAAGGAAAGAATTTTTATTCGCACAGTTTCAAATATTTGAGCCCCAAAAAACTGAACACCGCCGTTAGTCGAACAAAAACCAAAAAGTGTCGGCACCACGTTGTGGTCTAGAATATGAAATTTAATGCTAGTTTGCTTGCCAAGTTTATTGCTTGATTCTACTACGGCTTTTTTCAGTTGCTCGCTTTTTGAGTAATTGTTGCAAAAGGATATAAGATCTTCCTTAGGTACGCCTTAGATATCTACTCCCAAGTGAAAATGACTAGTGTCAATGATCGTGAGAGCCATTGGCGGTGGCACCCTCACAGACGTCTCTTGTTTGCAGTTTTTGGATATTTATGTGAGCGGTCGATCTTCTATAGGCCAGTTGCTACATGCTTGTCCTGCTAACGTTGTTTATTCCCAAATTTGTTTTTGTAATGTCGAGTGCAATTTCGCTCGGCAAAAGTGGAGGGCAATTCAAGCGTAACTCGTTAAGCGCTTGAATAGCCATATAAAGAGTGTCTCATATGGTGGCGCAAGGAACTTTTCCTTCACCGCTTGAGGTGGTTGAGCTGCTAAGAAGTATGCTTAGTTGCAGGCTTGCTAGCAATGTTGCTGTCGATGATGGTTTTTGCTGCTGCAGCTACGCTGAGGTTGCGGTCGAAATGAAGCTGTGATAGCGCATCGTCCGGATGTCTCCACGAACATTCCACTGCCAAATAACAAAGACTGCCATCTCGATGATAATTCTTTTTTAAACATCGAACACTACTGCCCAAAGCCATAGTATTATTATAACGCCACTTTGAAAATCAATTAAACTCGTGAAAAGCCGCACTCGGTGCTCAATTTTGCTAGAAGCCATTTCATGAGTGAGTGCGGTGGCTACTGCTTCCTGTTAAGATATTCATATGTGTTGCCACTCACGCTATGCCTTTATAGATATCCATCAACACTCAAGTCTGCAAGGAATTGAACCAAACTAATATTCGCCTATTCCACTCAGACATCCCTTCCACAAATGCAAATATTTCCACTGCAATCGATTTGCGCACAAAGTACAACATATATGATATGCGATCAAACAGCAATAATACTCTCTTCATTAAAACCATAGAAATTAGGCATTTTCAGTCTTTCAACTTCCGAAAAGATAAGGCTCATAGTTTTACGTGCTAAAGTTTTGCCGGAGAAAGTGACAAGCAATTTGACTTCGCAATTCTTTTTAAACGTTGGGCAATGCTTGGATTGCTGCAGAAGCATTATCCATTCATTTCCTGTCATAAGAAGGAAGATCTACATAAAGTGGAAAGTGGACCCGCTACGACATTAGCTTTTTGGAATGAGGTACACTCATATAATATCGTCGACATGCATGTGCTGTTTAGCAAACTTCCAACCAGAGGGTAATACCTGTTCAATAATGCGCTGGTAACAGTATTCTCAGGTGAATCCTTGTCCAGTAGTTGCCACATTAGCCACCCTTCCTTTATGCGGATTTATTCATTGAAACTTCATAGAGTTACTGAAATATCAGTTGAAATGGTATGAAATGTGTTACACTTGTCTGAGAATTATATAATCTCAAAAAAGGATGAAATTAGGAAGCATTAAAAAATACTGGAAGACGAATGAACATAAAGAGTCATTAGAATATACAAGAACACATCTTCGATAGTTGACATTCTCTGTTTTTTTGCAGTTAAAGTTGTGTTAGCCGAATATTTTCGTTTGTCGTTTTATTTGATTAGCTTATTTAATTAACTAATAAGTGCAATTTTCTTTAGCGAAATCTTTGACCAAATATTGTTATCAGCAAGTTTCTCGTTGTTTGTTTGTTTTCTAAGCTGTTTATGTGCAAAATTTTATTGCTTTTGTCGTGTACTCCGAACAAAAATTCTTGTTATAAACGATTTGGGGATGCAAGTTTCCTGCAAGACAATATTACAGCCCCCACTTTGCTGCGCTTTTTTTTTCGCACTCCATGTTCTCAAATGTGTTAGAAACCATTATGAAAAGATTATTCCTTCGAGACTGAGGAGATTGAAGAGAAACATTTAGTTATAAAATCCAGCCACAAACGCTTCTCTTTCATAGGTAGCTTAAAAGCGAAATCATTCACCGTTCCCGTCGGATATGTTGGTGAGGTGAAAAAGCATATAAGCTTTTCATGTTGAGCAGTATGCAAGTACGTGAAAATGCGAATGCAGTTTTGAGCGGTAATGCATTTTGTGTAGGCACATAGATTCTTCCGCTTCGTCAATGCTCCATACTTGTTGTGCATTGAGATGAAAATGAACAACCGAGTTGCGTTGAAATACATCACCGCACTGCGCAACATTTCAGACGTCGCCCACTTAGTGGAAGCTTTTGAGATAGCGGTATGAACATTAAAGTGCAACCAGTGCAAAGGAACTCATCATTCTTGGCTTTTTTCTTCTGAGGTTTTCCTGAAAGGTTGGCGAAGTTGCATATCATGAGTGGCCTGACCGCAAGAAAGCCATTGAAGAGCCACTCACTACTCTCCACTTTCAAAATGCTGAGCCATAAGCAGCTCTGTTTTACATGCATATTTGAGACTTTCCTGTGCTGTAACATTTGAATTAAAAAAAGAGTCTGTTAAATTATGCTTTGCACGCTTTTTAAATTAGCCTTGTCGTCGTCTACCTTATCGGTCGGGTTTCACAGCTCAAGAATCATTGAGCTGGAGCTGCGAACTTTAGTGGGTGATATTTCCCATCGTGGAATAATTTAGTACATAAACTTCCAAGATGACCAATCGATCATGAAAGGATGTGTCGGCAACTAGCAAAGTTTAATTATATGGAAAAAATTTTCTCATTTCATATCAATTATGCTATGTTCTACAGCAAGGCGAGCCTCATTGTGTGAAGACAATTTATAGGAGTAGTCAAGCTGCAATCATAGAGACATGTGCATTTTGCATGTGGCGCAATGAAGCACCTGAAGGCGGGACCCATTTAAGGGGTACGCACTGCGCAGGGCGGCAGTGCGATGCGTTATGGCAAGATCTACTTCTACGACCGCATGGGGAACCGCGTGAACGACAGTCGCCGAGAAGCTGTTCGAGGTGAGCGCTTAATTGAAAGAGTTGAAGTAACCAACTTGATATAGAACTTCGCCCTCACAGAATTACTTTTTACCAGGCTTGACTATAGCGTTTCATTCAGAGTACACTAGCCGTCGGCTCTTACTGTGGCCATCTTGCTCAGTATGCCGCATCGATCTGATCTGACGGTAATTTTCAATCCATTTGTACCCTGGGGGGGGGGGGGGCACATCATCGACAGCTTGGAGCTACAATTAGTTTAAGACATTCAATTTTTTGAAATATGTGGTGATTTTCTCGCGATGTGCACCTCAATAGTTAATAACGTAGAGAACGATTCTCAAAAATACTTTTTACGTTGATTAAAAGCGAAAAGCGTTCTTTAAAGATCACTTTCTAATGTGAAGATTTTTGGAAATTTCCTTAGCGAATGTGGTCTACTTGTTTGAAGGTTTCGACAGTTTCGATGTGCCCAACTTTCGACCACCTTCTGATGACTCTTTGACCAAAACCTATGGACTGAACAAGAAATATGGTAATGCTTTACTTCCTTAATCTTCATTAGCAATAATGCTGAACAAATTTGCTGCTGCATAGTCGATGTAACACAAGGAAAAAACCATTGTGACTGAAGAGCATCGAACTGCTGTGGTGTTGGTAGAAGAAGAAGAAAAGTCAAGCACCTAAATTCTCGCGAGATGTACTCCCCACTCAACGGATTCTCGTTTGTGAGGAGGTTTAATGCGCAGTTCCACGATTCTGAAAGATGTCTTGGTTTAGGACGATTTCTCAATGAACATATGAAAAAGGAGCTGGCAAGAAGTGAGATACCTCCAGCTAGCAGTCATTCACAAATTGTGTGAGCACAACATCTCTATAGGCAACACAAGTATTCTCCAGTATAGATACTCTTTAGATATTGTTTAGAAGTTTTCGCTGAATTTACAGGGTGTTTATTGGAGCAACGGTCGGAATAAGGCACCTTACCCCCCTTTGTCTTCCAGCGGGAAGGAAGCTAAAATTACGAACTGCCTGAAAGTTGGCACAAAGTTGTTCAAATGAATAGTGCCCATGCCTCGAAAGGCGGAGCTGTTTTTTTGTCAACGATCAAAACGTCATTTCATCAGAAATGACACATTTTTGGTCCCCATAATATACGCACTTTGAACTGCTATAGTCGCACATCGCATCGCACAGTCTCACTCCTGTTAGCACGTGGTGGCAATTGCTGCGTCCAACTTTCGATCCATTTTCACAGCAAACTTCGACTCGACCTGTCAGTTTGTTTCACTAGGTCCTTTGTTACATCTCTTCGTGATTTTATTTTTCGATTAATGTATCTGTATGAAGTAGCACCTGCAGCCTGCTTATTTGAACCTATTCATTGTTTACCCAAACCACCTTTTGCATCATCCCTCCCCCTCCTGCCTGAATTTCACTGTATGTAATGATTCAGTGATTCCATCACAGTCGACGAAACTTTTCCCGCAACCACTAGGTAAGTATAAGTCACCCAGCTGTTCTTTGCTGAAAAAGATATGCTTCGCTATCATACGCCATGTTGTAATCCTTGGATTCCACGAAATGTCCGTGCTCGGGAAACGTCGTGCAATTTTGAATTTCTCGCAGCACCGTAAGCTCGGAAATGTCATATAAGTTTGAATTCCCGCAGGTCTCTTTTTTTCAGAGAATATCGGCAGATATGGGTTTTCATGATGTAGCGCATTGGAGTAAGAATAATTCGAAAAATTTTGCTGCCTTTCCCCTGGCTTGGAATTACTTCCCTTGTGTGGCTGTTTGCGGCGTAAAAAGGTCTTTGAGGCAGTGTTTTTAATTTATCGGAAAGATGTGGCTGTTCGCTCAGCTCTATTCACTGTTCGTTGCGATTGTTTAGCACTTTTATTTTTCAGTTAAGCTTAAAAACTCTTGAGAAAGGACTTTTTTATGTGAAATGATGGTGCTTCATCGCCGGCAACGTTTAAAGGGCGGACTGCTTTAAAGCGGTTACCACCCGGCTTGAAGAAGCGCTCATTTCCACTGTTAACATACATAACACGGCGTTTATATTGGGAAGTGTTAATCTCTTGTGAATTTGGCATTCGATATCTATGAAGGATATTTCTATACACCACTCATTTCAACAGAACTCTTTAACGCCTCACATTGACGCAAAAACCTATGAACTTTTCGTTGCGACTGTTGAAAGTGACTTAGGTGGGACACATCTGCCATTTGCATGAACGCCAACTCAAAAGGTTTGCTTGGGCGCTCTGTCGATCCAGAATTCGTTGAGGATAGTCTTCATCATCCTTATGTTGGACCAGTTGCGCTTCTGGCATGTCACGGTTTAATGAAAACGTTGTTTTTCTTCGTTTGGAGGAATGTTGTTGGTAGTTTTGAGAAGGACGTTACCGTCGTGCCGTCGAATAATGACTTCTCATCCAATAGGCCACCAATTGGCGGAGTTAGGATCATCTTGCGCATTCCGTCCAGTTTTGTCCTCAACACCTCATCGATCCTCACCTTCGCAGTGATCTTCGAAGTCAGGGCACCCCAAACTTGGGTAATCAAGTCCTTTCGCGCTTGAAAATATCGTGCAGCCTTGAAGCCCTCCCAGACGAACAATTCAGCAAACATTGACAGCGTATTTTCCGCCAGGCGCGCTATGAACTGACCTGTAAAAATGTACGTGATCTTCATAGTTGTTGTTGCGACTGATGGGACGTAGCATGGATCCTTTTTGAGCCTATTTGCCGCTTAAAATTGAAGCTTCATAACGGCTTGGTTGCGCCTATAAGTTTCTGAAAATTACTCGTTGACAGCTACTTGTTAATCTTGTAACTGAGGCAGCTTGTGGCTCATGGAAACCGACGGCCCTTTGACGTAACACTTCAATCAGATCTGTGGCGTTTGTTTTGCCAAAAACCTTTCCGAGAAAAAAGAAACAAGCATCCACTCTGAAATCGAAACGCAATATGACAATTCGAAACGTCGGCTGCTTAATAAAAACAATATGACCAGCGACAATTCGACCGAAGCAGACGCTCTGCTTCCTCAGTGCTGTTGGAATCTGTTTCTTATAGATCTTTTCACCGTTGCTGAAATGTTTCAACGGTTCATAATCTATGAATATAATGTTATCGCTAGTTGCTCACAAAAAAATCTCCGATTTCCAAAATACCTTCAGCGGTTGTCAGCCGAACATTTCTTATGACTTGATCAGCGTAAGTCTGGAGGTTGAGAGGCCTTCACAGTATATTTTAAGGATCGCCGTGCACAGTATACGAACTTTGCCAGAAAGCAAGAAGAGCGTTTATTGTGTGCATGAAATGCAAAGATGTTTATGAATCAACAAACTGATCCGAAAGAACGAAGGTGACCAAATGATGGAAGACGGGTAATAATGCAGCATGTTTGCAGACTTCTTGTCAAAGGTTTTCTTATGCGATAAAGGCGTTCTGCCAGAAGTTCGCGTCCGCTGTAGCAGACAATTCGTTCCTCAAATGTGAGCAGAGCTGTTGTTGCGAACGCTGTAGTAGCAAAGTTTCGCTCAGTCGAGATGGCGTTCTATCGACGTTCACAAAGTGACATCTCGCGACTCTTGTGTGACATCTCCATGCTCACCACATTTCCTTGCTCTGGAAAGTGTTTCTCTCATCGTTGCTGAAAAGTTCCCTCCCGCTTCTGTAAAAAGAACTGCCATCCGATCAGTTTGACTTCATCTGTTTATAAAGCGTTTGAGGTAATCTTTGCAGATGCTTTATTAGACCATTTCACGCGGCATAATATACTTGATCCTGGCCAGTTCGATTTCCTTTCCAGTAGAACTATGTTTTCAACTGGTTTTTTGCTTAGGTGATTGGATTATCGTGTTGAATATGAAAATTCGAACGATCGTCATACATATTGGTTGCGCAAAGCTTGTGGCGCCGCTTGCCATGAAAAGTTATTGCGAAGGTTGAAAATTAATATAGAAACTGGAGAGGGAGGTACAGAGTTACCCACCTTTTTTGGAATGTAATGGAGGATTTTTGTGTGATTAAACATCTCACTAAAAGACTCAGTAACTGCTTGTCGCATTCGTTTTGCAGATGTGTGCGTCGGTGGAGTGTGTCGGAACCGATTTTGATTGTTCTCTATAGAATTAACGTTTCGAAATTCACATGAAGTAATAGGAGTTTCTTTGCCGATGATCTAAGAATTTGCCGACCATTGACTGTAATTCCCACATCTTGCGAAAACGTTTTGAGCGTCATGGAAAGTGGGCAAATTGAATGTAACGGCTGATAAATGTCGTATTGTGCACATCGGCTATCGTCACGAATGCTTCCTCAAGCCACCTATAGGCAACGATCACTGCGGAAGAACGGATATGTGAGCATGCCACTCTGTGAACAACTCTGAGGCCAGTGTGTGCTTGTATTTAATTAATTGTAACTACTAGTGTAAGTTGTGTAAGAAATAAGGCAACCATTGAAACTGAGAATTCCTTTTACTAATTGTAATAATTCATTGTCAGTATCGCACGATTGCGAGGAAGTTATCGAGAATTGCGGTTTTTATCCTTCTTGCCTTACAGCACACGTATTTCGAACATTATCCTAGAGCTCTGCTTGTGTATTGTCGGCCCATTCTAGAATACCGCACTCCTATGTTCCCTCCTTATCTCGTTTCTAATATTACATTGCTTCAAGATGTCCAGAAGCGGTTCATTCTCATTGCCCTTGCTGAAGTCTGTCTTTGTTCTTACTGAGCTGTCTATATCACTAGGCTAAGAATTTTAACTTAAAATCATTGGGATATCTCATGCACGGATTCGACTTGTCCCTCTCTCAGCATAACGAGTGACCACACCGTTGTTCACAATCTTTGTTCCATGAACGTGGACGTTGTGGACAGAGTTTCAGCTAGCCAAGAAAACAGATGCCACAAACAGTGTTTTGAATAGTGTCGTTATACTGTTATGCATGCATGGAATGGTTCCTGAAAATGTTGTGAAAGTAGGTAACGTTGAATGTTTGGTAAGAGTCTAAATCGTTTTGATTTCCACCTCGTTGCAATAACAGGTTCTAAATATCGCCACTGCTCATCATGTTGTAGTGAGTGACCCACAAGTCACGACTATACATTTCATCTCGAATTTCAGAATGTGTTCTGCAATGAACCGTTAGACATGCATTTGTTTTTCTCGTCTCTTCTTTGACATTATCCGAGGGTTTCAAGGTTTACAGGATAATATACTACGCAAGCAGAAGATGGTCAAACAATTGCCACAGCAATCTGGACAGTTTGGTCAGATTTTGCTGTTGCAGCTGGAAAGCCGCACCGCTGATATACTGCAGTGCTGTCGCACTAAGGCTTTTTTACTGCAGCTGAAACACGCAGTACGCCACTGTGCTCAATTTTTAGCTGCAACAGAAAAATCCGATCGGATTATTGTGCATTCTCCTTGCAATATGGCGTAATTGTTATGATCCTTCCGTCAAGTTTCCTGTCCGGTTTTACGTCTGTTCAAATGAGGCACTTCGTTGTTCTTGGTGGTGCAGCAGCAACTCTTCTAATATCTCAAGTGTTTGATTGGTTCTTATAGTACAGATTCCCTATCACCTCCCATACGGATTGCTGGTGAATCATCCTTGGATGCTGTTCCCGATGTGCAGACTACACAGCCACCTTTCCGGACGCCGCCGCCTGAAATCCATCAGCGTCGCACTTCCCTCGTGTCTCCACCACCCATCAGAGGAATTTATCCAATCGAAACTCCCCCGCCAACGGAAAACATACCTGATTCTGAGCTGCTTCTTGGACACTTGGCACGCGACGATGACCCCGATTTGAGTCGCGCAGATGTGGTTCGCTACAACGAACTCCTCCCAGAAGACCCAGTCCCAAGCCTTTACACCAAGGAAGAAGAGGTATTCTTTCAGATCGTTTTTTGCACTACTGCTATACTAGTCCTGACAACTGAATTGAGAAGAAATTATCAAGGAAAATGCCCAAAGTATCATGGGGAAGGTTTTGAATATATCAGCATCTAAAAGTATTTTGCAACTGCGCTTTGAATTGTAATAATTTTCACCTCCATCCTTTCCTTTCTGACAGTAAACTTCCCGTCATACTCAACACTGTGTAACCATTAGACTTTTCTGGGTGTATATTGTGGGAAAGTTTTTTTTTGGAACACCAAGCACTGTGAGATGGTGCTGGCGCCTTATTAAGCAGACGAATTGCACACATGGAGTTGGTTAGACCCCATAGGTTAGGCAATAAAATTGGTCATGCGCATATCTCACCTCCGCATGCAGTTGTGTCGCCACTACCTAACTGGCATCTCACAGTCGACGGAAGTGCAGGATGATTTCTTTATTAAGCACGAGGTAAACCTGCGAATGCGTTGGAAAAAGGGGAGCTGGTGTGTTCAACAACAATATTGAACGCAGTGTTTTATTTGAGCAACTTTTGGCGAACGTAGTACGATTCTGGCAGCGGTGTCTTGATAATTTCTTTTTAAATCATTGATTGTGCCTCGCCTCTTCTTTGTGTATTCAACATGTCGAGAAGGTACATACACCTTCAAAATACTATTTCCTTTTTCAACAAACCTCTCTGATTTGAATTGCCATCTGAATAGTTCGTATGAAGAATTATGACTGAGCACTTTGCATTGATTTATGCTGACCTTAGCGAAGAGGCTATAGGAAGAGTTGATGGGATAGGCCTACTAATGCGTTCATCGTTTGTGAGTTGGACTAAAGGAATAACTGATGATGTCAAGGTTTTGGCTTCGTCTTTTAATGGAGATTGCTTTGTGACATAGCTACACCAATGTGTAGATATTGCTAAAGATATGGGTAACTGCCAGAACTCTTTTTTCCAGTCGAAATTGGAAAGTGCTGATGCAACTGAAACGCAGAATGATGCTTTCTGATGTGATTAATGGCAGGGAAAATGTGGCATTCAGCTTTAGAAATTAAATCTAGAAGGCGAGTGTTTTTGAGGCGGTGCCGTCACTGTTAAAATATGACGAGGCTACGGTCGGTCTGGATGCACCTGCGAACGGTATCTATGCTAGCGATGATTTGGGCGGATGTCGCGAACATGCTGACGACGATCTTTGCGAACGATGTAAATATGAACAAAGACAGATGGACGCAATGCGTGCCGAAATCGAGAGACGACAGCGTGCCACAGCAAGCATCAAAGAGCGATCGCAACGTTACGTTGACGACTTCGCTGCGAAAGAAGCAACCTTTCATGCTGTTAGCTAATTTATTTCCTTCCAACTCACCGGTTTATCGGATGACATTCGAGTCTCCTCACTCAAATCTTTTCCAAAATCTGATCTATATTTGAATAAGCTTTTTGACGAATCCGCAGTGGTAATTGTTGAGGCAGTATTCCTTAAGTACCTGCCAAGGTTGACTTTTTGGTGCCGCGTGTGATGAATGTAGTCGATGTGTAGCGTAAGCGAGAGCAACGCTTCTCGTCTCCAAGTTCACTCAAGTCCATGGTTTGCACCGTATTGCCTACGGAGCACGTCTTGTGCTGATTTTACCGATATTTGCTGCAAGCATATAAAGCATTTATTGGCGAAAGTACAGCATGTATGCAAAAAGCTATAGGATTTCCTCAGTTAATTCCGTTTCGAAGGCGAGATTTTTTAAAAGAGTGAAGAGCTGAGTTCACTGGGGAGTGGAGGACTCCCTCATCCATAAAGCCATGGCGATGTTTGTTGAACGAGTTTTATGTCGTGTCCATTTGCTTTTCCACAGTAATTGGCTGTGTCGAAAAAAAAACCGTGGACTCGACCAGCAATCTAACAGAGCGGTCGCTACCGATTCATAATGTTAGTTGCAGGATGAGGAAACTCGCAAACGAGCGCTCAAGGCACATATCGACTCTGTTAATGAGGAAATTATCAATCGGCGACTGACATATCAGGAGCCAGAGTTTGTAAGATTCACTTCAGCTTTTCTTTGCCTACCTGTTTTTCCTTCTTTTCTTGACTTGGCATTGCATTTCGATGTGGCTTTAGGGTTCGATGTGCTGTTTTCTTTGCTTGATATCTGGAATTTTTTTTTACACAGTGTCTGCTCTTCCTAGTTAGATGTACTGTTTAATCTATGCTTTTATTTTGAATGAGGTTTGAGCCAACTTATGCAATGATTAGCTTTTATGATTTTCGTAGATAAGCATTTAGATCGCTTGTCACCTATCACATCGAACTAAGGTGGCCAAAACTGCTTCGGTCGTCCAACGTTTTAATTTGTTTTCAAATCTTCAGGAAAAGTCGTTTGCAGGGTTTTTTTGCCGCAAATGTACAATCACGCTATAATTTAGAGAAAAATCTCTAATATATTTTGCTTTGCAGAACAAAACGTTCAATTGCAGAAAGAGGTGCCTCTTTTGAGAGCTTCTGAAGAACCAGCAGCGACAAGAAGAGACGAGAAGCTTCGCTATAAGGAGGATCTTGATCGACAGATCTTAAGTCGGCAAAAGAGAACACTCAGCAAGAGAGAGCAAGACATCGAAGATTCGAACAGCTTGAACTTAGCTACAGCAAAAGCGTGAGGAATTTTGCCTATAAAAGCACACGAAACGAACTAGCAAAAACCTTATGAATACTGCTAATGCGTTGCTTTCAAAATGATTCTCTCGAGTTTTTGTTGCTCACATAATTGCTCGATATATCGTGCCACTCGTTTGCTACGAAAAGAGCTCCGTAGCTAATAGCCAAAAGTAGGATTGTGCGCATTTGGCAGTAGAATTTTTGAAGCAGCGATAAAAAAGCTTTGACTTCTGTGTGATGGAGCCCTATTTCATTTCTTGGCAAAGGTTTGTTCTACTGTATCCGAAGCAAAAAAATTTTAGTTTAGCAGAAGCGAGAGGACTTCGTTGGGCTCAAAAAAAGCACGACCACGAGCAGTTGAGAAAGTTTCACGACTTACAGGTGAGATAACATCTGCGTTTTCAATTCTTCTATAAATCCCATTTTGCACATTCGTTTACACCAAAATCTGAGTCCTCAATTGTGGCCCGTCCTTGCCGAGAGAGATCTCAGCTTGTGCCCGTGGCGAAGTCTGCAATGCGCAAGAGGCAGGTGTAATTTTGCCTCGTTAGGCGCATCGTCTGCCACTTTTTTGATGGAGAAACTGAGAGGAATCATGCGGTACTCTAGTGAACAATGTAAGGAATGAGCGTTCATGAGATTTTGCATTGCTCAGCTCTACTGAAGCTAGCGTTGCAACTGTTCAGAAATCGATACATCCTGACTGGAATTGACGAACTGATATCTTTTAGTTGAAATTGATGAATTAGTATATTTTGATTGAATTTAACAAACTGATATCTTCTGGTCATAATCAATGAATTGATATCTTTTGATCGAAATTATTCAACTGATATCGCTTGATCCGATCAATTTGCGGACAGCATTCACTGTGCAGAAAGTGAGCATCATTTTTGTTTTGCGCTATGCTGCATTTTAATTAAGCTGATGTTCACAGATGTATATATTACAATGAAATTATAGTACTTTGTTCGCAAGACTTGGTGATTCGCATTTGTTATAAGCGTACGGGTGCAGGCTCGACACAAGGCGAATACCTCATGTAGCACGTTTCTAAGGCACTTAATCAGTAAATTTTCTTTGGCAGCAGGTCGTTGGTCCCTCCCTTTCTAACCGGTGCTACTTTCGTGATTTCCGTTGTTTGGTATGGTTTTCGCATTTTCACACGAATAGCTCATCCTCTCAGTTGTCAGATCGCAATGAAACTTAGTAGGGATGTCGGCTCTTAGAATTGCTTCGTTTGCTGTGTATCAGTTGCGTAAACTTGCTCTCAAACGATCAACAAAAAGTGCGAGCTTCTTTACAAATTGACAGATCGCCACAAATATCGGAGGTTTGTTCAAAATCAGCCCTGCGGGTGGGTGATGATCGGAAACTTTGGCTTATGGCATTTTGTGAATGAGCATGTTACAGAATGTAATCTTTACAAAGATTGGCGATGATATGGAAGAAGCGAAAAGTGGGCAACCCGCAGAGCTAAACTGCCGTGTAGAACGAACACGTAACAACTTTTATAGTTCGGGTAGACGTCCAGAAGCAAACACCAAGAGGGTTTCCCTCCACTAATTACACTGCAAGGCGCGCTCTGCAAAGTTCATTAAATAGATAGTTCCAATCTTGTGAATGTCACCGTAACGCATCAGCCTCCTACCACTGCCCCTTCGCACCCTCTTCTCAACACGAGTGTGACGCTCGTAGTTGAGGTTTTCTATTTCTTGACGAGTGAGGTTAAGGAATTAGGAAACTTCCAAACATATCCCAAACGAACATTTGACGACAGCTTAAAAAATCTGAAGGATGCGAATTCCCCTATGTGTGCCAGTGTTGTGCGTTAGTGTTTGGAAGCGGGCCTCCGCTTTGGGGGCTTTGATTCTCAGGATCTCTCGCAAGAGGAGGGAGGGGGGGGGGAGGCCCGGAGAGCGGGACTCCCTCTCGGAGTTGGAACTGTTTTGCATGTCAGACTTTCTTCGGAAGGTGACATTTTCTCATCATCAGAAGCAAGGCAAGTATGAGAGCAGGGGAAAGGGTGGCAAACTGTGGAAGCCCGGCAGCAACAGGTTTTTCTTTGAGCACCGTGTTGATGACATAGAGGGTATGCATTAACGCTATGTCGCAGAGCTTTTTGATACGCTACGAGCGTTTTCGTTCACTCGAGACATGTTGCCATTTCAAATCAGGGGTTTCCGTCATATTATCTCAACATCATTTTTCACGGTAAACTGTTGTTTTTCTGATGAACTATGTGCGCCATGTTGCCTTTCAGTGTTTCTCGTCCCAACGCACTGCATCACGCAGTTTCCTCATGTTCTCTGAATTAATGGAGGATTTTTTTTCCAGCTTGCAATCACAGAATTCGTATTCCTTGACAGAGTTAACGAGAACCACGAGGGCACCTGAGGGGCGGTGGATTTTTTGATTGCGGCAGACCCGTGGTCCAAAATTCATGGTTCACGTTAATGCGCGGGCCATCGCGGGAGGGGGGGGGGCGAGGGGAGTGGCGCTAAACTTCGAGCACTAATGCGTATGCGAACTCACATATTAAAGGAGAGTTAGAACGGGCATTTTTGTTCGAAGTCGCACCCTTCCTCCCTCCTCTGTAATGAAATTTAACAGTAATCGGGTTACTCTATGCATTACTCAGTCGTTAAGGCACTCTAAACACAGCAATGCCCATTGGACGAGATTGATTGCACGGATCAAAGCGTTGTCGACTAATTCGGCAGTTGAGCGAAGTTTATTGATTTATTCTTACATCAGATTGCATCAGACTGTGTATTAAAATAAAATCAGGCCTTTTATCAACGTTAATCGATTGATCAGCCAGAATTCGGTTAGCGATATGGGCGACTATGGTGGATTTGTTGCCATTATTGCACGAACGTTGCTTACTTGTATGAAAAGGTGGGGACGTGAATCGACCTGACATCGAAAATCCGAGGGATATTGGCCACTTCCACCTGACGAAATTGCTGTCTGTCTTGATTCTGATCGAATGCAGAGTGTCTCTTGGCATCAGCCGAACTGATGTAGTGCTATTGATGTGTGCGTAACCGAAGTTTCGCTTAAGTCTGCAAGCTGTGCGGCTGGCAGTAGTGCGTAGAGCAAACCGGCAACGTCGTAGGATTCAAACATTCGCGAAATGCTCTACTAGCTGTTCAAGTTCGATCATATTCACAATTGTGTCTCTTTTCCCGCCATTCTTCGCTTCATCTGTCAAGTATGGACATACTTCTGTGTCTGTTGGTTAGGTGGCAGCGTGCGCAGGGTTCTTTGCTGCTTACACTCGAAATGAACACATGCACACGAGTGTATCTGTTTGTTGTTTCGGAGTGCTTGACGTCCTGAAATATTTCCTGCTTGGCACTGTTTCTGCACCTGCACGGATGATCCAGCCAGGTTTTAAGCCGCATCCCATTGATGATACAAGAGAGAATGATCTTGAAACCTGACTAATGTTTACGTAGCTGTCAACTGTCCTTGCCTCCGAATACTTCAGAAGGCTCGCTTTGCTTCGTTAATTGTTTCCGTTCAGTGTTTACGTTCGTTCAGGAAAAGGAGACAAAACTGACGCTGTTGATAGCCTACCGAAGGACTCGAGGAATAATTGCTTCTTAACTGTTATATGCAGTGAGTGTTGCAATAGCCGGCTAACTTGAATCGCAGCTGTGTGATGTGCTTTTGACATTTCTGTGGGAAGCTTCGCCTCCATTCGGCTTCCTCACCGGGCGTGAAATGCTTGCGGAAGCATGACGGCTATGAAATGATCTCGTTTTTAAGTGAATTTTAACGAATGCTCGAAGGGGAGTTGGAATTTGAGTTGGGCGGGTAGTGGAAGAGAGGAAAGCCTCCGCGATGGGCAGGCAGTATAAAGGGGATGGGTGTTGTGGTGTCTCTGCAGCCTGAGAACGGCTAGGCGTTGGGTGGATTGCCAGTGTTTCTGACCGTGATGCTTAGTAAATTTGACGTCGATGTTCGTTTCGAACGAGACCAACTGTAGTCGAGTAGCAGCCGCCGTACCGACAGGCAGTGAGGGAACTTCAAAACCTACTACGCTGCAACATTTGGCGTACTGAATCACCTGAGAATCTGCGCGGCCGAAATCTTCTCCTTGCCTTTGGGGGATGTTTGAGAAGAAAACTGGGCCACGGTGGTTTTTTCAAAGATACGTCCTCTTTCACTGGAAAAAAAGGCAGAAAATTTGTCCTGACTAGTAAACTTCTGCAGTTATTATCCAAAAGAAATTTTTTACAGTGCGACTTACTTTGCCTGCTTAGACAGTAAGGTTGGGAATGCAACGTACACATTGAAACCAAGGGTTCGAAATTGTCGTTGAACTGCTATAGTGACAGTGTTCTAGTTGTGTTAAAGAAACTGATGAGGGACCGTTTACAGGTACAACTTAAGGCACAGGAGCACAGTTTGGTGGACGATCCATGGTGGGTGCAAAGACCGGACGAGCATGGTTGGAAGGACTGGAAGCTTCATGCTCACAGCAGCCAGCTCGAGAGGAACACGAGACAACAGTTGGTGCTAAGCTCATTTGTTTTTGCTTTGTTTGCTTGCAGTTATCCCATATAACTAATGCTAAGAGGGAAGGCACCGAAAAGGCACCCACGGCGGGAATATGGCTGTTTTTGAATTAGGAAACATTAAACATCACAATGCCGAGAAGGAAGGCACCGCAAAAAATGGTTATTAGCATGGGATAGGTGATAAATGTACGAGGGAACCGATTCTCGTGATGTTTCTGGCATAGGTTATTTAGTTTGTCTTCTGCAATTTCACTGACACATCATAGCGGTTGGTTTGTTTAATTATGCTAAACGACACGGTTGGTCACGGTCGTTACTGGAGCTTCGTTGTGACAGACAGATGTGAAATGGAGTGTTCAGCGGAACATTCGAGATGCTGCATAGGGATTGATTTGTATGCTGCATGTGAACATGTTAATACCTTTATACGGCCTACAGAGGGTACCGACTTCACTCAGTCAAAACCATATCGGAGATTGTTTTCCATGATTTCCCAGTGTACACAGGGCATCTTTGTTTTAGTTAATTTTTTTCCGTTCTGAAGAGGACCTGCATTCATTAAATATTTGCATACATTACCGCGTGAGGGTCATTTGGGAGACGTTGTGGATTGTGGTTACTAGATGCAGCCGTGATCGGTTTTTTCGGAGTGCAGAGACATGTTGAGTACTGGAAGTCCATTTGAAGCTAATTACTCGCGGTTTTTGAGACCTCTTGGTTGTTTCTCATTGAGCTGAATTTGGAGGACATTGAGGAAAATCCTAGTTGCATACCCGAACGATATGACGAGGAGATCGTATTGTGAAGGAGTGGTTGGACAGGCAGACAGTACTTGTTTCGCCATATAGTGTTTATTGGCAATAAAACTTTGCTTGTGGCTTCCCTTTCTCTTACGTATATATGTATATATATATATATATATATATATATATATATATATATATATATATATATATATATATATATATATATATATATATATATATATATATATATATATATAATGAAAAATCAAATTTTAAAGGACAAAACAACGAGCAGTTGCCGCAGTGACCTTAGAGCCCGTAAGTGTGAGCATGCAGAATTACTGCGCATACTGTGCACTTATTTTTTGATACTTATGTGCAGAAACCTATGTTGAAGGCATGTGCGCCCGATGGAATGCATGCCATCCTTTAATTGGCACTACCCATCTTGATGAAAGGGTATCTAACTTGAATTACGGCATAGGGCTGTCGTGGATATCGTTGCCGAATAAAAGAGGATTCGAGGATGGGCGGGATAGTAGCACCGGATTTAACAGGCAATATGTGGTTGCAAGAACGGAAACAAGATCTGTAGTGCAGTTATTGTAGACGTATGAAGTAACAATTTAGGCCTGGGTACCTGAGATCTGTTGTTGCGGGAACAGTGTCTGCCTCTATAAAAAATGCTAAAAGAAGCAAGGAATGTGCGTTGGGGTTCATGTATATAGAAGGGAGGTTGCGTTTGTTTTGTCCGTTTATTTTGGAAGTGGATGTGGCTTAAAAGAAGTGCGAAGAAGTATACAGAGCGAAGTATTAACTGGGTTCGTCGGGAAATGGCCAAGACGATGCCAGTGAAAAGGACGGGGCGTACAGGGAAGACGAATAGCGACGGAGGAGCGGTATTTCCCTTTTTAATATCAAATTAACAGAATGTTCACTAACCGGCTGCTTGTTTATATATTGGACTAATCGGAAGATGGACTTCAATCTCAATGGTAGCCGACCTCAAAACATCGTAGCTACTAGGGACAGTGCCATAAGGGCAGTTTCTTCTTGCGAGGTTTCTATACAAAGGTATCCATGAACTAATCGCAAAAGAAATCTTGGAAAAGAGAAATGTCGTTCTTCATAATTCAAATAGGCGCAGCTTATCAATATCGCGTACCTGTTACCAGCAGATGCTTTGAACTTAAAGCCCGCATCCTTTATAGTTTCATCCTCTCTTAATTCACCATGATGTTTTCATGTTCTGCTCTCGCTCCTTCCATTCCTTCTTATTGATTCTCCTTAACTTACCCGTTTTCCATTCTTATTATATCTGAGAAAGTTGGGCGCTGTTTACTTGCTTATTGCAATTTTTTTAAAACTATGACTCCTTTCGATGCCTTCATTCCATCTATCATGTATATTCGTATGTTTCATACAACCACGAGTCATCTTGGATGGTCGTTGGCAGGTGAACGCGTTGTTTTTAATTTGTCTACTTTCGGGGCCTGAAATGACTGTGACTCAGGAACTAAAACTCGTCGATGACGCTGCGATAAGGGTGGACCATAATAATGGTCAAAGCTATATCTGCTACTATTTATCCGATTTCGGAGGAACTTTTATAGTGTTAGGGCTTGGCATAACCTTTCTTCTCGTGGGTGCTCTAAACGTACGTCACGTCAAGAATATTGTTATTGGGAAAGAAATGTTTCACAGATATGGTTGTTCCACTTTGCAGGGATTCGCTTCTGCGCCTCGCAGATTTCAAGCGCCGTTTGGAGCAGCAAGATGAACGTGCTCGTAACGAGCAAAAGTTGAAGTACGATGCGATTCGCGAGAAGATCCATGAGCAGAGTTCACTCATCAACGAGCCAAGTGAGCATCGAAAGGGAATCGCTCGAGAAGTCAACGAAGCGGTCGTTGAAGCATGGAAGCGCGAATGGCAACGCAATAATGAACGGTTGGTGGTTTGCACATGTCGAGTATATATTACTATGTACCTAAATACGTCGTTTTTCTCTATCTTATTCCATGTACTTCTCTTATAGCGCGTTATCGACAAGTACCGTCAAGAAACAATGACGGTGAGACTTTTTATTTATCTGTAATAACCGAGTCCAAATTCGCGGCACGTAAAGGATGGTGACATGACGCAGCTTTTTTGCCTTACTTTTTGCAAAGTTTTTCACTCTGTTCGGGAACTGAGATCTGCCTGTAGTAGTTAGGTCCCATGTTACGTCCCCGCAGTGAGTCACGTTGCTATTCCAGGCCTCAGAATCGTGACAAAGTCTAGGAGGAGGTGCAGTGGAAATGAGAAAAATGCGGGTACTAACTATCCTACTGATTCGCCATCTTCGAACGCCTTGGTGGGCACTTAAAAGGCCAACGATTGGGCGTACATCTGAATACTAGCCATGTTGCAGTTCGCAGATGTAGGCGATCTTTGCAAGGGATGGGTCTGGTTAGAATGTGAGTGCACTATTGCATATGTTTTATTATTTGTTGGCAGTCTACCCAGTGATTTGGTTCGGTGAGCGTTATTATAAAGGTGCATAGCGTGCTTGCTCATCTCACTTCTTTCGATGTGACATTTATGCATTTGTTGGTAAAAGTTTGTCTTTTTCGCTTATTTCCCCATATACCTTTTTTTCTGTGGAGAATAATGCTTTATTCATCTTGGGTCACAGCACATGCAACTATATTGATGGCTGTAAAAGTTCAGGGCGAAGTGTTTTTCGCATATGATGCGAGATAGAAAGACGCAAAGTAGAGGGTGCGCGGGGTGCCTACGGAGGACGGATGCTGCAGCGTCACAAGGCGTAGGTTTTGGAAACCCCCGTTTTAAGCATAAGGCGTTGATTGTCCCTGCTCTGAACATTTGCGAGTCTTAGAGAAAATCGTCATGCAGGATGGAGTGTTCAAGTTTGCATATTCAGTTTGAATGTTATCTTTCGAGACAAGTGAGGTTGCAATTTTCTCGATTGCCGTTCTCTTCCAGCATCGTCACCTAGTTAGCATAACGCTTCCTGCGCATAAGATATATTTGAATGGGGCCCCATCTCATGGTTTTAGCATTAGCACACGGCGGCCTTCGATTTTGTACTTCTTATAACATTTTTCTACTTCTGTCCTACTTCACGTTGAGCATCGAATCACTTTCGGTTTTTGGCCTAAAATTAGCTCGCTTAAATATTTGAAATTTTTTGGAAGGGAATCGAATCGTTTCTGCTTATTAATGGTCCTTTGAAAAATAGTCGAATTGCTCAAACTGCTAAAGTTTTCAAAGGCAAAAACAGTCGACCATTTAAGTCGTTAACAAATACCGGTGAAGTAAACTGAATCGCGGAAATTTTTCTTCAAATCCATCAAAGTTGGTATCAGCGTCGTTGATGTTTTTGGGTCTCGTTCCTTAACGAGGTGTGTTTGAATGCCTGTGTGAATGGCCGACATGGTAAATCCTAATTAAGCTGGTGAGAACGATGCATTCTAGCTTCGGTAAAGAAGCGCGTTGAGCAAGTTTCCAAATACACTCTTTTACGTCCATCGTGAGCCACACAAGAAAACGAATGGATTGGAATTATGCTAGCGAGCTTTTGTGGAAACCAACAACGCCAAAGATAAATGGACGGACACGTAGTGTAATTACAGTGCGGTGTTTGAATGGCCCGGGGAATTTGTAACTGTTTGGATGAATGCCAAAGTACGCAAGTGAATGGAGAGGCGGATAGAGATCGGTCAAAATAAGTGATCTGCAACCAACTAATCATAAATCGGATTCTGCATGAGTTGCCCTTCGAGCCTCGTCGCATTTATTTGCCTGTGAACGCAGCACAGTTCATACACGCTTATTGCACACATCCCCTTTAGAGTACGTATAAGAAGTGCGACTATATTATATTGTTCGTCATACGGCGCAGGAATAGGTGTTAAGGTGTTTTTTCAACTGATGCTGTTTGGACGCCCCCGGCTGCTCAAGATTACGACCGTCAGGACATCCAGCTCATCCTATTTTGCTCTCCTTTGGAGTTCTTAGGTTCATTGGACCCCGATGGTAACACCTGTAGTGTTTATTCTGGTCATCGCTAACACATATCTCGGCGACATCTTACTGCCCCGATCCCCTGTAAATGTTCCGCTCATTGGCTTTCCCCGCTTTCCATAGCCTCATTTCCGACCCAACTCCATTCTAGACCAATAATGCCCATGTTGTGGAACAATTATGACTGGAATGGATTCCAGGTTGGCGAAAGTAGAACAACCTCCGGCATTTCTAGTTTCAACTTGGATTTAGGAGGACGGGAAAGAAACAGGTTCTTCAATAACCGTTTGTCGATGAAATCCTTAAAAGTTGGTTGTGTTGCGGTAACAGTGTAACGGTTGTTTTCGCACCCTTACAAAAGCATATAAAATATTGCTGCCGTACTAGGTGCAAAGGTTAATGCGATTGCACATTTTCATGTCTTCTATTCTAAACAGACTGTATGCTGAAAGATAGGTAAGGAAAGAGGAAGAAACTTGAGTTGCAGGTATCGCGTGCTGCAAGATGGGAAGGGAAAGAAGTCCTATCTGGAGACAATCGGATTGCACGGAGTGAGACGGTGTCGACGTTGCATGCGCCCTATGGGAAGCATCTGAGTGATAGGGTTCATCTGCATGTCTTTCATTTAACTGCCGTGCACTCCTTTTTCCAGATTATGGCACGCATATCAGTTAGTCTCTCGTTCCATTGTCAGCTTCGTTGCACAAATCCGCTCCGAACTGCCTTGTGGATGTTGCGCTTAGAATTTCGCATGGACTGTAACATGTGCTCATCCAACGATAAGCTGTACTTGTTTCTGCACCACCGGATGTTAGGCTGACTTATTTGTGCATTCTTATTGGCGACGCCTCTTTGGATTGCTTCCTACACATTGAAATAAAACATGCAAACACATTAACGCTGCGTTGAGAACTTGATTTGAAAATTGCCTTTTATAATTTCTAGTTTTTCTCTTGAAAATACACATCGCATCTTTTTTTGCTTTTGTTCCCTCATCGGAAGTAGTGGATTTACCACATTTGGAGCAAGACCTGAACGTAAGGCGTCCTTCATCATCTGTCACCTAGGAATTCTTTGTTTTATTGCTATTTGTTTGCAAATATTTTTAATCTCTTTCCACGTTCGGTCACTGACGTAGGTAACCTTATCTTCTGTTAGATTTCCGCTTTATTGTTGACTTAGAGATGTGTTTTCCATTAGATAAAATGTTTAATGTTTATAGTTCGTCATTTGTTTGAGTTACTAAACAGTACTGACGAGAGCCCACTAAAAACACACGGAAGTGAGTATTTCAAGTGATTGAAGCAGACGTGGCGACACTAAATAGACCTATTTGAGCATGAGAATGTGCGTGATGAACGGCTCATGCGCTTCTTCCGGTTTCAGCCCCAATAATCGGAGGGGGGAAGGGGTGGGACAGAGCTTCAAAAGAGAAAATGGGTGTGTGAGTGTTGCCAATCGCTAGTACGGAGTAGTGGAGAAAAGGGTGGACCCACGCGAAGGCACTCCATCCTCGGAACTTGTACACCATATCACAGAAGTGAAGGTTACAAACTGCAGTAGTGACTGTATAATGTCTCTGTTGGGGGATGATTTCAAGAAAGTGCTTCAATTCTAGACTCCGAGTAGCAAAACCAATGAGGCGATCGAGTGGAGTCTTTTCCAAGCTGTACAGAAATCCATTTAAAAATATATTTCTCTCGGGGTTGCGCTGTATGGATCGGAAGTGAAACTAAAAGCAGACAGGTCTGCAGCCTCCCCTTATCGGATGGGCTAGAGCAAACATTATGCTGATCACTTCCAAAAATCGTCCAGCAAAATCCTCTGTTCATCCATTCGTATCCGAAGTCTTTTATTGATGGCCCAGTTTCCAGTAAATTGCGCACTTTCGTTGTATTATAGGTGATGGAAAAATCAAATTGCTAAAGGCAACAGGTGCAAACAGGGGATCTTGAAGTAGCCAGTGCGTCAAAAGTTTATTTAGCGATCACGAATAATTAGCTTGAAAGTCGGGGCTGTTAAGTTGCATCGGTGCTGAGCTTCAAGGTAGGTCGACGGGTTTATACATGGGCATGTTTATTGCCCAGAACAGCAGTTGACAGACAGAACAAAAAAAAGCAGTTTAGACCAATGAAGGACACCTACAAGTCGGACTATAGGAGCTGGACTGCAGAGACTTTCTGATTGCACAAGGTCGTGAACTCGCAATTTGAAAAGTTGGCATTTTCGATTACGTAGTTGCAGATAGAATTCGAGCGATTCCTCACAGCCATGCAAGCATTGTAGGTTGTGGATGTGAAAGGCGCATTAAGGAAGAAGTTCGCTGTGCCTGTGAGGATTTGCAGCTCAGGACCAATTTTCACGTATAATGCTTTAACATGTTAGGGGATCATTGTGTATGCAAGCGATTCTTAACGGTGCTGGACAGTATCAAAAGATATCCCCAGAGAAGTACTGCGCTTCCAGACACGGGAAATGCTTTGCTTCAACCGCACTCTAAAAAAATGAAGTCTATTTGGAGCCTCCCCATGCGACATAATTTTGCTCTTTTTGAAACGATTTTGATGGTTGTAACTCACTCAACTGCACTGCAGTAGTATTGGTTGCTGAGGTCTAGAATCTGTCGAGTCAGGGCATCGAGGCATCTCTCGGCTTGGCACTATCGCGCTGCACTCCAACCACGGAAAAAAGATTTCATCTATAGTCAGCTCGGTTACAGGTTCAGAAATGTGACACATGAAAACGGTCAATCGCCCGAGAAAAGCTGAGTCATTGACGAATCGGCCGCACGAAATACGTCAGCTTTCGGAGGGCTCAAGGACTACATAAGGTATTCAGAAGTGAAAGGTAAGTCGAAAGCGTTTCGAACTAAGCTGGTGAAGTAACAGGTATTGCGTTCAAATTTCACCACAACGGGCTGGAACTATTGGCTCACCAATGCTGCACTTTCCTCCTCTCTTGTGCTCATTAGTTGAGGAGTATTAGCATTTCATTTCATTCATCGTGCTTTCTTCCTTTCTTTTATGTTAATCTCCCTTTCAAAAGTGAACAACTTTATGACTCAAAAACTCAAAGGTAAACTTATTTATGACAACTGTAAATTTTCGATTTTAATGCGAAGTGCGGTCATTCGACAGTAATCTAATCTTTACACTACCCCATCTGGCCACCTGTCAACTGCCACGGCATGCACTTGCAAACGTAAATCAGCAAAAAGTGTGTCCAATTGCTGAAATGGGTCTACGAACACCGGAAAGAGAATTTCTTTTTTAAAGAAATGACTTGTCGACACTTGAAAAGAGCACAAAAACCAACAGCGGCATTCACTTTAGTGCGGAATGATGCTCCAAGAAAGCATCGGATTACAAAAAAAATTCGTTATTGACAGCTTCCAGCCTTGGAAATTATCCATGTGAGGACGAAACTCGGAAGTGTTTAAAAACTGTTCGATAGATCAAATCTGCTAACAAGTTTTATGCGCATTCAGCCGAAAATGTCGAGTTTGACGTTACCCGTTCAGAAATCTGCACTTACATACAGGTACGGAGCACAAATAAAGACACAGCGATACTTTAATGCGCAGATTTGCAACGGACATCGTAAAAGTGAGCATTCGATGCCGCCAACGAGCATATCTCGTCACTACGAAGATTCACATATATGGGCAGTATATATTACCGTTGAAAGGGAATAGGATGAAAATGGCCATCACGCACTTGTCCTACCAAATGCGTCTGATGAAAGACGTGGTATTTCAGAAAACAAGCATATATATCTCGAAAACAGAACAAAATATCCCATCATTAGGCATACTGATTTCTAAGCTTCCTTTCCTGTAATTTCCCATTATTACAGGAAGAAAGCGCATCGATGAAAAGGGAATTAATTATATAGGCGATGATTTGTTGAATAAGAACCATCAGCTGATAGCAACAAGTTCGAGAGAGTAGTTACTAACGTTGAGCATCGAACTGTTCACTTAAAGCGGAGTATATCGCAAAAAGTTTGTCGCTTCAAAGCGAACGATCACATATTTCACCATCGCACAATATGAGCAAAGCACACAGCTGCACGGAATGTCCACAACGGAAAAGAAGGCGATCTACGAATGGCAGGAAGTGCTTATACTGAGCACGATATTTCAGACAACTGTTCGTCACCCCATACCGATTATCTCAATGTCTTGGTTCCCACTATGCAGCCTAAGAGATAGTAACTGTTCGTGTATATTTAGTGTGCGGATTTATTGCTGCGTTATCATCATTGAAACGACGGCTATAAAACATCGGATGAGCTGAAGAAAAGAAAATAAGTGAAGTATGACAGGAAGAAATTACAGGAGCACCTCGGAACAAGGTGAACATAAGCGTAACCCAAACATCGTTTGCGGAAGGTCTTTTGTATGACAAATACAAAATACATTCACAACGGTGAGAAAAGCGCCTTTGGCAGTTATTAGGGAGAAGAGAAGCACGGATATTTGTAAAGCTTCTCGAATACGTCGGATGTCACAAGGATGTTCCCTTCACTTCGCTTTATTGGGAAAGTCGGATATCCCGTTTGTAATGCTTCGTCATTTACGGCTTTTTGTGAGATTCTAGCTAGAAGTTAAGCTCGATGAAGTGGATAATTTGGATCATTTTAATTAAAACAAGACATTCTTAGTATATGTAGCAATCATGCAACAATGCGGGATATGATTTTTGCACAGCGCTGTTCTCACGAGAAACGATTTCTTAGGCTAACAAAGTGAAGCATTCAACTTGAGGTTTGTCCATTACGGCAGTTAATATAATGACGCCCACCGCTACGACGAAACACTTTGTTTGCAGCATAAATTTTACCCGTTATTCAAGCGAAACAATACTCAAGAAAATATCACCCATGAGTTCTTAAATGATTCACTTGAATGGATATTCAAAGAAGAATCTCGATTAAAACTTCAAACATAAATCGCGAAATTGTGAACAAAGTCTCCCTGAATGAGTGAGAATAAGAGCTGTGCTCCTCCTCCGTTTCGAATGAGTGGATGAGCTCAGCAGGTATATTCACGTCCTCCTCGAATTCGCTCTCCTGCTTCTCCATCATGACGAAAA
The DNA here is from genome assembly GCA_013433145.1 of Ascaris suum. Taxonomy (NCBI): domain Eukaryota; kingdom Metazoa; phylum Nematoda; class Chromadorea; order Rhabditida; family Ascarididae; genus Ascaris; species Ascaris suum. The sequence goes on from CM024189.1 coordinate 9,286,228, forward strand.
GCATTTTATAAGAAGTTTCGCTTTTTGATGGATGTCCATATACCTGGAAGCCAAACATAGCCTCTGCGATAAGACGTCGTTTTAAAGCTGAAGGCGAAACATTACCAAGGATGTTCAAGATTATCGATTTCGGTTGCGGGAAGTCAAAAAATGTGGCCAACATTTCACGGAAGCCCAGGAGGAGAGAGAGGGGGGGGGGGGAGGTGGAGGCGCTAGAGGGTAAATATTAAGGCTTTAGATCGGTCCTCAGAAGAGTGCAATGAAAACTGAGGAGACTCTTATCGAAACAAAAAATGCACTACATTAAAGAAAGCGAATTTCTTCTTTTTCAGTCCTTACGTATTCACGATTTGACCCGAGTGAAATTCCTATGTCTGCGCTTTCCTCCACCATAATTATTTAGTTTTTTGTTGACCCATATGAAACAGTCTTTCATTGGCTACTATGGAAGTCACATCCTAGCTATGAAACACACAAATGAAACAAAATCTACAACTATGTGTGCTTTTATTCATAGAAAGGAAGCTATTTTCTTACTCCCTGTCTCTCCCGTAAAACAATGTTTTGGCTATGGAGCAACTGGGAAGTACCCCCAAAAAGTTCGACACAACATGTGTTCATTAGCAAGTTAAGAATGGACAGCTAAGTTAGACAGCAGCTGGAATGGAGTAGGAGAAAGGCGCAAAACCAGCTTTTATCCTTGCAAAGTTACCCTGCAGATTACTTCAAAAAATCAATTATCACCTGTTATCCACCTTAAAGTCTTGTAAGACGAGATTTCGTGACCAGTATAGCATCAAAACAAGACTGCGAAATGCTGAAAATTTCGCCAACATTCCAAAAATGACGAATGCTTTCAGGTGGTGTGAAAAAAAAACCTTTTCATAGTTTGTCTCCAAGTGCCAAGTTTGGTGACAACTACATTGTGGCGGAATTTATAGATTATTCAAATGCTTGGAAGCTTTCTAAGGAAATTGCTTCCTGTTTGAAGAAATTTATGGTATATGTGATTCCAGAAGGCTGGAAGATTCGCCTTTCAAAATCCTTTAGAGGGAAAGTAAATAACATCTCTTTTTTGTAAGATTCCTGTAAGAAAAAAAAAAGAAGAAGAAGAAAGAACAGAAACAACTCAACCCCAAGATGAACGGGCCTTTTCGCTGACTGCGGCACATCTAGCACATCCAAGCCGCAAGTCGCTGATAACATGTCGTGGTCATGAACTCCAACTCCCGGACGCTTCTTTTGAAAAAATTATGTTCATTTCTGAGAAGCATTTTGAATGCAATAGTAGCAATTAACTATGGCAAGCACACGTGGAAGAACCCAGATGAATGAATTACATGATCGAAAATTTTCTTTAATTTCTGATGTCCATTCCTCGAGATGACTTCAGAAAGCTAGATGGCTCACGGCCGACTGTCTGCCTCATTAACAGCACTCCTCTAGCACAACCGCACTAGCGCCCTTCATCTTTTCCTAACCATAGCCACTTTCGTGCTTAGCAGCAATCATAATAAGGTTTGTCCAAACCAGCACATCGAGTTTTGCTCTTCGGCAACAGTTCCAGAAAGAGCAAGTTACAGGAAACTTTTGTCTGTCTTCTGCTAGATTTTCTTTTTATTGTGAAATGCAATCAAGTTGAAAGAAAACAGCGTAGTACAACACCGCTTGCCTTAGTGTAGGAGAGATAGAGATCTGCATCACCATTAAGCGAATCGAGGATTATTCTTAGTCGTCCCTCCCACTTAAGCTCGAAGAACGACCAATTCGATGGTGCCAAGTCACCACGAACGAAGTACAAGTGCACCTGAACAGAAATCCTTTGTTTTAACACATCCGCCCGGTAGGTTTGATGAGTTTCTCTCAGCCTTGAGAGTTCTGCACACCGTATGAATAATCTGATACTGGAATTGTCCAAAAAAATGCTTTTCGTAGACCCAAATATTCTTTCCGTTTGATAAAAACGGCTTACTTTCAAGAAATCCTCTTTTTTGGATATAAAAACCTTAACAGTGGCACGAATTCTTCGCAGTAATCCAGAAAGTGTGAGTGATCTTTCAGCGGCAGGAAACGAACTCTTCATCGGCCAAGCGGCTCATTAGGATTTTACTCGCGTATTGATGGGTAACCTTGTACAGTCACTTCTGCCATTTCACTGAGCACCTCTACAAATTCACGGCCGCCATTACCCTCACAGATGGTTGCCCAACAGTCTCTTAGAAAAAACATCGGTTGTACATACCAACACATCTTGTACCGGCATTTCCTTTTGGTCTGGTACCAACATCCTTTTGGTACCAAAAAACATATCAACATTTCCTAAGCAAACATCCCGGCAAGGCCTGAGGAATCTGAAAACAACACGAATCCAACAAAAGAACTTAAATACCCATCGGACAGGACAGAGTGGCTGAGAGGAAGGAAATTGGAATGATGAGAGCCGTAGCCACTAAAAGGCAAATGAGATTGAGAAAAAATGTTTAGCCGAGAGGAAAACTTTTTGGATTGCTTTGTTAAAACGAGAATGGCGGAAGAACGTAGTTGAATGGTGCGAGAAGTCTTCACTCCAGCTAGCACCACGTCAGGTGCTAAAAATTAGTGCCAACAAGAAAACTTCTTTTGTCTACCGAGGGAAGTTTTCTTAGAATTTGGGTTCTACTAATAAAAAAGTGAGTATCTGTCTGTCAAATAAAGTAGTACCCATAAACGTCGTCTTGAAAGATCGGAAAAAAAAAAAACAAAATTATTCAACTGTCTCACGACTCATTAGGCACAAAGGGTGGCACAACGGAGGGATTCTGGCGAAAGGCGGTGGCACTGATAAGACCGAGAACGACAAGAAGGTTAAACTGCGAATGACGAAATCACTTTCTGGGATATTCCCCTCTCCCTTCCCCTCGTTACAGTATTTACAACATCTTCCTTAGAAGTCTTGGTGGTACTCCCCAACAAGTTGGGCCTTCTTTAGGGCTTTTCATGATCGCAATAAAGGACATAATGAGGCGCTGTCGGTTCAGATACGGGCACCACTGGCGAAACTATACCACCCCGTTAATCAAATGTGTCCTCAGTTAAAACGGCGAATTTCCATAGCGGTCGGTGCAAAATGTCTTCAGACGGGAATTTTAAAACGCGATATGATTAGAGAGTGAGAAGTCTACCTCCGTTATTTTTTGAGACAGCTGAAATTCGTAAGTGGATAACAAGGTATTACTTGACAGCTGTTAGTGATGCATTCTGACTACTGTTATCACTCAATTTCGAGGGTTCCTTTTAATTTCATTTCAAAGGCGAAAACACGTTCGGGTATCTAAAGTAACGAATAAGAAGAGAAACAAGGAAGGTGACCTTTTGATCGTCGAAAAGGAAGTCTCCAATATTCGTTTCCTGTTCATTCGCCGCTTCAGCACACCCCCAAAGCAACAACAGAGGCAGCATCGCTGCCGCCATACCGTCACTCCAACACTCTGTAAATGTTCATTGGCAATCTCGAAATCGTACATGATTATCAGCGACGTATCACCACACTATGCGATTGCTGGTAGAGCGGCAGGCGTAGTGCTTTTATCTCAGTGGTTAACAGACTCGAACATAACGCTAACAGTAAACAGCATCAAATCTCAAAAGCACCCTGAATTTTATCTTGCTTTGTTCCGGCAGGATTCGCATATGAAGGTGGAAGAGAGAGGACGAGCCTGTGCTTCCGTGAAAATCGAAGGGATATGAGATGCTCAGTGAATGTGATCAGAAACTACCTCTATTCCAAATTTTTTAGTAAAGCCTCAAATCCAGTGCTTTAAAGAAGACATTAAATGAGAAAGTGATAAGCGGTCGGGGCCGGACAAGCAACACTTCCAAGTGCAATTTATGCGTTTATGAGAAGTGAATGGCAGCAAACTGCATGACAGAGACGATGAAAATTTTGAGTGCATCGATATGGCTGCCTAGCAGGGTTGCCAGTCGCTGCCAAATCAATCCCACACCAACAAAATCAACAGCTCATCTGCCAAACTGCAATCACAATTCACGGAAAACTTATGTAAAACAGCCGAACCACCTTTCATGATCCGTAAAAGGAATGACTAATGCGAAGTTACTTTGCGCAGAAGAGAACTTCTTCTCTGCTTGTATCTGTTTGAGAAGAACGGCTAAGATCTGCTGATACGACAATATGTATCATCCACTACGCAACGTCTATGTCAATTTCTTCGCGTTACCCATCGTCCGATGCTTGAGAACACACCAGAGAAGCATTCGCTGTTGACCACGTCAACAAGATGCATCGTCTTTCTCAAGAGTGTCCGGAAAAGCGCATCTAAGCATCCATGCACCCTCTTATGTTATTTGCGTAAAAGCTGCTGTCTGTTTCTCTGTCATTGCTTTTCTTTGCTGGGACGGGTGAGTTTATTCGCATAATTCGTGACGTTGAAAATGAGGCAGATTCGAATGAAACCCCTTTAGGGCCGGAGATATAACAAACCAATCGCAACTGAATTGCTCCTTCTTTAAGTTGGCATTTTACCTTTCGTCATTTGCATCGCCAAATGGTGTTTTCTGCATGCTCGACCGGCATTGGACATATGTGGAAAAACGTTTCGGCTTCATGAGTCGCTGCGTCCTAGCATTCTACTTCGCTTGGATGAACCTCCTTGCCAGAACTGTTCTCGGAAGTGATGCAACCCGATCCAACTACATCGTATCAAGATCGGCAAAAACTTACGAAAATGTGCACAGTAAATTGCTATATTCGCGGTAGCCGGGCAACTTGCTACAAACAATGCACTAATTCGCAGAGTGCACTAAAAAGTTCGCAGTGAGCACAGTGGTGCGCATTTTACCGCATTTAAATAAACTTAAGGAGGCGTCAGTTGTGCACGCCTTAAGCCCTCCAATTGATGGGAAGTCGATGTCCTGTCATACTAATTACCTCCAGGTGTCGCAATCGAGTCGGCTATATAGAATACACTTACACACAAACACCAAAGATCAACCCAATCCTCATTCTCATGCGTGCCGCGAATGCGATATTGCGCTGTGCGAACTGTTGCAGCAACTCCGGCAACTTGCCAAGAGCTAGGGATGTGGCGATCTGGAGCGCACATTTTCGGGGGTGGTGTGGCGTGTGTGTTGCGTGCTTCTTTTCTTTAATGATGGAGTTGCTCGATCGAATGGAGTTTCGGTTAAAGCCGGTCGCGACCGGGCTGAGGGTGAAGTCTGGTGACCGAAATGGAAGAATTACGTGTTTGGATTATCGGCAGACTTCACCAGTGGATGGCTGGTGAAGTCTGGTGGTAATTTGCATGGGGGATGCCGGAGGTGACATGCTTTCAAAAGTTTTCAAACTTTCGTCCTCGTAGGCGACGAAACCGGTGCATTTACTCTTTCAGAGCGGATAGGTGGTTGCCAAACTTCATCAGCGGATACTTTCAAGCGCGAAGGCGTCGGAAGTGACCTTTTTAAACAGCATTTATGTTCTCATTTCCGGTGACGAGAGTGGTGCATATACCCCTGAAAGTACTCAAGCCGCCATTATGTTTCATGTGTAAGAGTTTCTAAACGTGAAAACGTCAGACTTGATGCTGGCAGGCGTAAAGGAGGTTGCTTCATCTGCCTACATGAACGGCATAATTGCTCTATCGGTGAGGTGTTCTTTCACTCCCGATAGCAGTTGCTTCTTCTGTGTTGGTAATCTTCATCTTCCACCTCAGTGTTACCGTGCCGTCTTTCGATTGCTGGTTTTATTTCCACCTGTCTTTTTTCTCTTATATAAACGTCCCGTTTTCTTGTTCCATTTAAGCGGATAGATGGTTGCCAAACTTCATCAGCGGTTACTTTCAAGCGCGAAGGCGTCGGAAGTGACCGCTTTAACCAACATTATGTTGTGGAAAACTTCGCCTTCCTGTCCTGTTGGTCTTGCAGTAAACGTACTCCTTCTCTGGCACCAATACATCTCCAAAACGTCCGATCAGAAGTGGAAGAAAACATATAATCTCCTACCAAATTATTGCATCCGCACGAATCCTTCTGAAGAGTCACTTTAATTTTTTGCTTGAAAGATCTGAAGTCTTCATCTCGTATTTCTATTGTTTTCTTTGTCTTCCTTTTTTGAGGTATTTACAGCAGTTACAAATGCCATAAAAAACTGACGTCCAGCAATGACAGTACATGAAGACCGCGTGAGAACAGTTCCATATACAGGTGTACTGACGGCAAGTCTGATGTGGTAGGACAGGTCAAAGAATCCCTTGATTCAACACCTTTTCCAGTTTCCTCGAGCTTGCTGGAACCGTTCTCGTTTGCACTCCCTTTGATCAGGAGTGATACTTCTGCCAGACTTGCATGTGATGTTAATAGTTAAAAGATTAAAAAATCTTTGCTTTCGGCATCTTCTTGCCCGGAAACACTCATTGTGAACTGAGGCAGTGATCCGGCTGCTACATGGGATTGAATACACCGACTTTCCTTGGAAGCGAGTGTCGGCGTCTAAATGTTCGAAAAGACCGATCAGTGAAGTTTGACGGTGCACTTTTGGAATCCACCGTTGATTACTTCGATGAATTGTAACGAATCTTTAATCATAAAGAAACAAAGAAGACTGCAGTGAAGCAATGGAGTAAAGGAACAACATAAATGCGCATGGTCAGAAAAAACGTCGTCCGAGGATGTGTGATGAAGCAGCACTTCAAAACGCCACAAATATCCATGCAGAATTTGTCACCCAAAGAACAGTAGTTCGTCGACCTTGACTCAGCCTCATCTTATTTGCGCAAGCCTCACGAACACCAGTATTTTTTAATGGAGGAGGGAAAGTATTCAGATTTTGACATCTCATAACGCAGAGATAGTAAGATACACACATAAAGCGCAGCTGAAGCCACGCATGTGGACCGCATCCACTCGGCAGTAGGTGGGAAAGGGTGGGTGGGCCAGCTAGAAAGATGGAATCACGTGCTCAGGGGAAACCAAATCTTGCGTGGACTAGGTTTGTCTGCATATGCCGTCCCTTTCAATGGTTTAATTCTATCTGAGTTGGCTTGTCCACATCGTGGGGATGGAAGTGCGTCTTCCCACGAATGTGGTATGACCACGTTTTTGTTGGTGTGATAAAGAATGTGCGTATATGCATGTATGTAAATAAACATGTGCTTGCGTATAAAAGCAGTACTTTTACCAAGGTTTAGTTTAATCCAGTTTTCGGAGAATTCCGTGCTGTTTCGATGTTGTCCTAGAACTGGATCCCTTCACCCAACTCTTGTATTCTGTTGTGCGGTTATGTCATGAAGCCGGCGTTTTGTTGAAGAGCGTGGTCTTGTTCAGTAAAGGACGTTTGTTTTGTCGTTGTTACAGCAATGAACGGCGACGATGCTTCACGCTACCTGGAACGTCAACGGCAGACTGCTTGCAACGTTGTAACTGCAGCACAAACCCATCGTCGTGCACTCAAAGATGGTGAATGGGCATGCGTCGATGCGAAATGCGCATATATTAATTCGGATCGCAGAAGCGCTTGTGAACGATGTGGCAAAAGTTAGTGTCCTCATCCCAGTTTGTTATGAGGTGTAGGCCGACGGAATATCCTGCTGTGGCCACTGTCACTCTCACTTTAGATCACTGTCGAGTATAAGAATTTTTCTGGAAACTCCATGGTGATTTGCCCGGATAAAGTAAAGTTGATGTAAAGCTTGCATAAATGTGCTAGGATCCGCACTGAACGCAGCAAGAGCTAACAAGCATGGCTAAAGTGCAGATCTTTGTCTATTCCGAATCTTAATCTCAAATGTTTCTTAAGTAGCCCATCCTGCCTCATCTCTTTCATCCACAGTTGATACGACGTGCGGGGGAAGTCGATTGCAACATTCTTTTGTAGATCGTTGCGCCGTAGTACGCATCAGGCATTGGAGCTGATTCCGAAGGCAAAACGTTACGGCTAAATGGAGGTTGTGAAGAGTTCTGGAAGGCGGTAGGGGCTAAGTGGAGCCCAACCCACGTACGCACAGCGATTTCTGCCCAAATGCAGTCGCCTAGTGCAATGATTAGCCCATTGATCATTTGCGTTTGTCTGCACTTGTGTTTGTCTGTTTGTCTGCATTTGTGTTTGTCGGAAAGGAAGCCTATTTTGGAAGTGAATCTAAACCAGGATTTGTTCACTTGTGGTATGAGGTGGGTTTGAAAGAGGGTGACGTCGTTGTGATAGCGAGTAGCCAATTTTCATTTCAAGAGAGGAAGGGAACGTTTTAACTTGACACGGTTGATCTTGATCGAATCGATGCTAGTAACTCACAGACTTATTTACAGTCAGCTCTCGCTTGCCTGACGTCCTCTTGAATATGGCAGTCATGGAAGTCACATCGGCCTTCGTGCGCTTTTCGATACGCTGCGTGTTTTACAACGTTTTATATGGTTTCAAGAAAAAGATTTGGTTGCACCTCGAAAAAGGTGTCCTGGGATAGAGTATTCCAAACATACCTGTCCTATAAGGCAAATGTTGGTAGCTTCGCGACACAGATAAGCAGGTGATATTGCAGGCGTGTAGACGATACAGAAGAAATGGCTGACTCGGTTGTTTCAAGCAGAAAACCTTATGCTGACTTAAGCAAAACCTATCTTTTCAGTCCACGGCTTAACACTAGCGAATTACAGTGCTATATGCGCGTTTTTGCTCATGCTTTCTTCGCTTCGTCTAATTGCAGGTAAACCACGATCGAAGAATCGGGTAGGGCGTGAAATAGGAAAGGATGCAGCGGAAAAATCGAAAGGACTGTTCGCCGCTGAAGATTGGGCTTGTACCAAGTAGGCTTTTTGTTTTCCAAGTGTTATTTGCACATATTCATGCGTTTCGTTATGCGTCTTCATAACTGGAAGCAGGATAGTACGGCTAGTCGCAGTGTTGTGTTTTAGCTCGGGCTGATCTTGTGAAAAAATTCCTGACTTATGTCTTGCAGTGCAGTATTTTAGAAAGTGCCCTACAGGGGAAGGCGTACAGAATAATGCTTCTTGCAGAATAATTCAATGCTAATAAAGAATTGAACTCAGAAATGTCTCTGAGGGCATGATCTCCAGCGCTGTTAGAATCGCGTGATAACTCTAACTCTTTTACTGGAACAGACATGATATGACATCCACATAAAATAGGCCTACGAAAATTTGATACCGTGGCAAGAAGGGATTCATATATTCACATCTTACGGTCGAAATTAGCACTTTCAGAGCGGTCAGGTAAAGCCTCTCAGGAGTTATCAAAGGTTTTAGGACGCAGTAGTTGGTCAGGAATTCCTTCGAAAGATGCCAAGGATCGTAAGCTCCATGTGCGTTTCAAATTAGGTTTGCAGAAACCCCGGAAGCGATAGCCGACCTCAGAATTCGCGCAAAATTGGCGTTCGAGAACCACCAGTTTCGAGTTAGTTTCCCTCGTGGATGAGTTCCGGTGGGGGAAACAAGAAGAGAGGAGAGGTGAGCAGGAGGCAGCTTAGCCAACTAAGCTCTCAGAATCCCCATCCGGAATATCAGCTGCCGTTCTTCTGTACCTGTAGTTGGCACGTGTTTTAAGGGTGAATTTCTGCTCCCGCCGTGTGCCGACGTGGTGGTCGGAGTAGAGCGGAGAAAATATGGAATGTTATAAGTCTTGTGGTGGCATAACGGCAACCTTGCCCACTGTCGCCATATAATTGAAATAAAAGTTATTATTATGATGGTTTCTACTGGAAAAGAAGGAAGGGCCTCTCGATCCTCTTCAATAAGGGCTTCAAAAATAGGGGTCCTTAATAGAACAAGTGCAAAAGTAGAATGAGGAACCGCCATGCTATTTAAATTGAAGGTGATCTGAAGACACAGTTATCTGTCCCAGATGTGTTGATGTCCTATGTCAGGGGCAAGGGGAAGAATCTTTTTTTTGCCGGCAGTGTATGTTTACCACCTAGATGGTGTACTGGAGAAGCAATGGGGCAGTGTTAAATGGCAGCATTATTACTGTGTAAATGTCACTTCAAGAGTAAATCTTCGACTTTCACACCAATTAGATACCATGAAGTGGTCAGTAACATGAAGCCATCTTTGAGGCATATACAGCTTTTTGAGTTCAGCAGAAATGCTGAGTATAGGCTGTGTTTTGTTGGTGTTTAACTGCAGAACACATACGAGGTCGTTTTCGTCTCCTTAGCAAAATTTAACGGAGTTTTTATTTGCTAAGCTGCGGGATTTGAAGACTTCTATTCATGACGTTTTCTCAAAGACGAGTTACAGTATATCGTTTCATTTCAAAACGATTCTTTCGGCTGTGCACGTTGTTATTTCGAGAAGAGCACTCCACGCACGGACATATAGTGGTCATAGGCGACCCTACCCTTGGCATCTTTGAAAAGTAACGTAATGAAAGTTGGGTAACCGAACGATCGGACCACGAAAGATGCACGAACATATCTATGGCGACAAGGCTTGTACGGCAAGCAGACGCCGGTTGCAAAATATCGTCTGAACTCAGATGGGCTCAGACGGGGAAACTTGAGACACTCTCGGTTATTCTAGGAAGGTGAAGGTGACAATGAGGCACCAGACCGCGAAATTATTCTCGTAACGTCCCAGGATAAGATTTGTGCAAAATTGAAGAACTCACCGTGCATTTGAGTTGTTTCGGCGAAAAACGAACGAGGAATGAGCACTTGCAAAGGACGAATTGATTTGATATGACAAGAATTCTTGAAGCACTGCAAAGATACTTCCAGCTTGATGAAGGTGTAACAGTCTGCAAACAGCTTGAGCCCCTATCAGAGGAAATCAGCTCAGAAATGCCATTGACGTGTTTGGCCCTGCGAGGAGTGCTGTTCTTGAAGTAAAACCGTGCGCAACATAACGTTCAACAGTTTCTTCACAGGTGCTTCTCGAAAAGTTGCTCGCAGTTTTCGAACTGGCGCAACTAAGCAGGAAATCTAGGCATAACGTCATGAGACCTCAGAACAATCAAGAAACCTTTTGAAGCGAGTTCAAATGCAGTGTTCTGATGATATCGGTCAGCAATATGCAAAAGAAAAGTAATTGGAGGGGGGTCGCGTTGAGCACAATAGACAGCGAACGGTAAGAGCCTCACGGAGATGAGCAAGAAGAAAGAGAAAAAGCAAGAAATCATAAGTTGTGGTGATGAAGCACCTGGTGGAGCCGACATATTGTACCAGATAGTAGAAGTGAACACAACATGAAGACTGGTAAGCAACTGACTGGTGGCGATTTTCAAGAATGCTTCGGATATTGCATGAACAGATGCCTTCATTACGCATTTCTGCTAGAATCTGGATGCATTTAGCAATGCCAACTGCGGGAGGTGATTTCTGTTCGAAAACCTGATAAGTTACCTAATTCATGTACTGACGGACAGGCGCAACAAATCTGGACTGAAAAGAAATGCAAGGTTGCCACACCTTTCGCAGGATGTTCTTCCGTATCATGAAAGAGCGAGCTGCAGCAAGTGCTTAGGGATTCGTGAAAAAGAAGACGATCTTAATCTGTTCTAAACGTACGAGTGATGTTTGCAAAGAGTGCCCATTGCTTATTTTTCACACTGGAGCTTTATTATTGTTTCTGTTGTATGCTGTTGGATGATCCAGGTCTATCGTTTGAGTTGAAGAACAAAGAACCAGATCGTTGCCGAACTAAACGATTGCCTATAAATGTGTTCATAAAAACGCCATGAACAGTGTGAGATCGAGAAAAGCCGGCATTTATATTAGCGCATGGGAAAGTTCGGGTAAATTGTAGAGCTAAACAGAAATTTTTCTCAGGTGTTCTGACGAGAGGCTTCAAAGCAAGAGGGATTGCGCTCATATGATGGGCGAGAACGAGACTAGAAGTTTTGCTGAGGTGGGATTGGAAATGAAAAGTTCATTATCCTAATAGCTAACAGCTCAACTTTCATGCATGATGAACTGTGCAGAAGGAAAACTTGTATACTTTATCGACAAATCTAGCTGTAATTTTGAAAATCACATTAGCAAGTGTGACCTTTAGTGCACACTTGTTGTGTATTAATTTTTTGTTCAGCATTTTAGTTTGCTTTGTTTTCACCGGATTTTAGATTTTTGTTTTAATTGTTCACCCAGAACAGGTCACTTTTTATCGCCTTATATCTGCGCCTTTTTTTGAGTTTTGGAGGTGTGCACTCAGTTCTTTAACCTTCATCGTCTCTCTTCGGTTGTAAAATGCTTCCCTCATCGGACCAGCTCCTCCCTACTATGCCCAGTCGAGGTTGTTGAATGCTTGCTGTTTGAGTTAACCGAGCTGTTGGTTGAGACATATTTTGTTGTTTGTAGAAAGAAATTGTTGAATGGCATCAGGGATGGAATATTCGTTAAAGACAGTAGTCGTTTCCCACTGTACGATGTGATCGGAATATTATTATCTCCCACGTAATACGAGGATCGTGATTTAACATATAACTGAGGCTTATTAGCAGTAAGCAATAAGCCAAACAGGTGATTTGAAGGTGTGATGCATTGCATTTGGGGTTCTCATTAAGAAGAGTAAGCCTTCGACTTTGGTTTCTTCATCGTTTTAGCTGCTGGCTGTTACGTTAAGCACAAGTTGCAGATGCGGCAATGTGAACTGGGCTCGCCGCACCACCTGCAATATTTGCAATGCGCCTAAATTGGGTGACCTCGAAGTCCGTACAGGTATCTCTTTGGTCGTATATAGTCGTGAATTCGATTCTGTAGGATTGAGAGTTGGTTTATTTCGGTGAACGCCACTGTTGCAGAAGTTGTTTTCATCACTTTGAGCTTATTTAATCGGGCTTATGCCTTAAACGAGCTGAGCATTTCGTGTGAAAATGAAGAACTCGTCAGGCACAAATAATAGATTGTAGCCGTACCACTGAGGTGATGTGCAAAAAAATGAGCCATTTGTGAAGAGGGGCAGTAACATGACATCGCGTTCAGAGTAATTGATTTTAGGTTATGGAGGAGGATATATGGATCGCCAAAATGTTGAGTATATCGAGCGAAAGGATGATGATGAATTCGATGAATTTGGGCGCAAGAAAAAAAGGAAGAAGATCGATGAGGTTGGTTTTTAGAAATTTTTGCAAGACGAATTATTGCTGTATCAAGTCTGTGTGTGTAGGTTTATAGTTTTATTTCTGAATATCCCACCTTCATAAATTTGGTGATTACAGTCTGCAGTCTAGGATAATCTTTTAGTCAGCACTCATTCTATAAGGTGGAACAGCTTCAAAATAATATGAGACTTGCAAGCACAGGTATTGAACTAGTCGAATCCGAGCAAGAAAGCGACTGCTGAGGGTGGGTTTATGCTAGCAGTCGGTCTCGCGTCATACACTGCTAGCAATTGATATTCCATTATTTCTGAGTCGATCAGGGCGTATGGCAAAGTTGCCAAGGATGGTAAAATATCTCGTGTCGACCTGAATAACATGTTTATCTATTTATTTGCCTCAAATGTTTGTGATGTTATGGTTTCGCCTGCTCAGAAAAGATGCTGTGAAAGTGGTTCGAAAATAAACTGAACTGACTGATAGGTTGTTGACAGATAACTGTTTTATCTAAAGTGACAATTTAATTGCTGATGGGTTGCTGACAGTTTTTAAAATTTTGCTGTAGAATATACAAAGTGCTAAATATTGAGCTGAGGCAATGCTGCCAAACAGATTCGTCGTTCATGATTCGAACGTTTCTCCTGGGTTATTTTGTGCATTTGTGTTCTCACGAAAAGTTTGCAAAAAATGATATTTTGCCCTATACTAAGCTTTAGTGGACGAAAACAAGAACTGAGGAAAAATTTAGGGGCAGACAAAAGAGAAAGAAGAAGAGGTGAATAAAGAGGAAGATAAGAAAGACAATGGGGATGATGGCGATGCGGAAGCGAGTCAAAGATTCAGCAAAAACGAATACGATGAGGAAGAGGTATGGTACACGAAAGGTTTGCTTTTTCTTCATTCATTATTGTCGTCAGCTGTAAATGTGCAGAGCTTAATGCCTTCTTTTATTGTTTTTCTCGGAATCCGCAGAGAAATATCGGATCGGTGTTAAGTGCGGCGACAGAGGACAACAAGATTCGATTCTTCTAAATTGTGGACTTACATATTCAAAGACGACATTCAGCGATTGTGCAGCGCGTCTTTAGCGTTTTCTGAAACCCAATGGGGTTGAATGATGTTTGCTGTTAGCACTAAGCTGTGTTGGTTCAGTGATTTTATCCTGTCAAGTAAGTGTTAATATGAATAATTTTGTGGGTAAATTTTGCATTTCGATATGTTCTGGTTCGTAGAGTTGTGTTGATTAAACTATGACTGCACAAGTGCTACTTTGCACCGAATATCATGTGACTATACTGAGGTAACCGCTTAGATCGGCCTTTCAGAGAGTGCAGTGTTTGTTTGCTTAAAAATGCTGTTGGACAAGCTGCCACAATGTAGCGCTCGAGACCTCTGTTAACGATAAGAACCTCTTTCATTATAATAGTGCAGAGGTAGCCAAACACACACCGCATAAATATAACTCTCATAATTTTGTTTCCTACTCACACATTTGCAAGTAGGCATTGAAAGAATTCATTAACAAACGATTGTTTTCGTTTGTTCGTGGACCGATGTTAGTTGGATGTATGTTTTGAAGGAAAGCCAATAGATAGACATTTAATGGACAGCCGACCGATCGAACTGTCCCAGAACTCACACCCGTGATACCTTTATGGTGGTTGTTGACTCTATACGTGCTGTTATATATAGATATTTATGGTGCTCTAACGTATAAGGTCTTCTATAGAAAGTGCTGTTACATAATTCATAGTCTTCCTGCTTGATCATTTCTCTCCTGCGTCGTCGATCGCTCGGGATCTGTAGTTAATATATTGCGTTTTGAGGAAGAGGATGAAGAAGAAGAAGAAGAAGACGATGACGACAAAGATTTGGATAAATACGATCTTAGTGCTGACGACTTTGAAGTGGAGGATCTAAAGGCGAAGATTGCAGCTCGTAAGGCTGCACTTGCACAGACGGCCGCGAGTCCGGATTCGAGATGCTCGTCTGAGTAAGTGCGGTTGTTCTTTCCTGATTTGCCAGAATATGACAGTTTTTTCCAGACTGTGTATGAGTTTAGATACCAAGCCTAAACAGTCACTTTGGTCTGTCTATTCCACCGATTATCTTCGTGACTGCTTGTTCAAATGAGCTTCTCCTCTCGCTTCACTTCCCAGTTTCCATGACTCTTGCTTTTCCTCCCTTTCGGCCTCGCGAAGGATGGGTGAATTTTCAGATACCCTCAAATTGTGATCAGAAGTTCCCTATTGCGGCGTTGAACTCGTTATCTGTATTCCGATCGGACAAACATCCATTCAGAAAATAGGGTTGCTGTGGTTGGTTATGTTACAGTTAGGATGGCATTGCACCATTTTTTATATGTGTGGAGTGGCATACATTTTCTTTCTGCTTGCTACGAGGACGAATCATCTTCCTTTTTGCATTTAGGAAGACGTTGTACTTTGCTTGTAGCAGCTAGAAGTGCGCTGCACTTTCTTTTTTCCAGAAGATTGCCGCATTTTTTTCTCATTTTAATAAGGGCCTAAACCTTTCTTTTATAGTTTTCCGCTCATTTTTCCTCCCTCTTCCTCTTTTATGGTACCTTTTTCAGCTAATCGCTTTGAAAGTCAAGGTGGTTTTTATCTTAACAACCCTCCACTCGTTAGGGAGGAGGAGAAGGAAGCCTATTCGTGCTTATTTATACTGCATTGGCCAACCCAAAAAAGTAGTCGGCGTATTTGTTGCGTCTGATAGACAGTACTCTCTCATGCGTTTAGAGCATATATCGACCTCAGGTCTGTTTACGTCGGCGAGCTCACCTGCGTCGCGCGTTGTGCTTGGTGGGTTAGTTTGCTGCGTTGATTTTCGGGTTGGGGCTGGTCGTTGCGCGCAGTTATGAACTTGCTGGGTTAAAGGTGATCGAACGCCTTTAAAGGCATCCATTATTGCCGAAGAACGCAGGGGACAACTTCATCAGGTCCACTGTCGAAATTCGTATCAGCGAGTTCACCGTCGAAATTCCCAGTTTTTAAAAATGTCATATTTGAAACCAGCAAGTCCCAAAACATCCTTTTACAAAGTTTGGTGCTAATCTGTATTATTCGAAATAGCACGCTCGTTCATTATATCAAAGCTTTACCTTTAGGTGGAAGGCATTTCCAGTTGTGATTGAAGAGGATGTTCGTTTAATTAGGTGCATTCATATTTTGCTTGCGATAAGCAGGTCGCCTTTGTAATAGAAGGCTGTTGCTGAGAAAATTTCTGCACTGTTTATGTCATAAAAATGTTGTAGTTTTGCGTAAAATTTCAATTTTTAGCTAGTAATAGGGCGATATGCGAGGTGGTGCAGTTCGGGTTTCCGTTTGTATAGTTTGTGAATGAAGTGAAACCTCTCTCATTCTTGTAAGGAATATTGGTCCTGAATAGTGGTATGATGAGTGATACGGGATTAGTGGTTCGTTATTACGGGAGGTCTGATTCTGATGGCACCACGAATACGTAATTTGACTGTGTGGAAATGCATCTCAGCTGCTCATGCTCGTGCAGCGGTGGAGAATGCTCTTGTGAAGAGAGTGAATCAGAAGAGGAGCGTAAACATATGGCGATAAAGGACAAAGAAAAGGGGAAGGGCGCTGAGGTGGGCAGAGATGGCCGAGATAAGGGAAGGCAGCGTGAACGAGATAGGGCCGACGAACGTGAACGAAGAGATGAGCATAGAAATAGATCAAGGTAACTCATTTTTCGTACTCGTTTCTTTTATATTATCCTCTTTTCATATTTGGAAACGCGCATGCTCTAATCTGTCCTTTTCTGCTTCCTTTCAGTTCCATGAGAGGCTTTGTGTTGTTATTTCGGGCTTGCTTTAGTTTCTGCACTTGACCACCAAGAAAGTTTATCTCTAGCCGCAAAAACACAGTTAGGATCGTTCTAACTATTTGATTCCTATTTTTGACTTAATATCTGCCACAAAGTTTTATAGGTCTTTAATTTGACCGCCTGTCCTTTGGTCCTTCTAGCTGCTAAGGAGAGAGACGCATTGCCTACGGTAGTTTTTGTTCGTTTTCGAAAAACACTGACAGCATCAAAAAATATAACGGGTTTACTGCTGAAGACGATATCTGCGTTTAGACGAAGAGGAAAAAACTTGTTCCCATAGTTTCCGCAGCTTAACATACCCTAAATGTGGTATAGTTTATGATGGATTGAAGGAAATCAGACTATCAGAGGGGAATTCTGCGGGTAGCATGTTTTATGTGAATAGTGTGGTGCTCGGTTGCAAATAGGGAGTAGACTCTCACAAAGTTTTGCTAACCACGTCAAATACCATCACCTTCTACGAAACACTTTTTAATTACATCTTATACCTATTCAGACTTAAATATTGAACTTTTATTTTTATGGAGATTTTTACTTAGAACCACGTATTCGCGATGAGCGCCTCATTGTTTTGCTTTGATTCCGTAGTGAACTAACTTGTCATGTTATGAAGTGAGCGAGGAGAGGGAACGGTTTCGTTGATGGGTCACATAGCACGACAATTATAGACGTCCAAAAATCGCGGTACTCATAAATTCCGTTGTGCCTTAACAGTTTTCATGAAACGTATCCTTCGAGGATTCTTTAGAAAGCATTCTCTTCACTGGCTCATGCAGCAGCACCACGATTAGGGCATTGTCAAAAATTTCAAAATCCTGTCTTCTGCCGAAATGCAGTAGTGCTCATGAACTTGGGTCTCAGCAGTTTAATCGGAAATTTTTTCACAAAATGGAACGACACCTTCAATACTAAAACATGTCCTTATAGGTAGTTCTGGATGTTATTTTTTCGTTCTTATTGAAGTGCTTCGTAAAAGCATACTGCGCCCTAAAGCAGCATTAATGTGTTTCCAGTCGTACTTCACCGACCATGGATCATATTTAGTTTGCACACTTTGTGATACCTTAAGTTGTTGGGGTGCCTCGTAAAAGATGGTCACAGGATGAGCTTGAGTTGGAGAGGGAGGTCAACGTGATATGTAAAAAGCATAAAAAGCATGAAACACGCAGGCTTGACTTAATTAATAAGTCAAGCCTGTGTGCTTAATAAGTGGCGCAGAAAACATACTTGTGGCACACACCTTGTTGATGGAAAGCACCGGAATTGGATTGCTTCCTCAAAAGTATTCTTGAACCTCTTCCTTAAATAAGAGTAGCGTGGTATTATTTTAGTACCATATCTCAGTTGATTTCGCTCGAAAAAATTGATACGATGAAGCGCTATACAATGCAGAGTTTATTTAAGGGAGCGTTCTCCACGTCGCGTTCACTCCACTTCGTCGTATCGCGACAAGGATAGGCGCTAAGCACTCATGCGCGCCGATTCACAATCCAAGCTCCGCTTTGCAGTCGTCGATGGAATGGCGTTGTTCGTTTTATCGTCTGCTTTTGTCATTTTTATGAGAGAATATTGACATTTTGTACTAACACGGCCGTCGTTTATGAGGGCAGATTAACACCGTTATGCACTCATTTAGTGTTTATTTCACGCAACAATGGTGATGCATATTTTGTGTGTGCGATGTCAGACACCCCAGAAGGCGGATGCAGAGAGTGTGCATGACGAGGCAAATACAACAAAACGGCTGAAGGGTTGAAAAGATGGGATAACGAAGAGGAAATCAGATGAAAGAGTGCGAACATCAAGTGAATTGATGTGAATATTTTGTGGAGGGAGCGCCAGAAGCGATGATTGGCTTGCTGAGACAAAACTTTGAAATCATTAAAGCCAAAGATGACTTCAGTCAGCCGCATCTATAGCCAAGCACGTCAGATAGTTAAACCTAAAAAGTGTTTGATTCGAGATGGTATCGTGATGGGGTGTAGGCCAGTGGATGATTACATGCATACCACGTTGGTGGAAAACGCTTTGATCTGCTGTGGAAGTTTGGTAGTGCCACGCCGTAGGATTAACCCCCTCCCCCACTTCTCGCTCATGAAGGTCATGGTTGACGTCGCTGCCGGTATTACAGCAGTAGCTACGGGTGTGAAGTTCAGTCGTTGAAGCTGTATTTCTTCCAGTTGCCCTAAGCACCGTCACTTTTTGATTATTAATTATCATGGGATGTATGTTTTATAGTTTGACAGATTCAACCACCCAATCAAAAGAAATACAGTGACACATGTCTTAGAGCGTCGTTCTGTTTTCACTGATGCGTAGTTTCTGTTAATCTCTTCATTCAGTTCGAATTGACTAAGTGCAATCTAGTGCAGCACTTGACTGAAGAGCTTTGCAAAAAAAAAAAAAAAAATGCGTGTCGTATCACTCGACTTGGTATGCTTGCGCACCTGTATTGGGTCGACTGTGTCGAGAGCCGATCCTGGTTCATTTCTTGTATTCTCAGCATTCACAAACGAGGGCAGAAAACTGCGGCAACGATGTCGTTGACTATATTTAGTTCATGAGTTGTTTGGTGTTAACGTCATTCAAACGTTGGTTTAAATCATCTTTAAATGAGTTCTGGGAATCAGAGTTTTGTGCGTATATGCTTAATTAATTGCGTGCGTGTCACTTTCCGAAGAGTTCTTCGTGACGTTGCAGCCGGTGTGTTCATCGTGAGCAGATGAATTTGAAGTCTAAAAAGTGCATATCGTGCGGTTAAGCTTGAAGTATTTCTTCTCTTGTCGCCACCGTTGCAGCGTTCGCTTGATGGGCAGCAAGTCTGTTCATCGATTGCGAGTTTTGGCTCGCTTAATTGGGATTATGCGAGTTTATTTTTACAGAGAACATAGAACGAATGCGTCTCGAATTTTTATCATTGTTTCATCATACTAATATTTGAATTCATTGCGGTAATATTCAGTGTGCTGCTTGATGCATTCAAGAACTTTGAATAAATAATGTTGGCATGCTTGTTGAAGTGTTTATTTGCAGCGTTTTATAGGCGCTTCGTTTATTTTTTTCTTCAGTGTGAGCAATTTTATCGCTATATATATAAGAAGAATTTGTATGTCATATAACTGCAAAGAATGCTCTCCAAAATTATGGATCGTCCACTGGTTTTAGAAGCCGCTGTTGAAAAGGGATGTCTTGCTGAACCGCCGGTTATTTTATATATATATATATATATATATATATATATATATATATATATATATATATATATATATATATATATATATATATATATATATATATATATAACAAAGAACTTTGGGTTTCATAGTGGGAAGGGGTTTTCTATGGATATGGGTTTTATTGAAACCCTATATTTATAAGTTCATGGGCAGCAGAAAGGCGTATATGCGTTTTGTTCGATCCACAGAAAAGATATATTACAGCGCAGTTCGCATATTGTTGTGCGTTGATCCTTCATGGGCGGCTAACAAGGCTATTTTGAAGTTTTAAAGGTTGTTTCGGTAGTGAAGGAGGATGCGGTTCCTCGAAAGTGGTTGTAATACAGCCTGGGCTGTTTCGAGAGACTGTGGTTCTGTGTTGTGCGTCGACGTGACATCGTAGGCGTGGTGTTAATGACGAGTCGTTAAGCTTGTGGTGCGGTGGTTGCGTAGTAATAAGAGTTGTATTGTACTACAATTGAGCCGATTCTCTCTACAATAAGCCATAAATAATGTTGCTGTTCAAGCAAATTCCCAAATGAAAACTGTCAGTATAACACATAAATTTAGAAGACTTTCTTTCTAGCGGCGATCTGCTGAAGTAGACGTGAAGGAAAGGTTTGGCGTTCAGTTTTGGATCGCTGTGTTTCCCTCTTGTAGGTTATTTGCCGAACAGCAATCAATTCGTTTGCAGCTTGCTTAAGCTAAGCCATATTTCGGATGGCAGATTTTAAAGTGCTGTCCTTTCGTCATACCATGTTGATATGTACGAAGGAGTCGCGGGAGAATAATTATATGTGGAAAGAATGGGTGGTGATTTATGGATGAAGTAGAGCAGAATGGGACGCTTTCCTCAGAGCAGTTTCATCTATTCCGGCTTTGACTTTAACGCATGTTGAGCAGTGCTTTTAAAATTTTTAGTGATGTTGAAATACACAACAGCATTGAAAATTTTAAACTTCGAATCACTGCAATATCGACGACTTAAATTCTACTTGGTCGTTTGCCATAAAAGTGCGCGAGTTGCTCGACACTGCGTTCACAGAAGTCACTTTTCCCCTCCCGTTAGTCACAATGAGCATCAATTGCAACACTTTGCATGGCTTCGAGTCACTTGTTCCAAAAACGTGGCATTAGCGTCGTGTAGACGCCTTCTACAGTGTTGCTGCTGTGGAGCATAGAATCGCGAGGCAGTTTGTTGACACATTATTGGTCATCTTTGCTCCTGTCGTTCTGCACTGTCACGCTCATAGAAGTAATGTGTCCAAATGCTTTACCCACATCAGTTATTGATGTTGTGTTGGAGTGTCCGTTTAAGAGGCCTAGGCCTTCGTCGTGTCCCATGTATCCACGACTGTTTCAGACTCCCACCGTTTCATGAGAAGGTATATGATTTGTTGGTGAGCAGGGAGTGGTCATGGCTAGGAAACCCCAGGAAGGTTCGTTAACATCCGTGCGTTGCCTTACGATTACGTTTTTGTGATGCGTCTTTGTTTATGCGACAGTAAAGTTTGTTGTATTGAAGGTCGAACTTGTGCGCAATGAGCAGCTTGCAGTTCCAAGGTGAGGAAACATTTCATTCTTAAAGAGTTTTTAGTCTATTTCCTGAGCACTGTCACAGATGTGAGAAGGAAACGTTGACTTATTATAGTAGTATCTCAGCTGAAGTTGCTGGCCGGGGTGAATATATTTGTAATGTGGGCTAATTTCAGCTAAATCTGCTATCACCGTGCACAGAGTTCCATAAAAAGTATGCTTGTCTCCAAGAACAGTATAGGGCCGTAGCATAACACCATTAATTTTTGCCGTTTCTGATTCCTCTATGCTTGATTCCCACTTCTCCTAAAGCCATCGAAAACGTGTGCTTACACCATTTTTCTGCAGATTGTTTTTTGCTCATATAATCGGCATTTAACGAGGCTTCCAAGCTGTTTAGTCTGTAAAGAAGAGAGGGCAGAAGATAAAGTGTGCTTATGCTTGCATCCGTTAGTCTGTCTGCCTGTACTTGCATAAGTTAAAGTGTAATTGCATATGCGCGCATGCGCATATACGCAGATTTGAAGTGTGCTGAAAATATGAAATGTGTACGTATACGTGTGTTTAATTTTAATTGAGGGATTTAGAGGCAGCAAACATAAAAGGATTGAGGTTGGTGCACTCGAAGAAGTTCACTGGAATGCTAAAATTAGCAAGGGTCATTGGAAGACGTCTTAGTTTCTCTTAATACAGCGTGAACATGGAAGAAATAATTGACAGAGCAAAAGATTGTCCCGTATGGCTGTTTTTGATCTGAAGGAGGGTCGATTCTCACTTGGAAAGCCGAAATCGCTTCGAAATGGTTTTTTTTTTTTTTGCAAAATTTCAGAATGGAATTATTCAGTACCTTCTTCTTTAAGTTTTAGGGCTCGATGCATCACTGTTATTCATAAGTGCCACTCGAGGAGGTTCATGGGGAACTTAGAGGTCCTCCCCTTGGAAGAATGAGGACTCGGGGTGCTGAAACATCCACCCTGATTTCAATGCCATCAGTCCTTCACACGGTCTTTGTCATGTATTACGTTTAGGTCATGTTTATTACACTCTCGTATGACATTTCTGAAGTTTTTTGCCGTTCAGACTTCAATCTTGGAGCCACGACGGAAAACATCAGCTCGACAAACACTGATTTTCAAGCGGCGGGCCGAATTGGTGATCGTGCGCAGGTATGCTTCGGCTTTATTGCAAATGCGCTTTCGAAAAATCGTACAAAGAATACTATTCGGCGAGGTGGTTGCGATTATTCCGACTTCCATTCCGTCTTTAATTTATGCAGTCGCAAAACTTTGAGGGATTTTTCTTGAAATCTCGCCAGAAACCAGG
Organism: Ascaris suum; assembly: GCA_013433145.1. Taxonomy (NCBI): domain Eukaryota; kingdom Metazoa; phylum Nematoda; class Chromadorea; order Rhabditida; family Ascarididae; genus Ascaris; species Ascaris suum. The sequence goes on from CM024189.1 coordinate 9,309,196, forward strand.
CCCAATATCACTTGCTTGCTTGCGGAGATAAAAGTTTCTTAGATTGCGCCCACAAGTTGAAATCCCGCCCCACAAATTTGGTTACAATCTGATCATTTTAAGGTCGACCTTCGGACGGGATCATAAGCACCACCCTTAGATTCGTCCTACGAGGGGACATTTACGCAGAGGTAATAAAGGGTGCAGAAAACTCTATAGTATATCTTAGGGAAGCCAGGAATATCTTCGTTAAAGTCATCAGTGCCTACCCGAGCCTATTTTAGCATGGAAACTTCCGAACCGCCCCCCCCCCCAACCCTACTTTTATTTTAAATTCTTCAAGAGTATCTCAGTCGCATTGGTTCAGGAATATTGAATTGTTTTGCCTCCTTTGTTTTGGAAATTTTCTGCTCTCTTCAACTTCATTTTCTTGTTTGCTTCCTTCGGTTGATGCAAAAAGCCATAAAAGCTGAAATTTCGGTGTTGTTTTTTCATCCGATTTGCATAAGGCAGGTGGGGGGGGGGGGGGGGGGGGGGAGGGAGAGGGTGCAGATTGAAAGGTTTCAAAATATTCTTTCATTTTTTCCATTAACTTTTGTCCCGCTTGCGCACAAAAAACGTTTCAGTGGTGATGTCAATGATCCCACCATCTTTCAGCATCTGAGGGATTGGCCAATGTTTTATCACTACTGAAATTGCAGCCTAATCAGTCTGTCTTGCATTCATTCAATTCACCTCAGCGTTACTGAAATAGCCCACATTTTCTGGGCGTAGCGCTTATTTACAGGTATGAACGACTAGAGGTTTTTTCATTACACCCCTTCCCTTTCGCTTTAGGCTAGAATGTGTATGGGCGTCTTCGTTAAGCGTTTAGCTCGAGTTTCAATGTCCGCGTTCTCAGAAAGCGGTGTTTGTAGTGACTGAGGGTCCTCCGAGCATCGCCGGGGCGACTGTCCAAACGGGTCAGAGGTATTCTTTCCATAATCTTGTCCCCCTGAGCGCGATGAATTTTTGGTGTAGTTAGTGGCTACCGTCCAAAAAGGCTCTGTGTCTGGTGGATTGTGCATTTAGGAGTTTCAGTTGTAGTGAGTGTTTCATTGGTCATTAAAACCGTGGGATCAGCAAGTATGAGCCTTCTTTTTTAAATCTGGGTCTGGAACTGATAAAAGTGCTCGGAGGATGAATTTCATTGCAGTCGGTTCGGGGGGTCTCAATTTGAAATATGCGGATGTGGGCGCATTACCTCCTCAGTTTGTGCTCACTTGTAAATCATGAAGTATTAAAACAAAATACGCTGCATATCCCTTTGTAGACACCATTTATAAATTTTATAGAAGAAAATGCCCCCTTTCGTAGTGGAAAGGCTTCCTATGACCTGTTTGTGGTAGCGTGTTACTGTGATTCGGAGACCCATTTTTTCTTTGCTAGAATATATGTTCAGTTTTGAAATTTTGAATAGATATTCTAGGAAGAAGCGTAATCGAACAGGAGCGTTGACTGTTTCTTTGAGAGCTGAAAGTGTTGTGCTCTAAAAGACCTCATGAACTAGTGAACGGTCATGTAATAGCAGTGATCTGTTATTTGCATCGCAGCCAGTTCTTGGGTTCAACGAAAACGAATGTTTGTCTGCGAGCTGTGCCTCTAACCAATAATCACCTTGACAGATGCGCTTCACTTACACTGCGGAGGCTGTCCATTCGTATGTCCGTCCTTCCGTATGTTTCAGCTGTGCTCATTTGTATCTTCTGTTGTATAATGTACTCAGAGTACGCATAAAGCACGATCATAGGAAAAATTCAAAAAGGGCCTTCGTCGGCGTGGCCAGACAGTATTCTTATTTATAAAACGTTGCCGAAAATTTCAAAACACAAGCGTTTTTATCGTAATGTAATAGTGATTATGATATTTAACTACTGAAAATAAGGGCTCTTCCTCGCCAGTGCAGGACAGTGTCCCCACATTTTGGAACACCGGTCGTCTTTGTTTTTTCACGCCCCCAACTACTTTGCAAAGAGTAAATTATGTTCTGCTGTGCAGGCCACTTCTCGATGCGTTAGGGTGACATAGTTGGGATTTTGTTACTCATACGAGAAAAGGTGCTTTAGGTTGAAGCATATAGAGCAACACATTTGTCCCGAGTTTTTGAATGGTCTGTGCCGAAATTGAGCTAACAGATTTCTGCAGTGATTAAGCTGCTATGAGAGTGGTGTTGCTTGCAGCTAGCATCATTAGCATTTATAAAATTATACCAATATAAGATTATATAGGCACAATGGACTAAGTGCGGTTCGCTTGATTCCTGTCCTGCTAATATTCGAGTGACAAGACACCTCTCGACCCGGACCCTAGGGAAGATGAAGCTAAGCGCTTCGGTCACCAAACCGTTCAACTTTATCCTTCATAATGCTAATCACTCAAGCACTCGTCTCTCACATCATACGAAGTAATAGAGGATCGGATGAGAGAAAGGTATATGGACTTAAAGAGGCCTAACATCCCTTTATAATGCTATATTTTCATGATTTCTCTTTCTAATTTCTTTTGTGTGCATCGTTGTCTCAGTGTTTCCCTGTTGTTTGTAGCGGAAACAGCAATGAGTGATGATAGCAGCAACAAGGCGCTTCTCCTGGAAGCGTGCTTTCCAAAGATTACAACTGTGTTGCATTTATAAGAAGCACAGTTGTCAGGTTATCAAGTAAAACTTTGCAAGGAAGTAAGCCCCAATGTCGTGTGTTTAAGCAGATTGGACCGATCAAGCTGGCCTTTGCAATGAAGCGCTTTAAAAACGTCAGGAAATGTTCAAATGAGGTTTTTCGAGCTATTAGTGTGGCGGCTTTTCCCGCGACAGGTGTGCCCATTAATGGGTATTACGCAGAACTGTGTGGCCACACTGCTCCGACTCTTTAATTGGACGAGCTGATGTGTTTTCACGGTGAAGTGATAAGGCGATGTGACTGAAAGTAGAACTTAATAGCATTGAGGTCCGCATTTTGCAGCCACTAGATCCAACCCTCTAAGTGGCTGCAAAAGACGACTAGAGTAGCTGAGTTGGTCGGAATTCTGAATCCGGATGCTGAAGATAATGGACTCCTGTGTCATCCTTGGAATGCATTGATTAGATTGCCGAAGCGTGGATGTTACTGAAGAAATATTGCACATGTACAGGCGTCTCGAATGAACTGGATGAACGCGCCATCAATTTGCACCGTAATCCTTTGTTGTTGTTTTTTTTTTGTTCATTGATTTCTATCTTGATGCTTTTCATTCACCTGAATTATTTGTGTCTAACTGTGGAGTGGATTTTTTAGCTGTTTGACTCTCGCTCGGATTCTGGTGGGGAGAAGGGACGGCGATCGAACTTCTTCTCTTTCAAGTTCTATCAGCAGTATTTCGATGTTGATACTGATCAGGTGAGTTCAATGAAATAGTGTTTAAACTCGCTACCAGGCACTGTAAACGTTAATTTCCATTACGCGAAACAAGGCGTCATGTACTACTAATTTCCCGAGCACATCCGAGCAAGTTATCTTCACCTTCCCCCCCCCCCCCCTTCCTCTTTCAAAGAATCTTCTTTATTTCCATTCGTGTACAATTTTTTTTTCAGCTTAGTTGATGATAAAATGTCTTGTCTTGTTCGAATGTAGATTCTTTCGAGTAAGAACGGTCGTTTCAGAGTTACAAAAATAGAAATATCTCTGCTACGTGATCAAATGAATACTCTCCTTAGCACTACAAGGGGTGGAGATCTTGAGGTTTCCAATGAATTGAGTACAGTAGCGTTTTTTAATATTTCAATCCCAGAGCAATAGTATTCCGGTCGCACATCGAACTATTCTGCGTTGGAGCTCCTCCCTGCAGCACTCGTGCACTGTTTTTTGACTAGACGTCATTGTGGAATATGAAAGTTTCCCCCTTCCCCGGTGCATAATTCTCGATAAATTCATGCTCTTTAAAACATCCAATTACGAAATTTAGCATCGATATAGGCATTTGTGAGATCGCTGCTACCACGAATTCAAAAGCATTCCGCACGTCTTTATTCTCCCTTGGGCACGATTTTCAAACGCTCTATGCCCGAAACTTCCAAATTTTGGGATTTGGCGCAGGCCTGCGCCTTTCTAAGCTCAACTCGCAGTGAGATCGAAAATATCCCTCTCTCCCTGCTCAATTTCGAAAATGTATCTTTGAAAATATTTGACGATGATCCGAGCATCTGTAAGATCGAGCGTTCGGCGCCGGCACTTACCTGTTATGGTTTGCCTTCTCTCACCCCAAATCCTTTTTTTCTTCGTGTTCATTGCAGCGAATTGTTTAAGTCTGGTACATTGCAAAAGAAATTTGTTCTGGATGGGATTCATTGCTGAGAAGTCCAGTTGGTACCGTGTTCATTTGAGTAGTCGTTGAGGCGGTGATAGGTGGAAGGTTGCTTTCTGGAATTAAAGCTTCAATCGGGGCTATGACTCTTGCTTGGGGTTTGCCGAGACCCTTTCCTTCAATTATTACAGTCGTTTGCATAAACGTTTTCGATTCTTTTCTCTACTAGATGTCTTACTGAGATACCTATCGTTCGGCTGTTCATATTTTTTTGTTGTGATAGGTCTCTGCTCTTTCTAACTGCCCTAAGTGTGATATTGGAACCGCGAAAGTGACATTGGGATTTTTCGTCGAATTTATTTTTGTTCGTATGATGATTCTTTGAAATCTTCCATTTTCGATTGATTCTTTTCATCTTTTCAAGGACTATTTTCTGTTCAATTTATTTTCTCGCCTTCCTATCGCAACTATATTTTAAGGTCGCATCGAGGATTCTGAATAGTATGGTGCCACGCTTAAACAGGAATTTCATCACGGATTACGTTCAGCCGCTTCCAGATTTATATGGTATCTTTTGTGAGATTTTTTTCATTTTGTGACTGGTGACGGCTTGCGTCATGTTTGGTCTCAATAGTTTTTTCTGTGATCTTATTTTCGATCATCTTGAGCAAACGTTTTGGGAGTATCTATATATTACAGAAGATCGTAAGCCATTTTATTATTCGATAAGAGAAACCGACGATCACTGCAGTGCCGAAGTGTCATCGTCTTTTATTGGTTCTGAGATGAGCAAGACATCTCGTAAGAAGCGTGTATGTGCGGAATGTGGCCTGCTTCTTCGGAGTGACCGACTTTTTTATATTATCTAATTTATTCCATGATCACTTTTTGGTTTTGTGGATATATCGATGTTCATTGTGTTAACTCTTTTTCGTATTGGGGTTGCATTATGTACGCCTTTTTAAAACAACTTCTGTTGCCTTCATTGGTACACTGTTTCCCTGCTTAGCACCGTTAGGTGTATTGTAAACTAAAGTATAAATGAAAAACTGCACAGAATAAAAATTACTGTGAAGTGCTGCCAGAAAATAGATGCATAATGATACGCTGAATGTTTTTGTTTTATTGCATTAACGCCTCTCTTTGAAACGAAGTTGAATCTTTGCAAGCAGTACTTTAGCGGCGCTTTTTGTGTTTGATTCTAGTATATTTTCTTCGAACAGACCTTGTCGTTATCGACTAAGTTTCAGGGCCATTTTGGGTGTGCGTGACATTGGTTTTCACAACGGCGATTTTCGGTAATTTGGCAAAATATGTGGAGGCAAACGGTGATCTGAAGAACCGTGAATATGAGGGCGATTTTAGACTGGGTAAGTTATTGATACGTTGTATGAACTTTAAGGGAGGGGGGGGGGGGGATGACTTTTATGGCTCGTAATCCGTTGTTGTCGACATAGCCTTTCTGTGTGCCTCATCCGTTTACTTGTTTGTTCTCACTCATATGGGGGAAGGGCGGAGAGAGCGATGCACTTTCTTAACGTTGCTTTCAGCAGCGTTAAATTGGTAGCTGTCTTTATCCACAACATTTGAATGAAAAGGACAGGCAACATTTTCCCGTCAGAACGGCAACGTCAACGATGGAATGACAGAATTTGCAATAGCACGGTCAATGCTCCACAAAGAGCAATTTTCTACAAAAGGCAGGAAACTGTTGTAATAAGCGAGTGGTTGTGGAGGGCGAACGAAGGTAGTTTGTGATAAAGCAGATGAGGATGAGTTAGGCGTTGTGATGGGACAGTGATCAGCTTTAAACTCATCGCTTAATACTTTCGGATCATAGGGGATACGTTTGATGCCTTCATTTATGTGCACCGATTAGTCCTTCAAATAAGTGCAGTTGTTTGGTCGTATTATGTCTGCTGTTCCAAAAGATCGCACAACTTTGCCGTCTTTTTAGCGTTTCTCCCTTGGCGTGTGTGTGAAATCACCTGTAAAAATTCTTTTTGACCTCGCCAGTGTAATCCAACACAGCACTTTATTACAGTTATCTCTTCTCAAAGATCGAACGAAATGGCACTTTTTTCAGTTGCAAATATTTTGAGCAGTGCGATCAGCAGCTTGATTCAATGTTTCATTGTAATCGATTCCATAGGAAATATTTTAAAAAACGCTTCATGTCATCGCGGTCGTTCATTTCTTGCAGTGACTGGCGCGTCGACACTCATCGCTTGTTATGTTATTTTGGTCCCATTCGCGTTATATTCCTTGCTGTGGTACCGGCGCTCGGAGATGCGGTACTCGTATCTGGAGATCCTCTGTGCGTACGGTTACAGCCTCTCGGTATTCGTCCCTGTTTCTGTAAGATTATTTACGTTTTGCCAATTCTAGGCTTTTTATAAATCTTAGCTGGAGTTGTTGCAGCGACTGAGCTTAAGAGCTTCACTTTTTTCTTAATGTACTTATCATTTTGCGGCCCAGTTGTGAAAGGAAGTAATAGAAAAAACACCATAAAATCCGCAGTTTTCCATCTGGTGTGGCGATAGTATTTGCTGATTATTAGCGATACACCACGGCGAATAGGGGAAAGGCAATCCACCGTTTAGACCACGCGTGGGTCACCTGAAGTTTTTTAGGCTCCCCGGGGTTAATGTTCACACAGAGGGTCGAAATATGTTCGCCTTAGCTCTCAGAGGTCATAGACGAGCTTGCAGTGGTTGGCAGCGAACGGGCATTTGCCTCGTTCGGCTGCCTTTGAAAAGGTTTTCCGCACTTGCCTGTCGTTATCTGCAAAAAGTCACGGCATGCCGGTCTTGCTGGCACGCTTTCCCAGTTAAGGGTCAGCTTTTCTGTTACCAATTTGCGCGGCAGTTTTTTCTTCAATCACAGCCACGACTTTTGAGTTCCGGTTCACTTACCTAATAGAATCTAATACGTTTTTTCAGGTACACAAACTTTTGCTGTAAGATTTCCTCCTCTAATTGCTACTGGATCGCATGTGCGCACAAAAGTGGCAGCTATGAGTGCAGAACTAAGGAAGCAAAGCGTGGGCGGATCATATTTATAGTCCCCTATAGCTTAACGAGCCATAAATGTGGGTGGCAACTGGAAAACTTGCTCATGTGCGGGCTACGATTTTCGGATACTCTGGAAGTACCATTTCAGATGTTGTGGGTGATCCATGCCCAGTGGTTCCGTTGGCTTCTCATATTGGTGTCGGTGATGCTGAGCGGCACGGTCCTCCTTGGGAGTGTTTGGCCTGCTGTACGAAGCGATCGGAACAAAGCGGTAATGCGTGCGTTATTTTGTAAGGAATTAATACTTAACCATTGCAGCTAGACAGGTGCCTTCAAATATCTTGAAGTGCCTTTCTTTGGTGCTATGACAAGCGCTTTTTTACCTTATAAAATCTGAATACGTTAAGGTAAATCTCTTCTGAGAATTTTTGAAGGACTTATTACGAGGACGAAGCCTGCTAACTTCAGTTACCACTTTATGTGCGTTCCTAATACGTCGTAGTAATTGTTTGTCGTTTTTTTAGCTCTCTTCTCATCCGTAATCATGCAGTCTGCCAGCCTCTTAACAAAGTTTGTTTGAGAGAGTGCAGCGCACCGGTAATGAAAGTACAATATGTGATTCGTTCACCGGAATTTGTGTAGTGTTTGAATAGCTAAGACAGTGCAGTTGTTGGATGTTCGCTTTAAAGGTGAGTACTGGGATTGCACCGCTGTGTTTTTCTTCCTGCATCTCCAACCCGGTTTCAAAAAACTCTTGCAAGAGGAGTTTGTTCCCCTGATGTAAATGTTTTCATTTAGGTTTTGGGGCCGTTAACGCGCCCCTTTTTCTCCGTCGGTAATTCTTTTAAAAGTTGTTCGGAAATTCCCGCCTTGCATTATGTTAACTCAAACAATCATCGCCGTCAGTTATTATCTGTCTGGATGCATTACATGTTTCAGTTGGCACTTGGTACTGTGGCAGCGGTTTTGCTGCTGCATGCGTCTCTGGCGGTCAGCTTCAAGGAGTTTTATTTCGACGCTGCTCAACCGGCTCGTGCTCTTTCTTCTCCACTGCCCGAACATTCCGGAAATTCTCCAGCTATCACGGAAGCAATAATGGCAGGTAAGAAAGATTTGATGGCCGTCAGTGATAGTATCATGAAGGGTGGCAATTCTTCCAAAAGAGCCGCTGTTTATTCCGCGCTTGATATGGGAGACGCAGCGTTTGTCAGCAAGGATACAGAAGTAGTGGAGTTGGTAGCGAATATGACTTCCAAGACGGAGATGACAGGACGAGGGGAGAAGCCTGGATCGGCAGTGATTCACGAGTAACTGTTTATGTGCGGTGGTTTTTCGTTGTTGTTTCCAAAGTGCAGGAGGCGAAACGGTAGCTTGCATGCCATACATGACAGTCTTTTCATTCGATTATAGTGTAGTTTGGTTGGAACATGCGAGTGAGTAGTAGTTATTCCATCAGGTATTTGACTTAGCGAGGGGAATTTCTAACCAAACCAGTATTTGTACTAGGTGTTCATCCACGAAGAGGCTGTGCTGCAGATTGTGTAAAGCTTATTTTGTGTCAGCGCCTTCCTGATACGGGGCACGATGTGAATGAAGAGTACTAAGGAATAACTACCTTTAGTACTCTTCATTTCATTCCTGATAGTACATGTGGAAAGCGGTTATTTCATTTCACATGGCAAGTACCTTTTAAATGGCTCATCATTGTTCTGAAATAAAGTACAGAACAAGCTATGTTACCTCTGACGTCGATATTTTCAGCAGTTCTGAAAGATGAAACATTTCGGGTTCATTTTTTTATGGCTTCAAAAGCTTGCGTTACCTTTTACAACCTCGTTCATCCTCATCCGCCTTAACAGGTTCCCATAGGCTGTGTGGGAAACATTCTGAGACGAACGCTTAGGACTTTAGGACCCCTGCACAAGTGAGAAATGAAATCATCCGCCGAACTCTGCAGTTTTCTCTCGTTGCTGGTTTCGCAATTGTAAAGCTGTATTCTTAGAAATGGTTTCATATGCGCAATGTTGATGAGCATGTGTTGTTGAAGTTTCATTAATGCATTGTTGCCGCTAGACATTGGAATTTGTTTGCTTCCCACTTTTATATCCTTTTTTCTTGCGGTGTCCATCTTTCTTGCTCGATATGGGGTTTTTCCACAACAGGCACCTAGTAAAAACAGGTTTTTTATGCAGTTCAGTAAGTGACGCTTTTTCTCTATATTCATAAGCGGTGATGTAGATTTCTCGAGATTGAAGGGGGACAAGGTGTCTTTATCGCTTTTGCAAAGCATATAGCACTACGGACTGTTTTGGCACCGAACGCCTTGCAGTTCCTTTCGTATCCTTCTGATATAGAGGTTTTAAATTAGATATGGCTTCAGCCCGGAGGTTTCGGTTCTGTCAAATATTAGAGTATTTTGTGAAGGTGTATGAAGTGCAAAATGATGCTGATTTTGTTGTGGTTGCATGAGAGAACGTGCTTCGCATGGATCATTTCGGCAGTTTTTGTTCGACATCCGTCTAATTGATTGCCTGTACGGCGAAGATTTATTTTTGCATCTATGGAGTGTTGTGTATGTGCGTGAGATTGCGTGAGGTTTGCATTTCATCTCCTTCATTTTATTTGCGTTTTCATTGAAAAAATTTTTTGTTACGAAAGATACAGTAGTTTGTAATTACATCACCGAAATGCTTCTCACCTTGCATTCTCACAGTGCGAAATGCTTCCAAATGCTTGTATCCACATTTGTATCTTTGGATTAGCATTAAGCATTCATTACTTGCAATATCCTTTGATTATCTTATCGACTGTAAAAGTCCTTGCAGCCGACCTTTTTTGTCTTTGAATTTCGGTTGTTCTATTATGAAAGTCTTTCCTTCCAACTAATCTTCGTCTCTCATGTTGCCTTCATGAGGTTGTTTTCGTTCACTATTTAAAGATCCGAACGGCTTTTTTCTTGCTACTTTAGTGGAATCCGATGGATGGTTTTACAGTCTTTTTTTCTTGTCGTTTCTTTTGCAGATTTTACTCACATCTTCGGGCATATTATTCGAATGTATTTTTGGGAAGATGTTCTTACTGTGACGTGACTGTTGTCAGGTGGCGAGTGCAACTAACGGTTAATTGGTGTAAACAATAAAAAATGGTGGATTTTTCGAGTGCATGTTGAAGGAACTCACTGTGTGGTAAATGGCACCAAGGTTGCGAATGAGTGTAAACAAATTTGTAGAAAGGCATCATTAACACAGCGTATATGGGTGAGGCGTTGGTCCCACGTAAAAGTTGATTAGTGATCCGCTTTGGTTCCGTTGCTGAATAATGGCTTCGGAAGCTGTGACTCACTAGACTGCTGATTGACAGTCCTAGCCTCCCACTTAGCTCACTGACTATGAATCGGCATTTCAGTTGCTTGCTCCGAGAAAAATTTCAAATTCTACCGTGGGAGGTCCGGGCATCAACAGTTTATTGAGGTGAGTTGAACAGCATACCCCGTGATGTGTGCATTTCGCCATTTGGCATAGCAGCTAAATGGGATGCAGTGTGTACAAAAACAGTGATAAGCTACCTATCATCATCTCTAATAAAGGAACGAAGGCAACCGGCCGAGGAAATCCTGGACAGAAGAATTCGTTTTTAGGCTGACTCGAATATAACAGGACAGATTGGATTTGCAGGTTTTGTAATGTCTCCAAGTGCAATAATTCATACAGGATAAGTCGGATGGTTAGAAAATGGTGTCGGGCATTTTTCACGGTGGACCAGTGTATCCAGCTATTTTCATCTTCGTGACTTTTGCGGGTCGGAAGTATAACCTGTCGAACGATGGGGATGCAGTCACGATCATAATTTCGTTGCAACGCGATGAGGCGCATGGGAGGTTTGCCATGGGGAGCTGCTACGAAGTGTGCTAGCCTAACGCGCCATGAGAGGTTTTGATGCAACATTCCAAAAACCACAGGGACCTGAGCTCGTGGCGTGGTTTATTGGCTGTACGAGCTTGAATTGATGAAATATTTTGAAAAGAAAGACCTCTTTGGAATGATGGTCAATAGCCGCTTGTGAATCTGATGTTTTCAGAGGCGGAATAGCAGCATTTAATCTCTGAACTTCGAAATAAATCGAAAAACAGTTTTGGATTCCTGAGGAACTGTTCGACCATCAAGACTGCTGCGAAGGTATGCTCGGCATTGTTTGAAAAGCTCCTTTCTTAAAAGGCTGGTTTTTTTTTTCGAAATTTGACAGGACACTAGGTGAAAGTTCTTTGTTGGATGTTTTACGAAATAATGAATGTTTGAGAGCAGTAGAAGTTCGTCTCAGCTTCGTAAAAGCTTCCTGACGATGTATAAAATAAAAAATCAGTTGATATTTCCACGGAAAAATGGGGATCTTCGTGGAAGCACAAATGAACCGAGGAGGTTTACGCAGTGGCAGTGGCAGAAAGGGAGAATGGAGACAGAGGTAGGGCGTACGAGTGAGAGGTGGCGCATAAATTTCGGCTGTGAAATCCACCATATTTTGTCATACAATCCACCGTGTAATTTGAAAAATCGCTTTTTTCATGCAGTTTCTTTGAAGGCGCGAGGCTTCATGCAGTTTCCTCCCTCAAGTTTCTGCCATATGGGGTCCACAAACTTAGGGCAGCCTAGCATGCTCTCAGGACGTTGTTAGTGTGAAACGTCGTATGTCGAAGATTATATCTTCGACAGTATCGTACCATCAAAATTAAACGTTTAATGCAGAAGCGAACCACTTTTCGTCATTCCTCCGTCCTTTTTCTCTGATGCAGTCCGGGGCCATGCACTATTCATTGTGCCCTTAAGACAACTCAACTCACTGATCGATTAAAAAAATATGAGAACGTTCTTTATCGGTGCCAGCAAGAAGACTGATGATGGGAATGCGACAATTAGGCTCACTGATGCCAAAAAAAGTATGGAACGTGGCAACCTTTTTTATCTTCCACTTGCTGGTCACTTTCCTTCTCTTTCAGCTGCTGTTTCCGCTACTTTCGATGAGCTGCCTTCGTTTTCACTTAGCGCAGGCAACAGCTGCATTGGTTGTGTTGATCTTTTATTCAAAACAATATTTAAATTGCTCGCCACAACTGCCACAAACAAGTGATGTTGCTCAGGAGGTGAAGAGTATGACGTTTTCTCGGAAGGAACCACTCTAGGCTCGTCTCACTTTTACTCAGTGATTCAAGCGCAGGCGGCAGTAATTATAAGTTTAACATGCAAAACCAACCTTCGGTATGGAAACTAACCGTCGTTTGCCTGACCATCCACTGGAAAAGAGCAAAAAACAGTATTATCAATCATGACCCTATTTCACCGATTTTTTTCACTTTGCAAGGCTTTTGAAGGAATCACTACCGACTAGATAAGATCATATTTTGACACAAATAGGCTTTTATTTCAGTAGCAATGCGACTTTCCAAATCATCATCACCCACAATTTCATTGCTTCCGTCTGTAAATTTATGTATTTGGAAGCATGACAGGAATAGATGTGTTGATTGCGCATTTTTCGGATTTAAGAAGCATTTAATTCGATACGGTTGGTCATTCTTTCCCATAAATATTTTACCTGCAAAATAAAGGAGGTGCTTTATTCGTGGTTTGTGCTTTTTGTCGAACATTCACTTCTGCGTGTAAAGTTGTTGAATACCTCACAAATGACCTTTGATTGGGCGCAAAATTGTGTACGCACGTAGTTATTGGACGATACGCTTGATATGCATAAGTCACCTTTCATTAGCTATTCTATTCGCTGCTAAACGTTTTATTTTTGAGAAGGATGTCAACTTTTCCTCAATTAGCAATCGTGAGTACGCTAGAAAGCCATCTGTGTTCACGCGATGGTCAAAAAATTTTTCGATATCTATAGCTAGTCGCAAAACTAACGCATTATCACTTGGTAGTAGCGGTCCTGAGAGTCCTTTAACACTACTACCTTCAGAAGTTATCGGAGAGGTTTATTCCATGAACGGCCCAGGTATTGCTATTTCCGTATCCCTACAGTTCTACGACCACATCCGAGTTCTTACGTTTCGTGTGCAAAGCCTGTGGATCTAACGATGAGAACCCGATAAGGGAATGTTGCAATTTCGAGTTCATTAGTGTCGTTTATATTAGGTTATCATGGAATATGCAACCCACTAAGGTCTTCCAATAACTCTCATGAAGAAAATTGCCGTATTATTTCAATCGAAGACTTCCAATGGTGTTTTAACGAACGAATTTTCCGTAGGCTTAATCCTCGCAGCGTAGAACATATGGACAGGCTTCAGCAGCTTAACTTGCAGGCAGTCGAACATCATCTTTGTTAGTATGATTTTGCCGCGGATATTAACTTAGAACACATGGATAACTTGCAGATGAATGTTATTATAGTGACGCACAAAGTCATTCGTAGCTCTGTTGACGTCCAATTGGAGTTTCTTCGCTTTCTCGTTACTCACTGGTATCGGTATGAAGTTTTCGATGATACAATTGCATTAAACCCCGTAGCGTGTTCGTTTTAAGTAGATTGACTTAAGACATTGTCAGCCTCGAAACGGCAATAATTTTTCAGAAGAAAGTGGGCAAATATTTCGAACGCGAGGCATACTTTAGACCTTTGATTATATCATTTGATGTTGGCCCACAGCACTTGTGGTGCTATGCATTGGTGCTATTAATATGAGCTATTCTATCCCCAGTTAGCTTGTTCGATTTAATTAACTGCTTTATCATTTCCTCTGCTCATGCGCCATGACATATCGTATATTCAGTGATGTGCTTAATGATACGTGCTTGAATTTCTTTGTTGCGCGTTTGTTGCACGTCTACTTGCAACATGAAATACACTCGCCACACAGTTAAACACACTAAACATTCAGGGGGGCATGCGGCCTATAATTCAACTTTCGTGATGAGACGCAAATGTCGAGCTCTTGTTCAGAGCGACGTTGCCTATGTAACTAGTAATGAAAGCCGTTGAATGTTAAAAGTTTGACTTCAGCTCCTTGTTTGATTTGAATGAAAACTATGATATCCGCATCCCAGTCCCAAGCCCATTGTCGTGGCAAGAGGAATCCAAACATACGAAAATAGAAATTCATAGGTGGTCAGTTACCTGTTATCGGATTTGCGATCTATACTGTTCATTGCTTTGCTTTCTAATTTTACCTTGCAGCGCAAAATATTGTCCAAATGTTCTGAGAAGAAAATGCTTTAGATGTTTGGCAGCGATGAGTCGATGACATGTTGAGATGATACATATATGTTGAAAAGGGAAAACACCGGAGTGGGAAAATAGCTAGGGAAGTGTCTTTGAAGGGGACGCAAGAATGGTAGCGATTACAGCTAGGCTGGTCAATCGTGCATCGAATGATGGGCGTCAATCTTTACCTCTGTATATTCATACACCACTTGTTGGTTAGGTGTTAAGCCACGAGTTTTTCAACATATCGATAATATACTTTTCTGAAGAATTTTTATAGCGCTTGTTTTGTAATCAAGCAGCGTTGCAGTTATTTTTCTAGAGCAGGTTGTGTTGACGGCTGTTTCGGCTACGCACAAATATGATTGATTTACGGCCAAAGAAACTGACTCATTGTTTGGCAGTGCAACGAGATTTCTTCGATTAGCAGCAATAGCGCATAAAAATTGTGCGGCGTACTTTTCTTCGACCACAGGTGGCAATTACAGGTTGGCATCGGAGGTGCTGTATTAAAGGGCGTCGCTCGAGGGGCTCTAGGAGTGGGCATTCTAATTGACGGCATAATGATAATTCTTTCCGCATGAGAACTTGCCACTGGTTGCTGTGCGAAATTCGGCGAGGCGCTCAGAAATTTAGCCGATATAAAAGAAAAAGAGTTGCAGCAGATCTGCGAGAAGGAATTCGAAGAGTGAAAAATGATGTGCAAAAAAAGGGTCGGAAGGTTGAAATTCTGGGGGGTGCACCTTCCTCTTACTAACTCGGCCGCATCTTGCTCTCACTGTATAAGGGAGTGCTTTGTGATGTCCTTGAGATACAAAGGTGCATAAAAGTAATGCTTTAGATTCTGTTCATGGCGCATCCTATACGTTAAGCAGTCAGAGAAGAGCAAGGGCGCCAGCTATCCTATAACTCAAGAGCTGACGAACTTGTATTACAACTCCAAAAAGAAAGCAGCTCATCAAACAATAATGGCATCAGAAGAGGTTGGAAAGTGTGTCCGACCACCAACGATGTGCACTGGATGAGTCGGGAGGAAGTGGAACCCAATAAGATTGCTGGCACAAGTGCTTTTTTTTGAAGCGCTGTTCGTCAGTGAGCTGTGCCATCACCGAGAGTTGTAGAAGAGCACAAGAAGTGCAGAAAGGCCGGAGTGAAATGCATTTTTACATCTCTGAAATAACGAATAGCGGTCGAGCCGTCGGAATCGACCGGATTTCCGAGAAGAAAATCTCCATGCGATCGCCAATAGGCTGTAGAAATATTAGCAAACTACTCTAGGATCACCATGAATGGAAAAAATTATTCCACGTACATGATTTCTACTTTTCTAAATGCATGTCATTCGTTTTTGTGCAGGGAAAGAGATTACAGAGTTTATTATTTGGCGTACTAGGAGAATGTTTTAATTCCTTTTGTAAACAAACAAGTTGACGTAGATGTAAGCACAATTCTATTATAAGAAAACAAATGATTGTCGATGTTCGCCCGATTCGATAGTTCAAATCGCTAGAGGGAGAGGCATAAACATATGCAACATCTTTATAAGTTTGAAAAGAAACTTTTTGTTGCAACAAAGCCAATCAGAAATTCAAATTTAAAGGTGAAAGTTCACGAAGCACAAATTATCGCCTCTGACGTGTTTCTCAAGAATTCCCACAACATCGTGTGCAGAATCGGATGAGAATAGAAACGTAATATGGCGATGAAGTTCGTCTATTTGTGCTATGAGAAATGAGAACGATAGCTGGCAACTTAAACGACTTTCGGCTTTTCAACGAGTGAATGTGAGAAACCGAATACTCGAAAAGAGAGGAAACCTAGAAAAGGGCACACACAACCAGGTGATTTCATTTTTTTTCCTTTTGGATTTTCGGAGCAGCTTCAGCACAAGACTTCATGGGGAAGTGAGATTTTATGGAAAGGGCAACGCAACAGAATCCACTTTTGAATGACAAAATTTCGCAAGGAAATAAAGTTGGAGTTTCACACATCTTATGATCTGCAAGTCTCATTAGCGAATTGCAGCTAGCCGGTAGAGGGTGAAAAACACCATTTCAGTCACAGATCTTTGACTCGATGCAGATCACTTGCACTTTATGGGAAGTGACTTTCGATTCATTGGCATTACCATTGAGCGATGCACGACTGATCAGCGGTGAGTATTTGGGCGATGTTTCGCACAGCTGTTTCGGTAACGAACGAAGGCGTAGAATTACAACTTCTGTTACTGTGTATCTGCATAGATACGAAGGCGGGATTCATAAGCTGGGCTACTTTTACATGCTAACTGTTACGTCTTCAGTAATCCAGAGTAAAGCATATGGTGATATAATAGATATGCTAGTAGACACTTCCTTCATGAATAGCCTAGCGCTAAGTAAGCTCTGATGTGGTGAATTTATGCCCCAACGGTTGCAATGTGAGTGTCTTGATACCATACGAACAACGAGGTGATATCTTCACTGGATGCAGATGCGCCTCAGCTAGTTCCATGCTTGACAAGTGTTACATGATAATTTACTTGCAAGACGTTCAGCTTTATACGCCGGTCAGGTGAATTTCCAGTTCAGGTGATTGCTTCCTTGCAGGCAGCATTTTATTTTAGGTTTCAACTTGATTTTGGAGGTCATTATATCAGAACAATTAAATTAAGGCAGCTTGAAGGGCAGAAAGGCAAACATTCGCACATGTACTGCGCAGCTCAGGAGACTTACTGACTGAGGGTCGAACACGCCTAGGGAGACCCATTGAGAAAAAAGTTGAATGTTCTTACGTTCACCGACTGCGTATGCAAGTATGCGGCCGACAGACGGCTTCCAATTAATTATGTAAATGAATTTGAAGAGTTAGCGTCCATTGTTCATCGCGCGAAATAGTGGTAGGCTAACGCATGCAGCCCAACGGTTGGGAGTGACGGATTCTGAATGTTCAGGTCAGACGGATACAACAGGACAACGAAACAGCAGACCCGCGAGAAAAATCAAGGAAAGGGAATGAATTCACGACTAGGCAACGAAAGAAATTTTGCAGGAAAGAGCAAAATTCGCACCCTTCGTGCATTAACCGATTAGACCTCCGAACAGTTCTTGCAGTGGTGTTTTTCAACAATATCATCCTGCCCGTCGCTGCACGAACTGTATGACATAAATTCAGTTCCGATCTTGGCAAACTGCGGCTCGCACAACGGTCATATCGAACCCGAAGCGAAGTACTTTACTGCTTCGAGGCAACTTCAAATTTCAGAGAGCAGGGGCAATGTAAGAACAGTATTCTGTCACACAGCCACTTCCCTGGATTAAAATGAATTAGGGCGGTCCGTAAAACTGATTCGCTATAGTACGCTCGCGAAGCACTGCAGTTGATCTTCGAAGACCGAGTTGATACGACAAATCGCTTGTATGATGAATGATTTGAGGCCTGTAACTAGACGACTTGCAGGCCGATTAGTGATCTTGAGCTTATGCGAATTGCTCTTCAATGGTATATATAGGCACATCGCGATGAGAGCTACCACTGTTTGAGTTTCGCGGTGTTGTATTGGTGTGAAGTGTTGTCGGACTAGTTGAAGGGTTTAACTACCACAGAGTAAGTCGGTGGTGCGGTATTGGTTATTTGACTGCGGTATTAGTATTAGTTTGAGCAGTATAATTCATTATAAGAGATTATAAGCGTCGCATTTTGAGCTCACGAGACTTGGTGTTAGCTTATTGGGTCATAAGCTGATGCAAACCACAGATGATTCGAGCTTTGAAAAGCCAATAAAGTTTCCGGTCAACGACATTGTCTACAAAATTTCAAGTCCTTCCATTCTCTAAAAGCTGCAGTTCTCGTCGTGTTAACGCTCGGCTTCGTCCTCGTGGGATGTGCTGTGAAACCTTTAATCATAAGCGATTCTTTCCAGTATTCTAATTTCCCATAAATATAAGCGGTAAGGCAGCGGAAGCCCGTCACAGAGTGCAACTTCAGTATCGCTTATATGGTTTTGAAGTTGCTTCGCAGTAGAAGTAATGGTGCTTTGCAACGTAGTTTGCTGGACGTTGCACTCAGTAACAACTTCTTGTTAGTATATGTTACTGCTATTTATGCCGCACAAAGGAATATATGAGACGATTGAGGTGAAAAATTGATGAAATTGTTTGCGGATTTTTTGTAGGAAGGAGGAGCTAGGAAGCGGGAATGGCGTTTCCTCTACGTCTGCAATTCTCTTTGGACAAAAGGATTACCGAGCAGTAAGCGCTTCTTTTTGGCCTGTTATCTCTTCATTCATTGTGTTTATGCTCTCCCTTCTCATGGCAGCTGCGATGTTCCATTCTCTACTTTATAAAAATAAGTTACATTTTAAAAAGCTTTTGGATAAGTGCTATTTTTAAATTCTTCTGCATGCAACACGTCGTTACAGAGGCGTTGATCCCCGAACTTGTTCGGGAAGTGCCAAGTGATCCCAAATGCTAACTAACTTAGTGAAATGCGTTAACCTGCCCTCTCGGTTCAAATATCCTCCGGAGCAAAAACATCGAGTCCACTGTACGCTGCTTGAGCATTTGCCGTGAATAATGTGATCGTGTTTTCTTACAGCCGTCTTTCCCGGAGTGTATCACTCCGATGATGTAAATAGTGGAAGGGACGGAGGGGAAAGGGGGGAGGGAGCGGAGGTGGAGCCTAACGATCACTCCTTTCCTGTAATTGAGGCTCGTCGTCACTTTAGTTTTTGTTCCCGCTTCGTCACAATCCATTTTTTTTTCTCGGAATATTTTCATTAGTTAGGACGTTTATAATGGCATATTTCATGTGAAAAAAGATAATAGCAATTTCTTCAAAAAGTTCCCGCAAACATCGTTATTTCTATTTGGCGTGCTCTATTGTTTCTTTTCAGTTACTTCTCACTCTCGCAAGGAGATTGCGTGCAGGCAACCTACATATGGATTGATGGGACGGGGGAGTTTCTTCGCTCAAAAACGAGGACGCTTTCCTTCGAGCCAAAATCTTTGCAAGGCTCGTTGAAGTCATATTTCAATTTACTGTGGTCGTTTTCATGGTATTCAGCGGTAACAGGTCGTTTTGTTTTGCAGTAATGCACTGTTGACTAAGTAGAATTTCATGCCGTACTGGAAGTTTCATTAACGATTGACGGCAACTGGTAACAAATTAAGACTGAAGCGGGTACTGGACCACAGTTACTGCTCAACAATTCTTGGAGGAATAGAACCGATTTTCGTGAGAAAAAAAGATATAGGGCGATAGCAGTTAGGGACTGAGATGCATATTTCACTCCTTAAGACAACCTCATTTCCTAACAGAACCCATATGGACACAATGATGAAGCTGTGCCCGATTCGCGCGCCTATTAGCTCGCTACTTACATATGAGCATGAGCGATGACCGTTGATGAGGCATCGTTACTTTAACGGCGTCTGGTGGCATCACTGCATTGCTGATTGTTCGTCCTTTCCATCAATTATATTTCCCAGCCCTATCCTAGCTGCTTTCTCAGATCGCTTTATTGTTCGCGACTATTGTTGCATGTTGCGTTTTGAAACGGTATAGGGTTGAATGAATTTAGCCGTGTTTTCAGATCTACCTATGTGGAACTTTGACGGCTCGTCGACAGGTCTTGCACAGGGCAATGATTCAGACATTTATCTTAAGCCAATTGCACTTTACCCAGACCCGTTCAGGCGCCAACCAAACAAGCTGGTCTTCTGCGAGACTCTCAAAGCGAACAATGAGCCCACAGGCACATTTTACGTCGCTAGTCAAATATGTTTTTTTGCGAGTGACTTGAGGAGGCATTTGTAGACTGCTTGAACACCTGCTGAATATTGGGGTAGTTATTCAGATTTTTCAATCTTTTCTCAGGCGCAGTCTATTTGAAGATGGCAACTCGAACATCACAATCTGCTAATGATACGGTTAAGAAATGAAGCTGTAATTCATCTCTATGCTTCTTTGTAGGTAGCATTGGTTTTCTTTGCAGTAACACTCGTGCGGACCTTGAACACCATTTCCTCGCTCTAGAATTCGCAGCTTGGCAATCCTACATTCTGGAGATGGCAATTCCTTCACCGCCTTATTCTAAAGTCATTTTACATTATCGCCGTTTGTCAGCCTGTGAATTCTTAAAAGGCATACAAAAACAGCTTGCCGGTTTAGAGTTTGGGCTTCAGTTGGTCGAATACAGAGGTTATCTTTCACTATATGTAGTCTTTATTAATTTACTATCCATTTATTTATTTGTTCATTCATCCTTCTAACGTACAATAGTGGGAAAACATACAAGGCATGTGAACGAGAACAACAAGAAAGAGCAGAGCGTCGGCAAGGCAGCAATGCGAGGCATGAGGAGATAAGGTGCCAAGCTGAAAGGAGTGGGTGCATTAACTATGTAGGCAGGAAGCAGATTCTAGGCTCATGCAACTCAGGGACTCCGCACATCTCTGTTCCCGCTGCAAAGTTTTTTTGGAAACTGCTGCCCATGATGACTAAGGGATCGAAGCGTGAAGTACTTCTGAAAACGCGGTGTCGAAAGGCCGCCCACAATTTCATAACAGGAAGTTGAGTCAAACCTGAGCCTGCTATATTCGAGTGGTTGGAGGTAAAAAATTTCGTCATGTGTTGCAGTTTATCTAGCGTAGACCACGGTTGACTTTGCGAAAGGTAGCACGGGTGAAACTTTTCTGGATATTCCCTAACAGTCTGTTATCGGAGACAGGTGAGGAGATGACGAAGGAATATAGCACACGGCATTTTTTACAGGGAGCATTAAGGTGCCACATTTTCAAATGCATGAAGGTTCTTATGTAGAATGTGAAAGTCGTATGCCGGACCATGTAATGGACGATGAATTTTGAGGCCATCAGCAAAGAGCCTGGCACTACTCAGGATATTGTCAAAAGTATTAACATATGTTAAGAACAAAGCGGAATGCAAGGCACCTGCTGATTTGACATCATCACGAATTGGCTAAAGGATTTAGTGATTATCTCCAATTTTTACTTAATCTTCGTCCATAGGGAATGCTTTGAAGCAGTGCAGCAAAGAGCCAGCGGCGCCATATTTTTCCAATTTCAAGAGCAGCTTTCCATGACTGACCACAACAAAAGTCTTTGCGTAATACATGTGCATCGTTTATGCTAACAACTACCGTGGTCAACGGGGAAGCAAAAAACGCCAATGGCTGCAAGCTTTTCGTGACTGTTTTTTAATTCGAAAACGACGCCTCGGCACGTAGGCCTATTAGAGATGGCGAACAACGGCGATAATTATAAACAAAATGAGTCGTGCAATCATTTGTTGTAAATCATTGGCATTTATGTGTGCCTTACTCGGCTTACGATGCTTCAGTAAACTGAAGATTGCCTCCACATTGCAAATTATATCGTATTTCTTTGCTTCGATATTTCTATCACTGTCAAGAAGAGAAAAACTTTTCTGCGTTAATGGTTAAATCGGAAAGCCTCGCTGATCAGCATGCAGCAATTTAGCTCTCTCTTTTCGCCAGTTTTCGTTTCCATGCAACCAAATTTTTGCTCATTGAAGTGGTGGAAACTAGCGGTCAGTAAGATGGCATCTCGAATATTGAGGAACGGCATATATTAAAATTGATTAATTTACGTACTTTCTTCATATAAAGAAGGTCTTGGATTCCTGAAAACTATTGAAGTCTTTTTTGTTCAAGACCAGAGGGACGATTTCGGCCTTGCAGACGCCCGCCCATAATAAAGAAAAAAAAATGGTTCATTTCAGCGACCAATCATCGTGCCCGTTGCGCAGAAGTGATGCGAGCAGCCGCTAGTTACCATCCATGGTTTGGTATGGAGCAAGAATATTTACTATTGGACGCGGATGGCTATCCGTTCGGTTGGCCGAAACACGGCTACCCAGCACCTCAGGGTACTTTAAGATCAATTTTTGTATTCAATTTCATTCACCGTTTCCTCATCATTAATAGCGTTCTGCAGAACGGGTAAAGTTTTCATAAACAAACCGTTTAAGTGAATGAACGTTGTCTTCATTAGGTGAAAAGCATTGTGACACCCATTCTGTTCCGTTCACTTTGACGCAACAAATATTACACGCTTCCACTACTAAGTATTCATAATTACCGTTGAATTGCTGTAAATGCGAACTTGTGTTGCATATATTCTTGCAAGACTGCTGCAAAAACGCCAAGATTGTTCAACGTGGCAAGACATTCCACTGTTTTTGCGCGCATTTTTTATCTTATTACATGGATCATCGAACATTTTTCTTGCGCTGAAGTGCCATCAGTGCTGTTGCCGTTGAAGTGGTGTTCTATAAAAGCGAGACAAATTGGCAAGTGCGAGCAAGGTTTTTTGATTTTAGGGATGCAATTGAGCCGTTTGCACTTATATGATTGTAAGATGTTGTTGTTCATGTGGAGTGCAAATGTTACGGAGCACAAGAGTGAATCTTCTACCTCAGAAAACTCTAATCTCAAGTCGTCAACCGAAGAACATCCTGCATCGCTACCACTCATTTTAAGGCCCCTACTACTGCGGTGTTGGTGCCAATTGTGTATTCGGGAGAGATATCGTGGAGTCGCATTACCGCGCTTCACTATATACGGGCATCAAAATCGGTGGCACGAACGCGGAAGTGATGCCTGGACAGGTAAACCTCAACTTCGCGATCATTACTGCGTTCCATATCAGAGTCGACCACTTTTCGCCTTTTTCAGTGCTGGAACCAACATACAGAAATACGGGAACTAGTTGTCGAAGTTGCCTTTTTTCTCAAATTTCCCGAGAATTCCGAATAGCTGACAATGTCGCACTAAAGAAGAAGGTCGAATTTCTCGTTGATTTTCAGGTTTTAGTAGGGTTTCGTTGTTGGATCACTAGGCACCTATTAATACTGCAATTCCGACGCTGTAGTCGAGAATTTGTCTTGTTCAGTTGAGATGCACAGCACAGCTGTTCTCAACTTTTGCATTACCCAGTCATGCTGACGCGCTGTATCTTTCGAAACGTGTTCTTACTAGAGTAAGAATATGGCAAAGACATAAACATCTAATTTCGGAACCATATTCCAATGACGAACGCAAAAGGGAGTCCTGCATTATCCTAGGCGAGATTGCCAGTTGGTCGGACCACCGATCTTTCTTTCAGAATCTCTTTCCACAAAGTCCACGCAGCGTCAGCATACGTATGAGACTTCTTTGCTTCAAAAACCCCCAAATGGATGATTGTCGGAGCGAGCAGAGAAAGGAGATTGGGGAGGGGGGAAGGCGCATGTCTCATACGCTGGTAGTGCCATATGTGCGGGGAATTTCTTGCGTGAGGTGTTGAAGATATAAGTCCATATGTCGGAGTGGGCTGATGCATACCTAATCAGTAGGTAGGAAATGGAGAGGGTTCGAGATGCAGCTTGTGAAATCAGTTTTATTTGTAATGGATTGGAAGAAAATCATTAAAGACCAAAAAACCGAGTCTTACTGAAAGATCAGAGGGTCCTGTGAGAAATCGAAATGTAACATCGTCAAAATCCCGGATCGCAAAAAAAGCGAAAAATAGAGGAATGGGGAAATAAGTCTTCTATCAAAAGCCTTTGGAGAAGTGGGCAAGCTTTCTTGAGAAGTAAAAATCCAGAAAAAAGGGAGGAAGAGTGTGAAACTTGGAGGGATAGGGTGAATGCTGCGAAAAAAGTCCATGTCTCATTAGTCAGCTCTCGGTCCTATAAACCCAATTTTCATCAGAATGGAGCGACGCAAAGGCTCCGTTGCTTTTTTTCATGAATGTGCAACAAGCACTTTTCCAAATGTTTTGTTTCAACTGCGTGTAAAAGTAGGGAGATGTGCAAAACGTCGACGTGGAAGATTTTTGTCCTTTCAAAAGAATCTCTTCAACTTGGCTAGACAGCAAGCGCACTGCTGCGCACACAGACAATTTTTCAGCACTTGAGCTAGGTGAAGTTTTCCTTATCGCACAGCAGATCTGATATCGTGTGTGTCCTCGCTTACGCCATCGAAGGTTTCGCATCTAACTGACCGCGCCTTTGTGTATGGTGATTGCTTTTTGGGGCTTGATTGATGTTTACTATTCTGCCAACAGCGACACTTTGCCGCCATGCAGAATGGAATCTGCACTGTTCCTCAGTGCGAAGATTGTTACTTTAAGGGTCGCTGTTATCCCAGTAGAAAGTGAGGTGCTCCTGTTCTCCACTAAAGCAACCAACCTGGCTCGATTTCCATCCACCTTACGATTTCAGTAAGTTTCCATAGGTTATCTGTTGCAATCAGCGGTTAGAAACCGTGCGACAAGCAAAACTTTTGTTTTTCGCGTTAACTTATGGTTCTAGGCTTTACTGATGAAAAGTTTTTCCGAAGCGCAATTGAATGAGATTGTGGCATCTGCTAACGCGAATCGGAATTCTTTTCAGTGGGAATTTCAAATAGGGACATGTGAAGGCATCACAATGGGTGACCAGCTGTGGTTGGCACGCTACATACTTTATCGTGTTGCCGAAGACTTTGGAGTCACGGTGACGCTGAATCCCAAGCCAGTGAGTGGTGACTGGAATGGCGCCGGATGTCATTGCAACTTCAGCACTGAGTCAATGAGAAAGCCTGGTGGCATCTGGTATGTTCTTGTAATGTGGCCATCTCGATGTCGTCTCCTATCGCTTCCTTGAGATGATCGTAAGATGCGTTTGTTGCAATGGCAATTTTAAATTTTCAAACATTCATGGCTTTGGGAATCAGAGATGAAATTAAAGAGGGAATCTCGCCTGATGCCGGATGAAATGCATCTTCGTTGGGTGAATTTTAACAATTCTGCACAAGCTCGTACACAAGAATCTGGAGTATTCTTCCCATACCAAAAACTTCTAGCTACTGTTAGGGCAATTCTAGCAAAGTGAGATGCCAGTTGGCGAAGCGGGTATTTTCGAACGCTTCCAAGTTTTATTTTCCAAAGGTTTTTTCTACACTTTTTTAGAACTTCAGTGTTTTGATACTGTAAATGCACTTGTGGTTATGCTTTCCCATTGTTGTGAAGGCAGGAGGTGAATCATTTTTTCTGTTATTGTGTTTTGTGCCTTCCAACTTTCAGTTTTCTCAGCTTCACTTCATGCAGTATAATCTGCAGTCTTGTTTTCCAGTGGTTTAGTGCGTATTAGTTTTCAGCGATATCATGGCTGCTTGTGAGAAGCTAGCTAAGCTTCACAACGAGCACATCGCATACTACGATCCACATAAAGGGAAAGACAATGAAAAGAGACTCACTGGTCGGTTGTTTTCTGCTTCTTTCTTTGCAGTGCGGTATACCGACCTCGCTGATTACAAAGGGAGCTGTATGGATGGCCTGCTTTACTTGATGACCGACTGTAAATTCTGTAGGATGTATGTTATGCCAACCTCAGCCAAAAGTGCACGGAAACGAAAGACGGTTTCTGAGCGTTTGTGATTGATCTTTGAAACGCTTCGGTTGAGAAATGTGAGAGACGCTGTTCGGGCCAGGCATGAAGCAAAGCAGTTGCTGTTTAACAGTGTGTTGATGTTGTAGGAGGTGACAAAGTGATATTACTGGCAAAGCCGTTTGCAATTTGGTTCAACACGCTTTTAGATTGGAGCTTTTTAAGCGTCAAGGCAGCTTACATCTAGTGTGGTTTACGCCACTGTCTGAATCCGTGGTCACAGTGCATCCATCCAAAAGCATCCTTGGAATTTCGACTTGCCTATGACGCTTCTTGCAGGGAAGCATGAGACGGCATCGATCAGAGAATTCAGCTACGGCGTCGCCGATCGGGGAGCTAGCGTGCGTATACCCCGACAGACCGAGGAGGATGGCTATGTTAGTTCCTTTTTGTGCTTTCAAAGCACTTGTGTGAGTGTGCTCATTTAACTCTTTGTCAGTTTCAAGTTGCCGACGAAGAAAGTGATGGTGACGCGTTTGGATGAGCGTAGCATGCACAAGGTACTTAATAGATTATGTCCCATGTAGGCGCACACACCTTTGGAGGATTAATTAGCACCTGAGTACTTTCGGAATTTGAATATCCAAATTTTACGAGCGAACTGCATAATCGGCCTACTGAAACAATTATTTCTTGGCAGGGCGTTTAGGGAATCTGCCGTTGCTTTGTAGAATCATACAGCACTAGGCATTTGTACTGCTTTTTGAGTGGTTCTGTGGCCTGCCGGTGTGATTGGTGAAACACAAAAAGTGCGTCCATGCCATTATCTTGGCCCAGTCCCGTATTTATTTATTCCATTAGGAACACACCGTTGCAAGTGTAGAGGTGTTATCGCAAGTAGCATTTTCCTTTCGTTCAGTATCCGTTGTTTGCAGCGAATTTGTGGCATAGTTTATGCTGTATAATAGCAAATTGTGGCGCCCGTTCATTGGAGGGATTCAAGTGCAGCGAAAAGGAGGGAGCGCTGAGAATTAAACGTCTTAATCAGTGAAATCGGTTCGGTGTCGGCGTTTTGTGGGGTAGTTAGACGCCGGTTAGCAATCACTACGTCATTCTTTAAACCTGCGCCTGTGCTTCGCCTTCCAATGAAAAACCATCTGGTCACTTAGAAATGTTTCATTTTTAATAGAAGATAACAGGCCAACGATGTGGGATATTGATGCTTGGCCATAGAGACGGGTTTATCAATGTGTCGGCACAAATGCACCATATTTATGCCTAAGCAAATGTTGAGGGTTATCTGGAAGACCGGCGACCATCGTCAAACTGCGATCCATATAGCGTTACTGAGGCGATCGTGAGAACGGTTTGCTTGAACGAGCGTAAACTCTCGCAGACTTATACGCCGAATTTGCGCAATGCCAAGAAAATGGCTCGCTCAGTGGCTACGATCACCAGTGAGACAGACAGTGATAACGAATGAGCTGTCGCTCATCTCCATTACTGTCTTAGCAGAGCATGCCTTTTCCTGTTCATCCTACACAAGCTGGACATGAATCTGTTTGCGGTACTGGGCACTTGGTTTTGGGGCACACTTCACTGACGGCACTCTGGTTACACGGCATGTTGATTAGCGTGCTGATGATTTTTCGATGAAGCAACTCCTACGGATAAGTATCGCCGCAGAAATGTGCAATACCATGATGGCATCTTTGCTTTGCGCCGTTTCTGCTTCCTTATCCGAAGAACTTCTAGTTTTTAATTAAAGTATTTTGGTTTTAGCTTTTCTAGAGTTTATATTGTGTTCTTTGGTTTGCTGGTTTTATTTTATGTCCTTCTGAGACGTCGTTTTGGCTCTTTGCAGCGGTTTTATTGAAGAATGTAATAAATTGCTGTTTTAACCACTTGCTTTGTACCTGTTGTTCAAGGAACCAAAAAATACTCTTGTGGGGACAGGTGAGGAAGTTGGTAGGAGCAAGATGAGCATATAGCAGTTACGACTTACTTAATAAGCTAGTCGAAACATGATTAGTTTTGTATCGCCGGTGGGGCGCAGTGGAGATTTTAATGTTTGGACCTTCCGGACGCATGTTTATGGTAGGCTTCAGCTTGACTTTGGAGATCACAGTTGGGGCAAATTGAACAGCGAAAAAACAACATTGGCATGTACATGTGCGCGGTTCAGGAGAATCCAAGATTCAGGGAACACTGCGCAGCAAACAGAGCTGGGAGGGCACACAAAAGACCCTTATAGAGAAAAGAGTTGATATTCTCACGTTCACCGACTAGGTATATGCAGCTAAGGATGAAGTCGACAGATGGCTTCCAATTAATTATATAAATGAATTCGCGAAGGCGTTTGTATTCATTGTTCGTCATGAGACATGGACCTAATGGTGACTGACGCATGCAACCAGACAATTAAGAGTGACAGATTCTGGACGATCATTGCAACTAGGTAACGAAGAAAATTTTGCAGGAACGAACACGGAGGCTTCATCGTTTCTTTTCGCCGAGCGTTGTGATGGAAGTCATTTTTTAGCTCATAAAGTTTTCGCATTTACGAAGAACTAAGTCCGAGGCAATTTTTTGCATATTTTCGAAAGGGTGGATGCGAAGTTTTCTGAAGCGCTCGACGCAGGAAGCGTGAGTAGAGGGGTCGGTTTTATCCTCTGTCCTTTATCCATTTCAACTTAGTCCGGTTTAACGACAGCACGAGCTCTCTTTGCCAAAAACAAAAAATTTTCGATCGTTGACCAGAAGGTAGTGTGTGTTTCATCACTCGAGGTTTGTGGAGGGGCAGTTACTTAAGAATGGTGGAAACATCCGTGGTTATACAACGTTTCTGCTTCCCAGAGCTTTACTTACAGCTTTCATAGCAATAATGCTGCAGCTTTTGCTTCTCCTTCGCAAACACCATCCAGTGAGATTCTCTCACTCATCGACTGACCCTGCTCCCTTAATTCTGTCTTTACGCTCTCTTTTACCTGACACGACCAGATATGCATAAGCTTTACATCTTAGAACCTCGAATAAAGCCCTCCACATCTGAAGTTCTCCGCATCCTCAACACAACTTCCCTGAAGCTCTCATTTAAGATATATCAGTCCACTTTGAAATAGCCCTGATTTTGAAGACAGAAAACATTTCACGGATGTTTTTTACCACAGCCGATGTATTGTTTGCAGTATTTTTTGCGCTTAAGCTTACTTTCGAAATTGTGTGCTCACCAAGCATTGCACTAGACTACCGATCGAATCAAGACCTTGTGAGGAGTTTTAATGGAAACCTCGAGGGGATTGTTAGCCTCCAGGTTGTCGTCATCAAACAAAACTCAGCAGCACAAATCATATCATAATGACTACAGTTGTTAAATGGCTTTTGCAATAGAGATGCGTTAATCTGAATCATTTTTAGTACCCACAAGGAGCGGAGATTGTTTGGGAGTCTGACTACCGAGGAGCCTATAGCGGTGCAGCACCATGAAGCAATCGAGCATTTTACTTGTTTGAACGTTGCTCGGTCTATGCCTGCGAAGAACGACATCTGGAAGCGAATAGGACAGCCGACTTTCGGGACGAGGACTAGTAAAGGTGTCTGCCATGTCCCATGTGTGTCGTGACTTTTGTAGAACGGAAACTACAATGCTGTCGAACCTAAAATGAAGTAGTGATGATCTATGAGACGATACAGAACCTCGTAAGCAGAGGTTTGCAAAAACTGTGGCAGCGTATTTGGAAATGAATAATGCACTGACTAAGTGAATTTGAGGGGAACTAAATTCTTGCCTATATGAATCTATGTGACGCTGCATCGTGCTTCTCCACGCAACTGCTGGAGAAGTGACAGTGCTCGCGTGACTGCTGTTGTTGTACGATTTATTCCGCGCATGTTCGACGAAGTTGCAAAGGTATCACACTACTCTTGCCCGGTAGAAGGATTGTTCTCTCATTGTAGAGAACGCTTTTGTTTCTTCTTAGAGGCTGGAGGTTGTACAGCTAAAGCAACGCATGAAAAAGGGCCTTAGCTCCCTACGTGTCACTTTACCCGTTTTATGATGACAAAGCAGAAATCGATTAACGAAAGGTTACTAAAATTTTCCGGTGTCAATCCACTAGAGGAATTGAAAACTCGCTGGGCATACATGTAATTTCAGCACGCTAGCGAGAGAGAGGACCATAAATCATCTCATAAAGAAAAGGAAAAAGCAAGTACAATGTGCTCGGGATCTGCAAAGTACGATAAAAGAAAAGGGGTGGAACTCGCTATGCCACTTGGAATGGGACAAGGTTCGCAGAGAGTGGGAGGAGGCTGGACTCGTCGTCGACAGGAAATGGTCGAAGATTGCCTCGTGCATGCTTCTACCGAAATTTCTGACGTTGTTTGGGTGGGTATGCTTTTTGGTCGTTGTTTTTTGAATGGCGGTTATTTTCATCAAGTTGCGGTTTCTTTTTCTCGTCACTTTCTTGTATTTAGAAGCACGTAATTGCTGCGTTCTTGCTTTCTGAGAATAGTGAGGACTACTGTTGAAAGTTTCTCGACCTCTTCACATAAAACGTTCGTTTTCGCCAAAGGCAGATGAGTTCACTATTCCAGCCCCTGTGGTAGATTTGTATCGAATTGCTCTTTACAAGTCTTTATTCAAATATCAACGAAAACTGCATAAAAATGGTACGCATTAAACACAACGAAGTGAAAAAAAAGGAAACAAATCGTGTTCATACATGCAAACAAATGGAGGACACAAAGAAGAAGAAAGTGATGTAGCATGCAGGTGAACATTTGCGGCTATGGAAACCATTCACAAGTAAAGCGATATAGCACGCAAAACAAAAACGGAGGTGTGCCACACGCCTCTACTATTGGGTGGGTGGATTCTTCGAAACAAACTATTGAGTACAACTGATGTACAGGTGTTCGATTGAAGGTGGTATTTGTGAGCACGCCTTTCTGAGGTTAGACAGGTAAACATTTCGCGAACTCTGATTCGCAAAGTAAAGTGATACATCGCTTTAAGGCGACGTTGTTCCAGTGACTCAAGTTTGGAAACCTTCAGAGGTGTCTGGCTGGTCCAACCCAGGAGAGATTTTACGGAAAGTGAACAGAACAGACCTTCCTCAGTCTTCCCAATAAATAACATCGAAGGGAATGTAACAACCTGGCAGCAGAGGTGCAAATCGAGCTCGATTGTGTCATGGTGGGAAATTTTCAAATCCAGTGGTTGGAATGTTTCCTGCACCGAAAGTTTTTTTCGGTCGTCACAAAGAAAGCAGAGAGCAACTGGTCACGAGTGCGACAGCAAATAGCCTCGTATCGAGCTTTTTTTTGAGGCTTCGGCCACTTCCTCCCCAACCCCCAGCCCCCGCCCTCCACATCTATGAAGCTGTATCACATCACTCCCGTACTCCCGCACAAGATCTGGCGTAAATATTTGTCTGTTGCACTAGTGCATTATTCAAGCGCTCACGTTATTTTTTGAATATTCTATGCTTCCGATTGTGAGTGGAGCTTTTGCTACTAAGAAGTTTGTGTGTTTTAGGCAGCACAGACAGGGTGGAAGTTGGTGGTTTTTGACACTCTAGACCTGCGTGACAATGCAACGAGAAACGTTCTGGTGGTAGAAGCACTTCCCTTAAAAATATTTCAACGAATTCATCACTGTTTTCTCGGAGAATTATGTTGCACACCTTTCTGTCGCTTGATAGCACTTAAACCTTTGGCGTCTCACTTTGTCAGTGCTTTGTTCTGCGGTGCGCATAAGCAGCACAGTTATTCGATGTGTAGAACCCGGTGGAAGCATTCGCGGAAATTCCTTTTGGTAGTGGGAGTATACTGGTTTGAAGGAGGGTGCGAAGTGAGTTTGATAGGCTCGTCGAGGAAATGACAGCAAATGTCACGTGGCCCTATGTCAATCTCAGCTACTCATTACCCAGATGGATTCTTTTCTATTCTCTTACATTTTCACGGGTTTTTCTTCTTTTTCATACGAAACAGTTGACTGTTATTTGGAAAAGGATTATGATGAAAGCGATGTAAAAAGGTTTGTTTAATATGGACTGTGTAGGAGGATGTGGATAGTTGTGTGGTGGACATGTGGTTACCTTGGCAGGACATCTTATCGTCCTCGTCGGTCATTGACACTGTTTAGTAAGATTACGAGGCGCGAAGCGATTCAGAAAAGAGATGGAACACTTAAAAAGAAAATATAGGACACATAAACGTATAGGACACATAAATGTAGGATATATTGTTATGCAGTTCTGTTCTAGTTTAGATACAAATTCCAGTTTAGGTACAAATAAATAGGACACAAAAAATTCGTAGTGTAGGATATATAAGACACATAAACGTATATGTGCAGTTCTGTTCTAGTTTCGGAGAGTATTTCGTAGAAAAGAGGATAGTGCAGCAGCTTGCTCTTTTTGCTAGCATATTGAGAAGCCGAGATGAAGAATGGGATGTTGTGATGATGTAGAATTTAGTGTCAATGTGATTAGCCGTCACCTTAAGTTATTATCTGGGGGCATTTATGACTGTAGACGTTTAGCCGAAATGTTTTTATTCACGAGCACGGTACCACTTTCCCATGCAAGTGGGCGCCCACTGTTCATGGTTATCACATCTTTGAACCTCATAGGAATGCATGTTGAGATTTAAGACATAATAGGGTATTTAATAGTCGAAAATTTTGATCCTAAATGTCCCATCGCGAGTCACGGAATGTGGAACATTCAGCAGCCATACCGCCACCAGTCTGCCTAGAGATGAGTCTCGGCTTCCTGATCGTGGAGAATGCTTTTTTTTTGGGCGACGAGGGGTGTGTCCCCCTTTACTATCCTGACCTTGTCAATAGAGATTCTTATAAGCGATGCGCATCAAGCGTCGTTCGCGATAGCAATGCCTCCAATGACAACGGTCCTTTTGATTGCGCTGTGTTTTCTCATTTCTTTGAGGAACAGTATAAAGACCTTGCTTACTAGGTCAATTAGAGGTAGGAATTAAGATGGGGTTCATCATTATATGTGCTAATCGCAGTTGTGGAAGTGATCCTCAAAAACAGTGGTACTGTTAATCTGTGCTATATTTTGGCGCGAGCTCTGTTTTACTGAATTAAGGAGTGAGACAATGAAATTTGAGTTCCTGCACCCACCCAGTGCCTCTTGCAGTGATTATATGCGGTATTGGTACGGCATCACAGCTGTGCAACGTCTCTACAACGAAGCACGTCGATGCAGTTGCAGTTAAATGATAAAGCACCCGAGTACATTCCATGTCACATACATTTTGCACATATAGTGGAGTAGATAAACGATGCACATGGCCGGTTTGTATTCGCCACTGAAAGATATGTTCTCCTCTGCAGTCATGTTCTTTCGCTCTACTGGTTCGTGTGAGCAGAGAGCCAACATTTAGAAATTATGAATATACGTCCCATGAAGCATTTATTAATGTGCTAATTTCGTCTAAGCATACAAAATCTTGCCTTCCCTGCCGTTCAAGTGTCGTCCCCAACTGTCGTTGGTTTCTTCGTTTTCCAGGATTTTGATGACCTTGTTTTCAGACTGCTCCAAGAACACCGCCTCCTTATTTGATATCGAGCAGGTCTTACTGCGTCCTACATCGAGAAAACTATGCCTGGTCTTTATGCGCTTTTTTTTACCACGCAGACTGACTACATCTTCTCGTTTGTGCCCCGTGAAGGGTTAGCAGTATGTCCGTTGAACACAGTTAGGCGGGAGTTTAGTGATATCTGGGTTGGTTTTTTACCGTGCTTGTGATCCCATGTTGGTTAGGCCCACATCGCTTCAGCAGTGCGTTGTGACGTCAGCCGTCGGCGTGCAACCATACTCGTTGTCATGTATTATGATGTCATGTATTGCCTTGATCAACCTGTGCAGTAGGTTGGGTTCGCTGATATGCTTGGGTTGTATTGTCACTACAGTTGAGGGTTGGATGGGTGGAGTTTGGAAGATGCATGATTCGTGAGCTAGCCTGTTTTTCAGGCATGCTGACTACCAAATTAACAGTTGGTCGTTTGTTCCGGAACTCTTTCGTTGTGAAGCAGACAGCGAGCTTCAGGTTTGTTTCTGCTAAAAGTTGCATTGAGAGTCCCCTTATCTGCAAGAAAACAAAAGGTGCTTATCCACATCCAGTTGGGCACACTTCTTTATCCCATTAGAATGTTTTAAGCATTTCTGACCGTAAAAGTTTCCGCTTTTCACGTTTTATTGCTCTGCAAGGGTGAAACCTAATTTAGAACTATATGTGAATTAGTCTTGTAGGGCGAGTTTTTAGTGTCAGGTTGCAAAGAAAATTTTATTTTATATTACTTCTTCTGTATTGCACCTTTCTTGTACTCGACCACAAGCGGACAAACGTTTTGGCTGAAGCGATGCCACGAGCTATGAACTAAGCTTGCAAGTTCTGCTCAATAAGTGAGGTGCTACAAACCTGCACTGCGCCACTTGATGCTCAATTTGCTTATTTGAAAGGGTATCAACCCACATCGTTCCATCGCCATTAGTTCATTCATCGCGCAGAAAAGTCGAATTTATTTAGAGACGTTGATTTCTTTTTTTTTTCTGTAATTTTCTTCCTTCATGCCAGCGAATTGTGTTCGATTAAAAAACCCCTGTGTTCCTTCTACCTGTCTTCCTTCATTTTGCTCCCTCTCCTCCTATATAACTCCCTCCCATCATCCTCCTCTCCATCGCTCCTTCCATGAGATGTTCATAAGAGGTGAACCTAAATGTCTAAGTATTATTAAAGCATATTGTTACGTTTTATGAAAGGTGATTTTCTTCTAGTGGAGCCGGTCTCACATCGGAGCAGTTTATGAAGAAGCCACAGAATGAGCCAGTTCTCACTTACAAAAAGGGCAGCGAGGAAAGGAAGGCCTTGGATAAGGCACTTGCTGAACTCTCCAGCAAAGTAACGGATGTTCCGCTGAGGATTGGCAACGAAAAGATCACTAACAAAATGGAGAGGAAACAAGTTATGGTTGGTCGCTTTTGCAGTTGTTTACTTTATTTGAAACTGATAAGGTGTGGAGGATTTGGAACGTCTTATCGTCTTGAGCAGGAACAGAGGCCGTTATAGGGTTCTGACGGTAACACATCGTTTCTCCCGAGGCTCCATGAGGGGGGATATATTTTTCGTGATGGATGTAGATAACTAATATAAGTAAGATCCGGTAGCAGCAGCGATGTTTCAAAAATCTGAGACCGCAAGACGCTGCCAACTCATCCCATATTGGAGCACCATATACCTGTGCTAGCGTGCATGTGAAATGCGATGGGAAGCGATGCGTCATATGCCAAAAAGGGTTATTATGATGTAGGGTTTATCATTGATGGCCTGATCGTGGCATCACGGTGTATCTGCGGTGCAGTCTATTCAGCAAGAAATTCCACTTCCCGAAATGTGTTCAAGGGTTGTGCCTTAGTCCACACTGTATTAAAACGTAACATTTAGGACGAACTTTGATCGAAATAATGGATTTTGATATTTTGCGAAGAAAGATGAGATGGGAGTGACCCAGCACATGGTTCACATCTGTTTATTATGTATATTTATTGGACTACATAGTGTTATCGATTGCATTTTCCGTTTCACTTTCACGTAAATCGACAGTAACTTATTGTTGGGGTGGATATTAACTGCGCCTGATGCGTGTATTGGTATGTAGTTGCTGCGTGTTGACGGCTGTGAAGTTCATAGTAATACTGACCACCAATTCCAGGCTAATATTAATTACATAGAAAAATGTGTCAAGAGGGATTAGACGTTAGCAATATGCTTGGTAATGCCTTTTTCGAGAAAGCCGATCGCTTGTACGTATAAACCTTGAGCCATGGAAAGTCGTTTCTATGGGGCATCGGCCCTATACCAGAACTAATTTGACCTACAATATTGCATTTTATGTTTCCTTTGTTACGATGATGAGCATAGATTCTGCTTGCAAAATTGCCTCGATGTAACATTTGTGGTTCCAGTGCGGACACTGCCAGATAAACAAGCTGACACGTCAGACGTGCTCTACCTCTGCAGAGTGGACTTCCACAAAAATATTCAAAAATGGATTAAATTAAGCAAAGGAAATACTTTTGACATTATTGATAGACTAACTGTCGGAGATGTTTATGTTTGGGCGGTAACTGTGAATGTGTCCTTGCAAGTCTGCTTGCATGGGTTTTTTGTGTCCGTCTTCCTGTCCAGTGGTTTCATCTCGGAAAGAATGAAATTTTGTAGGTATAACATACTTGTTTATCCCAACCCTCTAGCTGGTCCATTAGCTCAGTGAAGAATGTAAGTAATTGAATTTGCATACATTTAGCTACTAGTCTAGACGCATTGCACGTGAAAAATGCAACTCCTAAGTCGATTCGTTCGGGCGGTCGCTTTAATCATTTTTTGGCAGTTTTGCGGTACTGGTTGATCTGGTTAACGGCAGTGCGAAGTGCATTTCATTTCAGTTCCACTGGCTTGCTTTTCCACTGGTTTATTGCGTCGACGGTGCTGAGTGACTGAAACGTACATAGATGTTGATGATTTCGGGTATAGCGGAGAGTGTTTGCATCATACACAAACGACTGTAAAAGTGGCATTGGTATTTGCAAGCAGTATCCACTTTTAGCCATTCGAAACGATGGGAGTTTATAACAGCTCGTGTTTGTTACAGCCGTCGGATCATCAAACGAGCATTGCACGCTTTACTTACGCAACGCGTGAACAGATAGTGCAGGCAATTGAGACGGCAATTATTGCAAGGCAGAAGTGGGAAACAAAGTCAATAAGGTGAGCGTTTTGCATATCGTTTATTAATGAGGAGCAAAGCTTGAGGCAAGATCGTTCATTGCACCTCCAATTTGCATATCTCTATTGGAGTTTATTTTGGCTCTATTGTTGAAGAAAACAATTGCTTGCGGAATGTTTGAATGTTTTTGCTTTGTTTGAAAGTTCCATTATGCGACTGAAATTGAAACGCTAGATATAAATGTGCGATGAAAGAAGACAATTTCGCTTGATTAGTGAAGATGATGTGACAAGTTTATGCTTTCATGCTCATAATAATATGAAAAGAATAAATTTTTGGAGCAAGATGTAGATTATGAAATATCCCATAGAATAGGCACAAGGCTTCTTTTTGGCGAGTTTAATCACCATGTGTGAAGAAAGGCGCCTAGGGGCATAAATCAGTCATTAATGGCACTATATGCTTTTTCTTTCTTTCTTTTTTTGAAACGCTGTTTTTAGTATGCTGATGCTCGAATGTTCCAATATGTAGAGTTTCTCTAACAGCCTTGTGAGCATCTCTTATGCAGGCATTACAGTGGAGTTGTGAAGTACCTTTCCTTCCCTCACTCAGCTCCTCAGTGTGGTCGAAGGGCACATCCTTGCATGATTTGGTTGCTTCGATCCGTCATTGCAAGAATTGTTGTTTAATAGAGTGGATTAATTTAGCAAAAGAATTTCTGTCTGAGAGTGGCCAAACTCGGTAGTTTCAACTGCGGGGATTGGAGGCATCAGTGGTCAAGGATAGTAGCCGATTTTTGAAACCGTTGCATACTCACCTTATAAATTTTATCGAAATCAGCTCGGACACAAGCCAGCAGAAAGGCAGATAAAACTTTTTTAGTGTCATTATTTTGCGAGGCAAAAGCGTTTAAGAAATCCTGAAACGGTGTTTGTTAGTTCCTAGGAAGATCAAATGCGAATATTTATTAGTTTATTAGTTGAATCATCTGTTGTAGCCAACAGTTTCGGTCGTCACATTTCTGTGACATGCGCAGCAAAAGGAATGGCAGTCGACAACTTTGCACTGTGCAAAGTGGTCGCAAATTTTGGTGAGTTGTGGAATAGTTTGGCGTGGATATTGGCAAACAAACAGAAACATTACAGTGATTCACAAGCGATCCTAGTTCGACTCATTCAGCTGATCATACTTTATTTACCACTCGATTGATGTTCACTGCTAGTGGTTGGGTGATGCGTCGATGAGGTTCTCTGTTCTCTTATAAAAGAGTGTTTTCATCATTCCGTTTGTAGGGAGAATGAATCTAGAAGATCGTTGGTTGTTTTTGAAGTGTAGAGCAATGTTGCTGAGCTCTCTTATGGATTTTTCCAGAGAACGTGCCGATATCCTCTTGCATGCAGCGGATTTAACTTCTGGCAAGTATCGTATGCTTTTGAACGCGGCAACAATGCTTGGCCAGGGAAAGACAATCGTGCAAGCAGAGATCGACTCGGCATGTGAACTGAGCGATTTCTTTCGATTCAATTCTAAATTCGCACTCGATCTCGAGCAGTATAAGCCCATTTCGTTGCCAACCGTAACAAACACTATGATATTCAGGTTTCATAGTTATATGTTACTTATTCAAATTTGTTTATTTAAATTCATTTCTTGATGCATAGAAGCAAGATGCTTCGAATGCATTAGTACGTACTTACTGGATATGTGCAGAATGGCATCGTTTTTCTGACGAAACGTGTGGCCTCTGCTTGCACACCATTGACATATTTATGGCCAACGACTATAAATACGTCAGTGGTGTGCAGACAGATACTTGCGCTGAATGTTGCCACTGTGGTTAGCAGGCGAACTGACTTAGCTTTGATGTTGCATAGTTTGCGACTTATTTGGAAGTGTTGATACTAGCTTTTCCTTTTTTGTATTGTATATAATTTTATTCTTAGTTATTAGATATCTTATGTGGTTTTTAAATGACAGCAGTATTTTCTCGAAGATTTGATTGCATTAAAATGATTTTAGAGTGCGGTGGCAAAATTTCGAATTCACGTTAATGGCTAGTTGTGATAGCATTTATCAGCACAGAAACGAAGCTAACCAGTCTTGGCTGACTGAGGGGCTGATTAAGAAAAAGTCCTATTGAACATATTTGCTGAGGTGTAGCGTCAGAATTTTTGAGAATCTTGTGTTCCTCCATCAAAACAAAGAAAACAGTTTTTCTGCGGACTTCCTGACCTTTGATAGAAATTGATCATGTAGGGGATATGCGCAAGGGAATCAGGTGGTGTGGTCCTTGATCCAGAAATTTCTTTCACTTCTGCCATTTTTTTCCTGAACGGTGAGAAATCACTTTCTTGTCCGTTAGTGAGGACGCCGATTTCGACGATCTTGGAATTGAACGTTCAGACTTTCATCACTTTGCAGTCAGTCATTCGACGCATTATTTTCAAACGACCTTCATATATTTTATACATTGGGAAATACGAATGTAATGAAGTGGAGACACACAGCTGGATGTACAAGAGGTTCCATCGATCAGCAGACAAAAGTGAAATTTTGCAGCAACAAGATTCAAATCACTTTTATTTAAAATAAAGAGGAAGTACATTTAATGTCTAAAAACCTAACGTCGAGGTCGTTGAGGCATCCTTTTCACTAAGGAACAAGAGGATTCTTTCAACATTCTGCGTGAAACTCTGATCTTGAAGAAATTTCTAAGGTGGGCAATCACTCTTTTAAATTTTCCTTGCCGGCACCACCTAGATGCGTCCAGGTTCATCTGAAACCACTAATCTGTGGAAAGTTAGAGCACTTTCCTCAAATACAAAATTTCCCTTAGAAGCGGAAGGTTAGAACGTTTTTTGAAAATTCTTTCAGAACTAATCAGAGAAGTCCAACTTCACATGATACCTTTCAGAGGACTAGAAGGCTTCACTGCGGCGATCGCTCCGTTCAATTTCACTGCTATCGGTGGCAATTTGCCGACAGCACCCACGCTTATGGTATGGTGGAAATGCTTTTGGATAGAAATACTTGTAGTTTCAATCAGTTGTTGGCTTGCAGCTTCATGACCATCCTCAGCTTCTTTTTTGTTGCACTGTATGATACTTTGTTTATGGAGCAGGTGAGACTCTAGGGTAAAACTGTCGTTATAACAGCGAAAGATTGCATCAGATTTTTATCCCGGCAATCAGCAAACTTGATGTTGTATCATCTGTATACAAAACAGAAGGAAGTGTTTCACGTTTCATGACGCTTAGCTCCTCCAGACGATTAGATCCGAACTTCATTCACGCCAGTCGGGTGCATCCAGCTGTCAATTTGGGTTGTCTGCTTTGTGTGTTGCGGAGGTGGAGGATGCGAACCAAAAATCATATAGAAGCCAAAGGGGAAGTTATTTGCGTTGCTGGTACTTATTTGACTACAGTTGCTCATTTAGGGCAACGTAACTTTGTGGAAGCCATCGGACACGGCTGTGTTAAGTAACTATTTCGTCTACCAAGCACTCGAAGAAGCAGGTTCGACTTTCACGTATTTCTTTGTCTCCTTGCAGCAAAAACTCACAATCAGATGTTACGTCATGTGTTGTTGGAGGTATACGTAAGAAACGAATTTGGAGGAAATAAGTCAACATTACTATATAGTTGGGATGTAAAGTGACTTCCTAGATGGGAACCGCAAACTGCAAGACTTTTCTGTTGTGTAATCCCTGATGCTTCCGTTTGCGCTTCGTTGCGCTTTTGAGGTCACTTTGTATAGTTTCTGCGTCACTCGTTTAAGAGGCCTCCATTTTTTACAACCAGATGCTTTGGTTTTTTTCATAGGACCTAAAATTTAGCTTTCTTTTTTGGGATTTAAGGTATGCCTCCTGGAGTGATCTCGTTTCTGCCGTCGGATGGACCGGTATTCGGTGATACGATAACGGCGAGCGCGCATCTTGCGGCGATTAACTTCACTGGATCTGTGCCAACGTTCAAGTATTTGTGGAAGAGGGTTGCTGACAATCTCGACAAATACGTTTCCTTCCCGAAACTCGTCGGAGGTTAGATAGGGCTTCTATTGCCAGTATTTGCTTTGAAATCAGTGAAGAAATATGTTTATCACGTGGTAGCTCTAGCTTATTTGATAGCGAAGCATAAACAGCTTGCCGAGTACATATTTGCAGTGTTATGTTACTTTCTGCATACTTTCTATAGAGCGTTGTAGTCGCATTGCAATGCCGAATCTCGTCGCTCATGGGCAAATGTATGTTCTCAACCTGGGTGCTCTTAGTTCTTTTGAAATTCCGAGCTGTTTCCCATCTCCAGAAGAACAGGTAATCTTTAAAGCATCGAAAAAGACTGTACTAACGTTTTTCTTTGAAGAGCTGCCGGCGGTTGTTTTTTTCTTTGATTAATATTATGATCGTTTCATTCGTTCGAAGCTATTCCGGACGCGTAGTTGTGCTTTGAACGGGAGTGATTGGGTTATTGGTCGCTTTGTCGGTTACTGCTCCCTTCTTGGCCTAAGTTTCTTGATGTCCAAAGTTCCGCATTCTGTTTCGTGATGTGGAGTAGTTCATTTTGTCTCCCTCCTTCGTGCTTCGGAGAAGTCGGCCGGTGAAAGATAGTATGAACAGTGTCTTGCTGAAGAGTTGATTACATTAAAATGATTTCAGAATGTGGTGGCAAGAATTTTCACTTTATCCATCCTTCGGCTGATGTTGAATCGGTGGTAGCAGGCACAATTCGTTCTGCAT
The DNA here is from genome assembly GCA_013433145.1 of Ascaris suum. NCBI lineage: Eukaryota > Metazoa > Nematoda > Chromadorea > Rhabditida > Ascarididae > Ascaris > Ascaris suum. Next base: position 9,350,570 of record CM024189.1, read on the forward strand.
TCGAATATCAGGGACAGAAATGCAGTGCCTGCTCGCGTATTTTTATCCCCGAGAGTCTGTGGCCCACAATAAAGGAGAAGCTCACTGCAATCAAAAAGCAAATCAAAGTGGGCGACGTAAGTGTTATTGGCTCGTTCTCATTGCTTCTGTCACGTTTCCGGTCATTCTATTTTTCATCTAGTCCTCCACTGTTCAGCGAATTGTCGTATGTTCATTTCCGTTCTCACAGCTTTTTCCTACGAATGGAACGGGATTGAACGCAGAATATTACCGCTGCTAAAATTGCCATTGGGACTCCAGAAGTCCAGAAAGCTTGGACAAGTCGAATGGAAGTCAGAGATTGGATCTTCGAGGTTCACGAACTTTCGTATGAGATCTTGCATCTCGGGAACCTCAAAATTTAAAAGAAATTGCCCAAGTGTATTTATGTGCATTCTCGGAGACAGGACACGGAGTAAGAGAACAGTTTTGCTGGGGACACTAAAACTATGTGAAGAAATCTAGATATTAGACACGCCGAAACCAAGGTTTTTTTGAAGAATCCAGCGTTTAATGAAGGTGTATTGGTTGTGCATTAGGTAAAATTCGTGAATGCCTACAGGTACTTAGAAGTGCTGAAGTTCTGAATGGCTCCAAATCAGCAAGCCAGTCATTTTTTGGTGCCTTCAAGCAGATATAAGCAGCAGTAAAGTTCAGTATTGATTTGAACGAAATATTTTCAAATATGGGCACCAGCCCCTAAAGAAGCGTTACTTTACTCTGCCATGTCTTTCTCAGGAATACTTTTTCATCTTCGACAAGCTATTTGATGCATACTTCATCATGTCTTGCTGCTGAATTAACTTTCAGATACTTCAAAGTTTTATGGGTGATTTGATTTTATTTTATGCGATGCTTTTTAAAATGTTGCAAGCCTTTTGAGAATCAGTCATCTGAACGTGGCTTGGGGAGGCGTTCGCACTTGTCAAGAAAGTGTTTCTGCCTGTGTTAATTCGAAACCACGTCGGAGATTGCTTTCTAAAAGCATTAGTTTTGATATTGTAACGAATTGCAGGTACGAGATGGGTCAGTGTTTATGTCGGCAGTGATCGATGCCAAAGCCTTCGATCGCATCGTATCGTACATAGAACATGCGCGGAAGGGCAACGACGGTGCGGAAATAATATTCGGTGGGAGCTACGACAACTCAAAGGGATATTATATACAGCCGACTCTTGTCAGAGTGAATAATTGGAAGTCAAAACTGCTCACCGAGGTTTGCTTTTCTTTCCTGCATTTTCTTGAAGTTCCATGCAAAGGTAGCTGAAGCAGCCGGCTGTGAAATCATCATATGAAAAACGAAGGGGTAGAAGGGAAGGGGGGAGGGGGGAGAGTGGTAAGAAAAGTATGTCAAACAACGAGTCACTGCGGCACTTAACGCTCCTAGCACGTCCGCCACGTATTTCCAATCTGGTGGGATAAGGCTTAGGATATACATGAAAGTTGCGTATCATGTGGTGAAAGTACTTATGAGGTTGTGAGGAATGCGATGAAATCAGTGGCTGTTGTGTTTAAAATTGCCTTATCTCCCTTCGGGCATTTCCTTTTATCAGTTGATCCGTTTCATTTTTTTTGCTGTTGTATATATATATATATATATATATATATATATATATATATATATATATATATATATATATATATATATATATATATATATATATATATATATATATGTTTGGACCTGGCGCCTACTCATAGGTTGAGCGAGTGAAGGCAAAAGTTTCCAAATATTGTAATTTCCAGTTTAGAGATCATACGGAAACACTAATGTTCGCGTCGAAGTTTCAGCATGAGTAGCATCGAGCTACCTCATGCTTACAGAAGAATGCAGAGGAAAAATATTTCAGAAAATTTCCTGATTTTTCAATGGAAAGAAGTTTTTGAACCGCTCAAGCAGGTTAAATAATGCAATGAAATATTGCCTCGAAGGTGTATTCACTGGGATGACGTTTCTGGTTGCTGATGTTTATGTATGGTAACAGACCAGCATGTTGCGCAATCGCAGTTGGACATCACACAGTCAAGAATTAAGAACTGACCAACGAATTCGCTTCAGCGTTATTAACATTCATTGGTTTGATCGTCCACGAGTTTGTCGACCCCTACACCTGCACGGCGTATAGTAAAAGCCCGGGCCTATAAAGTTCTTGCTTTTTAAAAGAAATAGGTTTTTACTGAGAAGGTAGGAGACCTCATCTAGAAGGCGGTATAAATGTTGCTAAAAAATGCTCTTGATAGCGAAATAGCAGTATTTTCTAGTTACTCTACTGTGCTACTCTTACATTTTGTCCTGCCTGGAGGTGCTTAAAAAGAAATACTAAGAAGGGTTCATTCAGAAGGGATTATGTATTATGAGGTGGCAGGGCTCATAAACAGCTTTTGATCTAGAGGATGTTTGTTTGGAGTGAGCCACATCTGTGAGGTTGTGCAGTGATTTATCGTGGTAGCAGATTTGGCTGAATACGGTGACAGCCGACCGCTTCGGACGAGTAATCGCGAAGCAGTTTGGTAATGAAAGCTTTGCAGGAAATCTTCGGCCCAGTGTTAACGGCTTACGTTTACTCCGACGGTGATGCTTTGAAGGTTGTAAGCCAGTTGAAGGATGCGACAGCTTTCGGCCTCACGGGCGCAGTTTTTGCTCAAAACAAGTAAGCGGTTGCTTAATGATTGGCAACAGCAAGCAAGGACGTGATCCATTCAATGGCTCGTAACTGTGTGCACAAAAATCGCAGTTCAGAATGTAGTACGGAAACCAGGCATGGTTTTGGATGAAAGCTTCGCTCAGAAAATATTTCACAGAGGCATCTAATTACTGCATGAAAATACAAAGGTTCTCTTCGTTGTTTTGCAGAGAATTCCTGTATAAAGCATGTGATATGTTGCGCGACGCAGTCGGCAACATGTACTTGAACGACAAGTCGACTGGATCGGTGGTTGGGCAGCAGCCGTTCGGTGGCGCTCGTATGAGTGGTAAGTTGGACCATGCTGCTTTCTACAAGTTTGTTTAAGAAGCACGCACCTCAACGATAGGATTTCTTCTAGCTTGCTGCAGCGACGGCAAAGCTTTTTGAGCATCAGTACATATTTTTTCGATTCAATGATTTTTCTCTTTGTTTTTTCTACAAATATGCATTTTTTGCCACATTGCAATGGCATTTGCAAGTTGTAGGAAACATCATGGTATGTACATCCACATGTTTTAATTGCGATCCACCGAACTAAATCGAATTCCGTTCTCAAGCTAGATACGAGAAGACTGCATTCGATCTAGTTCGGTGGATCGCGATTAAATATATAGGTGGATATCTCAGCCCTGGAATTAGGCTCTGCAACCTCTGGCCCAGCTATTTTATCCTCCTGCCTCACTGAATCGTGTGGTTGGAAATGGCCGTTTCGATTATAGCGGAGAGAGGGAGGGTAAGGGGAGGAGGTGCGCTCCGCACCTCAACATCACCTAAAGGTTAAGTCGTGCGAAGAGGGGTGAGCTCTAAGCGTTCTCACATTGGCGTCACACTTCACGATTCGGGAGTTTTCGAGTGAACGAAAGAAGGATAGGCAGAAACTGATATGTCTGAAAGTTTAACGTTTTATTTCATCGGTGTGACCTGTGTATTTATTGTGTGTGTTTAGTGTGCTGAGGCCAGCACCAAACTTTGCACTAATAATTTTGAGCACGAAGATTTGTGAAGTGATCTTTTTAACACATGTTGACTTCTTTCATATTTGTTTTCTACCAGGAGGTCTTGCCGACCTGACCTTTATGCTCATTCACTCTCGTGTTTCTATTCTGCAAAAAGAAGCTAGTGCTGCTCATTTTCCCATCAGGGGTTTCCTACGTTCTTTGATTTTAATGCTACAAGGTACACTTTTTTCGTAGAAGTTGTTCACTTTTCGAGTGGGTTTTCCCTTTCTTTTTCGGCTTGCTCACTAGAACTTTTTTCAGAAATGGAACTAAATATAGTCTATGAGGTTGGCAGCGTAAGTTTTGAAATGCTGAATAGGATTGTTGGTTCACTACTTGTTCTACTATTTTTCATTTGAGTGCTCGCCTTTCTCTTTTCGTAGCATTGTTCAATCGACGGCAGTTGATCTCGGCTTTGCGATTGGAGCTTTTAATAGGTACGTACCAGCCTAGGTACCACGTACAGTCCAGCTATACGTATCGAATTATCTTGTCGCTAGGCGATTAAAATGCTTGTCTTATCGTATTGGTCCACTTTTAGGGTGGACGGCCAGCTGTTCGAGCACTACTGTTTTGCTTTTTTATTATTTATTTGTTTTATTGCAAATGCGTCGTTATTTTTTGTAATATGCTGATATTTCAGGCACGAATGACAAGGCAGGTGGGCCGCACTATGCACTCCGATGGTCATCTCCTCTTGTGATAAAAGAAACACATGTGCCAACGACTGAGTGGAAATATCCCTCAATGGATTAGTCTCCGCGACGAGTGTGTCTTATCTGTTAGGTATTGTTGAGACTGCTTAAACTGACTGACATGACTTTGGGTGGATATGGCCACGAGTGATTCATTATTTTTTATGGAACTCGAACACAGCATCTCTTATTTGCCTGGAACTTGCTACGTTGTTCTGGGGGGACATGGGCGTTGTTGCGTAATTTTCGTAGAAAGGTAGTGGGAGAGGCAGGGAGCTGGATATTGGTTTTTCTGGCATCTGTTACATCAGAATTGTACTGGCAGGTGGGTTTCGTCTGTACCATTTTATCTCAGCAATACTCCCTGCGATCCCCTCAATTGTCGTGTTTACTCATCGCTATATTATGTAAGATACAGCCGCCTCTTCTTTTTCTTATTTTCTTTCCGTCCTATCTTAAAAATATTTTCTCCTTTCTGACTATTCTCATGGATAACGAATCTCACCTCACTTTCTTAACTTGCCAAAGTGTTTTATCTTATCGTTAGTGCGGACATTGTACTGCTATCCAAACGCCTTATTATTTCCGGGTTCTTCTTGTTTGCGCACAGTGCGTTTATTAATAAGTTCACCGAGAGCGTTTCACATGTTATTCTGCAAATGCTGCTGTCGTCGAATTGTGCAAAAGTTTATATAGTGAATGAATGTTTCACTCGTTGGTACTTTGAGGGTATGCATAGATTCTCAAAGTGCAAGCTCATGCTTCTCTAGTCGTTGTTGTCAGTTATTTTCAGGTTAACTTAAGCTTCAACAAAGGAATTAAAAGCACAGGATGTTCAGATATGCTCGTTGCACTGATATCGGTTGTAGGCGTTGTGTTGAGTGACTATGTGTTTAGCGCATCTTTGTCTTTGTTTGCAGTCTGTCTAATCTAGCAATGGACTAAACAACCTGTTTCGTTGGTCTTCGCATGTCCTTGTTTGTTCTTTATACTCTCATGCCTTGCACGACTTAATGCCTTACATTTTTTGCTTTATCGTTTGCATCTCTTGGCTCTCTTCTTCTAAAAGCTTTATCTTGTGTTTTTGTCTCTATGTCACAGTATTTTGTTGGGACGATCGAGAAGTGATTGGCAGTGTGGACAGAGAGAGGAACGGATTCATCTCTTACTTGAGGGTGTTGTTTGCTGTAAAGAGTGATATATACCCTCAGATTTGAGCCATAAGTTTATTGGTTGATAATAACCTGTAGGTAAGTAGGGTATGCACTTGCGCTTTCCGAAATATGTGAGTGCTGGAGCCGGCAGGAGTAATTTTGGTGCTTCTCGATGGCCTGTTTGCCCTGTTCTTCAGCCACGTCGTTGGCGTTTTCTGACCACAATTACATTCGGCTTTCAGTTGGTGATTTCTTTAGTTGTAAAGTTTCTTGTCGCGTCGATGTTTTTCAGCATTGCTCAAGTTCATTCGTTCCAAGTAAAGTATCACTTGTTTTTTTGTGGTGATTGTGTTTTGATGGAAAGGCTCAAAGCTGGTCATCACTCCTTACATATCTGCACTCACCTTTGATACGGATCTGTTTACAAGTTTCCGGAGTTGATTTATTCCAAAGAACTCTGAACATTGCAACTTTATTCTTTCTATGAAATATAACATCCTCGAACGTCAACATCAAATTTGAGCCGTTTAAAAGGAGTTTTCTTTGTAACGCGAATCAAGCCAGGTGCAACTCGTTTTCGCTGTTGACTGAGCTCCTCGAGGATACTGCTTCTGATCTCCATATAGGAAATAATCGCACTCAGTTTCCCTCGTTCAGTCTTCAGTGTTTTGGAAAAAAAAGCGGTATATGGAGCATTATTTTTGATAGATATTGTTCAGTACTGAAAACGAGCCGCAGTTAACCGTTGAAAGCTATTTAGAGTCGAGTGGCAAAAAGTTGGATTGACTTCGAGAATTTGAAGTGGCAATATGAGGAACGTGGTACGCTAGAGAAATGTTATAATCACTTGCAGCAAAGTTTCATTATTGCGCGTTCTTTGGAAGCATTCAAAGTGGAAAACTGTCAGTTGACTCTGTAGCACTTTTGAAGGCGATTCTTGTCCGATCCCATTATCACATAGGTGATGTTTTAAAAATGTCAAATGGACACGTCTGTTTTAGCTGTGGTCCATAGTAGATGAAGCCATTTTACGGGAGTTTCATCTGGCAGCTGATGGGATTCGGGTTTTGACATGTCCTGGATTTTTGGGTTTATTTCGAAGGTCGCAGGTGTAACTGACAGGATTCCCTTTCGGATGCTAGTTTTTCGCCAATTTAATTTTTTTTCTAAATATTCAGCAGCCTAAGGGTGGAAGTAGTGTTTTTACTTCAAAAGCAATTTGTAGCAGAAGGATTTAAGGTATAAGTTTTGAGGTGATCCTTAATCTTTTCTGCTTCTTTTCTGAATGGGGCGACGAGAATATTCCTTAAGCGCGCTAATTTAAAGCCTTGATGAAGAATCGGTACTCTCCACTTACTAAAGCTGGTGTTTCGGAGCCGCAGACTGTAATAAAAGTCGACATTTGGTAGTTGCCATCGTAGCCCATATTCTTGGGAATCGGGTTGCAACTCGGACTTGTCTTGGAAGCCTTGACTATACTAGACATAATAACGAGATATTATTCACAGCTGGAGCCACTTCCGTGGACACTATTTCATCAAGTACCACTTGTGTTGGCCCATGGGGCTATCTGAAGTTTTGATAGGTTGTTTAAGCCGTTATTAGAGAACGTGGAACGTGAGATTTCGATCGAAGGTGACAGGCAATCCTTAGAAAGTGGGGCAGTCCTCGAAATGGTTACAGCCGGAAGTAAGGTCGAGATTCACGTTTAGCAGGCAGCCGGTGTAATTCACTGTGATCAGTTTATTGTTTGCAAAGCACCAGCCTCAGTTAGTTGGATAAGCCCTTCCCTCGATTCATGGGATACCAGGAGAAGGATTTCCACGAGGGGCTGCACTGAGGAGCGACTTGTCGAAATGAGGACTTCGACCAGAAATCCGAGTGGGAAAAAGTGGAGAGATTCCTTTTCTTGGGAACGCTACATCAGCTAACCTCAGCAAGAGTATAGAAATCGAGGGCTTGTAGAGGACGAGCTGAAAGGAGCGTTGTTTTCCTCTGCCAGAGACTCGTTTAGCTGAGGGAGATTTCGCAATTCAGCGAATTCATTGCATTCAAATTACTAGTTGCCTGATTGTTCAATGATGCATTAACCAACAATTTTAGATGAAGTTTGAGGTGAACTCGTGAGGTAACTTAGGATTAGATGCCACTAAAGTGGACCAGTTGAAAATCACTTTGACATTAATGCATCGTATGCCAAAAAATGCCTGCGAAATTCTTGAAGTTCACATCTCCAGACATAAACTGAACATTTCATTTGAAAGACTTTGCGGGTGTTATGCATGCGGAAGTGTTGCAATCGTAGGTACATTCCCGGACAGCTATTTTTAGAGGTAGATGGTGCATTAGATGATATCAAGAGTAAGAAGTAACACCCAGTATTGTTTTCTTCGTACACAGAGGTGGTCTTAGCGGTCTTTAACAGTGAAAGGCAGTGCTATAGCCATTGACCTGTCATCATTCGTTGCTTGGGAGGCAGGATGTGGAGATAGGAGGGAGGTGAGGCCACGACTGGAAAAATTCCAAACATGTTTACACCGCCGTCAAAAACTATTAGTGTAGGTTATCGACGACCGAAACACTAAGAGATGTGATTTTGAAAGAAGTTCCAGTTTTACACTATCGATAGGATCCTATAATTAACCACCTTTGAAATAGTATTCGTTGCAGAAAAAATTTGCGAAACCGCGCCGAATTTGAAAGGTCCTTAGCATCAAGGCAGTCGGGATTTCGTTAGTGGTTCCAAATTTCCTGAAATCCGAAAATTTTTTGCAGTCTTGAGCTTGGCGAACATCTCACTCTCCCCTGTGTAAGATGGGTCTAGAAAAAAAAACGGCGGCCAGTGTTTAGATTATTCAATATGATGGAAATCGCGGCGTGGAACATCATCGGATTAGACGTTTTCGACGATAGTCAAAAGACTTGTGGCTTGTGCGTGAACGATCGTGCACAGTGTGCTGACTAATGGTTGCCAATTCTAGCCATCGGTTGTCATAGGGACGTCTAAAAGGTCGTTCAGTGTTCATGAAATGCCAATTAAAAAGGAGAAGGTTGTAAACAGGTTTCACCAACATAAATTTCGAACTCTTTCAAGCGTCTAACTCAAGTAATTCATCTCATCAGGATTAGCCTGGTCTTTTCTCTATGTGCCCGACTATTCCAAAGTCATGTATTTCTATTTGCGGGGTACTTCCTTCCTTGCTTCTCCTTTTGCATCAGTTTTTCCCCAAGTTTCTGCACGAGTCTTGGGCTGAAACTCTGTAGATCCTTGTCCAAGACTGCATAGTGAAATGAGGTGGGAGGGGGGGGGGGGTAAGGCTTACTCATGCACGCTGCAATAAGCCTGTGGAAATATGCCATCATTTTAATTGGTTAAATGTCATTGACAGGCTTAAGTGTGAAATAATTTCATTTTCAGCACTATCACTTGTTAGGTGGCATCGCAGGGGAAGGTGGATTGGTGGAGACACAAATGGACGCCACAGGCAGCGGATTCTCGCACATTTCGCGTTCACCTACATCCACTTCCAGAAAATATCGGCCTGCTGACGGTAATTTAGCGTTGAAAGTTATAATCTCAACTAACATTAAAAAGTTTACAAACAGTGGGACGAGTAAAATTGGCACCGATTGCAGGCTTACTCATCAGTTTTTTTAATGGTTGAGATGGGAAGGGTCAACTGTTCTCGCAAAGTTTACTGGGCGGTTCTTCGCTTTTAGGGAAGTGCCGGAAGTTGACAACGTTCCAGAACTGAAATCGAAAATTGAAAAACTGCAGTAGGACAGATTGATCCTCATAGCTGCTTGGTAGTTGTGACCCTGAAGGCGCGTTACTTTCACTTTGCACTTCCAAAATTAGCGTTCCTTATCGGTTGTCTTTTCCGTCTGAAGCCTGCTGAGTCATCTCTTTTAAATTCGCAAATGCATTCTCCATTTTTGCTTCATTACCTCGTCCCCGCTCCTGTTTGCGTCCTTGGAATGAGCCGTAACTTAAAGAAATCCGATCACGAGGTGGGTATCCCGAATAAACGTGAGAAAGAACAACCAGTGCATTTGAAAAGAAGCTGCCACGGGGTGGCTGCATCTTAAATTGGCCCTTTGAACATATCTGTGCATGACCTAGATTTTACGAAGTACCAGGACAGGCTAACTCATGAAAAGGATACATTTATATGGTTCTGTAGAGCCGTGTCGAAGACATTTCAGTGATAGCTTATAATTTCCAAGTGATCCCTCGAAAATGCCATCGTTTTGACTGTTATTCGAAAGTAAGTGTTACTTTTCAATGTTACGAACGTTCCGATAATTCAAAAAAGCCATATTTGAGGCGTTTGCTTGCTGTGACACATACGAAGATTCGTAAAAGCCGAGGCTGTTTGCAGACACTTTGCGCAACTGATATTTTCCTACGTAGCGGTTCTCTATCTTCCTGCCACCCTCAGCTCCTCCGTCCTCCCGATCGAGCACTGAGACCCCGGTTATTCCGAAATTGCGAGAGCAAGACGGAAGTTGTATCATGCTAGGGATGCCTGCTGAGTGTGTTGCATTTTGGAAGTGACATCAAGTGAAAGTATTGATGTTTCATTGATGAGCTTCAAATAGAGTTCGGTTATATTTTCACTGTGTTTCATGAAAGGTGGTTTCATAATTGTGCTCGAGGCATTGTTGCAGTTGCAAGAGAGAGGGCTGAGATTGCTGAACTCAACGATTGGACAAGTGTCTCATTTGAAGGTTGGTTTCGTTCGCGGTCACCGATCAGAGTTTTCTTCGTTTTTTGCTCATGCGGCACGTGTTCGCTAGGTGAACCGCTCATCACTCTTTTCGTGGTGAAGGCAGTCAAGATTTAGTGGAGTAGGGCTGAAGCATGCAGATGATTATGTCGACGCTCCAGGTTTTTCGACAGTCCTGCACACAGAACATAGCGACTAAGAAGTGGGTGTTTTCATTGAATTATGGTTTGATTTATCCATGCTGGTAATTATTGCCTATTATATTTGTATGTGTTGCTGACAATAGAGGCTGCAGTAAGATTGGAGGTAGCAGATATGTTTTTGAAGGCGTAATTCGCGCTTGTTAACTGTGATTATATCACTGTTCAGAGGCAAGAAGTGTTTTGCGTCAGTGGCGTGAAGAGCATGTGAGACGTTCCGAGGAAGCGGTCGAACTATGGGAGTATGTGCTAAGTCGTTATCCGCGTTCTCTTGGGGACGAGCTTTGGTTGATTTATGAACAGGTGATTGTTGCCTATCTTTTTTTATTCATATCATCGAAGCCCATTAATGCAAACGTTATTTTCAGAGTATTTCTTTCCTATCTTTGCAATTACTTTTCTTTCGTTGGCTGGCGAAGCTTCTTTAGATTGGCAATTTCAATTTAAGATCGCATGAGAGGAAGGCGAGTGGGAATAAGAAGATACTTGAATCTAGGAAGAAGATATCGATGGGAAAGACGCTGACAATAAGAGTTTGAGTGGATCGGTTATTCTGTTTTGAGTTGAAAGGAAGGGGTCATTAGAGCGAATGAAAGTGGAAGGAGGCTTGAGCATGAGGGTTTTGCATGCAACTTTGCCTGGAGAATTGAATTTTTTTTTTTTTTTTTTTTGAAGTGCAAACGTTATAGGCTTCAGTTCCTGTTGTGGTTGCGTATGCAATGCGGTGAAATAATTGCTGTTTGTTAAGATTTGCATCGCGGCATTGGACTGCGCACGCATTGACGTTGCAGTGGAATGCATAAAGGCATTACAGGAGAAATTCCCTCGTAGCAATCGTGTTCTCAAATTACAAGCAATGCGTCTCGAAGCCTTGCAACGGTACTTTTTGATGTTCATGCAGACATTTGTTTTTTCGTTACTGGATGTTAATGAGGGGTATTGCGCACTACTCAGTTATTGATCCTAGTCAGTATTCGTCAGCTGGCATGGGAATGTTATACTGCTAGCTAATACGGTTTTCATTCATCAAATGAGTTCGCCGTGGTCGAAGACAACAGACAAATGTTAACTCGTTGTATGCCTTCTCAGTATTATTAGATACTTTCCACCGCTCTTATATATTTCTGAGAACGGTTATGCCTGAAAATTTAGTAGCGCTATCGTGCGTTCTGTTAAGTGGTTTTGATTATCAGTCCTCTCAAACCCTTCATGTAAAATCAGTAACGGAATGTTTTTCTCTGTGCGGATCTCGTTGTTATTCCGCTTTAGTTAGGAATAGGTGGGTTATGGAAGGGGATCGCAGGGTGAATGTGGATTGTAGGATGAATGCGTAGAAATCTTGCCTTCGTTATGGCACGGGCATAGCTGGCACGAAGTTTCTGATGAGGGAAGGCCGAAATAAAGCAAAAAAGTTTCAAAATGACGGCTATATGGAGTGACGGAAGAACCATGAGAATGGGCCCTCATAATGACGCTTACCAAGATAGGTCCTGAAATCTCCTCCTCCCTCCTTGTTCTATCCTGACTAAAATTGCTGTTCTCCTCAAAGTTGTGCCGTTTAAGGTGGCACTTCGATTTCATGCTATAAAGGCAGCTTTCGACGTTTATTAATTTATTGTTCGTCACATAAAGTGTTTGATGCTTCATAAACGCGGTTCGATTACGACACTGATTTTCAGATACGAAAGCGCGTTGTTAATGTACGAGCAGCTTATAGAATCGGACCCTACGAACATGGTCGGCTTACTGTTTGCTTTGTTTACTCTTTCTTCGCATGCCCACGTTTTTAGAAATATATTAGAATTAGTGATGCTTTGGCAGTTCTAAGTAAGCCAAGGAAATCCATCGGTTCATTTGGCCCCGTACTTCTTAGTGAACAACTTCGTAACTTGGCTTCCGAGACGATTAAGAAATGAAGAAATTATTAAAACAGAAACTGTTGTGGTTTCCATGGAAAGTATTATGCGATTTTTTGGTCGAATCAGGCTGGCAGATGCCACCGGGGTCCTTTTCTGCTTTGTGTTTCATCCCTTCTCTCTCCACGGGCGTATTACTTTCGAACTCCATTCCTAAGCTAGCGTGACGGCGATTGAAAGGGTCTCTTGAGGGTGCGCTTCCTAAATAGAAGGTTCTTTTGTGCAAAAACACACTCACATCATGAATGCTGCGGAGTTACTTTCACTCGGATAAAGAGACTGGGCTAGTGACTTGCAGGATTTCTTATAGTGCCATTTTTTGACATTTCTTCAGAGTGGTATTTCCTTTATCCATTGCAATATTCACTTGACAAAGTGCTGATTATGATAATAATAAGGGTTAAGTGAAAGAAATAAACAAGCAATATGCTCTGATGGTCACCCAAAGATAGATGTGGAGGTTTTTACTGATGTGATAGAAAGCGGAACGTTGACACATGAGAGTGGGCTAATGATTCTGCTAATCAGCCATTCTGTCCACTGTTATTGGTTGTGGATATGCGGCATCAATTAGAGTGGTGCATTTCAGTCTTATCGTAAGCGAAGAATTGCACTGCTAAAAGTGCAAGGCGAAAGGCAAGAAGCGATCAAAGAGATGATTGAATATTTGAAGACCTTCCTGAACGATAGCGAAGCATGGCTCGAATTATCGCAACTCTACCTTCATGAAGGCGACTATCCTCGTGCTGTACATTGCTTTGAAGAGCTCTTACTTGCTAATGTGAGCTTTTTCTTGTTGTGATTGTCTTCGATAGCACATCCTAGAAAATTTTCGTAAACTTTAAAAGCTTTTGTGTTGAAATAGCCATTACTGCTGTTGTTGACTGCTGAAGCGTTGAAGAGAAATAATCCCTCCTAAACAGCCTCTCCCTTTAAAAAATCACAGGAAATTTATGTCCTCCGGGATTCAGTTCGAGGTGCAGTAATCTTTTTTGGCCTCATTTTCTATACTTCTTGCGACCGCCTTTTCGATTTGACTGCAAACGAGTGTTCGGCAAAAACTGTGATGATTACGGCAATGGCTCCAATTAGAAGGCAGCACCACCCCAACCGCGACTCTAGTTGAGTCGTTATTGCGAAATTGGCATCCGCTTGAGCCACTGCCGTTTTCTTGGCGAGCTGTAATTGATGGGACATGACTTAGAGCCCACCACATGCCAAATTTAGTTGCTCGGAAGGGAGGCTACTTCACAGTCCACCAAACTGCTTGCTGTCATCCGTTCTCCACGGGAAAACCTTTATATATAAGAGGCATGAAATAGTTGTACATATTTCGTGCTCCATCGGAAATATTGCTTGCAAAGTTGGAAGCCTAGTCATCAAGTTCCCTCGTGTTCCTGCGATACTGTGGAGGATTTTTTGCAGCTAAAGAAGGTAAGACTTGTTTTCTTAAAATCCATCAAAGAGATGAAGGGAGGGCGTCCGCGCTTCCGGAGGTAGGCGTGAGTTCGGAAGATCTTCCGCGTGAGCGGCGAATTTCTTAAAGCGCGTTCGTGGTGAGGGTCTCTGTGGTTCAGAATCAACCAGTTATCTTTATGTGGGGTCCAAAGAAGGAGGAGTGACAGTGAACTGCAGACACGAACGGAAATCTACGAGCTTTTTAAAAAAATGTGCTTAAGAGTCTTTTAAGAGTGGAGGAGTGTTCGCCATTGGTTCGGAAGTGGCCGTGTTTGCAAAAACTATGCTGATCTAAGTTGATGACGTTAAAGAGTGAATTCGAACGTTTGGATGTGAGCGTTACTATCTGATACGATGTGACGATCAGACACAGACGTCTACCCCGCTTGAGCATAACAGATTGGAAAGTTTCGTTCGAATGTGCTCGCAATAAATTCTTCTTATAAGGACGCGTTTTGTGCAGTGAAACGTAGAGCAGATTTTGGGAATGGCTGGATGGCTGGACAGGTTGATGGTGAGGTCGCTGTAGGCATCGATTGCGTCAAACAACGATGCCAGTTTTGTGAGGGTACAGTGTTTCGTTTTTAGAGACCTAGTTGAAGATTTTAATTGTGGGTGTTTTACGAAACGTTATTTTCAGCCTCATAACAGTTTATATTTGCGGCGTTTGGCAGAGATCAGATATGCACAGGGTGGCCAGGAGAATGTAGAGCTGGCGAAGGTCTACTTCGAGCATGCGATCCGCACAAATCCTTCATGCACTCGATCCCTGTTTGGCCTCCTCGTGGTATGCTATTGCTAAGATCATCCTGTTTGTCACTAAAACAACCCACAAAAGCATCCCGTAACTACACCGATGACCGTAGCGTAATAAAAAATTGTTACGAGGCACAGCGTGTCTTTGAACTCATTCAAGTAATTGCTCTGATTTTGATGGCAACAATTAGAAGTCGGAAGTTCGTAGAAAGCGTTTTGAAAGTTTTGCCTCGAACCTTAAGGTTTGATGACATCTGATGAAGCGCATTTTTTCGTACTTCTTTTTGTTCAAATTCCTGCAGATTCCTTTTCTTCCTCATCATTGTTTTTGATTGGATCCCGAAGCGAATAGCGTTTTGTCGGTTGTTGTTGTGTTTATTTGAAGAATGTTCGATGCGAAGGTAAAAAATTTTAGAGCTGTAACTGGCTGGCTCAGAAGACGAGCGGACAACGGAAGAGGGAGTACGCGCAGTCAGGGCTTACAGCAGCTGACAAGCTTTTGCAACGATATAGAGACGCTGACCATGATGGCAGTAATGCGAGCACTGAGTGTCAAGTTGAAGTTTTACTCACTATGAAGAATGCTCTGCAGTCGTGATCTGTAGTTAGGAATTCTCCGATGCTCCTTGTTTTTCTTTTCCACTTGTGGGGAAACCGGACAAGAATGGCTGAGGGACCGAGCAAGGCGAAAAGACAACCCTTCGCATTCCCGGTAGCGGTTTTCCAGAGGGTTGAAGAAAAAAGATTTGCGGATATGTGACATTCACATAGGAAAAAGTTGGAAAGGAGCATATTTTAACAAGGTCTTGACTAACTGAAATATTCAAACGGTCCTAATTGCTGGAAGAATGAACCTGAGGGCTGCCGAATTCGGGAAACACCTCTTGGAAGGCAGCAAAGGAAGATATGCTTTTGTTTATAATCTGCGATGTGTTGCAGTGGAGTATGCTGTCAGAGTTGCGATATGACCGTTTCACTTCGTGTTTATGGGAAATTATTATGACTGAGATGTTGCACCCCGTTTATTGCTTGTTGTGAAAGTGTTGACCGATCGCGGTCGAATGGTTAATTTTTCGTTGTGATGGTTGAGTGAGATGAGATTGAAGGATGTATAGAAAGGCGCACCTTGTTGGCTGTGACGTCTTATGTTTGTTAAAGTGCCAAGTCTCTTCTCTATGGTAGAGCAGCGACGGAAAGGGACACAAGTTATTGGCGTGACTAAGAGAGTGCAGTGAAATTTTTGCAATAATGCAACGGCCGGTGAGATTTGCTGCAATGTGAATATTTAAGCAGACGTTAGCAAACACCAACACGACATAGAGTGCGAAAAAAAGTTTGCAGAGGTGCAGGGAGTACGGTGATCTAGTGCCCGGGGGAAATGATGGAGCCCCACTTGGGGGAAAATTTATGCCTCGCCCTTCGTTCAATTCCTTGCTTGGTTTGTATTAATGCTTGCAAGCGAGATAAGGAGTTGGGCCACCGCTAGGTGAGGTGAAGCTTACGTTGTTTTCATCACGTCCGCTGTATCTTCGTTTATGTCAGTAAAAAATACTTTTTCATTTCCCTATACTGCTAAGATGACATTTTTTTCTTTGTCGCCTGCACTGCTACTAAAATAACGCAGGTTTTCATCCAAAAAACGCCTCAGGAATATCGGAGATTCGAATTCAACGGCCGCCTGTTTTATTCAGTTGTATTATTTTATTTCAATGTCCTAGAGTGGGAGAACGTGGAAATTATGTAAGCATAAACAGCACCCAAGAGCACAATGTTCGTAATTCAGTAGGTGAGAGCAGCAATAGAATGTAGATCGAAACGATTCACTGGAATAGCAAGCAAATTGCTTCGGTGTTGCCGAACATTAACCAGAGCCAACCGTCCAGACGGTGATCAATTTGAGTACTCGAGACAGATCCGCATAATCACCGCCACCTATACTGCATAGTTTCTGCATCAGGTGAGAGGCAAGATGGTGGATATAAGCTGGAACAACTTTAATGAGGAGCAACTGTTAGCTAATGTGAGGTGGACGTAAGCAGTATGTTTTATGAAGAGGTAAGGTGCTCGTGCTGGTCGTTCTCTTGAAAGTTCGTCTCTGATGCCGGTTCGACTGCCAGCACTTGTAGTATGCGCCATGACAAAAATTGTTGCTTCGTCCACTGCTCAGGTGAACGTCTACCGAAGTTTTAAGGAAGTAAAGGTGCATAATGCAACGCTACTGGGATGCATTTATTGATAGGCAGTACTAAAATGACATCCGGCGGTCCAGAAAGCAGGAAAAATACTTTCACACCAGCGATGATCACTTCAAAACAAGAATCCACAGCGCAAACGTTAACTGTTGCAGCGGCGGTGAATGGGTGGTAGGTTTCAACACCTCATACACATGACAGCATCTATGAATGCAACAACAATCCATGATGGTCAAATGTAATCCCTTTTTTGATGTTCTCCACATCTCAATTTCAGTGGTCATTACCAGTCTTCCCTCGAAATATATGCATTTTTTCAAGGCTCCAGAAAACAGTAGTAATGGAAGGGAAATGATTCCCTTCCCAAGTGTTTCTTATTTGATACCTTTTATGGTGCGAACTCAAACACATCAACCAGTGATTCAAATTATGATCACCTTTATTGGCCACTGAGTTCAATTTGCCGGTCAACTTATTCCTCTCTTCTAAATTATTTCATTACTATGCTCATCGAATTGCTTGCCTCATACTAATATCACCATCAGAGCATGAATTATATTCACCTGTATTTTCTGTATTTCTGCAGCGTCTATAAATATGATTCGTAAAATGCGGTTGTAAGCCATGAATTTTTCTTACTCTTGATATAAGCCCCCTTCGTTTGATCAAGGAAAGAATTATTTTAACAATTTCCAAGTGGATGGGACAAAACACTATAATATGGAGGTGGAATTCAAGTTTTTGATCTTCTCGTGGAATTATGTGCTGACTTTACATCCTACTTTTTATTATGACCGGTTGAATTACTCATTCGTTCTTACTTATCAAGAGTAACCTCGAAGCAGGCGCAGGTAGTTAGGTGGTCATGGGAGGTAAACTCACCGTTAGAAGAGTCGAAATTCCTAGCATTTTAAAAATGGCCCCCAGCGAGGTGACCTTGAGCCAACAGCACCAATTTAAAATGCCATCTCACAGCGTACCTCAGAAATGTGTGCTTTTTAGAAATATTTTGTGAGAGTTTGTCGGGAGCGCATTTGCGCTGCAACAGACTTTGGGATCTTTCAGCGAAAACTACGATAGTGCCATAGTTTTAGGGGCAATACGTCGCTACTTATCTGCTTGCAGCTGTGCACAGAAGTCGGGCTTGGGGTGGGGGTGTAGTTGCGGGTATAAGTGAACTATTCCAGGGGAATTCAATTCTTTGTACCGGAGTTTTGTTTCGGTTCACCTTTATGAATTCAGGGCGTTTAAGGCAGAAACGTTGAACGGTAAATAGCTTCTTGCAACTAGCGCTCGTAAAGTATGCACTTTTGCAGTAATTGGTGCACCATTTCTGTTGCACTTATGTCGTCTGTTATTTCTCTCTTTTTTAATTAATTCTTCTTCGTTGATTGCGTCATCTCCAAAAATTGTCCTCATTTTTATGTACTCCATCTTTGAGGAAGCTCTTTTCTCGTCAAGGTGAAATTAATGCAACAAACGAATGGAGTTTGGTCATAGAAAGTTTGTTCGTTTTGCTTTGTTCATTTCATAAATGGTGTCGTTATAGTAGAATCTGAGGTGGATGGGCACTATAGTCTCAGCAGAATGCTTCATTCAACGCTCTAAAGGAATCCCGAATAAAAATTGCTGGATATTTGTTTCATTGTTGTTTCTAGCCTTTTAAAGAGTTGTGTCTTTTGAATTTTGGATTTCGGTAAAAAATTTGAATATGCACGTTTTGATGCTACTAGAGAATAAGACACTCACCTTTCATGTGTCAAGTTATAGGGGAAGAGGGTGGGATATTATTAAAAAATTCAAGCTTGTTACTGTTAATGCCTCAAAAACTTTAACCTTAGAGGCACTCCTTACGTACAGTTCATTAAATTTGCAGATTAAAGTTATTCACCTCGAAGTAATTTGCCTTCAACTGCAGTAGCGCGGACATACTAGAATTGGTCTCTGCTCTTTCGCTAATCGGCTATTGAGGTGGATGACACGATCTAGTCTTCGCTTAATTGCCAGCCAAAGTGCGCTTATGAAACGACAGGCGGTCGACCATCTTCTGTCGATTCAGGGCAAATCTGGTAGATGGCGGTCAGTTCTCGGGGTGGAAGCTTCTTCGTGTGTCATAGAGTATTTCAACAGAATCATTAAAAACTCAGCTGAAATTCGTTGTTTGCTGTAATACTTTGATGAGGCGGTCGCGACGGCGCTCAACTCAATTACTGGTTCTCATCGTTTGTTTCTGTGTAGATTTTGTTACAGCTCTCGCTTTGTATAAAAGTTGTAGAACGTTGGTCGTTGATTCGCGTTGACTTCCCGCTGGAAGAAGTTCGTGGTAAAGGCTGATGCTGCACTTTCCAATTTTAGGTCTGTTGCAGGATTGCGCATAGCGATGGAGTGATCTTGACTCACTACCAACAGCGGCGCTATCCTTTGGGCACTTGTATTTTGATCCATCCCCATTGAAAAGCGATAACGATGGCAGGCAGGTATCGTGTGCGAGTGAGTTCATGTAAACTCAAGAAACGCCATCCTAGAGGAGCGAGGTTAGCGGGCTTGGGTTCTTTCAAAATCTGTTTTGCTTGCATGTGTTGAAACGAACTCATAAAGGACTGAAGCGTTGCGGTTGGTCATCACGCTGTGGTACCATGAAGACTGACGGCAGCCGATCATATGTGAGCGTGATGCAACTCCTAGGCAATGACCCCTAAAAGCGTCTCTGCCACTCTTTGCCGCACTCATCTTTTTGCGGTCTACCATATTGAGTTGTTCTCCAAAAAGCGATCAGTTCGCATGTCAGAGATGGTGAGATGAAGGCTGTCGTTTTGCATTTTTACAGAGTTCGAGTGCACTGTGCTAAGTGAAGCACTTACTTGATTGTGGCCTCTCAGGTGTGCCAAGAATAGGTGACGCATATTCTTATTGTTCGCTTTCAGGGCATTAAATCTCAAAAGCTGTCTAGTTAAATTATTCCAGGGTCCTTTGTAAAGGCTTTGCGAAGTGATGTGCTCAAATGGCCGGTCAGTGATCGGAATCTCAGCAGACGTTTTTTATTTCATGTCTTTTTGTGTGACATTTGGTGGTATGTGCTATGTAGGGTACATTACGACTGTGTCCATCTGGTATGGTAGCAGCCTGTTTGGTAATAAACATCGCTGACTCGCTAGATGGCTGGTTACAGGGTTTATGTTGTTCCTCTAACGTTGCGTTGAATTTTATGAAAGGCGTCATAAAAAGGTGACGACTGTGAGTAGGTAAGTCACAGAGTGTTTTCACTAGCAAAACGGCGTCTCAAATGTGTTCACCTTATCAAGCAACCGATCCATCCATGTCGATCACACACAGCTTTGTCACAACAGACTTTTCGATTTGCTTAAGAGGGTTCGTTGTCTGAGTCGCCAATCACTGCCACATTCTATGGAGTGATAGGGCTTATGAGAGAGAAATGGCAGAGATCAATGAAATTATGATGGCGAAAGGCGCCATGAAGGGGCTGGGACATTTTCACCCGTTCTGCAGCCTCGTCAATTTCCATCGCTATCTGTCATCTTGAGTTCCGTATCGCCAATAATTTTGAGAACTGTAATATTAGACACGCAACCCTTTTATTCTCGCCAAATAATTCCACAACAGCCACTGGCTTCTTCTGTGCTTCGTTCTTTTTATTGCAGAGGATGAGCATGCCCTTCAGACGTGTATGTGAGGACGTTATGCGACGATTAATTGTCCACCTGAAAGTTTTACTGTTAATTGAAGCATGAAATCTAGTGTGATTCGGGTAGGTGTGGTTAGTATGTTGTTGCGGATTGCAGATGGCGCTCAAACGCTTCCACGCTTCCATGGGCGTTTTTTGCGGCAGTGGGAGGGAAGATGACTGTGATGTAGCTTGAAATCAGGTCCGAGCCAGGAGTTGTGACACCTTGAAATTGCGAAGAAAGCGTGATGCACCTTTCCAAAAACTGGAGCCTTGCAAGGCTCCTAACTATGGTATACCTGCAGCGCCTGTACACGCTGCAGAAAACTTTTGGCTTGCTCTGAGTATCCTATATCTAACGGAAGCAACACTTCATAAGGCTTAGTTGAGTAATATAAGATCCCTTATTGGAGCTGAAGAAATAATGTCCCATACGTAGAAGTGACCGGTTGGGCATGGAATGTTGCTGTTGACTTTATCAAGCCATAGCGCCTCACTTCACGTTAAAAGACTTGTTTAGTTGAGTGCGTCCTGCGTGCTAACGTGCCAAGTCAGCGGACCGGTGCACTTGTCTCACAAAGATAATTTCAGTGGGCAGAGCAACCCGGCGTCGTGTCGTCATCGAGCCGAAGCACGAGGTGCCCGCCTAATCGCAAATACGGCGATGGTAGCTGTTGATGAGGTGCTTGCAGACAGCAACACTGATGGCATGCTGCAGTTACCACTGGTAAGCTATTTAGTGTCAGATATGTTTGCAGATATTCCTCTGAACTATGAACATTTCCGAGGTAACGAGGTGGCCAGCGGTACAATGCGGAAAATATGCCCTCTGAGCCATCATAAACTTAAATAAGGATTATAGTTGATCGGCCATCATCGTCAATTTTAGATCGGGTTGTGGTCTTTAGCTTCAGTAGTGACTATCCTCACTATGAGTATTTCGAATAAGAAATGTGTTCAGGTTGATCTATTTTAAATTTTCACTTTCTCAGATGCCAGCATATGCGTTTGTCCACTATGGCTATTACCATAGTTTGTTGCAGTGGGAAATGTGAACTGAGGATATTTCCAGGAAGAGATGCGTATAGATGACGGCAGCAGCGATAATGGAGATGGTGAATTTGTTGGTGCCCTCAAGAGCATGGTTTCTGAAGGAGAGCTGTCGGTGTTTACATCCTGTACTAACCCGACCTTTGATGCCGTTCACAGAATCTGGAAGTATGTTAACATTTAAACGTTTATGGACTTTTGCAACTTGAGCGAGGTTTCGTGTGGGATAGAACAGTCTTGTAGAATCTCACTTTCACACATATTTTTCTTAGAGTTGAAGTTATTAAGCGCCTTTGCAGTTTTACTGATTCTGTGAACATCACATTCGCGCGTTATTTTTGATTGAATAGATCACCTGATATATATAATGTTCCCTTACCTCCTTTAGGTAGATACAGTGCCCTAGAAGGTTGCATGTGAAGTGCCACAGCATCGAATCCTTGTTGCTTTATTGATGTGGTGAAGTATTGCGTCGTCTGCTTAGTGGAGATCAGTTGACTTTTGAATAGCGGGATGGTATGTAATACCGGAGTGAAGACCTTGCACCGCTTGTCACATGTCGTCGTATGGTTGAACAGAAATGGTAAAAGTACAGATCCGCTGCCAGTTTCTATTCCAGCTGTGGAAAAGCGAAGAAAATAGGAGCTGGTTCTGATGCAGATAACTTGCTTCTTCCCCACCTACAAACATAAGTCCTGGCTATGGGCCCATTTCTTATTTTCTCAGCCCCGCGTAATTAGGCGAAGAAGGTTTGTGGACACCAGAGCAAAAATTTTTAAAACAGTTCTGATTTGGTCGCCAGTTAGCACTTATCAATTGCGGCTGCCTCACAGCGTCTTCTTGACGGCCTTTGACCACAAAATACGATTACTAGTTCCCGTTTTCCGACTCGCTATCAAACAGCGGGCATCACAATTTAAAGGCATTTAGTTGGCAGCGTCGAATGCTACAAAATTTGCTTTGGAGGGCAGATTGTTGGGTGCAAGAGCAAATTATTTCTTCACATACGCCGATGGATGTTATTTAGGTGCAACAGAAATTGGTTGCAAAAGGAACTATCGTTTCATGTTGATTACCGCTTCCGAGAATGAATCGTTTACTTTGCAGATCTGGATCAAAGATGCAAAATGATGTGGTTGCTGTTTTGGCAGCTGTCGCTGAACTGATTAAAGAGAAGGGTGGAGACGAGACGGACGTCGAATATTTCGGCGCTTTGTTGACCACTCTTGAAAGTACTTCAGATGAGGAGGCTTCAAAACTGGGCGCCACGGCATATCTCCTCAATCTTATTGTAAAGAAGATCAGTAAAGATGTCCTTCAGAGATACTTCTCCCGTACAATTCAGGTCTTCTAATCTTATAGTCATTGTTTTGCTTTAAGAAGCCATTCATCTGGCTGATCTGGCAGAATTACGCTTAGCTGTGGTCGCATGTAACTCGTTGTGTTATATGCAGTTGCAGGGATTGTAGAGAGAAATGCCGATTGACAAATGTGTTTTAAGCGCACTGTGTATGTGCAGTAGTGTGTGGAGGGGGCCAGCTCTCACCTAGCCTTGGGAGTATTTTAGACGCTGTATTTATATTTAATAATTATAGAAACTGCACCCAAAATGGCTATTCTTAAAGGTAAAGCCACTAGTGCATCACTGCATAAGGAACTTATCGGTTAGCGCTTTCTCGGTGGAAGGTGGTCAGCGAGGTGTCCATTTTATTGATACAGCTTGAAATGGCTTCTGTCTGAAATATGTGTGCTTATGCATCAAATGTTCTCTTGTGTTATCTAGTCTGGTATATGCTGAAGTCTAATCGTTGTCAGGGAAAACATTCGTGATATTTTATGAGGTAGCCGAGGTAATTGCTCTGGTCCCAAGTGATCACTCTCACCTTGTATTGTCGTTTCGGACCACGATTGCAAATATCCACATCCCCGAGGTTTGGTTTTCTGTAAGGTCGTTGTGCTTCAACGTTGTCACATTCGTGAACTTAGTAAAAAGCTTGGCTGATTTAAAGTGCTGAGAAGGTGAATTTGAGAGTTAGGTATTTACATAATTGCAGATTTTATACAATAAATTGAGTGGGCAAGTGAACTCCGATAACGTTACGTTACTGAAAAACCTCGTTGCCACTATTGGTACGGTTCTTCGTGCCCAGTCTATTGCTACACTTCAGCAGACTAGTACCAGGTGAGTTGTTTGCTTGTTTGGCTGAAATTGACGTTACATCATCAGATGCCGCCTATAAAATGTGTCATCTTTACCTATCACAGGTCACAATCGACCACCACTCATTATATCATCCCAATAGCGTGGACCGCTGCCGATGCATGTTTAGCAATAGGTAGGTGCCGCAGAGCAATACATTTATGGGATGTTCGGATTTGTCGAGAGCTGATCTCGTGCCCTTTATTTCACACGTCACATCGAACGCCCTAGTTTATGTCCAAATTTTAAACAATGCTGCTCATACATTTTTCTTGCGAAGTAATTGGCTTCAGCGTGTTTTTGGAGGGCATTTGAAAGTTGTATCGCAAATTGGATCAGAATGTGGCAGCCAGCTGGTGCTTTTCGTGTGGACAAATGACAAATGCTCTAGTTTTTGTTAATAGCAATTAGGATTAGGCTTATGGATAAGCGTGTCAATTGCAGAATGGTACTGATGAGTGTGGCTACCTTGTCTACGCATGATAAGCCGTGGGTACGTACGATGGCACGTCGAGTGCTGCGTGCAGTGTTGACCGACCCAGTCAGTTCTCTCGACAATGGAGTACATCCTGCAGCTGCACCAGTTGCAGAGTTCGCCATCTCGGTGCTTCAGCAGTACACAGGTCACTTAGTTCATGTCTTTCGTATGAGTTGCCAGGTCGAGGATATATCGTTCGAACGTAGTCTTTTTATGCTCGCAGGGGATCAGAAAGGAAGGAGGAACATGTATTTGAGCAAAGGGGTGGCCAGTGAGAGGAGAGGTGTTCAGTGGAAGGGTTGTAATTGATTATTTGTTTCTCGGGCTTCTTCAAAGATAACCCAAGGGATAATTCTTATTGGAGCACCTTGGCTGCTCAGTGATGCAAAACTGCTCCGATTTGCCAAGTAAATTAGGAAATCATTGTATTTCTCCGATGGGAATGACATTTGGGCGACTCCAATTTGTACTCTGGTGTGATCGAGTAAAGGACGACTTTGTACTCTGGTGTGATCGAGTAAAGGACGACTCCAATTTGCAAAATCCAGCTTGATAAAACGCTTCCCTCGATCACTAGACTTTGATAAGTGTTCTTCTCCATTTTCTTTTCGAAAACTTTACCAAGTGGAATGCCGATGTGGCTATAAGCAGGCTTTTCTATGCTTTTATGCTTATTCCCCAAATCCATCTTATATGAATCGGAGACATTGTTAACTGCTTGGTGCTTTGATTCGATTCGTTTTGTTTTGGGAGACGTTAACGTCCACTTAGTACAGATGTGTTTGAATAAATATGACATCGTCATCTATCGCTGTTTCGAGGATACAAATGGACGTCTTGTGCGCAGGCATTATTCATCTTTCAAACATACAATTTTAAACTTTTTGGAGGCCACTTGGACGTATTTGTTGAAATCATGCAACATTTTGGTTCTTGGTGAAAAATGCCCCCTCTTTAAACTTCACTTGCTGGTCTTATTCTTGCCAATATGGACCACATCTTTGATGCGATGAGAAAAACATGGAAATGTTACTTCCGTTTTTATTCGGATTAAAGCAACATTTTAATTTTCCGTTTCGGTTTTTTTTTTGACTGATAGGTGCGTTCGGTTTGCAGGTAAGGGTGCGGGCAATGTAGTTCCTATGCGAATTTTATGTCTGCTAGAAGGAATTATGCATAAAGTAGCACATTCGGTGTTCAAACGGCTTGCGGAAGCGGTGCTGCGTTTGATGGCATGCGCCGACGGCACGGTGAAATGCTCGGCAATGCAGTGCCTCTATCGTGTGATGCAAAGACAACCATCTGATGCGGTGCTTCCCGTTGAGACCAACGCACAGCTTATTCTTGCAATCAGGGATTTTGCTCCGCCTCCTTCTGACGTTGCCGTTACAGCTTACTGGATGCAGGTGAGTCATATTCTTGTTCGGACCTCTAGCAACAGTAGTAGCTAGCGTATGTGGATATATTTATGCATCCGTTATGTTACTTGCCTTCAACGAAGGGTCGAGGTGGTAGATTTTGCCCTTGTATACCTTGAACAGACCTGGAACTTTTTCTGGCTGCAATAATCGAGCAATCATCAAGAAAGCGTTCAGAATACCAGAGTTCCTTGCAGTACAGTCGGCAATATTTTAACAAAGTTCACAGTGTCATGAGGTATGTGAGGCTGTGGTCAACGTCTTCCTTTACCCACATTTCGTATTATGCCCGGAAGTGACTAAAAAACGAAGGGGCAGCATAAGTGGGTGAATGGAACTAAGAAGTAGAAGGGATATATGTGCGATATTGTGTGTTGCAGGCCCTCGGCGAGGCACACGTGTGCTTGACGGCCAAGGATCCGGCTGAAAGTATCCGTCTATTACCGCGGACATTTGAAATATTTGTGACTTTTTTCGATCTCAGCATCAAAACCCTTGCTCAGGTAGTTGTTTCAGCCATCTTTAAACGGACAACGAGTTGCATTTTCTTGGCTTAAAGGAGGTTCATCCACACTGTTAATGACCTTTCTCGAAGTATTTCAGAAATGGGACTAGTCAATCTTTGGATTAACAAGTGTGCCCTACCCGTTCGCTTTTTAGTTGCTACCTGTTTTGTGGTTGGTTGGAAAGGTCTGTGTAAGCCAAGATAGTATTGTTGTGCATGCGCTTGGTGGGACAGCTTATGATAACCCTTGAAGGGAGAACTGCGTCGACTGCAAATGCTAACGGAAAATGCAGGTGCGATCTTCCATCCGGGGCGTCTTTCGCAAGGGAAGTTATTCACGGAAGAGAATTGAAAACTTAAGGACCGTACTTTGTTGAGATAGAAGCTGTCGTATTTCAGCGCGTTATTGCAAAACGGCAGCTTTTTTGAAGCTTAAAGTTCCCCCCCTACGCTTAAAAAGTTCTGCATTTTACTTGCATAAAATGATAGATTTACATTTTGTCATGCTTGGCTTATTTCTCAACACATATGCAGTTATGTGTTTTTGGAATATTTGAGGTGACAATGTTGGTGTTGAGACGACTTCTGGAGCGTTGTGTGCAGAAGCACGCGTCGATGGCCTCCTACTGTGTGGATTTGCTAGAGAAGGCGGTTAATATGAGCAGTGTGACTGTATGGACGAGCATCCTCCGCACACTGGCGAAGGCATTTGAGGAATGCGGAGAGGCCATCGAAACGGATACGTTGAACAGGACCTTGAAAACACTCGCACAACTCAGAGAATCGGAGAATTGCTTTTGCAGAGGAGAGCTCGATCTGGTTTGTGCTTTGGTCTATTTAAACATACACTCTAGATTGCGTCCATGTGAAAATCAGGGCTGTTGAAAGTTGAAAGAATAACAAAGGAGCTGAACCTTGAGGCTAAACGCCCTATGCGGTCGCTGGTGTAATCGAACTTCGAGTTTGCAGCGCCGAAATCAGCAGCGATTTTCATTTCTTTCGAGCAGTGTTCGATGATCTGAGAGGGGAGGGAACAGAGATTGTTCATATCCTGTCGATGTGGAGGTTTCGCTTTGAAGTGTGACTAAAGGAGATGTCCTCTCGATTTGTAAAATTCAACAAAAAATATAGTTCAATGCAAAAGAATATTCGTCACGAGAAGTGTCATAAAGGGAGTTGGGTGTTTTCTTGAGCGAAACGAGATTTTATTCGATTTTCGATGTAAGTTCACTGGCACAGAAACAGTCAAATGCTCTTCCCGAAATTTTTGTGGAGACCGGGAAGAGAATGGTTTGCTTCGCAGAATGTTTGTTAGTTTCGTTGTCGCTGAATTGAGCTGGCAGTGTTCGCAGTTTCTGTAGTAAGAGCCACTGTGATGTTGCCAGGAAGTAAAGCGATCACTTTTCAAATTCGTCATCTCAAGAGCGGATTGCAAGTAGCCAGTAAAAGTGGCCGGCAAGTGAACTTTCCATGTCCAAGTGTCCACGGTGGTAAAGTATCAAAGGAAACTCTATGAATTTTGTGGTCAAAGTTGAAACGATTGAATGAAAGTGGAAGAAGTCAGCAAGAGAAACTCGTCAAAAGTATGTAGCCAGCAAAAGTGAAATTTCTGTGTCCAAATGTATGAAAACCTGAGGGTCGAGGTTGAAACTCACGGTGGTAAAGTTTCTCATGAAGTGATAACGTCATGATTGCCATGAGGTGACGTCGTAATCCACTTTCTTCGCTACCGCTCATCCCCTTAATGAGTCTTGGGCTGTGATTTTAAAATAAAGTTTGCATATGTGACACCAGGACCGATTGCTTGTCGACGAAAGATGCCATAACAGTGGACCTTTACGAGGAGTGCTACGAGGAAAATTGCTGTTTTCTTTTTTTTACCTTTTACAGCCGAGTGCTCTGGTTGGCAAGGATGCAGAAGTCGAGTATCGCAGCAGATTTTATTTATGGGTGACAGAGATGAGGTAAAATATCGAAAAAGCTTGCCAAATTGATGATGTTTTTGCGATGCAGCTTAAATGTGCTTGCCATTCAGCATTCCTGCATGTGTTTGTACTGCACCGTCTACTGTTATTTCGGTAATGAAAATTTCTTTCAGACGGTAGGTGCTGCTGTGCGTTATGTGGGGGTCGACCGAGTGCTTCGAGCAATTCCGCTGGACGTCGATCCGGACTTGCCTTTGGCGATGACGGAGTTGAAGAGATCCTGGTTGCTACCAGTGCTTCGCGTCAACATCAGCAATGCATCGTTGTCTATGTTTGTGCGCTTCTTCTTGCCACTGGCTGTTAAATTACATAAGAAGGCTGCATCGGTGGACTTGACGCAGGCAAAAATCTTCGCTGCAGTACAGGTAGTCACTTTCTATTGTTTAAAAAAGCGTGTTTCGCCAGAGAGCAGTTAAACAACAAAAGGTGTGCGAAATTTGATGTAAAGAACTTGCGCTGTTATTAAATGGCGTTTATCGATGCTGGCAACCGATGCGATTCAAGCTTATGTTGTTCTCATTCCTTTTTTGCGGCGCTAAGCTGATATTAAGCTTTGTCTCTTGTTCTGTACCACATTCTGACATCCGAAAGTTTTTCAACATTTGTAGGCATACCACTCACCTTGCAGCTCACTTTATCATTGTCATAGGCCTTAGTGAGCAGATGGCCCTCCAAGACAATCGAGTAAACTTGTAGGAGGGTTGTGCTACAGTCAGTAAGCCAACAACAATGTTTTAGAGCGAGGCTTGAGTCTCCTATATGCGAAGCGTTTTTTCCTTCAATATTTGTATCCTGTCTCGATATTTATAAACTTTTCGTTCTCGTTGGAAGCATCATGGCATTTTTTAATCCTTGAGTATTCGTATCCTGTCTCACAGTCATTACTTTTTGAGCCTTGCCCTTCTTTAGCGAGATCAGTGTGGCGATTGCTGTATTCTTCCAGTTGTATTTGAATGGTTTTATTGTTGACTGGTGGGAAAACATTGTAGCGATTTTTCAGCATCAGATTTGGGAATTGTTGCCGCAGTTCTTGAACTCGGCAGCCGAATTCGAGAAATATTTTCCTGAATTGGCTCCTGTTCTCGGCTCGGCGCTATCTGAGCGGGCAGATTTGCGCATGGTTGTGCTTTCATCGATTCGCAGCGCAGTTCGATTTGCCCAACAGCCGGATGCACCAGCTGAACGAATTGTATGTTTGCATTTATTCTAGAGTTTTTACAGTGTGGTTTTGTGTGGTGGGGCTGCGAACGCACCTGACAATAACTGGTATAAATATAACCATGTGTGTGTTGAAAGAGAAATAAGAGGATCCGTTGATGAAAGAACATTAAGTAAAATAATGGGAGAACGGGAAATAAAATAAGGGAGGAAATAACTGGAGGGTGGTGGATTATGGCGCGAAAAAGCGCTGACGTGTCCATGCAACTCATCTACTTTCAGATGTTTTTTTTATTTGACGTTACAATGAAATCTGTTCTTAAACTGTTGTTAGAATGCGTGCCTTTTTAATAACATTTCGTCATAACTTTTCAGTAGTTTGTAGACTTGCGCTGATTGAAAACGGTTCTGATGAAATTATCTCATTCACAACATGTTGGGGGATTCAGTGAGTAGAGATGATTGACGGGTACTATCCGTGAGTTTATCGTTCTGGCGTCTGGCGGGGATTGCCTTCTCTCAGTTTTCAGATATTTCCTCGAATTTAAGGGTTTTTCTTCGAGGCATTTCCTTGAACTCCTCATATTTGTCCTGTTTACTCGAGCAATATCGAAAATGTTGCTTGGCGTTTATGGGTGGGTTTATTTGAAGGAGGTTATGCGCCGTTACGCAAAGAACTATCTGCCGATATTATTCAATATGTACACGCTAGAGGATCATATGGACGATCACACAGAGAAGGCGGTACATCTAGCCACACTGGAAACCATTCGTGTTTATGTGGAGCTTGCCCCACCCGAGCTCATCAACCGATATATCCGATCAGCTGTGGAGAAGGCACGTAGTGATGAAAAGTCGCTTCTGAAGAAAGTAGGTGTGCGCACGTTTGGTCTTGGTGTTTGTGAGCGTTGATTTCGAATGCAATAGGCTTCTGAGCATCTAACTTGTGAAGCAGCACTCTGCAAGAGAATGAATGCAACCAAACAATGTTTGCAAGGGAAACGTTCTTGTTACTATGGTGCCATTTGTGTTTTGAAACGTCGATATGCTTAGTTGTTTTGATACATGATTTGAAATTTCTGTCTTCGTTGCAATTAGTTTTCGTTGACGCTGCAAATAGGAGTGTTTTATATGTTTGTGGGCAAGGAAGAGGCATTTTGTTGAGCTAAACGGTGTTGCATAAACCTATCAACCACTGGTTATTTCAACAAAACAACTTGTGAGAGTGTTCGTATCCCCTCCCATACCCCCTTTTCCTCTCGCTGTTTGTCATTCTTGCTGCCACTCAAAAAATTTTCTCAATGCCCGTTAGTGTGAGTTTTCCTGAAGCGTTTCGAGGAATAAATATCCCCTGAAAAACAATTTGAACTAGTTTACATCACCTGCCCTCTGTTATTTTGCGGCAGCAGATAATATTAAAAAGATACAAAGATCTGACAAATTACCGATTGCATACCGTGAAATCTTCGAATGATGGAAGGCTGCTCAGTGAGTGTCATTTAGTGCCAGCAATTGCCGATTAAGGGAGGCAGCCGACTAGGTGCAGTGACTGGGAGATTTTCATCGCAGTAAAAGTTTAACGCTAGGTTACTGCAGGATCCACCATATTTAACTCTATATCCTATAGGCAAGTTGCAATCAATACCTCTTCTGCATAGGGTGTGGGAAGCTTATCCATCTCTCCTCTCACTCTCCATATGAGCGGGTAATATGCAGAGATTTTTTTAAATATTTGCGACCGTTGTTGCTTGTGTAGGGTATGAAATGCGGGATCGGTAAAAGATCTTAAAGTGTTATTTCTAGTTACACATACTCGATGTGCTCGGAGCACTGGCGAAGCGAGCGGATGCTGAAGGCTTAGGTACGATTTTCGATGCGGTTCGCGAGTGGTTCTTTACAGAGGAAGCTTCTCTGCAAAAGAAGGCGTTGAGAAATCTCGAGGAAATTATGAGACGGAATGACGACGTCAGCATGCACAGCTTTTTCGATTCGTACGCGGAGGGGATTTCCAGTGTGCTCACCGAGGACGTCTGTATTGCGTTCTTTTTCAACTTTTAGTATTCTTTTGCGTGGTGAATTTGTTTTTATTGAAACAGCAGATGTTTTCATTTTGAAGGAAAGAGGAGGAGAGGAGGGAGCATGTTTCGCGATTGTGAGAGCTTCCATTATGCCTTTAAAGAAGCTTGATATTTGACGCTGGAAGCTGTCAAGAATTCTTAGGCGAATTGTTTTATGAAAAATACTTATTCTGCTGCAGTCGTGGTATTTTGTGAGTAAACCGACACAAGAACTCTGCAAGGTGCGCACAGTCCTATCTGTTCTTCTAAGTTTACCTAATTGCAGTGGTTCGTAAGTGATTTTTAGGTGTGAAGCATGTTTGGAATAGGATAGGACGCGGAACTAGAGGCATGACACACTCGTATATCATTAAGGGGTATCTGATGTCTATCTTCTGTCTTATGTATTGTTTACTTTGCAAGAAAGTATACTGCTAGAGGTCAACTTGTTTCTTCATTTCTTCATCTCTTTACATAAAGTCCAGTCATATAATATAGTCGCATTAGTATAACATACTAATTCGAACAGTGTTAGTTGTGTTGCTTCAAAAAAGAAACTATTTCCGCAGACTCGTATCTTCATTTCCCTTTCCTCAAATTTCCTTCGTACCTGAGGTTCATCCCCACAAGACAAAGTTCTTTCTGTATAACGTATTCCATGCATGAAACCTAAGGATTCCATGGGGAAGGGAAACGGGAAATTTTTTTAGAATCATGCAGTACTCGTATATGTTTGTAATCGGAGATGCTTTATGCGCGTTGAGCTGATTCGCCAAAAATGCGTCGTGCATTACATCGTAGGGCACTTCCCTTTTCCTTCTTACCTTCTTAGATAGGGATTTTATTGATCCTCCAACTCGTTCTTTCCGCCTTGTACGGTTTGCACAATCTTGGGTTGTATACCGATAATTTGTCACAGTTAGCATGGAATAGTAATGTTCACCTCTATTGTTGGCCGTTGGTTTCGATCTGTAAAGTATGTGTGTTCTTCCTCGCGGGTGCTTTCACAACGATTCCTGCGTAAGGGGCGTCGACTACAGGGTGAGGATCATTTGTGTGAATCGTGCTTTATTTACAGTGTGTCGAAAGGACGGCGTTGAGTGCGCGTGCGACGTTGATTGCCATTTTGCAACTGAGGATGCGAGAGCTATCCACATTCGACGAGCTGAAGCAGTTTATCACGAAGATGCTTAGACAGGTGATTACTTGCCTTGACAAGACCCACAACGTGCACGCGAGGAAGGTTGCTTTCAAATGCATTGTCGAGACATGCCAACGCCTTCTTTCATTTGGCTGCGAAACCAAGTAAGTTGATTCTATTTCTCGCTGCCATCCTTTCTTGCCTGCTTTCATTCATGCCACTTATGTGGGTTGCTTCGTTTACTTATTTGATCTCCTGCTTGTTAAGCGAGCATGGTCGTTTTATTGCACTCAAAAACATTCTCTTTGTTTACTCCATTAAGTCAAAAAATGGATATCGTCTAAGCTTTTAAAGACCTACGCTGGATTCAAAAAAACAAAACGAAACAGGATATGACAAACGTTTAGAAATATGAGTATGGCTGAGTTTTATTCGAAAAAACCAACGAGAATGGGGTCAGAAAGTAGCAAAAGTGACTCATAACGTTCTTTTGGCAGTTGGCGACAACTTTTTTCACGAAATGAAACGGACTGCTGAAAAACAATGAGGCAACTGCATAGAAAATTTTATGGCCTTGAAGTTAGCATGATAATCCACTCAAAGTTGAGTGACCTGATGCCGGGTGCGTTCACATAAACGCATTCATTGGTTTTCTTTTCGTGCACAACCGTCGCCTTTAAAAGTGGCTTCTTGTTTTCTTAGCCTCATTTCATTTTGATTGCTGAATCTGCAAATTTCAGTGAAGAGTCGTCGGCGTTGTTGGAACCGGTATTGAACATAATCTACGAAATGGCCACACCAAAAGCCTTGAGCGAGCCCACGAAAATCCCCATCAGTATAGCACAGTAAGTTCATATCTGTCTTCACCAATAATAGTGCCTACGTTCTCTTAATGGAGGCTTCATCCTTGGATAGCGCTGCAAAAACATGTCATTAAATAATCGTCTGTTTCTATGAAATTGCTTGCATAATAGGGATTGCGCTGGGAGAGATTTGGAGCTGGGATGAATTTGAAATGCCTTAAGGAGAACCATTGCTTTGTTATACAGTTTTATTTCATGGGGGTTTTGTTTTCCTTCCTCTTTGTTTTTGTTGTTTTACGCGTTGTTTTTAAATTCTCATCAACTAATAAATAAATTAAATAAGTAAACATTTTATTGTGCACTTTGGATGTAAGGCTGGATTCTGCTTAAACAAGGCTGAATTTTGGAAGAGAATCCATTCAAAAAAAGGAGCTCTTTCGAGGAAAATGCAGAAAGGTTTTACTTGCTTTGTCTTTTCATTAGGTATTACTTACTCGTTTTTTCGAGCCAACCGTATAGCATTTCGTATCGAAAAAGTTTTTTTATACACTTGTGTGACGAAAAACGTAAAAGTGCCAGGATCATAGGAGATTGAAAGCAGTGCATGTGTTACTCGAAGAATAAAATAAATCCGTTATAAATGAAACAGTAGGAGAGTGGCCGCATCGGGCTGTCCATTGTACAAGTTTGATCCTATGTTATTCGTTTAAGGCGGTCTGTTTTCTCATATTTTATGAATTATTCAACATGAAGGCCTCGAGCGCATCTCTCTATAGAGATGGCGTAGGACTAGAAACAGGATAGAGCAGTTAAATTTGCAAGTTAAGGCCCACAACGCGAATTTTATGAAACGCTTTTTTATGCTATATTGATGGCATACTAAGACAAATAACTGCATTTTCCGGAGGTTGCTTTACATTTTTAAAGGTTGATGCTGTGAGCTGTCTTAACTAGTATATGGGCAAACAGTAGCAAAGGCGGGAATAGTCAAATAACGCTGGCATCGTTCACGACAATTCGCTGTTATGTTGCTGTTTTTTGATGTTATGCAGCTTCTAAAGCCAAGCTTCAAAACAGTGCCGAGATTCTAATGCAACGCTGATATGCAAATTGTTGTTGAATCAGAAGTGGATTAATTTTCTGTCCAACTTTTAAAGCATTGTATGACTTTTGCGTGATTGCTGCTACAACGAAAGATGCAGCTCTCCCGTATGCCTTAAATACGTTGTCTTTTGGAAATGCCTGCCGCTTGATTTTTTCGAGGCTGCATCACGTTGTATTTCTCGGTGGTCTTGTTCACCTGTGTGTATCGATATACGTGATTTAGGTCTACAATGGTTGCGCTAAATGTGATAGCGCAGAAGTATGTGCGTAAATTGAATGCATCTCTTTTAAATCGACTAATGGCTTACGCATGCAGCTGCATAGGCGATGGGCGACCTGCGGTGCGTGTACTGGTCATTCGTCTTATGAGGGTACTCACTCAAAAACTCCCGGATTATGCCCTTCAGCAGTATAAGGTTCATTTGTTTTTTAACTGATGTTGAAATCCTCTTTCGGCGCATTGAATGTTACTTGGTTGGATTTCTGCATATTGAATAAAGGAGACATTAAAAACAAAAATCGGTGAACGATTGGAATGGTACATCACAGAGGTGATCAGATTGCGTCAAAGCATAAGTTCGGGCGGCAGTATTAAAATATAAAACATGAAACTGAACAGCGTCAGCACTCTCGAGAAGAATTTTTAAGCTGTTTACTGAAGCTTGATGGCGTCGCGTTTTCTAGTGGACATCTTCAGTCCCTAATATTGCCTAAAAGAATCGTTGCAGCATCATCTTATAGCGATTCTTTCCAATAGAAGTTAGTCGCCCAACGTAATGGATCCAGAGGGGATGAAGGCAATAAAGCTTTCCTCATTTTGGGTTCGTCAAGCAGTCGGTAGTGAATCTTACTAGGGATAAGTGTTTTGTACATAGACATAGTCTTTTTAATGACTTCCTATTCAAATGTTAGCCATGAGGTAAACAAGTATCGTCTGCGTTGAAGTTAAAGCTGGTCCAGTTGTTACGAGATGTGTGAAACGACTTCGTGTTGATGCGATTATCGTTGTTTGCACTGCCCTGTTTATTAGCCTGTTTTTGACTTAGTTGAATACAAACTTGCAGCGTGAGCAGGTGGTCGCCAGAGAGCAATATTCATCTCGAATCGGCAACTTTTTACATTCTTTCGTGAATTTGTGTAAGCTTTTTACGTTTATCAGGCCTGTAGTATAAACCAGTCTCTTCCATGCGCATAAGTCATTCCCGTTTAAGAAAACCGTACATGTAATAGAGCGCAGGCTTTGTGTAAAAGAAATACTGTAATGCTTTTGAGTAGGTCGTAGTTGAATCATAATAATAATTGCTTTGGATGTCCGTTACTTCTTCCTTTCAAATTTCATGTTGGGTGATTCTATTTTGAGGAAATGATCGTTTCGGCAGTGTTCGATGGTCAGTTAACGGCCGACGTGACGCAAAAAGTGCGTAAGGCAAATCGCTTGCTGCTGGAAGAACTCGTCAACAGGTTTGGAGTTCAAACGTTAATGAAGAGCACCGACAAGTCAGACTGGCTGAAGCAGTTGAAAGCCATCGAGAAAATCCGGTTAGTCTGCTTGGATACCTTCTGCAATTGCTGAAATCATCGGACTTACTCGTTTTCCGTCGCCTCTACTGGAAAAGGTTTTTAGATTGCTGTCACAGGGTTCTTTAAGGAGCATTAACATGAATGGGAAATTTTAGCAATAAATTACAAGATGAGAAATTCTATGAAAAGTTTCACGAAAAGGATAAAATTTCCATTACTAGATTTGTGCAGATGTCAACCAAAATTGACATTGTCGTAACGGTATGCTTTACTCAAACTTCCGTGAACTGTACTTCATCTGGCTCTCAATTTTTCGTATCGCACGTGCAGACCACTAAGCATTTTTTTTTTGTTTGAAAAGACAAAAAATGGTGATGGGCAGGTTATTGATTTGAATCTATAAAAGAAAAAGTAGTTGTGCTGTATGACCAAAGTGATCATAACAACAGCGAATCAGTAGATGTCTCGGGGGTTCCGAACAAATCAACACAATTTAGATTGCGGGTTTTGTGAATACCGGAGTATCGCAGTGCTGAAGCATAGCATGAAACAAGAGGGTTGTTGGAACGGGTTACCGCCGTTTTGTCTTGGCTCAAACGAATAAATGGCATTTATTCCTGATTGTTTTGACATATCACAAAACGAAAAAAACGGGTCTACTTTGGACGGCTGGTCTTTTTGTCTTTTTGTGCCGTCAGACTCCTCCGACTTTCTGGCACACAAAGCTAAGTTTGTTTATTAGAACTGAAAACATCGCTGCACCAACTTAAGTTTGGTGATTAAACTCGTCAAAATTCGCTGCCCGAACGTCAAATTATCGCAAACATGAGCGCGCATAATAATCGCGGCAGATTCGATATGTTGTCAGCAATTTAAATAAAAAGAGAAAGAGGTGCACCGTTACGTTGGTTGCGTATGGAACGGCCGACAGGTGATGAATGAACTCATGTTTTGACCCTTCAATGTTTAGGTCTCGCGGCATTGTGGAGGAGAGTGGTCACATTGTTATTCGAAGAATATCGTGGAATATCCAGTAGCCGCTTAAATATGAACGAATAGGCATCGTCCTCAGTTTGGGTGTTCATCGATTAACGCGATGCCAAGAAAATAGTCCATGACTGTGCTGCATAGTTGCGCGCATGATGAGGAGTTGTAATTGTTGAAGCTCATCCTTCCCCCTCCCTCCATCCCCATCGTTGCCATGAAACACTGCTTTTTTTAATTCAACATTATAACCTTATGAGGGAGCACTTATCGCCAAATTTACTTTTGAGTGCTTTGAGTAATATTGCTTTAAACTATAAATAATCTTCCTGGGTAGATTTGAAGTAAAAAACGTATTTGATGTGTTTTTTGTTCAAGAGCCCGAGAGGAACAGATAGAGCGGACCTCTAAGTTATAGATAATGAGCAAATTTTCAGAAGGTGTGTTGGAAGTCATCATTTCTGAGGCTTACTAAAATAGGTGACTCGTCGCACCTCCCACCTCTTCTACTCGAAGGAATTATCTCTCGCACTTACGAAAACTATGGGCGTTGGGGGTTATGCTGCAGTGACTGCATCACCTTGCTTGAACTGTTTAGTCACTTAGGGAATTGGGTAGACGTCTTCGGAAAAAGAGCGCACCTTCAAATATTCGCTATCCTATTCAATGTGTTCTGTGCGAAGCCCGCAATTTCTACGATCTACAATCGTCTTCGTATAACGAGATATTTGTTTAGTACGCTTTACTAAGAATTCATCATTTAGATGAAGCATAATTTTGATTTTTGCATTTGAAGGTGTTGGGAACGAGGGAAAAACGATTTTTTGTGACTTCAATGAATTTAGTCGTCGTCGTGAACGTCGAACTGAGGCATTGACGACAGGTGGCGATGCGATGGAATCTGAAGCTGATGACGATGGAGACGCCCGGTCGTTGTCTTCGAAGAGCGTACGAACTGCTGGCGCAGATACCGTTCTGGACATGCTCGTAGACAGTGACGATCAAAACGTGCGTCCTCTTCTTTGATGTTGTCGTTTGTTTATCCACTACTTCGCACCGTTAGCGTGAGCCGTTTTGTAGGTACTTGTTGAGTGTACCTTTCTCTTTGAGATCTTCACAACATTGTTTCCTGTTGGAGACAAGATTGGGCACTCCGAGTCATAGCTTCGCACTTTGTATGAAAATACGAACAAGCTGTACAAATAGCGAATTTTATAAGGCCTACCACTTCTGCTCATATATGCATCTCTTGTACCTTACAAAGTTTTTTAAAATAACGATGTGGTGCGCTATACCTTTATTTACGTCGGTGTATATATTGTGTGTATGTCCAATTTGCCCGTTGCTTTCAATTTATAAGCCATAGAAACTAAGGCGATGAGGTTGACTGCTATGTTTCGTTTTGCTGTGTTGTCGAGAGTTAATTTTGCTCGAATTTCAAGACAGTTCTATCTAAATCCAATGGTGTGCAGTTGAAAAAGCGCTTTTTTGATCGAGGATTTGTACGGCTTACCGGTTTGTTGATGGAAACATCAAGTAATAATTGCATCGTTTTTGAACATATAACGTGACGGTTCAATTACAGAAACCCTTTTCGTTTCAGTTATGCTATAGCACCCGTTCGCATTATTGCTATTCGTTTCTTTGAGGTTTTCACAATAGTTTGAAATGTCGAGCAGCATCTGAGCGCCACGTATTAAATTTCGATGGTTCATTGGTCCAGTTCCCAGTGACCGGATTTCATACTCCCTCGACACGTCATCAGCCGCTGGAATGCTATTGCAGGACAAATCAACCTTGCATTCTTCTATACTCCTTTAAATAATTGTCGGATCGTTCATAGCGTTTTCGTTAGCATTTCACCCCTCCCAGAGATGTTTTATGCTTAATGAAGGGTACTGCTGACAGGCTATTTTCAGGATAGCGGGGTGGATTCCGAGGACGAAGGGCGTAAGTCACGCGCTGGGCGGTCGAAAGCCAATTCAGTTTGGCTGAAAGGAGGAGACGACGCAGAAATGGTTGATCTGCTCGACAGGGAAACTATGATCGGCAAGGTGACCACTATGAAGCCGATTTCTCGGGACAGCTTGGCCAGAAATAAGTTAGTTACTGTGCTCATGGTTCTGACTTATTGCGACAATACTCGCAATTTTTTGAAGAGAGCAACCAAGCAGCAGTATATATATATATATATATATATATATATATATATATATATATATATATATATGTATATATAAAGTATTTATAAGTTGCTTGGACGAACGCTCGTAAACTGCATTTTATTTGCAAATAGTGCTGCTGTAGGAGAAAACCAGCTTTCTGCTCCCATATGGCTTGCTCGCGGACGAAGCCAAGGTTTTTTCGATTCAGGTGGTCAGCCTACTTAAAACGCCGGAATTGCTAAACGGCTTTTTTTTGATCATCTGTTTCCTTACGCTCGTGTATTTCGCCCATTCGGTCGTCTATACCGCATGCTGTGAGCCAAGTTGTTCCCCCCTCCCCCCTGTCAGTGCTGGTATGTATTTTCTAACGACCCCTCCTCTTTTTGAAGTTATGATATATCACGTTGCGTTGCGCAGTCGTCAGTTTAAGGTTCAAAGTCATGTAATACGTGGAGCAACATTGCCAAAAACTGTCATTATCTGTTTGGGATTGGCTGCAATAGGGCATTTCACCCTCTGGCATTTGTCACACTGCAACAGTGTTTGGCAGTAAGGAAAGTGACTGTCGATTTACACTCATGCCAGTTGTGGTCGTGGCGGCGTTCTGAAGTGCTATCTACATTCAATAGTGGTTTGTTGGCTAAGTATGCATCTCCGTGTTCGTTTTACGGCCATGGTTGCTTCGTGCCTCATTCAGTTTTCAGCGTTCGGCCAACTTTTTCAATGTTAGAATGCATAATGCGTCTTTATGTTTTTTTACTCGTCTTCCTAGTCAGCTGATTAATTGCGAAGAATAGATATGCATGAATATATGAAGGAAATAGTTTAGCTTCTGTCATAACATTTACACTTTTATGCGATCGCATAGTTTTGTCGGCTTTTACGGTCTACATTGAGTGCATATCCACCCTCCCTCTCCCTTAATTCGTTCCGAGATGGGGCACTTGAGTCATGGCGGCACTGATTGACTCAATTTGAATGGAGAACGCGACCTCGTTCTGGAGCATGTAGTCGGTTGCTAGTTCTTGTGGAATCATAACGCCGATGTAACGGAAAAAACCGTTTGCCTTGACGTTTACCTTTAAAGAAATGCATGTTTGATATCTAATAGGAGCAGCCTTAGAGTATTTCTACTGCCGACGCTTACTAGCTTCAATTTTGATGAAATATGTATTGTTCGCCTCACTCCCGGCCTCTAAACATTTGTCCCTGGCACTGATAATAGTTTTGCAATGCGTTGTCAGTCCTTGAGTAGATGGCGGATTTTCAGAAAGCTGCACGCAAATGACAATGACGCAGACAGTGGATTTAAGCTTACGGAAGATGGTCGACTTGTCATAGAAGACATGGACTCTCTTTCGGCGGGGCGGAAAAGGAGGCAGCGTGAGGACATTATGGATATGAGCGGGCGCGTATCAAGCGAAAAGAAGAAGAAATTTGAAGACGATTCTGAAAACACTGACGAGGACAGCGAGACGACTGAGGAACGGACTGAGGTAGGGTAGTTTTGGGGTCGTTTCCATATGTCGCATTTTTGCAGATGCGCATTGTGGAACACTGCATTGTGGATCATAGCGATATGTTAAGTTCTATTTCACCTTTGTTGGCGAAAGCGATGAGCTTAAAGACTGTTTTCCTGCAGGATCTGAGTGTCGCAGGGAGTCGTTGGAAACCAGGCGGTCGTGGTATTCATCGTGATGTACGCCGTGGCACTCTCCATCCTGAAGGCGCAGGTTTCAAAGGCAGCGCTAAAGCCCATGGTGATTTCAAAAAGAGAGGAGCCAAACTTGAGCCGTTTGCTTACGTTCCGCTTCGCAAGAAGAAAGGCACAACAGTAAGTTACTTGTCAAAGCAACCTTATTCTGTGATTGATCGATTACGAGATCTTTGTGAGCTTCTTTCAGTTACACACCTCAACTACGCTCGGGTGTAGCATGTTTTGGTAAAGCGACCGCAAAGCATCGATAAAAGAGATTGCCACTATTGCGTTCTCTCTATGTCAAAACACTTGCTTGATGGCGTATGTTATGCTTTAGAAAACGGCATCTGATTTTTCCACCTACTATTGGGGAAGCTTTAGATTTAAAATTGATAAGAAAATGAAACCTTAGAAGCATTGGATTCCGTGACTAGTCTCATGGACCTCCACTAAACCAACTAATTGGTGGTGCTGCGCATTGAATGTTGGGGTACGCTAAAAACCCGTGCTTCGATTCGCAGGTTCCCTTTCATTCTCGTTTGTACTGTCAAACTCTCTTATAAAGTGGAACAGAAATTGGGTGGCCTCCGCTGACCTTGCTCGATCATAGTAACTAAGATACGTTCTATGGAAGCTGGTCGGGTTTCTGCGAAAATTGTTACTGATAATCGCATAACCTCGAGACAGTGGGTTAGTGCACAACACTGAACCGATGCTAGTGTTCATTCCCGAAAGGTGCATTAAAGCCGGGAACTCGTTTAAAGAGCTGATTGACAGCGTTTTAGTAACTCAACCAAATTGATGTCGTTTCCAGACCGAGATGCATAAGCTGATCGCAGGAGCTAAGAGGGGCGCAACAAAGGGATCGAAAGGCAAGAGGCGACGCAAGGGCAAGGCTGAAGTGGCCTAGTGAGGCAGCCCGTGTCTCTTTACTTCATGAAATCCTATTGACAGGCGTTTTCGTTTCACGTGTTTTTTTAGACGTTGCAACTGGGTTAGGCAAGTTGTCTACCTCGTGAAGGAACGAATGTCTAAAAATATTTGCTTCAAGTGTCTTGCATTGCGTTATTTCGATTTGAATCACCATCTTTCATGATAAAGGAGGGACCGATCCAGCCACACGTCGTTGCAGTGTAGGTTGTCGGAATGATGTGCTGCAAGATTTGCAAGTCATCATGCAACTTGTCTGATCCTTGCATCGAAGTTATCACTGTTTGCTTAATGTGGCCTCATTTCTCCTTCTCGAGTTTTAATTTAGTTCGCGTGACACCTTTTTTTGACCACTGTGGAGTTGTATAGTAAAGTTCGCACCGACTGAAATATTGCTGCTGTTTTCCGCCCTTATTTTGCGTCATTTTATCGCGTGAAATCTGACATGGAAAATTTTTTTAGAAATGTGTTTTTGCGAGTACTGAATCCTTTAAAGGAAGGGTAAAGTTGAAGAGTGAGGGATCCACTGAGTTCCACACACAGAAATCGCGAAGATACGCATACTTGTCGAGCGGTCAAAATACTTCCCTTGCCAGTCACGATGCCGTGATTTCCCGTAAACAGCGATTCAGTGGGGTGAGTATAAGTAAAGCTGGTTCGTAGACCGCAGTGAAAAATGATCTTTTGAAGGTTTAGATAAGCGAAGGCGTCTTAATAGGGCATTCAGTAAACGGCTGCAGTGTCCTGTTGTTTCCGACATATTGCTTTATCTTACTGCTATTATTTAGAGCTGCCAGTTTTTTCCTGAAAAAGCACAAGTTTGTGAGAGTCAGTGCTACGATTCTCCCAAGCAGTTTGTGAAAATAGAGGTTTCATCAGCACTGTTGAGTCAAAGGCCGTGGCAGGTGTACAATTTTGATCACTCGTAGACAAGACCTTATTCCTTCCTCGAACGCGGGAAGTATGCATTTCGGTCGGAAGGGCAGAAAAAATTTCAGTTTAAAGCGACTGTTACGAATGTGAATGCAACGAGCCTTCGACACGATTTTATGCACGCAGTACAAATTATTGCTCGTGCATAATTGTTATGTTTAGTGGGGAGGTGGGTCGATTCGGTGCTCCTCATTGAAGCATTGCATAAGTGCTTTTCTACTTCGAAGTGCGTCGTAACTCACATACATTTGCATGTTGGTCGAATGCATCTTTTGCACGACCTTGTACCTCTGCTACCTTCAACACGGCAATTTAAACAACGTAATTAACAAAAACAGTCAGTTCTGTATTTCTCGCAAAAATTTGTCCGCATATGTCGCTGGGGTTTCCCTATATAGTATGTTGTGTTGATGCAAGGTGCTTAGTGTTGAGATGCTTTCCAGCTATGCGCTGATGTCGTGATGTGAAGTAATACTGACGTCACCTTGTCCAAACCTGATTTATGGATCTCTTATTTTGCTGCATCACTTATCTCCATCAGGGGTTAAGGTTTCGCCAGTCGGAAGGCGATCAAGACGTTATTCTCCTCATTTTGGCTGTATACGCATATGGCTGGCATGCAGGTCTCGCTCTTGCTGCACGCTTCAAATGTGTACGTTAGCGGCAACAACAGTCTGCTTGTGTCACTTAGGCCTGCCATTGTAGTCTTACCATCCGACGATTTGATCGGCTGGTCATAGGCACACCTGCAGCTGCCTGTATCGTTCATGGGTTATGTTCAGTGAAAGTCAATAACTCCTTTGTAAGTATTCCACTCTGTTTTTGTAAGGACAATAAAGTATTCTTATTACTGGCAATGAAATTCAATCTTGGCGGCTAATAATAAGAAGTTTCTGCGCTGTCGTATTTACCACCCCATCTCGCATTGAAGAAGGCTTTTTATTTTGCCGGAGATCGTCGCTTTACCTTGAGAAGCTTCGAAACGAATAACATTCCACCTGAATGCGATAATAGCGGGCTTTCACAGACACCCACATATAGAGGCTGACAGACAGAGGTTTTTGTGGGGATCGTGGAGATTTGCCTCCGATGTGGGGATTGCCGCAAGGATGGCTGCACCACGTCATGTTTGGGGTATGACAAGTCGCATATGGAGGATTTGCTGCTTGAAACATTTGCATCTCGGAACTCTTCAAGTGACAAATTCATCCCAAAGGGTAATCTTCGCAATCTGCACGCAGATCATAGGAAGTATTTCACTCCTCACGGGATTTTTCTTGCATAACATAGTGAGGCAATGCGTGATGGAGATAACCCTAGGCACACGAATCTGACGAGACCTCGAAATTCAGCAAGGGGTTGATATGTTTTGTAAAAGACTGGAAAATATAGGAAGCGGTGATTGTTGTGGCACTCTTGCCCCAACCGTGATCTCAACGTTTGCAGTATACAATGCTGCATTCCGTGTTTCCGTGGGGATTCCGCGTACTTGACTGGGAGGTGGGGGAAGGGGTTTGGGAGGAGAGGAGTTGGTGTGAAGCTGAACTAAAGTTAAGTAAGAAGTTGGTGCAAATGTTGACTTTAATCAACGAATTGGGGGTAGGTGTATTCTAAGTGAAATCAGGGAGAATAAAATAGTACTCTTCCCAGAATAGGCATAGCTCCAGTGGAAACGAGTACACTTGCAGAAGCATGCAGCTTTATACTCTTGCATGGCGATGTCTCCTAAGGAACGCAGTTGGTTTCATTTTGAAATGATGCTTTTGCTGGAAACGTTTTGGGCTTCATGTCCCTATGGTATTATTTCCATTTCCGGTCGTGGCCACAACCTACGAGAGGACAAGATTTCTTGAGTCAAGCTAATGTTGCTGTGACATATTTTATAAAATTGCGGTAAAATAGAAACTGATGACAACTCGAAGTGGGCTTCTTCAACCGTCCCGGCAAGGCAACACTTTTCACAGCGCTGACGTTGTGGGAATGACTCAGCAAAG
The DNA here is from genome assembly GCA_013433145.1 of Ascaris suum. Lineage (NCBI taxonomy): Eukaryota > Metazoa > Nematoda > Chromadorea > Rhabditida > Ascarididae > Ascaris > Ascaris suum. Next base: position 9,395,202 of record CM024189.1, read on the forward strand.
AAGTACGAGTTGAGTTGCGATAATACATGGTTGCGTGATATGTGAATGATGGGATAGCAACTCTATCAGAGGTGATACTCACAATCGCTACTAAAAAGTTTCATTTAATTGACGTCGTCGGATTATTAACCGGCAGAAGATTAAGCACCATTCCGCCTCGAGTATGTCTAATGAGAGCGACAACTGCCAAAAACGAGCTGAAGCAGTTTCTTCATCCGCTTCACCCTTCCACGGCCCATAGGTCACCTAGAATTTTTTTTTGGATTATCAACTGTTACACAGTTGATTACTTCCTCAAAAATCTTCTGGTGCTCTTCACTTATTTTTTTTAGCAGTTTTTGTGTGTATTTCATTATATGAAAATGAAATGCTAATATTTCTTCATACTATTAAAGCTATTGGCTTGCCTGCCCTCACGCGGAGAGGGTTGAAATTTTCAAGAAAACAGAAAAGTCTTGTCTTAATTGATGCCGTTTTCTCGAGAAGTGCTGTCGTTGCTATCGATCTTCACAATACGGAACATCAGCATCGCGTAAACAAAAAGCAGCTCGTCGTGAAGTTGATGTTGGAGCTTGAGAATAGGCAGTTTGTAAGAAGCCGAACTGGTGAACGGTGCATGCTGTTCACGAATAAAATTTAACGTAGAAACGGTGAAGGAAAACGTCGAAGCGATAGTTGGCTTTTCTGGCTCAGAGGAGGGATCGCAAATATTGTTTTGACCTTTGGGGTGGATGTGCGGTTCGTACGCACTTATTTTCGAGGAAGTTGTTTTCACGGAAACCCCCATAGGTTCTCAAAAGGTGGAATACCTACCACTGCCAGGACGAGGCTAGTGGCGGTCCCCAGACAGGTATTCCTCCTTACCCGCATTATGTGAGAGCGCGGCGAAGCGACCACTGCATCCTTCTCCCCTTGGGTGCGCCGGTGTGCGAGGGTGTTGTCCTGACCTGTCCAGGAGGACTGCTTCTATGTATGATGAGTCAAAATAACTGACGGCGTGGCGAATTAAACAAGGCAACCGCATAAGAGCAATTTCAATTTCACGATCACAACATGAAGAACAGGCTACTAGATGTGTGGGAAGATGCCTGATGCTTTGAAGTATACCGCGTGCGGCTTCAACTACAACAGCGCAAAATAGGGTTTGTTGTCTGCGAACTCATTGAGGAGTGTGCAGTTTGGGCGCGTTTATTGGGTGACGGTGGGCAGTTATAAAAGCTGCTGAATGAGAACATGTGAAAGGTTGTTATTGTCTGGTTAGCATGTTTATCAGTTGTTATCGTTCTCAGAGGCGTCTAGCGTTATTGTCAGTTTTTCCTGGCAAAGTTATTTGACTTGCTATAGAAGATTATTGAATTCATTTTCAGCTGCATCCATTTCTAGCGTCCGACCTTGGGTAGCAACAGCCGCGCCCACTTAGTTCGCAAGTTCTAGCCTGAATAGCCCCTTGTTGATGAGTTCAAGGGGCTCACTGTGGATACGAAATTCCACTTCTTTTCTGGCTGTGCTTACCTTTAGGCCTTCTTGGGAGGCCTGAGAAACAAACATACTTCATTTTCCATCTTCTTTTACCTTGTTGCCGTTCGTTGTACATGCTCAAGTGTTAGGTTGTTGGATCCCTTTGCGACTTGTAGTTGGAACTTGACAGCCATTTAAGCCCCACCGTTTTCAATTCTGAAACTGAAGGTAGCCAGGAAGTTCGATATTCATATTCATCGTTTCGAATAACTCTCCTAGACAATCCAGGTCAGGAATTTTAATCAAAACTTTAGCCTCGTAAGCGAGCCGAAGAATTAAAAGAGTGCGTAGTTCGCTGCTGACTCCATGCTCCACTCGTTAAATCATCATCTGCATCACATTTCTCTCACCTGATAGATATTCATCCTCGTTACATCGGTACATCAGATCAAACCACAAATAGAGTTCTGCGTATCTTTTATAAATGGGTGCGATGTGAAAATGATTATTTGAAAGTGTACTCTTGCGCTTGGATGCAGTCACAAGGACACTATCCGGATCCGCGCATTTCAGCATTTATAAACGTAAATTCTGCCACGCGAAACAAAAGTATATGCCAGTTTAGGAATGCGAAGTGGCGGTCACCAAGAAGGGTTTTCGAGTAAGGCGATATAGGAAACGATGTAGCTGAAAAATGGAACCTTCGGCCTTGGAGTGGTCAAAACGTATCGCTCGCGCCACTTTAATCTACTTGACACCCACTCAGAAAATCCAGTCACCATGGAATTTCGTCAGCTTGAGGCCTGGGAGTTCATCACCTGGAAAGTTTCACTTCTGCTAAGTGGATGTTTGCCATCACGAGTTCCTCAACTGTTTCGTGCGATTAAGGTTGATTCTGCGCAGCGTTGACACCGCGCTATCTCGCTAAGGGCGCATGAAGCAGCATTAGCGCTGTCTGCTACAACTGTTCGGTTGTGCTATATTACCTCAGTGGTCTTTTTCCTCCCTTGCGCAAAAGAGACGGCTAATGGGCGACATGAATTTTACGAAAATACATTCGTTTCTTGTAACACGTCGGACGCCTGGTTCCACGCCTCACCAGTTCGCGACCACGATAGGGATGGTGATCTATCAACTGTTGCGGAGCTCGAGCTGTTTCTTTGTAAGCTTAAGCCCATGCGACAAGAGATCCTGGTAGTCCGTTGGGACTGTGATGACTGCATCATGAATAGAGTTTACCAATGCACGTTATCAGTAGGAGATGCGGAAATAAGACGAAATGAACTCAGCATAGGTAGGAGAGGGTGTTTAGACATGCTGCCAACCTCAGAAAGTTGTATTCGGTCGCAAAATTTTTCTTCAGCCATGACTGCAGCATTTGTAGACCTAGGGTGAATGCGAGAGCGTCAGAAATGCTCAGCCGGCCTCCCAATGTCGCGAGATTTTGTTTTGTTGATGCGAAGGCAGCGCGAAGTTAACCTGCTGTTGCAGAGTACCGGAAGCGTTCCAGCACCTCAGAAACCACTGACATTGTAGTTTTCCAGTGAACTCAGCATCTGACACTTTTGCTCACTAGGAGACCATATAGCCACGGCTTTATCTTTGCTTCTGGCTTTGTCATCCTGTGCTATGTGTGAAAGTAATCAGGTCGACTCCAAATTTGGGCTTTCAAATTCCGGAGCCAATCTTAATCCTTCGTTGTAATGCAATGTTAAAATAGGTACTAAAATATGAAACGCGACGTAGTTGAAGCGACATAACACACTGTTTTACTGTTTTTCGGTGATGTTGCAATAACACTATCCGGACATTGGAGGGAAAGGGAGGGGGCCAGGTCGCTGCAACCACACAAGAGCTAAGGAAGTAGTAGTTGCAAATGCACTGATGGTACTGTTTAGTGCCACAGTCGATGAAGACGGTTGTGAAGGATAATATACCGGCCAACTGTTGGAAATGGAGAGGCTTTAAGCGGATGAATTTGTTGTTAATAGGAAGGCCTGGATGCTTTGCGGGACATAAATAAGAATGGGGTCAGTCGCTAATCAACTCCAAGTCCAGAGAGTGACCGATGTGGCCGATGTGTTTAGCTAATAGAGTTGCAGTCACTATGCTTTTTCTTATACACTTTTGCGTCAGTGTTTTAATTCATCTGTTTGCGTTAACTTGCTGTTTAGCAAAGTTGTCATGCATTGGCGCCTTAACATTGGCTGCGTATAAATGCGTCACGATGTCATGTGAAGAAGATATTCCCTTCAAAGTTCTGGTCAGTGACTGAATCGCATATCATCAAGTTTATTGTGCAAATAAGGCCGTCCTTTCGAGTTGGGAAGGGGAGGGGATGTAATGAAATATGAACGAAGACTCGGGGCTGTTATAATCACTAGGGTTCTCGTAGGGACTCAGGCATTTAGACGCAGACTTTAATCAAAATCTGGCTACACGGCTTTCGACGCGCAGAACATGAATATCGACTTGATTTTGGCTGTTGCAGAGCTGCCAATCCAACCGCTGTGGAGCTCTGCGGATGACAGTTAGGCTAGACGTTGCGAACATAGTCACATGTAAAAATCAGCTGGGTGTCCTTTCGCAGCATATTCGAAGTTTTCGCAAAAAAGTTTTAAAAAGAAGTTGGGACGTTAACGCCCCTTATCACCCGTGAACGTTCCTTCTAAATCTAACTTGTTTTTGAAGTGGCTGCAGCAAACATAGGACAAAGTCACTGCTGGAGTCCCAAAGTTCGAATCTGAACGCTGGAAAATAAGATGCTTAATTCATTGCTTTTGCCTTCAACTCCGATCAGTAGACTATCGAAAGCCGCAAAGTTCGCTTTGCGCTTACTTTGTTCGCGTGAGCGGAGTTTCGCTTTCGCGCAGAAATTATTCAGAAGACGGCCTTCTGTGCGAATGTTTCTCGTGATAAGTGGTTGTGGATCATACCGCTTCTGTTTTATGGTCTGTGTAAAAAAATCTCTCGATTTTTTTTGTGTGATGCCTGTAGGTACGGTGTTATGAGAACTTTGCTTGCATATAGGCGCTCCATCTGCCACTTTTTCTTATAATGGCGCCGTTGAGTTGTATCACGTTGTTTCAGCTGAATAAATTTGAGAGTTTGGTGGAATTTGAGATCTCCTGTTTTCGCCTTCCCCACTTCTCCCTCAAGTCCGTCAAATTTTATGCCTACACTTGAAGTTTCTTAGGTGCTTGTTTGTAAATATTGGTGAAAAAAGCTCGAGCACGTAACGTTGTTAGGTTTTGTTTGACTGGTATGCATAGGTGTACGTTGCTTTGCAGGTGCCGAGTGTGTGTCGTGCAATCTTTCGCTGTTAGCGTAGGGGCGATGGTAGGCGTGAGCGTAACTTCTGTTTTGAAGCGGCTTAGGTTTCTTCCCTTCTGCAAGGTAATGACTGACTGTTTTCTTACTTTCATTACTAGTTTATCTTCATCGAAGAATTCTGTGTGGTTTTGTTAGAAATGTATGATGTCAGTCACTTCCTTAGGTAATAATCGTGTGCTGTAAAAGAAAATCTCTTCTAACCGCAACACTTATGGCAGTGTTGTGGCAAAGAAGGGAAACAGAAAAAAAGAGTAAAAAGACAGGAGGACGACCATTGCTGCGGGTAAAAAAAATTTTGCATCAGTTTTTTGGTCCGGGATAGGTTTGACTTGACACGCTTCAACTAAATGCATTCAAGAGCACTCTCATTTTTTGTGCAAGTTCTGTTCTTGAATCTCTTTCTGCTCCCTCCGCTGTGCTGCCTAGGCGGGATTGCTAACGAATGTAAGAAAATCAGTCGGTTGAAAAACGATTCCATTCAGAATTGACTTCATCTTCAGTTATCATTGCGTCCTGTGTTTCTAGGTAGAAGTTTCTAGAAAAGTGTTTTCTTCCCAGCAGTTCATCTCGAAAAGTTTGCAATAAAAATGACTAGGGTATAGCAGGATATGGCGACTCCGCATTCTCCTGTAAGTGCTGATCTCTATTTGTTGTTACTTGATATCATTAGAAAGGGCGCTACCACGATAGGAGTAACATTACTCACGTCAATACGTGTGTCATCCATATAGCACGCTTTGTGTAATAGCTAGCTTATGCACGCAAGCAAGAGTGCATAAGAAACTTATCAACCTTGCCGTTATGGCTTGTGTGGAATGCTACACTTAAGTGACATAACTGCAAGTGTAACCAGTTATTTTTGTTTCTATGTCGGTGGATTGCCACGCGGTCTTTCGTGTTCTTCACGGCTGCACGTGAAAATCTGTGAATCGGCTCTCGATGCTGTAAGAGATATTCCGGATGGAGCAAAGATTCTCGTTGGAGGTGAATTATTTTCTTGTCTTCTCCTGCATGCTTTCAATTCAGAGGGTGTGGGAGAGATGGAAGATATTCTTGCATGTTGAAGCATTTTTAACATAAATCTTCAGCGATATAAGACTCTCTCTCTCTCTCTCTCTCTCTCTCTATATATATATATATATATATATATATATATATATATATATATATATATATATATATATATATAATCGTTACACCATATACTACCTTCTACGCATAGTCTACTCCCATTGTCGAGAAATTTCAAACAGCTGGCAGAGAAAACAGTACAAGCAGTTAGAGAAGAAAATGAAAAAGTTGCGAAAATTATGTGAGGATAACTATTCTCGAAGGCTGTACGTCTGCATAGTTGGTGGAAAGTTTGCTTGCATTTTGCAGGCGGTCAAATGCAAAAAAAGCTTTTTTGTAGGGCTTACATAAGCAATAGTTTGATCAAAATGCGAGTGCGTTATTGCTCGTGCTTTGCTATTTCTTGGTGGATTATGCAACTGACTGGCTCGAGAACTAGTTTTGAACAAGCATGTTCGCACCAGCTCATTTGTCGATTTCTTCCACCTCCCTGTCTCGAGATGCCTTCTCTGTACCATATCTCATCATTGCCTCTTTGGAAAAAGTTCCTGGTTTTTTTCCTGACAGACCTATTTTCCACATAGTTTGCAATATTTATTGCCTCTGACGAAACCTTAAAACGGCTAAATATATGGCGGCATTCTGTGCGTTGCCATATAGCGCTACTTTGAAATACTTGGAAACTCGACTTTACAAATATTTGTTTAAACTATAGCGGCGTTTAGTCAAATCGAAGTATTATTCGATGAAATATTGCTAGATTTGATCAAGAACCACAGCTTAATAATCGTTCGGCATGCATTAGTGATACTGCAATGCTCATAAATACAGGTTCGTCGGGTTAATGCTCCTGATGTGCTTTTCTGTTAATTGCTCATATTTCAGTTGCACAACATGAACAGCGAGTACTGTTATTGCTGGCGTCTGTGATTTCTTAAATTGCCGGTAATTTCCTAGTCAAAGGGTAATTTAAAACAAAACCTTTTCTTGCCATCTCCCAGAAGCAAGAGGTTAAAAATAGGTTTAAAGCAGTGGGCAATTTGGTGTACATTGAACATTGCTAATACCGGCAGTTTAACGTTTGTCTGCTTTAAAGTGTTGGATCTTTCGGTGAAGTCGTTTTTATGTAGAAAATCTTGTGCTCACTGAGTTGTAAATTGAGGTGTCTTTCCTTTCGAGCATCTGAAGCGTAAAATATTCGGGTGTTCTGTTCGAAAAGGTTAGCTACTAATCAGTTCACAAACGATGTGAACTAAAAATATCACAAAATAGAGGAGGTGATCTTTGATATCTATGTGAGAGGATAATATTGCGCCGCTGAAATTGCTTTATTGCAGCTAATTAAAGTGATTACATTACTGTTTGGTTATTAAGTGTTCTGTGTTGTTTTGAAGGTTTCGGGATATGTGGTGTTCCGGAAAAGCTTCTGGAAGGGCTGTTGGAAACCGGTGTAAGAAACTTGACTGTTGTGAGCAACAACCCAAGCATCGACAGTTATGGCCTTGGGCCGTTATTTAAAAAGAAGCAGGTGAATGGTCGCATTTTTCGTTATCTGTAACATGTCGGTGCAGCTGACGGAATGTGGACATATGTAAGCGATCCTCTCATTCCCACGCTTCATAAATATAGAGTACCTCCCGCAGAGTGGTGGTCTTTAAGATTGTTACAAATGTGGGAGGAAAGTTCCTGCACTGGGAAGTGGAATAGGGTCACCAGATGTCGATGAAACATCTCGCGCAATGCGGGAGACTGAGGGTTGTATCGACGCATGTTCGTTCCTTTTAGCAAGACTTCATTAGTGAAATGCACACTAAGAGCTGCGGAAGGTTATAGATGTCGTCGTGTATACTGAGATACTGGAACCTTGGAATTTCCTGCAAGGTAGCAACCTTTGCTCGAAGAGTGTAAAAAATACGTACATTCAATGCATGCTGTGTGTCATTTGCAGATCTCACGCAGAGTGGCCGAAGCTTTTTGGGAAGGGGGAAGGTGTCTGAGTGTTACGGTGCAGGGTGCTTGGGTGTGGTTATAATTTGAAATTTATCGAAAAGATGAGAAATGGAAGTTTCTGGAGTCCTCTGTTGATGCGTACTGGAGCTGTCTTCCCTTCCTTTGTTCCTACCCGCGTTTCAGAATAAGGTGTTCATGGCACGGGTCTATTTAATGCAATAAGTGATTTGCACGTATGATTTTAGGAATCGTTTTCGAATAGTGACATGTGTTTAAACTTAAATGGCTGTCATGCTTACTTGGAATTCGTTCAGATCACGAAAATGATTGCTTCTTACGTTGGAGAAAACGACGAATTTATGCGACAGTATCTGGCCGGTGAAGTCGAATTGGAGTATACGCCTCAGGTCGAGATGCGAGTATTCATTCTTTCGAGTTATTTGGGTACTTGGGTCCTTGTCGCCACGTGTAGTGGGGTACCGTCTGTTAAGGTGTATCGCTTCTTTTGCGCGGCGCGGATTTCGTTGTCCAAATAGCATGCATTGCCTAACGAAATCTGCTTCTGTTTGCGCCTCCTTCCCAGTCACCTCTGATGCCTTTTTTACTAACCACGGGTGTTGTCATTTATGAGTCTGCAGAACTGTCACCTTTTTTTGACTGACATTATAACGGGGCACATATGGGTTGTTCAAGAGCTTAAAAATAAGTACTGTTTCGTTGTGAAAGTACTACATGCATACGTTGCTTGCTCTTATGGGGGAATGGGGAAGGGGTGGGGAAGGGAGGGGTAAGACATGCGTCCTTCAGCTGTTTTCCTGAGAAAATTAAAAACAATTACGAGCTTTCAGTTCGGTTAGCAATCGTAATTACGACCTTCTATCGGAGCACTCGAAGGTGGTAGGAGTTAAAAGTTTACTGCGGCAACACTAATGAAAATAAATCCGTTTCTGTTTATTTTAATCTGAAGCACGCAATTCCGCATTTGTTACTTTTTTCTGAATTATGCCAGTTTGAAATCCTTATGATTCTTCGTGAGGATCCTCATTTGTTACAATGAAGATGGCATCAAAAACTGTCCGTAAGTGTTGCAGTTGCTTATCATCAATAGTATGATGGTCCGTTTGGCCAGTTCAATTCTTGGAAAAAATAATATGTGCTCTTGTAGTGCACCATATTGAAATTAATACTTTTAACGTCATAGTTTCTAGTCCCTATATCATAGACGTTTTCTGCTGTGTGCTAAAAAATTTGTATTTCACATTCACCCTATCACCTCTATTCGAAGGCGATATTTTAGGAATTGTATTGTCAGAACATTGCAAAATTTGATATAGAACGCACACAAATACATTAGCGTTTAAGGTATTTGTTCTGAATCCATTCGGGATTCAGTTATAAAAGTACAGGTTATAGACTAACTCCGATATGCAAACAAGTTCCGCATGAAGAATGGGCCATAAGGGAAGAGCATGTTGAGAGCATTTCTGCGGTGAGCGATGTTCTTCGTTCGCTACTGAGCGGGCTGAAAGATCTCGTTTTCCAGGGCACATTGGCTGAGCGAATACGCGCTGCTGGTGCCGGCATTCCAGCGTTTTTTACTCCAACCGGTTTTGGCACTTTGGTGCAAGTGGGTGGATCGCCTGTAAAATTTGACAAAGAAGCAAACGTCGAAATAGCAAGTGCTGCAAAAGAGGTTCATCATGGTTTTCTTCTATTGCAGAATAGCTAGTTTTAAAAAAACCTTTTCATGCAAAGTTTAAGTCATCTAGCATTGTTCCAGATGCATGAAAGCTGCAGCAGCTGCTGTAGTACACTGGGAAGGCGAATTTTTAGTGAGATGTTGATAATCTCAATGAGTTGGTTTTTCGAAGTGCAGATAAAATTATTTAAGGGCAAAATAGGACATTCGTGGCGGTCGTACATCTCGGAGAATACGAGCTTTATTTCCATTCTGTGTCACCGTTGTTGCTGATGGTGGCACAATTTTTATTAAATGATGAGTGCACTATAACAAGGCGCAGGCGCCCAATGATGAGCATAAAAGCTGGTTGCGTGCTAAACGTGTTGAATTAGCGGATGACATGTCCCAAAGACCGCAACATCTGGGATATCAGGATCCTCAACTGCTACCTGGGGAGTTATGCAAAATCCTTCTGAAAAACTATAGCGCACGTGGCAAGACTTCGTGATAAAGAGCCGCGGTTCGACGTGAACGAAAACGATCAAAAATAGAACGAAAAAGGATCAGATTGTGCGAGGAATGGCCATGCTGGAGTCTTACTGGCAGAGAACAGGGCAACGATAAAGAAACATGCTGAATTGATTGGGGCATCATTGTCATTGATAAAGTGACAGCCTAGCGCCGCTAATTTTTTAAACTGTTTGGCTCGTTGTGTTGTTTATCATTGCGGGGTGTTTTACTCATATATTTAATAAGCATGGGTATTTTAAGACTCGGATGTTTAACGGCGTCAACTATGTGCTTGAAGAAGCAATTCGGGGAGACTATGCTTTAATAAAGGCGTGGAGGGCCGATAAACACGGCAATTTGTTGTTCAGGTTAGTGCGAAAGCAGTTTTAACTTAAAAGAGTGCATCTGTGGATGGGTTGGGTTGCTGCGGTTCTGCTGAGTGGAGTCTTCGATATTCCACTCACACGCTAGTGACTTACCTCTTCACTCCTCGCTCTGTGCGTAACTCATACTGCAGAAGCTAATTCTTCAATCTAATGCATATCACCTTCCCAACGTACGTTCCACACAACGTATGTGCTTGTAAAGGTAGACTAAACTTTTTGTGAACTCGTTTGTACGTTGGCCGTGCAAGCCGGGGGGGGGGGGGGGAGGGGTGGGACTGTAGCAGGTGAAACTGGGCGCAGTTTGTGTTAAACGGATTGGGTTAAATGGGTGTGGTAAACGCTCATTGCTACATGAGGTTTTTTTCCTTCTGAGGGTGGCTTGAATATACGCAACGCTTTTCGACCATAGGGACTTTTTTGGCAGCATTACACATCTAGACGTGATATCATGAAAAAGGGAAATCCGGAAAACTTTTGGTGTCTGATTGAGAAGAAGGAGGCACGGTTTTGCTTTCATTTGTTTCGTAAAATAGTTACAGCACTGTTCCATAGAATTCTCCATTTTAGCGTTGCCCAATGTTGGGGAAGCAAAAAGGATGGTCGGAGGGTGTGTGGTTCAAGATGAGACATGATACCTCGGTTTTTGTTCCATACGGCAATCAAAACCAATTTAAAGAAACCGCTGAGGCGGTCAATGAAACAACGGAATTAGGAAGATTGGCAGACTGTTAGAGGGGTTGCTGTTTCATCCCATAAACTGCACATTCTGAAGGCACTTCTTTGATCGAGATGATCGAAGCAAGCCGCATTTGTTGTGCTGATCGAGAAAACAATTCGGGCTTGCAAGTACCCACAAGTGGAAGAATGCACACAGAGAACTTAATTGTCATCGGTGGGATGAATACGGTTGCTGTAAGGTGAAATGAACGGTTGTCTAACTTCCTTAAAAGAAGAACCTTAAAAGAAGAACATTTAATGCATTATTTGGCTGAAATTTCATTGTAGTATAGCATGCGTTAATATTTTTATGTCGTTGTTCATTGAGGGCATATGAAAGAGGTAACCGATAATAGTTCAAGAAAGATGAATTTTTCAGGGGGAAGAGCGAACTGTGCATTTAATTTGCGTGGACAGTAGTTCACTTTAATAGAGTTGGTTAATTGTCCTGCAAGTCCGATCTGATTCGTGGCTTTCAGCTTGCTGCTACGGCTGGTCGTGAGGTTTACTAGTCTGTAGATGTCGTACTGTTATAGAAGAGCGACATATAAGTGATTACGGTATTTTCACTTATCGAGCTATTAGGTGATAGCGGATCATTGTGGCGATTATCATGTGAACAAGAAACCTCTAGTCGTAACTGATGCAGGGGACGCATCGACGGTTACTACTAAGGGAGAAGACCATTTGTGGTAGAGGTTTCTGCATTTTGTCTTTAAAGCAAACTCAGTTATTGCAGAATTCCATTAGAAATGTGCCAGAAGATATATCGTTGCTCATTCCGTGAGTTAGCCCGAATTTGTGCGTATTGTTTTAAAGTGGTAAGAGGCACTCTTTATTTTTGGGTTTGTAATAGACGGAGAGAAAACCGTGACAAGGTTGTGTGCTCATGCCATTTAAATAAGAACCATCAACCGAGATGGTGTATGTGGGCAATTTTGGCGTCCTGCGGTGAAATTGAAGGTTTTTTATTGACAGATACCTAGCAAGACGACTACAGTGTCCCTTTTCCAGCGTGCATAGTGCATACTGTTGGATCACCTTGGAGTCTTTCGAGAAAGCGTTGTAACGCTGTCATCTGTCTTTGATTTCTAAGTTAATTTATTGATCCTTTAGAATAAGAGAGGTGTGTCTCACACTTTATAACAGAGACGAGTCCTATACTCTATGACAGTATGCTGTAGCAATCCTTCAGCGCTTTCTTCAATGGATTGTTCGCTATTACAGGTACAGTGCCGGGAATTTCAACCCACCGATGTGCAAAGCGGCGAAGGTGACCATCGTAGAGGTGGAGGAGATCGTCGAAGCCGGTGAAATTGCACCAAACGATGTTCGTTTTATTGAATGCTTTCTAGGAGCACCTTCCGACGGCTGCCATCTTTAAGGATGTGAGCAAGGGAGGTCGTTGTTTGTGCTTTAGCATGCCATTGATTCGGGTATTGACGTAAAGAAATAGTAATTTGTAGGTACATGTACCGTCAATATACTGTCATCGCCTGGTGCTAGGTAAGGACTATAAGAAGCCAATAGAGCGCTTGATGTACAGGAAGCAAAAGGAGACAATGGAGTCGAGCACACCTGCGGCGAAAACGAGAGATATTATTGCGCGAAGAGGTGCGCTTGAATTCAAGGATGGCATGTATGGTAAGGGAAATTGTGCATTCTTTGATTACTTTATTTTGCACCTCATGTATGACATTTTTCGGAACCTGCAGTGGAACCATGGTTAGATATAGACAGCTTCGACGTTCGTAGCACAATAATCAGATCATTTACATGTATCGCGGATACATAATACTTCAACACCTATAGAGACCGTTAGCGATCGAGCTTTGAAGTGGCAGTCAGTTTGATCTCATCTGTGCTTTCCAGTAAATTCCTAAATAATAAGGTAGTGGGAATGGTGCCCAGTCTGGGAGCAGTGAATTTCATAACGGTAAGGCTATATCTATGGTAATGTAGTTCTGGCCAAGGGTAAAAACAGCCAGCCCGTTTGAATGCGAATAAATTTGCCATTAATTTGAACATTGTTATGAGGTCTTTTTTATATCGTTCAAGCTCTAAAATGTTTATATTGCTGAGCAACAGAAGTCTTTTGTTGTACTTCTTATTCCGAATTCCGCACTTTTTTTAAACAGTGGTTTTGCAGCTTAAACGTTAAAGCCTTTCCAGTTGTCTGATTAATCTTCTGGTGCGAGAACCAATAAATTTTGATGGAACATTCGAGGAGTGGCCTTATAGTCTCGTAAGCCCTAACATATGTCTCAACGTTCAAACATTTGCATTGGATGGGTGATTGTAACTTTTTGATAGTTCGACAGTCTTGCTCATCTGGATTTTATTAGGATTAAGAGCGCTAACAATATATGTTTTGACACCATCAGCACATATTTTAATTTCTGCACATTTACTTCATTGGGTGAAATTAACAGTAGAGGACCTAAGTGCGCCTCTTGACCAATATTGGGAATAAATGAATATAGTCTTGGGACTGCACCGCAATAATCAGTCACCTGCTGAGAATGGTTTTTATAGGTACTAGTATTTAATCAGCGCATCTGATTGGGAAACTAATTTCCAAGTTCGTTTTTTTTTCCGACGTCGTTGTTTCGATGAAACTGTCTCGCACTATCTGTGGGGTCTGCTAATAAATGTAAATTGCGCGTCTTAAAATAGGTTCTGTTCACATTAGCTGACGTAGTGATAGAAACTTCGCCGAAAGATCTTGCGTTTTCAGCTTTAGTAAGTAATGAGCGTTGAGAAATTTGCTTGATCTCTGTGTGGTGCGATCAGCGGCAAATCACGATCTGAAATCGGCGATAGCAGCCATCCAGCACTACGTCAAAGTGTACGGCAATGACTGGCTCGAATGCTTGCCTCTTGCTCGCAAATCTCTGAGTCACGCATCTTCAGCCTTCCGTTCCACCATTGTATTAGCATGGTATTTTTAATCTTTTGAGTTGTCAGTGATCACACGTTTGCAATACGGGATTCCCAATTCGACGCATTCATGAGATTACCGCAGCTCAAGTGTGGTGATGCGTCCAGCTCGGCTTCCTCTCTCACCGTTTCTCACTCCTTCCTCCGCTTCGTAAAAATTACATGGTACACAGGGGTTGAGGGAGATCATAGTGTTGCCACGAATATTTACTCCTGCTTCCATAGTTTGCTTCCCTCGCGATATTTGTTTTCCCGAACGTTTACACTGTGCGCATTGTTTCCTTCGCGATATCATGGATCGTAATTATATACTGGATGCGCACTGTATTGTGAAAGGAACGCCATTCATATTTGCAGAAGCAGCACGCTCACTCTGAACCCAGTCTATCCTTTTTTCGTCGCACCCTGCAGAGTTTAGCATTACCTTTCATACCCAGTTGTGAGAATTTCCTTGCAGCCTTTAGATCATTGCAGCTGTGAAGTGAAAGTCTTTAAAGGTGATGGAACGTGTCTGACAATGAAGTCACGATTTTTTCTAACATTGCTTAAATCAGAAGGGTGGTTGGTTGACAGCTTACTATTTCTAAAGCAGCATGGCACTCCCTCATGAGCATCTATTATAGTTGTTTCGGCTGTTTGCGTGCAGATGATTTTCAGGCTTAGTGTTTCGTCGCAGGTAACTTTGAGACGCCATTACTGCCCTTCATTCCGCTCCCCCAGTTTCCACTTCATGCATTCGTCTCTACATTCGCAAAGGATTTGAAGTTTTTATCCTACCCCATTTCTCCATCTTCTTTTCGAAGGAAGCAGGAGCAGGATTGTAAAGCTTATTACGACAGTGATTGCTGCATTTTTTTTTCGTTGAATTATGCGTTTGCGAGTTTTTGCTTGGGCATGGAAATCTTTCTCAGTTTATTCGTTTCTCAGCAGACTGTGTTACGTCTTTCCAGTGAATCTTGGTATCGGCATCCCAACGTTATGTCCCAACTTTCTACCGAAGGATATAACAGTGCACTTACAGAGCGAGAACGGTCTTATCGGTGTGGTATGCTCTTGTATTTTTGTTAAAGAGGCGTTTGTTGCATTTTATTTGACTAATTGACGAGGAAACGAGCAAAAGGCTTCTTGTCATTATAAAACACTTCACTGACCTGTTGCGGGAAGCATCGCTCAGGTAACGATCCGTTAGAATTGCCAGCTACATGGGAACGAATTTATATGCTTTTATGTTACGTTGAGTGTGGAATTTGTTTAGAATAATCGTCAGATCGTCAGCACTGGGTGGTGTGAGGGGACGTGAGGGAAATGACTAGTCGTGATTTTTGTATTCGTTGGAGTTGTTTGAGTGAATGCTATTCGAGAGAGCTTGAAGAGGCTGAATTGCTGAGTTGTTTATATGAGTTTATAGGGCCCATATCCACGGAAAGGCGAAGAGGATGCAGATTTAATAAATGCTGGCAAGGAGACAGTAACACTTCGAAAGGGTGCGTGCATTGTTCCAAGTGACGAGGCGTTTGCGATGATTCGTGGTGGCCACATCGACGTTACGATTCTTGGTGCATTCCAGGTGTCGAAATATGGAGATCTTGCCAACTGGCTTGTGCCGGTGCGCCATATTATAGACTTGATTAGAACTTAATTCTTGGAATGATTGTTTTTAAAATCTTTGCCTCAACTCATGTCTTTTCAAATGCTTCTTTCCGAACTTCCCGGTATCCAATAACTGCAGTGGCCAATAGCAGCTTCTGGATCACTTTTCTGTGGCTTACAAGCATCTTACTGCAACGTTGATGAAGAAGCTAAATAATTCTTCAATTTTTTCGTAAATTTTTAAGAATATCTAATGTCGTGAAAAGGAGCGGATTTCAATGAGAAAAAGAGTTCACTTTTATTCGTCATTGTTCCTACTAGTCTGTGACGAAGACAGCTCCATTTCATAGGAGAGGTTGTCTATCTAGCACGTTATGACATTTGAGGGGAGGGGAGGAGGGGGAACTGAAAGCGTCTTTGCAATCTTTCTCCTGTCTGCCAGTCGGTGGGCATCGCTTAGATATGCTCCAGAGAGAAGAAAAGCTGATGCCGTGTGATATAACTGGTGGTGTAGGGAAAAGATTAGCGAAAATAAAAGGAATAAGTGATAACTGCCTCCTTGTCGTGGTCGGTGATCTAAAAGATAGTGGGTGGATCTTCATCACCACTGCTCTTGACAGTAGTCGATAATGAAGTGTGGAGCAGTTGTTCTTCTTACGAGGTGGTGATTGAATGAGTGCTGTAGAAGTGCATTATGAATATGGCTGCAGGGTAAATTGATGAAGGGAATGGGTGGTGCCATGGACTTGGTGAGTGCTCCAGGTTCGCGGGTTGTCGTCACCATGGAGCACACCAGCAAGGGCAAACCGAAAATATTGGACAAGTGCACACTGCCTCTCACCGGCACCCGATGTGTGTCGAGGATCATCACCGACATGGTGTGTTAATTACCTTTCTTGCTGAAATAATGCGTTTCTGAACATATTTTTGAATCGCTTGTTTCTTGAATGCTTTAGCTGATATCTGTTCCTCGAAATCTCGAAGTTCGTTTTTCTTTGTGTTTTCATGCAGAGTTTGCGAAATTTGATCACGCTATCAAATCAAAACAACTAATTTGTAAACTTTTTATCAGTTTTATACACTTTGGGAAGTTTGCATTCGCGAAGCATACTTTAGAGGGAGGAGCATAGTGTTCTTTCGTATTTTTGTGTGTGTATGTGTGTTTCTCGCTTCTCGTTATTTTCAGTTCCGAAACCATTAGAGTTCGAGTTACGAAGTTTAATGGCTCCAATATAAACATTAGGGTGACACTGCACAACATTTTTCAGATGGGTTCTCCACATCTACATAAGTTGTGAACACCCAAAAACATTAGAAATTTGCATTCGTTTTGCAGGTGACCGAAACAGATTTTGTGTCGATGAGGTAGGAGAAGCGACTTTAGTAGGAAATCTGTACAAGCGGTCGATTTGTTTAAAATATGAGTGGATTATTGCGCATGTTTGTTATTGACTGATAATTTTTGTGTTGTTTGGCCTTATGAACAGGACCACAAAAGCGAGCACTTTTCCAGCTCCACTGGAGCCCTTTTTCGTTGCTTTGTAATAACACGGGTTCTACAATGGTCGGTTTTACACTCCAGTTACGCGCGGGTAAATGGACGATCCATTCCCCATTTTTCCAGCCTCTTGGCTCCTCTTGATTGAGGGAGGAAGCGTTGCCGCCAAATTCGAGATTTTGGGGAGTGAATCCCAGTCAGTAGGTAAAAACTTTTAAGCCGGAAGTCGAGGAAGTCGACCTTGGTGAAATAGGGATCCTCAAGTGCCGTCATTTGTGGACGACATCGCTCCATCTTAAATTTGAAAGTGAAAAGTGAGTTCACATGGCTTGCTAGTTAGTCAGGCGCAAAATTAAGTTGAAAGAGTGAATAGAGGTCACAAGCATTTTTGAAAAGAAAGTAGGTCATTGAAACGCAAACACATTTGCGAGGGTCGGTCTTAATGTTTGTTATACGCGTTTGCCGCCAAGTATCTTTCGAAAAAGCAAGCAATACTGAAATGACGAATCATCAGTTATTCCAGGGAAACAGCAGTAACTTAACTAATAAAGCACATGAGGTCGGTATGTTCGAGGTCAAGCGGTCCTCGTTATATGATACATAATCCTTTTCTGCAGCTTAACTGGAAAGGGTTTGTATGGTTTTCGAAGTCTGTGATGAATATCTGCTCCTATGTTTTTGAAACTGTTCTGTTTAGAACACAATTGTTCAATCCTTTTAGGAAACCCTCATCTTTGCAAAACTACTCTTTCCTCGAAACAGTTTCTTGCAACTCATAATAAGCCTGTGGCCAAAGAACTTGTGAACCACATTCCCTCCACACCTTTGCTTTTTCCTTTTCTAAAGGTGCTTTCATCTCTGGCAACTGAAGTAATATACTTCAAGGCAGTATTCGACGTCGATCCCAATGAAGGCTTAACATTGATTGAAGTGCGAGAAGACCTCTCGGTTGAAGATATAATCGAAAACACTGGATGCGTTTTCAAGGTGAGCTGCTTGCTGTGCGTGACTTGGAATTTTTAAAAGTCATTTTGACGTACGGACCGCCACTGGTGAAGAATTCGCCGAGTATGTTTTATTAAACGTGGCAGCGAATAGCATTCAGTAGACAACTCCTAGCATATGGCAAGCTTTTTGGCAACTAGCGCAAAGAAGGTGAACTTTGTTATTAGCAGGCCATAATACAGTAGATGAGATCGGTAATCCCCCTTTATCAAAGGACCCATCAAAAATGCATCCTTTTCTGAAAACCTGATTTAGGAGTTAAGAAGGGGGGGGGGAGGCTGCGTCCTGCTTAACCCGGTTTTGCTCGTCACGCTTTGGGAACCTGCAAACCGAATGGCACCGCCAGCGGAAAGTATTGTCACAAAAAACTACTAGACCAATGCAGCGCCAGTCGAAGATTAGCGAGCAAGAAAAAGTCATCCCCTTTGGGACTGCAAGCACCTGGTCCACCCAGGCCCTCAAAAAGAAATCTTGTATGCTACCACTAACAACAGCCTGGGTCCACCAAGGAGCTTGATTGCTGGCCGACGATCGTTTTATGCTAACAAAAGGCACAAACTGTACGAACCATGGTTAATCACCAGCTTTACAGCACTTCAGATTCCCTTTGAGCTTACTAGCCGTAGTGGTTTTCATTTGTAGTATGCTTCTCATTAGTGCATCAGTGTCCCTCCCACAGGGCTATCGTGCGAGCTTGTTCCTTCTAGGTGAAAGAGGGAAGTTAGACAATATTTGTAAAGCAATTTGTTTCGTTGTCTTCATAACAAGGTGGTTGTGTTCCACGAAAAGAGCTGGAACAAGAAAGTTGATGAAACTGTCCCAAGGCGCAGATACAACTGTGATATCCCATTGCTGTTGTTGTGTTTATCTGAAATCTTCAATCAAACAAATATGCATTTGATATCCAAGCTTTTTTGATGCAAGCACCAAAATAAATAAATAAATAAATAAATACAGAGAGATGGCTGGATACGTCATGTTGGTATGACAGCATTGACTTCACTGCTAAAGCATTCTAGTTTTCCTCTGCTGTCTGGTAATTGCAAAGTACTGCGTGGTTCACACGACTGCGCTATTTACATTTCTGCCTATCTTTTCCTACAACAGTGACCCACGGAACAAACCTCGACCCAAAGAAGCTGTTCGCCCACTCACGTCGACCATCTCCCAAAAAAATTGTTCACAAAGCCAAGTTGAAGGAAGTGGTACAGCATTCGACACCAGATTCCAACGTGGAAAGTTATTAATTTATCATTTTCTTCTCAACGGCAAATCAATATCCTTTAAACTTGGCGCGACTGAAGCTACGACTGAAGTGAGAGATCAGCCCCAAATTTTAGCGCGAACGTTGTCCGAAGCATAAGAGACTCGAGTGGCTGGATCTATGCCTCAAATATTTAGAATTTGCTTGACAAATCGTAAGTTATGGAGAAAAAAAAACAACGCGAACTTCTGTTTGTGCCACTGCATTTTCGTGTTTCCAATTAACGATTTGAATGATCTCTGGTTCTTTTTTTGTTTAGAAAGTTGTTAGCAATTTGAGCAGTTCGATTTTTTTCCTATGCAATATTATCTGGCGTCATTCCAGTTTGGCCAAGTCTCTAATTTGTGGCACCACCTCTTCTAGTTCCATGATGATCGTAATCTTAACTGCTAGCATGGCAGCTTTTGTAAGATGGTAACGGCGTTTGAGCGGTGTGGAGTTACAAATGAGGGCAGGACGTTTGGTAAGGCTTCACTCTGTGAGGCAATTGCTGAAAATCGATGTGATTCTCGTTTCTGTGGTTGCTTTGCGATGAGCTGGTTGGTTTTATGTGCGCTAGTTTTTTAGAATTTTCTTGCAATGTGTACGCAGTTTGTTATCGTTACAGGTGTCATCGAATCTACAGCCAATGGCGCAAGCCCCGGATCCCCGTGAGCTTTTTCACTTTCACTGCAATCAGACGCATGGCTCACCTCTTTTAAGTGCATGATTGCTGTATTGCATGTCGTTGAGTTGGTTTGCTGCATAGGATTTCTTATGATGTCTATAGGTTCTGTTATGCGTAACGAATACCTTTTGCAGGTGTCGCCAAACCTGCAACCCATGGGACAAGCTGATCTTTATGAAGGCGATTGATGACAACAGGTTCGACTTTCTGTCGGCCGCAGTGTTCAAGAGTTGTCATCCATCAGTGCGTGCTATTGAATGCTTTGTTGTTGGTGCATTATTGAGCATTTGACGCAAAACTCATGAATACGGTGGGCTGAAGAGCTTCAAGCTTCAACTCACGTTTAGCTTTCAAGGGTATTTCACAGGAGGGTGCAATATTCGGGCGCGGAAGAGAAAGTAGATGGGATATCAACGGTGAGGGAGGAAAGTTTGTTGTCGGAATTGAATTTTTTTGAAGGAGTAAAGGAATTAACAGCCGGAGTAAGGGAGGAAAACTTCAGATGCTTTCTGTTTAGTACGAAGTCTTTTTTCTATGAGGCATGATGACATCGTTTTTAAGTGAAGAGAATCGGTTTTGCAAGATTTCGCTAAAACGTTCAAATTCTTTCGGAGACGAGTCTGAAAGTAGTTGATTGCTGCCACCTCTCTGCGCCATCACAATTCATGCAAATTTTTGAAAATAGGATATGATTTTTGAAAAGTTCTTAAGGACAAGTTCTGCGACGATGCCCCCAGCCAAGAGCATGAACATTCGAAAAAACGGTTTCGTTGCAGAATTCTTAATTCACGACTGTTAATTGCCGACAAAGCTGGCAGCAAATGAACGAATGCTTTGAAAAAATGCTCGTTGATATCGTATTTTTTTTCTTAGTGCCTCATTCCGATTTTACAATATTCTTTGTGTGTTTGTGTCATGCTGCGCGTTATGCGACTTTTTCAGTGCTTGTATCGCACCAGATTGCTCCGCCGTTGTGTTTGCAACTTTTCTTGATTCGACGTTTGGGTTTGTGGTTTGCCCAAGTGGGCGAGTAGAATTGACGGAGCTAGATGCGCCTTTGCTGGAGTAGACCTTAAACAGGTAGAGAAAGTGGCTTGAGCGACGCGAGGCAATAGTCGAATCTTATTGAAACCATCAAATGTTTTTGCTGGATAAATAAAATTGTCGGATTTTCGAAGCGAAGGTTCTTGGCATGTTTATGATAGGAAGTTCGTAGTAATGAGTCGGGGGATGAAGTGTTGGCAAGTGTTGGCACTGTTGCTACAAGTGTTGGCAACGCACATTCAACTCCGAGACTGATTTTAGTAGCCAGAGCGGGAGTGTCTGAACTTTACCATAAAATGATGATAAGGATGGAGTACATGCTGATTCTCAGTAGTCACAGCCGCAAGTGGTTCGACCGATCGCATTACAAATTTCATTGGCTAATTTAAATGTGTATGTAAAGAGGTGGACGGACAGGTCCTACGCAGTATTCTTTAAAATGTTAGAAACGAGAGTGAGGACCCCTCGACGGAATTCAGAGACTCGTGGGAGTTGGGGGTTTCCAACATTCTGGATGCATATTCCTTCGAGAGCTTGCTTCATTGAAGCGTAATATATGCCTCCGTTTTCATAAGAGGATGGATGCCATAGAGCAGAGGGTGCGAATATTCCTGCGAGGTTGTTGAATGTGCAAGGAAAATCACAATTGTTTACTAAGTACACAGAGAAAAGATGCCGCGCAAATGCGCGTGTGTTTTACGGTGTTTGCCAAAAATACGAATGCCTGGCGTTCGAGGATGTAATTGCACCAATAGTTTAAACGTTAGGCTGAGGCGTCGGAGTATGAAGAACTATGGTTGCCTGAACCTTTGATTAAACAGTGAGCTGAGAGCTGGGCCACCATCTTTTCTATAAATTGAGTAGATCGATTCACTCACGAAACTTCATTTTACTGCTGACGAATGGGATAGCCAGATGTCATCACTCGCTCAAGCCTATCAATGAAGCAGTGAAAATTACTGAACCATATTGAGGCGACCACTAAAGCAGTGAGCATTCTTCACCGTAGGTTCGCTTACTGGCGCTTACTGGAACAGCGCTTTCAATAACAGTAGCTTTTTCTTGTACTATGCTCTGAACACGCTATAAATTCTGTGAAGCGGCGAAAGCTGAAAATGAGAGTGCTGATAAGGAAATTCTGGCTATTTTTTGTACGCTCATGCCCGATAATCTAAGCTATATTTTAAAAAACCACAAAGTGCCCTTGAGAGTGGGGTAAAGTGTGATTTTGCAGGCGAGCATTGTCGAATTGTGTTGGACACCAACGACAGCAGAGTGAAAAACGCGGTCGAAGTATGCTTTTTATTTTGAACAACAACAACGCTGTCGGTTATGAATTAATTTTCATCATCCACCGCAAAGTAGAATCAGATTTCGTCAGAACTGTTTCATCACAATAAAGTATGAATATCTGGAAACAACTTATTTTCATAGCAATGGCTGCATTAGAACAGAGGTTTCGCAAATATCAGCAATGTTCTGATTATGGGATGCCGCTTGAGAGTGCAAACAAAAACTTTTCCCTGTTATTACATCAAGTCTGACGAAAATCACCATATTACAATAAAGTTGGTAAGGTTTCAAAGTCTTTGACAACGTTCCAGATTAACAGATCTAAACAAAACATTTTAGGGGATACATCTTTTATTTCTGATAGGCTGGTAAATATGAAGGGCTACTATTTAAGTCCGCCACTAAGTTAAAGGCAAGAATACTATTAAATGCAATCGCCTGGCTGGAGAACACTCGAGAGGTATAGATAAACATTCCGGGGTAAGAAATATGTGCACCCAAAGTGCCAGAAGATATAATTAGATCAAGGAGCTTAATGATTCAGTATTTCGGCAGAGATTTTGAAGGATCATAAAATAGCGAGAAAGGATGAGCAACGAAGTGGTTCTTGATCTCCCGCCTAGAATAGGTCTTGGCACCCACCACAAATTTCGTCTCAACCGGTGCACTCATATTGATCGAGTGAACAGACACTGCAATGCATGAATTTTTGCCGAGGAGCAAGCACATCAGAAAAGATGAGTATATCAAGGATTTGTGGTAAAAATAGCATCATCGAAGCCGTGAATCTTAGATCATAACACAGTGGAGCATTATTTCGGGGAGGAAACCGTACGTTTCAAGAAAAGAAAAGGTAGCATAGGTTAATTGCCGCCGTATACCCATTCAAATGGCAATTTCCGAAGCGTCCTCTAAAACACCTTTATTGACGTACATTTTGCATCCTTCCGGAACTAAACCAGTCATCCTAATTCCATTATCTTTTATTGTTGCCCATTATGCCACAGAAAAAGCTGCTGAGGAACCAACGGTGAAGCACTTAATTGTTATGCAATCGCATTATCAGAGGAACTTACCATATTCGTGGGTACGACAGTGGCAATGGCGAATTGCGAGTATGACAAAGAAGAGAGATGAGATCGAATTTATTCATCAGAAACTTCATTCCATTGAAACCAAACTAGGGAAGTGTGTATGCTTTCATGCGCCTCAGAACATATACGAAAGTGCTGCACTCAAGTTGGTTCTTTTTCCGGAAATCCGAGTAATGATCGATTAATCGAATAACTCCTAAAGCATTCCAAAGTTGGTCGAACTACCTGCCTGCCATTCCGTAGTTCCGAATGTATTGTAAGCTGGCAGCAACTCATGAAGCAGTTGCTGCCGCTCAAAAATGCACCCATGCTTTACCCAACGCGGTTGCCCTCACAAATTTCCGTCAAATAACTTTTTTTTCTGCCCGACCAGTTAAACCGGGATCTTTCTGGTTGTAAGATGCGTTTGGGCACATTTTAATTCTATCACACTCTTTCACAAGCTCAGGGATGGTAGTATCTCATAGCGTGCATTATAAAGCAGCGAAATTCCATACGTTTATTCTCGGTAATTTCTGACTTAAAATCAATGAACAAATGCATGCACACTATATACAATTTATAACATATGGCTTTGCGGGTGAAAATTTGTAAACTTGTACACAAAGGGATATAGTTTAAATTTGAATGCGAATAAATTCGCTCAGTGAAGCGAACCCTTCAACAGTTATGCGCATTTGCAAAACTTGCACCCAGCGCATCGTGCCATCTTATTGGTGATGTCAACGAACCCAAATGATTTGACGGAGAAAAAAACGTCGATCACTGTTGAGAATCGTTTCGTTCACAACAATGTGTACACAGCCTCGCTTAGAGGCATAACCCGTTTACATTGAGATGAACCGATGGCGAGTATCTCTAGAGTTCTCTAGTGCATTCGTCGTCTCGTTCTTCTCAAGTGTTCCGTGCATGTCGAATATCGATTAAATTCGTTTTCAGTCGTCTACATCTGGCCTTCTTACAAGCGCTTACTCGTTTCGAGGGAATGATGTATTTAAATGATTCATTTCTTGTAAAGACACCAGGTGGAGATGGAGATTTCAACATTCCAATGAAAACTCGGTCCAGCAACCCATCTGTACCTGAAAACGAGAAGAAAAAAATCACGAAAAATTGTAGAAAAACCAGTTTTGCAATGCCTCAGATATAATTTCTTCTATTTGATAGCCGCAAAGGTCGGTGGACGGGCATAGGAGGGGAGATTCCATTAATCCGGTCCGCAGTTTGTGAGTCTCCATCCTGTATTTGATCTTTTAACTGTTAGAACTAGTGTTGCTTGTTGTTCACATATAGTTGAAGACATGCGAGTTTTTCCATGTAATTCACACTTTGTTTTATTAGATACAGGCTTTAATGAGACCAATAAATACCGCCGCGTAATGATTTAGAAGTCCAGCCGAAGACAGTTGTTGGTGTATTCATTCGTAGAGCGAGCAGTGAGTCAGATGCTTAGTAATGGCTCAGCTCAAACTGACAGGCATGTGAGTCGGTATTCGTCTATAGTCAACCAATAGCTTTCCGGATTGGCGTTAGAACGATGAGAAAAATGCTTTGCTCATTCATTCGAGTCGGTTTGCTGAGTAAACAAGACACTTTTCGTGATAAGCTTTCGTATTTAGCGACAACTTTACGAAAGAGCGGCACCATTTGCACAGTTTCAATATTCTCATATTTTCAATTCCGTTTCCGACCTGTACTGAGACCTGACCACTATTTCTTCATCTGAACTTATTTATTTATTTATCCATTTATTTATGTATTAGTACATTTATTCGTCTGTTTACTTATTTATTTATTTGTTCGCTTATCTGTTCATTTATTTAATTCGTTTATCGCTATATTTGGCACATGAAACTGTGCTGATGTCGCATTAAAAAATTAAACACTTAAGTCACATAGAGTTCGGTAGAATAAAGGGCGACTTAAAACTTGAATATTAAATGGTGTTGTTTGCATGTAAGTTATAAATTTCAAAGCATGAGAATTCTCTTCTTAGGCATGTGATTGATGACAGTGGGAACGTATAGGAAAAGACAGAGACATTACTAAAAGTAATTTTATTCAATGATTAACACCATCGGAATATAACAATGAACTTATAAGTGTGTTCATGTGCAGCATGAATAGAACGCGGAGGTAGGCATTGATCGTGAGAAGTTCTCAAACCACGCAGAAGCACGCTTTGCCAGTGATCTACGATGGCCGTTTGGTAAGAATTTCAAGAGGACGCCTGAAAAAAGTCACAGTTTTTAGGCTGTTTGATGTTCTGCTAGGTTTTTTAAAATATATACCGCAAAACTCTGATTGTATTACAGGTTCCTCATTACAAAGTCTTTCGATCACGCGCACCCTCCCATCCCTCCCGCCATCTTAGAAGTTTCCAGCTATCAGAGGCTCTCCTTCGATTATAAGTCCCCTTCAGTAGGCGTCCTTTCCCGATTGTATGTTTCTCAATTCCACCAGAGCAAAGCACTTCCATGTGGCAGCCTCTACTTCTGTTTTCTCATCAGAGCTTGATTTAAAACCTCGGCCTAGAGGCTTTCAAATGGTTGATGGTCGGACAGCTTGCAAATTTCTATCCTCGATTGCGCGCCTTTCTCCGAAAAAATTGCGAAATTAGTAGGTCAGCATCTGTGCAAGCTCCTTCGGTTAAGAGAGACCGAGACAATTTATTTCAAAGCACGCGGAATTTCACAAGTTCCACACCGTAGTTCTATGACGGGCAACTTAAGTAATGCAACGTGAATAAATGACACATACAATTTACAATAGAACCTAGTGAAAAGAAAAAATCAGTTACAAAAACTGAATAGGTTTCAAATACTCACTGAATGGAATAACAGTCGGTGGGGTGGGTGTGGAGGGGGGTTGGGGGAGGACGGTGGCAGTTATCGTATTGAATGCATTGGTCGAACAAGAAATAGGAAAGTGACATGGAAGTCCATTCCATGGCGCCAATACGCTGCCAGCAAACAAAGCGTTTCTCATGGCAAGTTTTGTGCCGTTATCTAACTGAGATTATATATCGCCACGATAAATATTTGGAGACCAATAGCTCGTGGAACTCATGAGCGAGCTTTATGGTACAACCGCATCACTTTCAGAGGCGGATATTGTGCCTGGACTTGAGTGTTGCTACCTTTGGTGAATTTTTTTGCAGAATATTGCTGCTTCGATTTAAAGAGGTATAAATTTTAACATTCGAGGATCTGTAAGGTGTTGATGCCCGACTAAGTTGATGAGAAGAATATTTTTTGGAGCTTTATAATATTGTCGACGAGAAGATTGCGCACAGTGTGAAATATGAATTAAGGATTCCTGTAGCTCTGTAGTTGCTTATTAAAACAGTAGGAGATACTTACTTCCTGACACACGCAGGTTTCTTAATTCCTGCACTTTAAAGACCCTTCTTTGTTCAAGGATATGAAGGTTGTTTCCATCTGGTAGTAGCTGTAGCTTGTTCGTTCGTAACCTGTTCGATCGTCTATTTGATTGCACTACAAATCATCTCGCGCGATGCAGGGGATGTCGCAAGCCGGTTCTGAACTCTCATTTTCAGAACTGCTTTTGAGTTAGCGTAACGACGGAAGGATTAGTTCTAATGGGATGAAAAGTTCGGCCCAGAAAGATACTTTGAATAAACGATTTGGACCAAAAAACCATGAAAGTTTTAGCTTTCCGCAACATATTTGCTGTATTTATTTCTTGCAGAGGTTTATACCTTTAAACGGCAGGCATAACGGCAGCAGCGGCATTTTAATGGAAAGTAATCAAACCCAACCGAGCGTCGTTTTTCGAATCATTTGCAGCAGTTCTGTGCTTCAAGGTTCCGCTGAAAACAGCAGTGAGAATCCCTAGTCAGCGATGCTCGCAGTCGGTTTTTCCATGAGATGCTCATTTTGTCAAATCATGGTTGTTGTCGTATAATTTCGTTTAATTTCAGTTAATCTCTATTAACTTCCTTGTATTTCTCTGAGGGAATTCCTTAAAAATATTATTGAAACATCTCCTGGAATTTACGCCTAAACTGTTTGTCGCAGACGGCCATTGCACACTTTGAAGTTATCTTAAAGTGACGTTGCGTTCGCAGCTTTAACATTCTCATGATCTTTGATTCACTGTCTCAGTCAGAGTGGAATCTTACAGGTGTGTCTTTGGCTTGACCTAACCTGCATCATAGGTTCGTCTTGATTTATTAACTACCAGCTGAAGTAAATTTGAGATCAGTATTTGCCGAGTTCAAAATGTTCTTTATGAAAGTGACTCATATTAGCACCATAAAACTGCATCATGCGCAGCATGCTTTCTCAGCATCCATGCAATTCCTTATCTTGCTCAGCAGTTACATACCCAAAAAGTATTGCGAAATACAAAAAAAAGCAACACTTTTACTATCTCAGTGGTTTTATCATTTTATAGTCTGGCCGATATGTACAAATAACCTCCATCATTTAATGCCCAGAAATTGGCACATATGCGGTACGTAAAACTAGTGACATGTGCGCATGCATGTGGACTTTTGCAAGCGGGGTGAAAAGCCCCCTCGCGAGGCAGGAGTTTACTCACTCTACAGAGAAAGGACACCTAAAGACCTTGCCTTGTCACACGTCACCTCCGGAGGCGGGCTATGTTCGCTTTCGTGGATGTGTGCGCGGACGCTTTCGAGTCCCGCAGCTTAAGTTGCTCGAATGACGCTCTGGTTCTTGCAGTTAAATTCTATAATGGGAAATCAGACTTTGTGAGTGGTATGTGGTAGATTCGATAGATCAAATTCAATAACTTCCAAGCTATGGAATATGTTTTAAAGACGGAATGAAATGAAGTGATGTTTATTTCACAATAAACAATTTGCCTTTAGGCGATTACAGCAATCTTGCCTAGGCTCACAAGATCAGCGAAGGATTTTCGGATTCGTGAGAATAATAAAACCCAGATCCCACTCTCTCAGATGTCAAATTAGGTTCTTATTAAAATAGGGAATTATTCTTCAGCTGGTTGAACTTTGTGATAGAAGTTAAAGGAGTTAGTGTATGTAAGATCAACTAACGGTCGCGAAGTTAGTGTAGGTAAAATCAACTAACGGTCGTTTGCACGTGTGCAGAATGAGTTGTCTTCCACTTTAATAGCGATGACTTTAGATATAGCTGGGTATGAAGACGCAGAGTGGAGAATGCGTTCATAGCCATTCGGAGTTCAGTTTTCTGTTATTTAATAATATTTCCCAAGCTTCTAAATTCTCTCAGTGTGATAAATGAGAAACCTATAAAGCTAAAGTTGGTGAGAGCGGCGTTGAAGGACCCTCATTAAATAAAAGCGTCGAAGGGAGAAAAGAATACTTCTGCAACATGATGCACGAATATAATTCGTCTAATTTCTTCAATGCAACCACCCATGTGTTTCGTCATTTTACAACATACGCCGCGGCCATTAACATTTCACCAACCAAACCATCACCTTGCGCGTAGTCGAAACTGTCTTATGGGTAAGATAAAGCATAGGCGTTCCAGCTGTTCTTCGTCACACTTAATTGTGGGATTGTTCATACACAAAACCACGATCACTTGTTCACAGAAAAAAGTATCGTGACTAAGAAACTGTGTGTTAAGCTGCTGACTTATCCATGTCAATAGAGCGCAACTCTTAAAGCGAAAGATAAGTAAACCGATGGTTCCGTTTACTTTGAATTCATTAGTCATTCCAGCACACTCAACCTCTAGTGTAAATCTCGCTCGTCCTTTCACATATACCCGAAGTTCTGATTAATCACACCACTCATTATGCGACAGTGTCTAGAAATTCTATGCACAGGACTCGCAAGCAGTTGCAGTGCGTTGGGTGGTGATTTATTAGTGGATCGATCCTTTGCTGTGATATAAAGTGCCACGCTTTTTCACTCATTCTAATAATAAAACATTCTTCACTCATTATAGTAATAAGACGGAAACTAGCTTCCACCTATTTACGCTCCTGTTCTCAAATTTAGTCTAGACTGGCGTCTCGGAGCACTCTGTGAAGAGCGCTTTCCGCTTTGAGCCATTCGTTATAAAATAAAGTTCATGACAGGAAGAAGTTCACTGAATCACGAAGTAACGATCATTCAGTAACGAATCCAGTTAAAATCGATTGGCTTCACGGTGAAATCAATGTGCTTGCCCTCTTGGGAAGTGCATATGGCGTAACTTTTCTATTCAATGAACTTATTTTACGAGGACACAGCGTAGTACTCTGTCTTATAAGGTACTTCGGAATCAGCTTTAATTTACGCGTCATTTTGCGTCAATGACCAAATGGATTTCTCTTTTCACTCTTCAGTCCTCTTTTCTGTTTTTCTCTTGATCGACTCATACGTCTTGCTATGATCACTCTGCAGTTCGGCCGTGTGAAAGTCATTTGGTCTCTCAACACTTCAGCACTTTCATAGTACGAATTCATCGGGTCGACTGGTTGCTGTGCCATTAAACACAGATTTCATCTTTCTGACTTGCTTCGAAGCGAAGCATTTTGCCAGATATCTTTTGTTTGTCGATTATGTGCCGATAAGTGCAAAACACGTTGCTCTCATATTAGAAGAAGGTATGAAAAACAATGTGGTGTTAATTCGATTTTCTCGTCGCGGAAAATTTTACCCAACGAATCCACTGTTTTTATTTTGCGAATATTTTTTTGCTTTATACACTTAAAGCGACATCATTCGCTTATCAGAAATGAAGTGTATAAAGCAGTCCTCACACCTCCGGAGTCTCCTGAATGTACACTCTATGGAAGCTTTAACTATTCCACGTCTCATTCCTCATGCATTCACCTTAGCCGTCTCAAAAATTTCTTATGGATGTATAGTTTATCCGAATGCTTTCTTTCACCATTTTTATTGAATGTTCCGTTTTTGAGGAATCCTTAAGAAAAGTCTGATCTCCGTCACCGCCACAGACGTGCTCGACATCACAAATGTTTATTATCTCATCACTTTATAATGCATTTTATCATTGTAGATTTTTTCCTGGCCTATTTATGAGCACTTCTGATGCTTATAGTCGATTCTAAAGTCGGCTTTTCTTCTTTAGTGTTTTGGAAGCCCTATCATTGCTCAACTCAAGTCAACTGTTCTTTGCAACGTTTTATCTCTCGTCTTACTAGTGTTCCAAAACAGGTAACCTATAATTGTCCTTGTGAGCAACATACATTCGGTTGTTTTCACTTTGCTTTTTTTGGAAGCGTAAAATCAATAACTGATTAACAGACGCCGCAATGAACGAAACGAGAACGAGAATTGGTCAGTGCCTGTATCGTAAGTATTTTAACTACCGGTCAAAGAATTCTCGCAGAACCGAAATTTCGCTTTGAGACCAGCATATGGCTTTCTTTCAAACATGATAGTTCATATATAGATATAATCAGCTTGCTGTCAAGACCATTTCGTAAACAGCAATAAATATCCTCGAATATTTTCGGCCACAATTAGCGCAATAACTGCGTTCAAACTCTGCTAATCTAACATATTCGTAAACAAGGAATTTAACGAATTTACGTTTTATAATCGTTGGACAGCAACCGCGACAATATTGTAAATAGATGGAATGTCGCAAGACGGCAATATGTTTACTGAAACGTTCGAAAACCAACACCTAATTGCCTTTTCTAGGCACTTCCGCGAAAAATTCCTCTCATTAATTTCAGTACCGTATGCCATGTTTTTAGAAGCCCTTTCTTCGTTAATTGAACACATTAACAACATTCCACAACACGCACCCTCAGCAATCTGCGAGCAGTTCTCCTCCACCTTCTTGCACGAAACGAACTGAGGTGTACTGTTGTCTGTGATACTGCTCCGTTTCTTGCTACCTCGTGATCCGTGCAGTGGTAAAAGTTCTCTTAAAAAGCAAGCGCAGTTATTTTGCTGTTAGTAGTTGTGCCTCTCATTATGATTCATTTCAAAAGCCCCGATGCCATTTTCAGGAAGACCGCTTCGGGATTAACAAGAAATAAGCTGTCTATGCGCTGTGGTCTCTCTTATGCAGAATTCATTCCATAGATCGTTTGCTTCATGTCACATCAACTAACGCATATGAATGGAGGTACTGCTAAAAAGTGCTTGTGCATTGGTATGTTGCGCTACTTTGATCACATCGAAATGGTTAAATGTACTCAAAGAGCACAATTTTTAGGAGAATAGGCACAATGTTGGGTATGATGAATGCAGGGGGTGATACTCCCGCAGATTTTTTTGCACCGATGCGGCCGTCTTCACTCTTCAGAAAGTAAGCGCTTCCTTTCTGCTTTAACCACTTGCCAATTCTCTTGCTTTCGGTTTCTCAATTCTAAAGTAAAAATAATCGTAACTTTGCACCTGAAAACTGATATTCTTAA
The DNA here is from genome assembly GCA_013433145.1 of Ascaris suum. NCBI lineage: Eukaryota > Metazoa > Nematoda > Chromadorea > Rhabditida > Ascarididae > Ascaris > Ascaris suum. The sequence goes on from CM024189.1 coordinate 9,427,067, forward strand.
ATTAGATGCTCGGGACTGGAAGTCGAGGCGCATATTCCCGCTTGCAGCATATGGGAACAGTGGTGCTGGATCCTCTGCGTACTCCTTACTGCATTACCAGCAGCTAGAAGAAGTACAGAAACATGCCACAGTAGTTGACACGATATGCGCTTTCGCCCCACTTCCATTTGACCAATCATTTTTACAAACCATCGACAAAAAATAAAGACGCAGAATAATGTCCTCATGCCTTAACATTTTGACTTGTCCCATTGCTCGCACAATTTTTTCGCAAAACTTTCGTCGATTTGTGATTGATCGACGTAAAACAAGGATATAATGGGTTTAAAAGGCATAAAAATCTTTTGGAGTCGACCGTAAATTTACAATTTACGACTGCGTATCACTTATGAGGCCAGTTAAGTTTTCAAGTGTAAATGTTGTTACATTCTACTGTTTAACGTCTGAACTAAGAGTTCTGATTCACTACTACTGAGTTCTGATTCACTCTATGTACATTGTATGTGATTTTAGCGAATGAGCTTGCCGGTAACCAACAAAACAGACAAAACGGTCTGCAGCAATCAGAAAGGTGGAAAGCAGGGAAGTAATCCCTCAGATGAGTGATACTGCTCTTCAGAGGGATTTTCTCGTATGCGTTCCTGTGCTCGTACACCAAATTAATCGAAAAGCTCCTTTTAATCTGATCCTAGCAACGCTGTGCCAATACCACCAAACGCGCGTTATCTTTTCTCCATGTGCCATCCCTGAGTGAGCTGCTTTTCACCGACGCCCTTCTGGACATATGCTTGTCATAAAACTAATGACATCACAGGGACCGCTACTGGAAGAAAGCAAAGGAAACAATAAGCTACACATCAGATGGACGTCTTCTGGTTGATGGGCGTCCAATGGCGCCAGAAGACCCTGAAGAGCTGTGGAGCGAGCTCATCATGCGAGTGATCGCGTACAGGCTTAAGCAAAAAATTGAAAAAGGCAAGGTTGTATTTTTCAAACCGTTTAAAACGTTCATTCGTTTGAAATATTTATTCGGTTTTGCTAAGGTGCTCTGCGAACAATTCTTTTTTGAAATCAGTGCTAATTCTTTTCAAAACTTAGCGAAATTTTTGTTAAAGTCGATGCTTAATAGTGACACAATATCTATAACGAAAGAATACAGAATACTTCTGGGCCAGTGATCGAATCTATAGCCCCCCTTTCCCTTCCAATGACACAAATTAGGGTAAGCAGTGGAAGCTATGCCATGCCGAAAAGATCTGCTGGAGCGTTGCTTCACTGCTTCAGCGTATGTTTCACTTCCACCTTGCTCAGAGACAGGAAAAGAAGTGAACCATGATGTAGCAAAAGGCGTTTTCTGCAGCACCGACCAGACCAGTGACTGTACAAAGATATAGAAATAGTGCGACACATAATAACGTATTCTCTCGCAAAACAAAAACGTTTGCACAAATACGCATTCGAAACGCACGTTTGATAACTTTAAAACGTAAAGTGACTAGTAGAAATGAAGCAGAGCATACGGAGACACCCGATAATTCAGGTCAAATCCGCCTCGGAGTAGCTTTCGCAGTTCACAAATCAACTCACAGAATGGCTGGCAAATATGCATACATATGAACGCTACAACGGCGTTCTCTAAAATTTTTTTTTGCGTTGGTGTGCATGTATGTGTGTGCAAATGCGTTTGTGTGGATCTATGTGGTTGATGACTGTCCCGATATTATTCCTTTCTAAGTCTGTGGCGACAAGTCCCTTAGCAAAATTTGCTCGGTTTCTGGTCTAAAATGACGTAATGCAGCTCAGTGTTGTCCAAAAAACAGTTGCGCTTAATATAGGCATCTGTTACTAAGCTTAAAGCGTCTTCTACTCTTTATTTATTATTTAAACTCAAAAAACGATCTTTATGTCCTGTGACCTATTTGAGATATAAACCAACTTTTTTTTAGGATGCATGAACACTCCTGCAGTACGATTTCCTACTTTTGACTTAGTGCCCAGCACTAAAGCCAACTTTTTTTTACCTCATAACTTGTTGGCGGCGCTAAGCCGCTCCTTTTATCGCGGTTACGTAGTTGTTTCCAACGAACTCCCTGGCATCGAAGCACATCACCCGCTTTGGAACATCTTAAGCATTTATTTTTGGCCAGTCTTTCGATAACGTAAATCAATGGTCTGCTGATGCCAGTACTTTTAGCGAATACGAAGACACCTTCATTCTGGAAGCGGTTGTCGACGAAATTCGTGAAGAGATCAGTATCAGTGAAAGATGATCTGGTACTGAACGCGGAATACTGGCAGCCACCAGTAGCCCATGAAGGATTCGTAACGACGATAAAAGTGAGCCCTCCGAGTTCCCCAATGCGACAGAAGATTTCGTTCGATGGACGTCGCATTACGACATAACGAATAGCAAGGAAGCTAAACTCTCGTCGGCAAAGCCATTCTACCTATCCCTTTCAAAAGCGATGCAGCTGAAGGGAGGAAACACGATCATTTCAGTGCTCGTTCCAGGTTGTCAATTATTCTTCTCAAGGTTTCGCAGTCAACAGACTCAACATCACCAGTGAAATTTTCTTTCAATACCACTCTCATTAGCCATTATGATTCCTTCACTAGCACTCCATCAACCAAGCTTCAACATCAACCGAAAGTCACAAACTGGCTCATAATATGTGACTTATTCGTTCAGTGACTGCGATGTACAACTCAGTGATTGAAATTACTTATTGTGCATTGAAATGAAAACAAAATAACGTAATTCTTTCGTTCTTCGAGACGTATCAAACAGGTCGCCTTTATTTTTAGGTAAAGTGGAATCCTCCCATTTGCTCATTTTTTGCAGAAAAAAGTGGCTCGGCTAATATGCTGCCCAAGTGCATGCTATAGAAGTCACAGTATACCCTAAGCTGTCTCTTCGACCCCACAGCGCCACCCATTATCATCTCAAAGACATAAAGGGCTTTCGCTTACCCTGATCCCGATGTGTATGGGTACACTTTCTGTATGATTTCATCTATAGATAATAACGTGTATGACAAAAAGGACTAGTATTTTAAACAGAAAACTTACCGTCAGTATGCCTGCCGGTATCGTCCGAGCGTTTTCCTTTCGCTAGCAATGCTGAAAGACAGCAACTGTCGTCAGCGCATCCAAAGCAAGACACGGAAAGGGATGAGGCAAAAGGTGTCGGGGACATCCCATATTGCAATATTTGATGTGGTCCGTGAAATTGTTGCGTGCAATGAGTATGCCTCAACTTGGCTTCCTTGGAGGCAGCGCTATTCAAGTCGCGAGAACTAACAGTAGAATGACGACTGTCGTTGTAATTATACGCGCCAACTCTGTGACGATCACGTATATCTGACGAATCTTTTCAGCAAACCAACGATGTGTATTTTCCAACGCGATGTGATCATACATTTCCCTTAACTCCTTTCCACAGATCTCCGCTTCCAAAATTCAATAAAAAAATTTCACTGTTCATTTTGATTTACAACTGCGGCAACGGCAGGAAAACAAATAAACGAGATCACTTCAAACAAAAATGCGCATCAATACAGTCGAGATCTAAAACACTACTTCTTTTACTACGGAAAGCTAGACATTCTTAAATAGGATTTATATCGGAAATGCACTTGCAGAGACCGCTTAGTTCATCAGAAGGCAAATAACTGAAATGGAAAGAGCGTTATGATGAATGCTACGCATATGGCCTCTGTTCTTGGGCTCTATTTTCATGGCCGACGACAATGAAATGCCCGATAGGTTACATTAGGTTGTATTCGTCCAGGAGGGAAGATATTTGTTTGTATTAGGTAGCGTAACGAGATTTGAATGTTCCAAACTGATCGAAAAAGAACTGCTCTAGATCTGGATTTTTTCAAGATGCTTGCGGTCAGGCTGGGGAGAAAGGCCTTACTGTAAAAGAGCAGTGCTCAATGAGCAACCAAAGCCATCTTACTAGTATCCGGAATTCGGCGCCATCCCTCTCTTCCTCGCGGGGGCCTCCACGTTAACATAAATGACAAATCCCGGAACGCGAGGACCCCGCGACCAAAAAATTCCCCGGCCCTCATGGGGCCTTGCTCAATTCCGTCATCTCTGTGAGGGATATTACAAGCGGAAATTCTTTGGTCGCAAGCTGAAAAAAATTCTCCATAAAATCACAGAGCACGTAGCGCATCCAACTTCTGGACAATCACCGTGGACGGCTTTCGAATGGCCTGTAATGCTATGCGTCGATGAAGAGTTGAAAGCTAGCATTCGTTCGCAAATACTACCACGGAGAACTCCCACACCGTGCTTCTCCCACTTTCTTCCTTCCCCCTCGATTCAGGTTCCTCCGAACCAGTGACGACTGGTGTCGGATCTAGGCAAGGGGGAAGGGGGGGGGGAGGGCGGGCTATGGGATCGGCAGTGGTGAATGTTCACCTCCGTTACCTGGGCATTCTATCTCTTTGCAACACGGCCGGCCTACATAAACAGCAATTCTGCGTTCAGCTGAATGGAAAAGCATAGTCCAAAACAGAGGGTAGAATTCGATTGTCGACCAGAAAACGCTGGTATTACAGAAGGCACGAAAAACACAATGAACTGTGCTGCAATATGCCCAGCTAGCATCTTCGACAGCTCGGTATTCCGCCCGCGAACTCGATTTCGTTACTATTCTCAACGTTTCACAGCAGAGATTAAACCACACTCATTTCCATATAACGACGTCACGGTTCTGAGCACTGCTCACACATCATCACCATCATTCGCGGACCAAAATTCCCAAATGGAATATGCAATCATTGAAAAAGAATACTAAAATAAGTACGAATGACCTACCGAAAGCTAAAGCACTTTAATGCTACCAATTTACTACATAGCACACATATGTCAAAAAAGCACACTGCTCCCGGTCTTATTTCCTATCACTTTTGCAAGAGGAAAGTGGCCTTCGCTAAACTTTTTTATTCCAACGCAACTTAACGCTATCACAGTCGCGTCTCACTGACCTCGAAGCAAGTACCCTTCCTTTGTAAGCAATTACTGAAATTCTGCTACAAAACATGCAATGCGTCTGGCAAAATATCCATCTTGAGTTTCAGCCGGGACTTCTATGCCAAAGGAGATGCCAAAGATACGCCAAGACTGCAACTTTTCGAAAACCATTCCTACTGAAGCTTCCCACGAAAACAGTACGGCACAACACCATGAACGATGTGAAAAGCCTCATAACAGAACCGGGCGTTTTCCACTCTTCAGCTCCCGAGAGAGCCCGCGAGGACCCCTCGCTTCAGAGTTCTGCCGGCCCCGGCGGGGATTCTGAGGGCTCATATCTCCCCCACAAGGGCCCCCAGGGGGAGGGCAAAAGGCTCCTCCGCTCCTGCAGGGGCGTGACTCGCCATTCTATATGGCGATGGCGCCCGCCAACACAGACCCCTTCCAAATACTACATCTTACCTGTGCCAGGTTCTAAGCAGCAGCAACGATTGAAACTTTATGCGCGAATCCTAGGAAAGCCGATTTTGCTCAGTTATATGTGCAAAAGCTTCCTCTCACCTCATCTCATGGCTTCAGGGTCGTTCTTCACCGCAAAATTTTTCTTGCACATGCTTCACTCATTCTTATGTTTTTTTCGTTTCAAAATGCGCGCCAATTTCTGTACGCCAGGGAAAATGCTCAGGTGGAATAACTCACTCACTTCGGTCTTCAAGAATGTTAACTATCATTCCATTTGCTGAATACGTTCATTTCACTTCAGTTTCCAGTGGTGTGCAAGTGCAAGGAAAGAATCTATGAGTTATGCCCATGCAAGTGCCCCAAATAAAAGAATATCTCTAATTGTGTCAATAAGGACGAACACACAATCATGTTTTCATGCAGTAGAAAAAGGACGGGCCCAATACATCCACTGACAGTCACAGTTTTGTTAAAAAACAGAAAAGAACCAACCTGGATGAATTTATTGGCTACCTCCATATTTCCTAAACATCAGCAGCCTCTCTTATGACGCTTTTCCATCAAGGTTAGCGCATTGGTACGTGTCAATTTATTTTGAAAAAGCATAAAGAAGCAATAAAAACGGTTTCCCTAGTAGTCGAGAGCTCTCCAAAACGACGTCTGGCATCAGCGAAACAAGCGCAGGGAAAGAAAACTAAAGAGTTTCACTGCGACGGAAAATGAACCAACCAACGGTTGCCGCTCCCATTTTCTGGTCCATTCTAAGTGAATTCAGAAGATGAGTGATGAAAATGATAGGCATCGCTGATGGATCCAAAAACCATGGACAAAAAGGCACACAGTCGGCATTTATTGGGAAGGATTTGAACGGAAAAAGATGTTTGCAATGCACAGAGATTGGCAGCCGACCATAGGAGTGTAAAGGAGAAAGAGTAGACTTGAAGAAGCCACCGGACATTCCGTATGCTTCAAAAATAAATATTCATCCGGCAACTTCCTAGTTAATTTTTCCGCCGGGCTCAGATTGTACAAAGCAGAAAGATTATGAAGTCTTACAAAGTTCCCTGCAACATGTGTTCTTAAAGAAACGCTGGCTGTCGTCCGCTACCAACCGTTCACTGCTACGCCGCGGAAATTGCTGGTGGCTATATGCTGAGGGGAACCGGCCTACCCACTTGAATCTTCCTAGCGGCTTTTCACGTGGTGAAAAACATTACGGCCTATCTGGCTTTGCTGATGCTGCAGGTACATAATAACGCCTATAACCTCCTCTGCCAAAAGCTTTTGCCTGAAATTGAACAAACGCCGGCTTCTTTACTTCTCGAAGGAGGCGGAAGAAGAAAAACACTAGAAGTCACATGAGTGGAGAATTACACTGACGAATGAAATTGCCCATCCTATGCACGGAGTTGAATATCAGTATTACCGTACAACTTCCCATTTGCAAATAGCTAATTCTCGCAACATAAGAAATTTTCTTTTTTTGAACTGTGACGAATTAGCAAGTGGCGTCAATTTAGCGAGGAGAACAAAGTTTTTTTTTCTTAGATTTGATGAGTACTGCTGAAATTCTGCTCCAGCTAAATTCTAATTTTCTACAGACTTCCATAGTGAAACTAAAGTGAAGGTTTTTTGAAGCACGAACTTGTCCGTATTTTGACAATCAATCCCATCGAACCACTAAAATTCGGAATTTTTCACCAAAGTACCGTATGACAGTAATTAGAACAGGAATCGGACTAAGGTAGAATTTATGAATAACCTGAGCAATCCCTGAGTATCGTTTTATTCTGTTCATTGTGCGGGACAACGGAAGCGCCATCAAAATAGGCAAATAATGAAACTCCCATCAAATGATTCATATCCCCCAATTTTTACCTGAGGAATGCGAAAGAAAATGAATTCAGATAAAAGGAGAGCTTTAATTGTACTGTTGTATTATTTCATAAGAGACTAATGCTTTTACAACGATCAGCCATGTCTGACAACGTTCGTCACACTCATTTCCGCACTCGCTATTTTTTCTCATTATTTGTAGTCGTCATTAAACTGCATCAGCTCATCACCGGTGTGTCGATTCATCATGCAACAATCGATAGGCAAATGGCCAGTAAGCGGTTGTCGATAGCCTCTGTCCGCAATCCGATATATCGAATATGGGCAATCGGCATTCAGTGGCCGCCTCAAAAACGTCAATAGAGCACGCTACGCGGTTCGGCCGATGGCTGCTTATTGACTTGCCAGCAAATATGGATAATCAATGAAAGCCGAAATGAAATCCACAGAATTAGGGCGAGTACATTATCGGCCATTATTTCGATTTTCAAATAATCCATATATTGAGCACACAGAGGCGCCCAAACCCGACTGTCGTCCACACTCTTCCCTCAAGGACTGACGCCCGATGAATTGTTCCCAAGAAGGCTGTGTTAGGTAAGAAAACTCTTACTCTCTTGCTCGAGTGGTACTCTCCATACGTTGGATCATGTTTCAAACGCCCCACCTAGGGCTACGCTCTTTAAGAATGAAGCGAGGAGCTCAATCTACCATGTCTCACCTTCTAAAACCAAGAAAACTACCACATATGAGTGCATCCTTAAACGAAGCTTCAACATGGCAGCCATTGCATCAAAAAGTATCAGTAAAGATAGCCCTGACGCATGTAAATAAAGATGTTGTTGCAGAGCCCGATCGATTTCGCAGTGAAGAAATCAAGAAAAGACAGAACGTGCAAACGGCTTCGTAATAAAACGTTTATTTTGAAAAACATTCCAGCGAAAGAGTCCACAAAGGTTCTGGGCGCAACGCTAACAGATTTTATAATTAAAAAAAGAAAACAACCTCAACGTAAATACCTCCTAGACAGAGCATCATTCATTTGAAAAAGAAACATGAGAAGTTTGAACAGCAACAAAATCGTAAGAAAATACATAAGGATAGGTGGTGTACGAGCTCTCCCCATCAAATAATTCTGTAAAATTTAGAAGTTCAGTTCGTAAAACTTCCGCACCGTCGTGCATATTTCTACACTGTTTAAGAGTTCAAGTAAAGCTCTGAGCCTCGACGGCCCTTATGTGATAAACCGAGGAAAAAGTTCGTCGAGCTAAACAAAACAACCACCAAGTCTACAGCAACAAAATACGTCACAGAACCACAACTTCCAGTAATTAAAATGCAAAATTGGACACACGATTACCTTTTTCACCTATACCAGGAAAATCATATCGGCGATTACAGGTACAGAGTCCCATGACCGCAACTTCCTGTACGAAATGTTGCGTTAGGTGAATGAAAGACAATGAAACATACATAACGTATTCAAATACAAACATTTTGACGTATCGCCGTGATTGCACAAAACCGCAAAAAAAGACCTTACGTAACAAATCACTAATAGATACGAACTCACAGCCAAATAAGAAAACGCTACAACGATTCTTCACATGACCAGCCGCTATATGAGGAGGAAAACAGCGAACACTGCACTGAATTCACAAAAGAGCTATGGATGTTTCCTTTTGCGACTCGTTTCCAGGTATACTGATAAGCGATTGGAGCTCAACGAGTTGAAGCCGATACTGTTAAGGAGTACACTCGTGAAAAGAAGGCAGAGTTAGGATGGAACACCTGAGGTACTGAGCAGATGCCGAGATAATGCAAACTGTTGAGACCAAAGTGACCACAATACGCTTGCTTCACCAATCTGCGACTAAAGTGACCACAACTCGTTTGCCTTTACCAGCCTATAAGTCATTATCGTGCACCAATGCGTCGTGTAATGCATTTGATAAATGCCCCCCCCCCCTCTCCCCACGTCCACAAACATTCACGTCTATCCATTCCAGCAAACACATATGTGAGAAAGACCGCAGTAGAGTGAGTAAGAACGACGTACACTAAAGAAAGAAGGAAGACTGGGATGGCTCGCGAACTTGGCTGCGAAAACTTTTTGCTGCGAAAGAGGTCGGAAAACTAGACAGGTAAGCGGAGAATACCAGCATGAATTTCAACAGCTTAATTCAGATTGCAAATACCTAGTCGCTGAAGCATTACAGTCAACTCATATTTTCTGCATGAAAGTATTACGGCTAAACCTTCCCTGTCTTTTCCTTTTATATCTCTCTCTCCTCTCCTTTCTCCCGTTCTGTGATGAACAAAGCTGAACTTCTCTCCCACGATTCGTTTCTCTACCGTGGTTAATGTTTTCCACTTTACGATGAGGCCATATTCATCTGAAGCCAAAAGGACCTCTGAGGCCTCGGCCACCCCTCCTTCCTCATCTTGAACTTCCATGGACATCAAACACACAAATATACCCTCCACCCTCCTCCAACAGCCGTCAAACCTCTTAGTTGTTAGCACCGTCGTTCGCATCATACCTTAACAAAGTTTCACATTTCCCGCATTTTGCCTGCGAGAGACGACAACCCGCGACCTGCCAATAAACCGATAACTAGTCGTTTTTTCTGGCACGACTTGTTGTCGACTCGTTGCACACTGTTGCATCTCAGGGAGACTGCGCCCGGTGACCGGCCGGTGTCTAGCCAAAGACTAGTCGACAAGGTCCGCATTCAATCGGCAGATGATGGCAACCACTCACCCAGTTTGCTAGTCCAGTTTAATGTGACTCTAGCGCATCTCCTTTGTGCATACGTTCTGATCCCTCGTAGTGTCTTTGATGATGCTTTGGTTACTGAAAAATTTGTGGTTCGAAATGTGACGTCTTTGAGCGTTTAGTGACGCTTAACACATTTTTCAAGAGCTGTAGGTGGGAATACTTGTACAACATTATAGTATTGGATTATAAGATCTAGTTGACCTTGATATGGTGTAACTTATAACTATGAAACCTCATTTCCATAGGTTTTTGTTTCGCAAGCTAAGCAAACGACATGTGTATAATCACAGCGCCGTATTGGCTGTAATATGCTTTGGAAAAGATTGCATAAAATGATGAGAGCGTGAAGGCCGGAAGATGCGAGGGAGGTGTTTTAAGGGAGTCTGTGTTGTGCTACTTCGAAACCAGACAATTTCGAAGCGAGTAAACTGTAGATGATCACGCCGAACAAGGGAGTATAGTTGCCCGGGGAGGAATGCTGATGGCCACATTCGGTCAAAAGAAGGTGGGGACGAGATAGAATGAGCGACCGCCCTATATATCTGCCCTTTTATGGCTTCCACCGTTGCCGCCTTATGTTTAATATTGAAGTAGAAAAGTTTCTGTGGTCCTCATAATGCGACTTTGGACTAAATGTTGCCTCCCCGATCCATATTCAACCACAGTGTCCATATACGAGGATGATAAGGGTTTATCAGCCCTCTAAGACATCCGCTTATTCTGAATGGGCACCTTTATCTCACGATGATCATTCTGTGGACACACTTCACTTTTGTTTTGTACGTGGCGTGTTATATATGCGGAAACCCAAACAGTCCGTGTCGACGTGTTTCTTCGTATATTCCTGAGAAAACCAATACCTTCTTTAGTGAGGGGGCGAATTACTTTGGTTGATAATTTATTATCCCCTACCAGTTGGACGTTGAAGCTGCATCTTACAATAAACCTCTCGAAGTGGAACCAGGTTACGATACCGATGGTGGGCAGTGTAGGCGGCCTAGGCGTAGCCTTACAGTAACTAATCATGGAGTGCTTATACGTGAATAACTTAACTCACACCCTTTTGTTCAATACCCACAAATTTATAACCTTAACAAGTCCTACACCTTTTTTCGTCTATCGAAAAAACCTGTTTTTTTACCCTTATGATGTTTCGAGTCGGAACACGCTACATGCGTGTGGATGTGACTAAATGCACGATTTTGGTAGTAGTGTAATTCGACTGATTTGGTGGTAGTAGGGCTTTGAGATATCACTACCAGAGAAATACCGCCGTTTGTTGAGTCGCTTTTTTATTGTTATTAAACATTCAGTTTGCTGCTTGGTATTTTCCTCGATGGTTGTTCGCAGCAGTCAGAGATTGTATTGAGAGGTGTTTTTCCAGAATTAAATTTGCTTATTCTGTACCGGTTCATTCCATTTTAAGGTCGCTGTTGTTCATAAACTACGCGTTAGATCTTGCAGTAGTAAACAACGCGATAAGAGAATGGATCACGGCATGACTTCGTCGTCGGACCACGAAATAGGGAAATCCGTTGGAGATGGGTTAAACCAGGTTTCGCTTAGGTGAATATCGATCATCACCGAAGCGGGCTTAATTCCGTTAATGGGTCATTGTATAAGTAGTGGTTCTGTACAGCAACACAAGCGGTATTGGTGTTAATTAACATCAAAAACACCACTTCGTATCAGATTAGCTAGAAATGCAATTTGCGCAGTAATTTCTCATTATCCTGCTTGCTTCAGTGATTCATAAGTATTTGAATAGCTTTAGGATTTCATAACACAATCTATCCAATCAAGTCATCAATGAAGAATTTACTTCGAACTTTCACTTATCCGTTTGTTAAATTCGGTTTTACTGCAATACTGAGTTGCATCTATAAACGCTTATAATAACTCATTGAGAATCTTTGATAAAGTTGAGGATGTCATTGTTGACAAAGGTGAGGATCTCACTCTGATTAGTCGATGAAACTAGCAACATTGGGACTGTGGAGGGTGGAGGTTTTAGAAGAGTGCCCATCACAACCCCTCATATTCTGAAGTAACAATATTGGGCTCGGTGAAACCGGGAAAATACTGGAAGCTGCAAAAACCTGAGGTTGTTGTTCTACCTTCTAAGCTTGTCTTCGCCGTTTAATGTGTTAGGCCGGGCGCGCGTTCAAGTTCAAAACCGTCTTAAATCACGTATCGCAAGCCTTCTCATCCCCTCCCTTCCTATGTCATTGTTCAGATCTCAGAAGTCTCCGACGACTACTGTGAAGTGGATTATGTGCGACCCTTGTGACGGCGATGCAGATTCTTTTTTTCAAATTAAGCGGTTAACTAAAATAAATCGATCAGCAGCTTGTGCTAAAGTGTGCCTTTACAGGGTTGAGTAAGATGGCTTCAAGGCTCGCGCGCGCTGTGCCAAGGTTTTCTACGATCGTTACAAGGTCGTTTTCAGCAGCAGCTAGTGCCGAAGCGCAGGCATCGCATGCGCCAGAAGCGTCGGAAGAGCTGAAACTGATTTTTGCAGCTCCCGATCGGGTTTGTTCTTCCTTCTGGCATTTCCAGCAGTTAGACCTAACTTTCTCCTTAGAAAATTATTTTGATGTGCGTTATTGTGAAGGATGGACCTTTCCTAAAGCGAAAAAATCGGATAGGTCTCATTTTAAAAAAATTGATCATGTGTAGTTCTGCCTATTTGAAATTGAAATCTCGGCTGATCGTAACCTCCGAGCTCAGATGGCAACATCTCATTCGAAGGCTTCGAGAGCAGAGTGTATCCTAAAGCCGGAATTGGCTATTGAGCAGCAGTGATATGCACTCATTTTGTCGGGAAGTCTCTTACCTCGAGAACCTGCTCCCGAAACTAGAGCATTCGAGTCCAAACTCGGCGTTTTCTTTCCCGTTGATCTACGGGTTGATGAAGCGTTCGGGCATTGAGGTTCTCAAAGCTTCCGAGTCAGTATTTTTCCTTGAGCAGCACTATGTAAGAGTAAGCAGAATCTAAAGCTCATTGCAGTCCGTCACGAGAAAATTACCTGTGGATTTTATCGTGCACGAAAAGAGAATGGATGAACCACGAAAGCTATGATTAATCAGGATGGAGTCTGAGTCGATCTTGCAAGTATTTAAAACGCTCACTTTGAATTTGTTAAGCTCCACTGCAAGCGTTTCCGAGCATGGGAATAATTAAATCAGTTCTTTAAAGGTCAGAGATAAGCATTTTATCAGTGTCCAAAGGATGGGGCCGAGGCTAGTATTTTTAAATTCCCATAAACATCTTGTCCTGGATCGGCATCTTTGAGGACCTCTTTTGCTACCTGCGACAATCTGAGCTTCAAAAGATTTGACCTTTCTCTGAACCGTCTTTCATTCGGAATGCTAATAAGGTTAGATTTCCAATTTCCTAGAAGCGTTTTTGATATTTTTGTATTCAGAATTCCAGTGGTGAAGTTTGGCATCGTTCGGGTCATTTCTTTAGTGACGTGATATAAAATGGGACCGCGGGGCTGCGTTTCTCACGACATGTCGAGGTGCTGTATTTGAGAGGGGAACTATATTTTCTAAAACTTTTAAAATCGAACGGTTTCGTCGAATGTTAAAGAAAAGTGGGAAGCGTTTTATTAGAAACCAAGACATTTTATTGAGGAAAGAGAAAGGACTTTTTTTTTGCATTATTTTTAATGAATTCGACAGTATGGATTAGTCGCTGTAGTGAGGAGAAGGTCATGTTTAAGTGGCTATATTCGAAAGGGTTGTTTTTTTTCACGAATTTTTAAGGGAGTCTCTAATCAAAATTATTCTGCACTTTTATTTACTAGATTGATTAGTGGTGTTTTATGGCACCGATAGGCCAGTGACCTTCGTGAATAGCAAAGAGCACACAGGTATAAGATGGATGCATATAAATGAGGAAGCATATATTGATGCTGGTTAGTACAATAACATGTGAGCACCTCGCGACGTCATTCTCGTTCATTTTGCTGCAGCCGTGAAGATATTATTACTGGTAGGTTGTGTTTCATAGTGATTGCTGGAGCAGATCGTCAGATATGTGGTTACCTGTGCTACCTGTTTTTTGTTTTCCAAGGTGGGGGAACAAGAGTTTGGATTTCAGCTCAGTCCACAATGCTGGTTAAAGTTGAGTTAAGCGCTGCACGAAGTCGGTGGGGTTGATTACCTAGAAGCGTCATTGGAAGGTGTTTTAGAGGGGTGCCACTTCAGATCCACACCAAGTGGAACTCGGCAAGAGGTGTTTTTATCGTTGAGCTGTATAACGTCGATTCGGCCGCAAAAGTTTGATTTTGTTTTCCTTCAATAATTCATACATATTTACACTTTCTGTTAAATTTTCATGCAGTGCTCGCTGTTGGAATAAATTTTCGGCTCAGCGATTGATATTCACTGCTGATGTTCCCGGTTTCTTGTTTCCATCGTCGTCCAGTGTCGATAAGTAGCACTGACTTTTGTCATTGGGCCTGGAAAGTTTGTAGTAGTATATATTTCATCGCAGAATAAGCTTTGTTTTTCGTTACCTCATAAAATTATTGCTTCCACTTTCATCATTGAACGGGTGGCTAGAGGGGAGGGCGATGGCATTTCACAAATAAACCCACGGATGAAGCGGCAATTCTCTGAAAAAAGGAATTCTGCTGTTTTATGAAGGAAAGGAGGCGCGCCATCCAAATGGAGCCCCAGAGCAATTTACTATGTAAAAAGGCGTCAAATCGACTGTGGCATTTAGAGTCGATGCCCGAATCATGGTACATAAAAAACTCGAATTTGAATTGCAGTATCGTATAGTATCCTATAGGCAGAGAGCTGCGGTTTTTTGGAGGAGGCCACAGGTGGAGTTGCGCTGTTGAAGTAGGGTTGAGGATGGACCGTCGAGTTCGATCGAACGGAATATCGAAAGTTACAGGCAGTGAATTAACAGGTTTTGCTGAAGTCCTTGTTGTCAGTATTTGGAAGCATCTTCCTGCAAGACACTGATGTCTTGCAGGAAGATGCTTCAGTATCTTGCAGTACATGAGAGCAATTTCCTTACATTGGTAGAGGCAGTATGAGATATCTGAATAGTTGAAAGTGTGGATTGGTGTTTAGAACTGATCACTGCGAAGAGGTGACACGTGCATTAGACGTGTTTCCTACGTAACGATGCCACATAGAAGCGCTGGACTTTTTTGCATCGAATAGTGGTGAGGTTCGAAATTTTCGTTATAAGATTAATAGGAATAAACATGGTTCCAGGCATTTTTCACGGATACGGTGATCAAGCAGATCGACGTTCCTACGGTTGCGGGTGTAGTTGGTGTTTTGGCGAAGCACGTGCCGACGCTGGGTGTGCTGAAGCCGGGAGTCGTTCAAATTACCGATCTTGATGGTGGGTGCCTCATTTTTCCTCTCTTGGCTAACAATGTGCCGAAAAAAAAAATGCTTGACTTTGCACTGTGAACGCTCTTTTTGCATATAGGGAGCATAGAAGAGATTGGTATGCAGCTCATAACGGCTTTATGTCTCGTCCCTAGTGTTATTGCTTCACTTTTATTTAACTGTTTTGCGCTGTTTTGGTGTTTCATTTTTTGACCGCTCTTTTTGACATCTCTGATAGCGATAGAACTTAAATAAGCTCTCATCCATAGAGGCATCGGTTTTGTGATGCACTCCGTTCCGAATATTGTTTGTCGAAGTGGTTGCTGGTGGAAATCGCTTTTTTTTCCTGGAATTGGAGATGCGCTGGCTGAAACCATTGAACTTTCGCTAATGTTTACGAATTGTCTTTCCGATGTTGAAAAGAGAGACATGCCGGTTGGTACGTCGCTGCATTAAACAGAGATATGTGTGCCCTTCAAATTAAATTATGAGAGGGCAAAACCCATGGCGAGGCGATTCACTTCCTTCATTATGCCACGATTGTAGAACAGGTGGGGAGGGGGGGGGGGGAGAGGAGGGAGGTGAGTGGTGCCATCATTCTTTTGTATTTTCTCATTCTTTGCTCTGCTGTTTTGTCGCATGACGAGCATAGCGTCCCGACCAACGCGAAACAATTAAATGGAGAAGGAAAATGAACGAGAAAAAAATGACATGAAAGCACAAGACGGCTGTGTTGTGGAACTGCGTCGAGCAAGTCATCCGCGCATGTTCCTTGTACGTGTGGTGCTCATGCAGGCTCCTGTCGCCGTTTCCTCTCACCGCCGAACACTCTCTCTTTCTGTCGAAGACTCGCACCTCCGTTCAGAGAATCATTCCGGCACTAGCGTTCGCTTCACTTCGCAAGATACAGCAACTACCCTTATCTCCAGACGGCCTCCATGCATAAAAGCGGGCATCGAAGGAATTCGGAAGACGGGACGAGCGAACGAACAGGATAGTCCCTTCTCGGGCCAATAGACTCGAAATCCTCGACCTAGGTGCAATCGCTCCAGAAGGAAGTTCTCCATCAGGTGCCAACAAAGTACCAAGCGGAGGTTCGCCAGCCGCCTGATAGCGGTCATCAGCAGTGGGGCGGAAGGGGCTTACCAAAGGCCCACGTCTCGCACAACGTCGGACACGCCCGGACATCCCATCCCGAGGCCTCACTTTTCTTGGCCGTTTCGCCAATCTATGTTAATAGATAAGTGCTTCTCTACATCCACAAGGTCTTTCATACAACCCCGCACACGGCATCACCCAAGAAAATTCCCCCTACACATAGTTTGCGATCGGCATGCTTCATTTTGAGAATCCTCTTTCACCCTAACGCCTTTAGCCATCTCTTCAAATGTTTAAAAAGCGGAATAAGTCAACTTATTATTGACTAAATTCCTGACCTAATTTAGTTAATTGACAGCCGTACGTCACTTGCGAGTCTTTTTTGTAGCAGTTGTTACTGGTTATACCGTAATAATGCGATCAACTCTAAGTTTTATTTATGTAAAAGTTTATTTTGTTTCTTCGTTGTCGTAGCAGTGACACACACTGGTAAGTAGGTTTATGTGATTTCCTCATTCACGCAACATTTTCTGCATCATTTGAAGCGTTCTGGCCAAGCCATGAAGCAGATTCACTTGACCTTTTGCTTCACCTTCTTCGCGTGCAGTCGATGCAGTGAAGGAGCATCATTGAAATACTTGCATAGCTTATTGATTCTTTTTGTGCCCGTTCTCTTCGTTGAGGAACATCCGAATATCCACGATCGAAGCAGTTGCTTTGACTTTCTTAGACTCACAAATGTCTCTTATCTGCTTTGAGTGACTGGTGACGACTGTGGATTGCACTGTTTTAGACCAGGTGAGGAAGAATTTAGGGGTTAGTTGCTGCTCTGCAGCTGATTAACTCCAGGGACGTGAGTCAGCATCAGCTGTGTTGTTCTAGTGCTTAGTTAATTTAATAAAGATCGTCATGTTGGGGGATGGTTCAGAGAAAAAGCTTACAAGGCTAGCAGAATGATCGCATTTAGATAAGCACCTTCCTGAGTATCGGATAGAGGTGCACTTGGAAACCTATAAAGTCTAAAGGAAGGTGTGAAGGTAGGTCACGATTTGTGTGAGGTGCAGGAGGATTGAGCCTCTTGCAAAAGCGAACATGGGAGATTGATTCAGGAAGAAAATTCGGTAAGGGAGGTGTTTGGCCTAGCTGCTTCATTTTGCTCAGGAGAATTGGCCTGCTGCGATGGCGAACGCCATGAAGAAAGCCATCTGGGAAATAGCAAAAAAGCGGGAATTTGCGCGATGGAAAAATTGTGGTAGCGAAGCCGACGACGTGTTTTGTGAATTTCAGCGGGGATTTCTTTGCCGAACCAGCATAGTTTTAATTCACTCTGACAGATGCGGTAAGTCTTTGATAAAATCTGTTGTGCGCAGGTATGTTAGCTTCGACTTTTCAAGGGCTGCGGAAGCTAATGGAATGGAAGCGAAAGAGTGTAGATGAGCGTTTTAATCCTATGAAGAGGGGCAAATTTTGAAGCAGAAGTTGCCTGTAGTTTGTGTTTTTGGATTAGTTTAAACAGATGCATTACATTATTGAGCTGCAGTTATTTGGCAAAAGTGCTGTGTGGCTGCATATTGTGAAGTCGAAACGATCATCCGGTTTTGTGATTCGCCAATGCTGACTGTGAGATGTGATATTGCCTAGTGTTCCCTCAAAACGGCTGAAGTTTCTTTCAAATGGTGCTGAGATTGGCGTTCCATGCCGTCATGCGTGATGTTTTGGCGGTCATCAACGTTCAGTTCAGAATTCCTTCATCAGTTTACAGTCACTTCGCTTGAATATGGCGACACGTGATCAAGAAATCAACCCGTTGGCAGTGTGCTGCAGTTTGTCCTCACCTAATAAAATTTAGGCACCAGTCTTTGCCTGGCTTATATTTGATATAAAGTGTGGGCAAAAGAAAAAACATTCCCAGTAACAGTCGTCGCCTATGGCATGCATTCTTGCTTTATTTCCAGGTAATCAAACAAAAATGTTCGTCTCATCGGGTACGTTCTCGATGAATATCGATGGCACGTGCCAAGTGCTAGCCGAGGAAGCAGTTCCAGTCGAGGATATCGATGAGTCGGTGTGTTTCTTAAAGAATTGATTCCGGCTGTCAGTCGTTTGCATCCATTATTCTGAGGTGTATCTGCACTTTATGTAGATGTTGCATTTGCGCGTCTAATGTTTTCCCGGGGAGGGGTATCGCAGACTTACGAGTAACTCGAGCAAATGGGAAGAATAATTTCATTGGTTTTCAGGAGCTTTTATAAACGGCTGGGTTATTTTTACATGGAATGCAAATATTTACAAAACGAAACATTTTGAACAGTTTAGCAAAAAATACTCAAGCGATGTTTATTTGAAATGAAAGCATTTGCAGTGGAATTCTACAGAGCTTCTTTTTGATAAGAGGGCACGGATCACCAGAAGTATGGATTTGAGTAGTTCATTATGAACCTTCACATCTCTAGAGGGGCGATCTTAAAAGTTCAGTCTTATCAAGTCACTTCTTCTAGAACAAAGTGTTACGATTACGAAATCTGTTTTTTACTCTGGCTTCTTACCAATAGTAAAAGTTAATTTAAGAAAACAAGAACATTCGTATAGCGATATTGTTTGTTGTTCGATCGAATTGAAGGTGTTCTGTTTCAGACTTCGAATTTGATCTGCTCGGCGAAATGATCAAATCGTGATTTCTGGCCTCGTACTGTAAATTTAGAATACATGTCTGCTCAGTTTTGTATTGGATGGGTAATTTTCTAAAGTGAGCTCACTTAGCAGTTGAGCGATAAACTTTAAGTATTCTGCGAATGGCTCTGAGCGTTCTCGGGCGTTCGTTCTACATAGATTCTAGCTTGATAAATGTTTATTTCTCGATTATAAGGAAACGATATTCGTTAATGGAGAGACGCATATCGCGCCTGTGTTCATGAGGTGATTCTCGTTTATTGGTTTTTCCAGCAGATTGATTTGTTGTAATACTTAATTGCACTTTGAATAAGACTGGCTTATAAAGGCTTGGGGATTGTAATTTGTGTTTTGCAGTTGGCCCGCCAAGAACTCGAGGCAGCTCAGCGGCGTATCCAAGAAGGTGGTAGTGAAGTTGACAAGGCGGAGGCTGCGATAACGATCGAGGTGTGCGAAGCGCTTATAAAGGCTGTTCATGGGCAGGCGTGATCTGTTAAAAAAATTGGGCTACTAATCGACTGCAGTTAGCTACGCGTTCGAAGTTCTGATTTCATGTCATTTTGAGGTGGCACGGTCTACTTCGTTAGCAGCTAGGTTCGATTGTATCTTAACTCTGAGAAATATTATTAATCAGGTTTGCTGACATGCGTTTGGCGTATGTTGTTTGGAGGGAGATGTTCGAGTGCACTTTTCAAATATGAGCCTAATTAAGAAGAAGGGAGAAACTGGACGTAGATGCTTGAGCAATTCTTAGATGTCTGCCCATTCCGTTCTTAGCCAGGCGTTAACGGCCGTTCTCTTATGAAAGCATTCTTGCATTGGCTGTTCTTGACACTGATTTTAACGCCTTCTTTGTTTTATTGTATTTAGTGGTTCTTTAGCGGAAGAATAAAAGTAATTTGGCAGTGAGTTGTCCTACGTCCCAGATGTTCATATGTGCTGAAAGAGTTATGAACTTCATCCTCTCTGTCTCCTCCCAGCCTTCCTCATGTTTGGGCAAATTTCGCGCGGACATTTGGGAGCTCCTTTTTTCTCCTCATTTTCAAAAGTTGAGAGCAGCTGGTTCTCTTTCTTCTACTTAGACCGTCCCGTAATTCTCTGCAAAACTTTGCGGGTTGCATCGCCGAGTGCCACTCCAACAGTGCTCTGCGCTGGCTTCGTTTTTTCTTCTTGAGCAACGTCTTTTCGGGTTTCTGCGCATTCTAATCAGTTTATACTAAGGGAGATTGGGGATGCGTTTATTGGCGTTGCATTGTGTGAATTGATTGCGCGTGCGAATCGGCAACTACACATCGCAGTCATATGCCTCCTAAATGAAACTAATTGAGAGTGATGCGCAAACGTATACGCGAAGAAACACAACTAATGAACATTACAGGCAGAAAATGAGGTCTCTGTTCAATAGGTTAATGGTGCTTAAACTCGTGCGCTTTCATTGGGTTGGCGGAATCTCTGACATGTTTTATTGGATTGACCTGACCATATATTATACCGTCATTTGTTTGGATGCACATGACATGTTAGACATCTTGCATTTGGGTTAACGTGTACTGCTTGTTTGCTAATATCCGATGTGACTGCGTTTATAGAAGCAGTTGTGGTAATTTCTTTTGCATTATTTTATAAGAAAAAAAGGAAATTGTTTGCGCAATAGATCGCCTGTACGACTACGAGCTTTATGTGATGTGGCAATGAAAACGGAGACTAAGGCGTAGTAAGGCTAGATACTGTGAACTGTTGGTATAATTAGTTGATTGTTTGCTGGACAGAGCATTTAATAAGTGACACATACGTTGATCATTAAAATCCCTTAAGAAGAAACAGTGAGGTACTCAACCTAATGTTTGGAACTGCACGTTGCTTGTTCTGACGTGAATTCCGGATTGGACTAGTGCGCAAACTCGCGTTAGCTTTTTCAGGTAGTATTTTCGACGTACACCTATCGTATTGTATGCGGTGCTGTGATATTGCATGCCGCTGTATATATGTGTACGCTACTAGAAAACTGTCACGTTTGCATCAGTAAAGGCCTTCTTGAATAGAGGACTTCGAACAGAAACCTCCTGCTACGGCATCATTGAAAATAGAAGCCCTCCATCGAATGCAAACCGCCGTGAAAGTTGCTTGTGATTAAGAGTGCTTCCAGTTTCTCGCTCAAAATGTCGTTGAACAGGGCGAATTCAGTTAATTCACCTATAAGTCTGTCTATTATCTGTTAGTTTTGCTCATCTGTTATTGCTCCGTCGACAGGTATTTTCCAAACAACTTTTATGTTTACTTGTGTAAGCAAGCGCAATTAATATCTTGTTGGCTTGTCACTACATAAAAGGTCTAGGCGGCTGGACATTGAAGACGTCTTCGGACACCCAGGACACCCAGGACACCCAGGAAGGGCGGCAATAAGAAGTAATCGGATAAAGCTGTGATGTACGTGGTTTGAAGGTGTACGGAGGCATTTATTTAGGCGAATTACGACTTCGAAGTTTAAGCTTGTCCACATGTCAGGGTGAATGTTATGAGATGCGTCAGCGTATCCGCTAATCGCGTGCTGCGACGTGCGACATGTGCTTTCTTCCTCAAATAAAAAGCGAGAAGTGACAAACACTAATGTAGTAAACCTGTTCAAAAACAAACAACGGCTTCTATCGAACTCTTTCCTTTTTTGGTGGGTCAATGGCAACACTGCAGAAGTACGTCTCGTAACATTTTAACTAGGCCATTTTTTGTATATGCTTTCACAAGGCTTAAAAATGCATGCAAAGCGGAGTTACAAGGTATTTTCTTGTGGAGTGATGGATAATAGGGAGCCGCAGTAGTGGAACGTCGGCTTGTTTTGGTCTTTGGTTATTGGACCATAGTTGCGGCCGGCAAAGCTGTGAGCGGAATAGTCGCATGAGTCAGGAAAGGTATCGGAGAAATGAAGAAAAATAGATCCACGATTTAACATCTGTGAAATGTGAATCATGATGTGAAAAGTATCCGATTGCTATGCCATCTAATTACGGCGATCGAATGAGAATTAAAAGGCTATTCTATAGACAGTGTCTTTTTAAGGAGTAAGAGGAAATTCCTTAGAATTCATCATTACATTTGCAAATATAAGAGTCACGGAAAGTTCGAGGATATGAGTTAAAATCAAGTCAAAGGCGCAAAAAAGATTTCTGCCAACGTGAGGAGCCTATGATGGCTGTGCGCCCAGTTTGCAGCTATGCGACTCGGCATCCAGGCCTCTGTGGGAATCTGGCGTTTATGCAGGTTTCGCATAATGTAATCGACAGTAGCTGGATTTATTAAGGCGTCTGAGTGTGTGGTCTCATCGTGCACTATTTAAATGAATGCGGATTGTGTGTAGATTGCGAGGTTCACTTCAAGGAGCCGTAGTATTGGTTTCGACTCAAGAACACACGAACGTATTACAATGGAGCATTACTGTTTAATTCCTGAAAGCAATATCGATACGTAGAGTTGCTTCCTTGATCGTACATGAAATCTAATTGACTCAGTGTAGCTGAGCATTTTGCAGTAAAACATTTACCTGCAAATGCTCGCAGACAGTGCATTTTGTAGTTATTCTCTCGTCCACTCGAACTGTGCCCCATCACGAATTTAAGCAGCATTCTGATAGCCTTTAGTGACACGCAATATCACGCTCTCTATGTACACTCTCCCTACTATCCTTGTATTAGATTGTTTTCAGTGAAATATTTCACTATTCCACGCTTGGGTGATCCACCAACTGACGAACTCCTCCAAACTGCCTTCTCCCCCCGCCTTAACAGCCAGCCCCAGACTGTCGCAAAAAGAACTTGCGCTCGAAATGTTAATCTCAGGTTGGCAAAAGCAGCTTAATGTGCTCTATCTCAGCGTACTGGTGTCCGTCACGGTGTTTCAGGATGGGACAAGTTTTCGTGGTAGAGCTAATTGCAAACCACCCAGCAGGGTTTTTATGGCTTCAAAGGCTTCAAATACTCCCCGTACGGTCCGACTGATTTCAATATCGGACCGTACGATGCGCATCCGATGACTTGCATACTGTAGAAATAACCCTCAAAAAGTTCTGGCCTCTGCCGGAGCCATCTGCACATTCGGTCACTGATTAAACACACACCATGTAACATGCGGTTTTGGGAGACTTCGAAGGCCTACAAGATATCGTAGTCGTTTATCAGCGAACTTCGCTACGAGATAAGCTGATCTCATCTTGAGCCACACAGCGACAGAAAATTGATATTACTTTCTATCTTTCCTTCTTATACGGTTTGCAGGAATAATTTTGAGGATCTCGGCAATTTACAGACTACCAAACTGCGCCGTAGTAAATTCCATTCAGATCTCACAGTCGAGGCGAACTGGCTAGGAAGTTCTAAAGATGCAATGAGAGTTGTGGACAGGAATTATATTCATCATCTTCCAAGCTCGATGCACCGTTTCTTCTGGAAAGTTAATCCGTAAGCAAAATGAGGCGGTAACTTCAGGGTAGCCGGAAAGCTTCCACAAAGAGCGTTGATTCTTTGGGTTTCCCAAAAACCGCCTATTGTCTTGCACAAAAACGTGCATTCCCTCAGAACGTGTTTCCCGCCTGTCCCCTTATAGCAGGTATTGTACAGCACCCTTTCTAAAACGAAACTCACTAATTAGGAGATAGCGATCTGAGTGTATTCTCCAATTCAATCTTATAATCTGTTCAAACTCCGTTTCAGTGAACAAAAATAAGCACTTCGTACTCTCACAAAGGGCAAAAATCTTTTTTTGCCCAGAGGAAAGACGTATTGATGATTTTTAACGCTGTTAAGATTGAAGTAAGCAAGAACTCATAGTGAAAAGAAAGTGCCACCATATTACCGTATAGAGACAGCCCTGACAGCATTGTTCAGAATGCAAATATTACAGCAGCAAAGCATGCGAATATTTGTCGAAGAGAACTGTTAGCCAATATGCGCGGTCCTGTTTTTGCTGATTAGACAGTCAGTCACTGCACTTGATGGTATGTTAGAGAGGTTTCGGTCCCTTCATAAATTTCTTCCTCCTTTAAAAAAAAGAATTCGTTGTCTGCTGTCTCATTTTTTCATGTCCAGGAATTCAACCTCAAGAAGGTTAAACTTTCATTTCAGAATTCGTCCACCAGATAGGCCATTATTCGAAGCTTTCCTCCGAAGGTATCATTAATTTTTTGGCTATTTCGCATGTTCATCTTCCGCAGTCGTCAATGTCAAGTTCTCATTCGTTGTTTAATATCTCTCTCAAACTGTTAGCAATCACAGCCTATCTGCCGTTCTTTTCATTTTTTTTTTTTTTTTTGAAGAGGTAGACGAATAGTGCGGAAAAACTTTAGATGGTCTCAACTTTAGTTCATTATTGAGCTATTTTTAATTTGGAGAGTTATTTATGCGCACTCATCTCTTCTGATTCCTCAGATTGATCGGTTTCATTTGCTTTTCCTTCAGAGTGGCCACGGAATGATGAGGCTCGAAATGTGGTAAGGGAAAAAGCAAAAGCGTAAGCCTCATGAAGCGTCCTTCGACGATATCTTCCTTAATTTTGCTGCTGCGTGCTCTGCTCACCACATCAGTGAGGTCGCAGGCGGAAGAAATGCCTGGATTAGAATTTGGATCCGTTTATTGTCCCTCGATGAGCGATGCTATCAGCACATGCAAACCTGGTACGCTGACAGCGCCTTTTCCCATGACTTTTAAAAATATGATGGCAACGATTTATTCCTGGCACCGTAGCAAATACTTTAAACGTGAAGCCAGTAACCATGAAGCTTTATTTCTACGGCATAATGCATCGACGACCTCATATACCGCCCATTGTCCTCATCTGGAATTTGACTAGACGCACTCGAGTCCCAGTCCTTTTTCTGATTTTTATTTCCCATATACCATCCAAAAGCATTTTAAAAGCCGAGTCGGATAATATTTCAAATACCCCGAAAAATCCGTTATTTCGTGAGGCATCCTTCAATGGATCCTCGCCTAACATCCTGTGAAGTTTCAGGTAAGGCATTTTTTGACCCGTGGGCCATTCCCTATGGGTCGCAAGTTTCATCCAAATCGTTCCATCCTGAAGATATTCTATAGCCATGTTTCTGGGTGGATGGGGGAGGGGGGTGGAGGTATTTCCCGAATAGTACCAAAAAGCACCCCTACTCATGCATGTATATGTTTATTTACGCGTATATATGTGTACGTATAACGTCGTTGGGTTAAAAATCGTCGCAAAAAAGCGACTGCGCTAAATTCGAGTTCGAGAAAACCACTGATCGAACCGACTAAAAACTGACTTGATGCTCTAAAACACCGATTTTCGTGGTGTTTGAACTTTTTCTTTTGCACATATAACTTCTCATGTAAGTCATCTCTGAATTCTAGAATTCTGAGAATAAATCATCACTGATGCAGTAGAAATCAAAACAGTTTTTGGTGATGCTTCTTAATCAAAAAAAGCAAGACAACAACATCTGGCTTCCTAAAAAAGCGGTCGAGTGTTCCTTGCCCGAACCAAGCATGTCACTGTCTTCTAGTGAGGTCTAAAATGTTTTCGAGTCGAAAGACTCAAGTGATCTACCTTATGAGTCCTAGGCAACTAAGTCTAGTGTCGGGGGAAAGCGAATCACAAACATTTCAAACGTACCATGCGCCGCCATCGTCTCACAGCGAGAGCGAACTATTAGAAAAACATCAGGAATTAGCACCTTCTTTCACACCTATGCAAAGGAGATAACTCACAAATGGCATTCCTTTCTCATTAATCCACTAATAATGTGATGATTCGTAAAAGACTGAATGCATGATTAAACTAACATATAAGTGTGTCCCTCAGCCAATAAATTTATTTCTACCACATTCTTTAGAGCTATCTATGAGGCGTTCGATGACTTCGAACGTTTCTTAATTATCGCGTTATATCTAAATAGCGAAAATTGCAGGCAGTCAGTTCTATCATTATTACTGCTGTGGCGATATGGGATTCTATTGCTGCTTTGCATTTAAGGTCAGTAACAGCTTGAAATCCCTCAAAGTTTATAGTAAACAGTTCTTTCGATTTTATTTATTTGGCACTGTCGCTAATGACATCAAACACGCAAGATTTCAGAAGCCAAACACCGACTTAGCGATTCTTCTACGGGGGATTTTCGAGAAAATCCTGGATCGCATGCCCTCTTACCCATTATCAGTATCAGCACGAAAAAAGTGAAGATGCTTCCAACCTAGTGCTCAGAGTACTGCAGCAGTGCCAATGCTTATTAAATAAATAAATAAATAAATAAATAAATAAATAAATAAATAAATAAATAAATAAATAAATAAATAAATAAATAAATAAATAAATAAATAAATAAATAAATAAATAAATAAATAAGTAAATAAATAAATCTACAAATGTTGAGAAAAGTAAAGGATAATACTTAAATACAGGGAAACAATATAGTGCGTAGAGTCTCTTGTAATTATGAATAGCGGTACTTACGTCATCACTGTCAAGGGCAAGCTCAGTTAAAAATAAATAAGCGTAAGATAAATCGATACTTGTATTACTATGAGCTATGTAGTGGTTAATGAGTTACTATTATGACTAGAAGAAAAGATAAGATGAACAAGGGTACAATTTCTACACTGAGGACCTAACTGGCTACACCAAACAGTGGGTAGTGCGCTTAACTCAGGCCAGGGGTAAATTATGTTGTAACTGAGCCTTGCACACGATAGCTAGGGCTGCTCTGGCTGACGCGAAGAGCTGGCATCACTGGTTAGAGAGAAACAGTGGATAGAGCTGGACGGCATATCCTTAGAGAAAGAGCAGAGGCCGGGATGAGGAACCAGTGACGTGAAAGCTAGCAGGTCGATTCTGGGAGGAGAGAGTGGTACCTTCGATTCTTGCAAGGTGCGGTGACTAACACCGTTCGTTTTGGCATCCATTACGCTAACTAATTATGATACGACATACTTTGCTCGCTGTAACGTCGTCATGAAATCGCCATCGTCGACGACATCATTTCCGCTGTGGCGTCATTCCATTTTATGGCATCATGCTAGTTGCCTAATACTTATTAAGTATAGTTAAACGTAACTAAACAGTACTGATTAGGAATAATTACTGTGAGCTATTGCCGGGGCGGTGGCGCTATCGTCGAAAAGTGATGTCATTGCTACGAATGTGTGCTGATCTACTGTGAGAAAGCGGTGTAGTACATGCCGTGGTGCCATTATACTGCAAATTATATCACTGCAAAAGTGACGTCACTAGGAGTGGTGTCTAACTAATATGACGATAACGATTATTTCTAGTGAAGCCACCTCAGGAAAGTCGCATAGCCTCACTTCTGGGGTGTCATTTTCATTTTCACTGACGCGGTTCTCAAATGCAAACTATAGCACTATTGGACCGACCGTTTATGTGTGTCAAGCACAGTGAATGTAAAAATGTAGCACCTAACATCTGACTGATTGTATGACACAATCTTATCGGTACAAGTTCAGTCTGGTGCATCGCTTTGTGACGATGCGGCCACAACTCACTTCATTCCGCCGCGTTTCCATTATGCAACACAACTTTAGCGGCGCCGTTGTGTTGCTATTTGCCTTATGCATATTATGCCTCTGAAGAAAACCGTTCAAATGTAGCCTTTAAATTTCCAGTGGACTGGTAGAAAGGGGTCAGGGGGTTGCAGACTTTTGTGGAAAGTTAGGCAAAACATCAGTTAATAAAAAGATGAAGATTTTCGGGGAACAGCGGTTTCTAAGCGCTTTCTAGGCTAGTCCTGGTTCCTGCACTCAGGTCCAGCACACCTGTGGCAACTGGAGGACAGAGAAGACTGCTTCGTTGCGCGGAACATTCTCCTTCGTCTTCTTCCTTAGTGTCCTCTTTCCACACAGTCTCAATCTCATTGGTAGGGAAAGCGCAATAAGAATTTGACGCCCTTTGTTAACTATACGTGACCAAATAGAGATGTGTCTCTTCTACGTCAGCTGCAGTCGCTTCGCCAAAGAGCATTTTTCTAGCAACAAGCAATGAAGTTTCTTGGATTATTATATTTTATTTTTTGGCCATTTTTCAAACGTTTCCGATGGCCTGCATTACCTATCTCTTTGCCCTTCCCTTTATCCGTGGCGTATTCCTATTTTAACTTTTCTGCGCAGGCAAAACGATGCCTCGACACTAAGCTGGGCTGAGACTGTGCCACCTTATTATCACTGTGACATTGTTGAATCATCGATGATACTTGTTGCGTTGTTTTTCTTCCTCCAACAATTTATTTGCTCGAATAAGCAGCACTGGGAAAACAGTCAACGCTGACAGTGCAGCCCATCGAGTGAGCCTTGACAGACATTGTGCACATTGCTTCTCGCTTCTTATCTTAAACAGAATGTCACAGAAAAAACAAAGTGATATTTTATTGCTAATTCCAAAAACTTGTGAGAGGCCGTTTACAGACCTGGTTTGTGGTAGTGTTGTCGTGCGCAGGATTCATGGCATCTGTCTGCCTTGGTTATCTCATCATGAAGTTTGTTTGTTGCCGAAGTAAGTCTCTTCTTATTTTCTATCATTGGCTAGTTTTAGACATGCTTTGACCAGTATGTGACTATTACGTGCACGGGCTTTAGCGACAAAGATTCAATCGTCCATCACAAACACAGGTTGAGCATACTTTATGCAGTTCTCTTGCGCCACTTTCAAACAGTCCGGTGGTTAAACTAGAACCGACGAAAATTAAAGCGATCAGAAATGGGAAAGAATAGAAGTTATACCTTAGGAACCCTGTACTAGCAGTAAATCTTTCCCAAGCATCATGAGCGATCTGAAAGGATTTCAGTGGTCATAAAATTTTACATAGTTGTTTGTCCTAATGAGCGGAAAAAATAGAACGCCTGGGAGCAAAACAGTCTTATGATATTTCATAACTAGCGAAGCAGCCAACAAACTCACGCCGTGCAACGAAGACGTAAAATTGAAGTTCGGCTAAGAAAGAAACGGAAGATTGTTACGTTTGTCGATCATTTGAACAATTAAGTTTTACATATCCATGTAGGCCGAGGGATAAAGTAAAATAAAGATGGCTCCAGGCACGATGGCTGAAGTAATTCTAGAAAGGATGTTTTTGGTTGCTACTGCAGAACATCTGACGCGGGATGTAATGGAATGTTTAGTGTTACCAGCTATGTCAACAATTGGGCAGTTTCAAAAGGAGTGGGCGTGCAAATACAGCAATAGAATACAACAAGCAAGTTGAATGTGGAGGACCATTACATGGTCGCTAAAATATCTCATTTTTCATCCATTTTTGAAAGCTTTTTGAAGGATCTGGTGTGAACGACGATTATGACGATTAGTGAAATTAGTAAAATAGAAGCGAATGGTCACTGGAGGATGATGGAAACATTGCTCTACAAGGGAATAAACGCGGTCGCCAGCACCCACCACGACGTACAGTAATGACATGTCGTTTGGTTATAACGATTCCGCATTGGATATGAATTGCTGTATAAAATACTGTTTTGCTCCTTTATTTGCAGAATAAGTCTGCACACTGAATTCTCGTTTTTGGCATAAGTCGACAGATGCAGCGAAAACATGAAGGCGTTTACACACTAATGCTCGCAGGTTGAAAGAGCAATTCTAGTAGACAACTTTATAGGGTGCGCTTGCCGGGATATCCAACTTTCTGGATTACGGGGTTGAAATTGACGCGTTCGCAACCACCTCTCTTTCCGACAATTTGGGGGACGTTGAGTTGATGCTACACTGCAATACTTTTTTCAAATACGCAAAAAACCATTCGTTGTAGCTTGCAGTTTTGGCATATTAGTCTATGCGGACCGCGAAAACATTGAACATTGGCACGAAATGATGAGATTCACACTCATGCATTAACGCAACATCATGCGCCACCATTGCGTATTCTTTGAAAAAATGCGGAAATGGACAGTTGCATTTTCGCTAGTGCTTGCAGGCGTAATGGAACGCTAGAAATTGGACTTCCCAGCGCGGTTCAGATGATTAAAAATTTATAGGCCCGCAAAAATTAGAAGCCCTGCAGTCAGAGGTCCTAGTCAATGAGAGCAGTAGCGCTGCATACAGCTTCTGCGACAAAAACTTTTGGGATGATTGTGATTAAGTTGAGTTCAGAAAAGTTTCGCAAAATGCGCTGAAGGATTCCATCCCCACCAAAAAAAGTTCCGCATAATTGAATTGATAGAGTCGGGAAGCGGGCTTGAGGATTCGAAGAGTTATGAGCGTTGTTTTAAAAAAATGGAAGTTTCATGAAATGATACAACTGTTTCAGTGAGCATCCGCTGCCTCCCCCTTCCCTCATTCCTCATAATTTGGAGACCACTAGAGGGCTCTTTCCGAGTCAAACAAACAAATATTACAAACATTGTTTATCGTTTTGATCGTAGTGTTAGACATGAAGGCGTTTTGTTATATTTGTCCAATAACGCATACGTTACAGGTAACCTGAGGCTACTTCTTCAAGTAACTAGGAGTGCGTTGCTGTTGTTTTGAGTGCTGAGACTCTCATGTGTGCGCATATATTTAGTTTAGGAATTACAGAATATTTTCTCAGAAGACACGTCACAAATATTTGAAATGGCTGCCGAAAATTTCCCAGTGTACAATGCTGATTTGTTTGTTAATGTACTGGAAGGTGTTGTTTTGCGAGGATAAAGCCTGGAGCGTATTCACGCACTAACCGAGCAAATAAACCACTTCACATGTATTCCGTAAGTGAAGCGGAAGCATTCTTCAGCTACGAGACGACATCATCGCTTCACGGTAAACGTACAATTTTCTGTCTGCAACTTCTTATGAGCCACACAGACATATGTGGGATAATGCTCGCATAAGTTCCATCAACAAGCCAAAGCAACTGCATTATGTACGTTGGCCAATTAGCGTAGTGAACTGAAAGTTACATCAATGTTGAGGCTAGAAAAGGACGCACAAACTGGAAAAATCTTTTCTAAAAATATTTTCTGACAACTGGAATTTTGGCAAATCGATTTCATTGTATTGCTTGTAGCCGCAAAGCTGCATGTTTTTTGAGGAACGCAACGCAAGGCACTTCCTAACAGCCAACCACAAAGTAGCAATCGTGAAGTGCAGTCATCAGTGGTGAAGAATAAAGTCTACTGAACAGATCCTTAGCAAGACTGCAATAGCGTCTATGTCCACTCAGGCAAATAAGTTCTCAGCATAAGCACTTTGTTATGCTGCTTTGTTAAGCAGTTGCAGTCTTAACCCTATATAGCCACAACAAAGCGCTCACACATTGATGTGGGTTGCCAGCAATCATTTATTTAGGGGGGAAATCGCTCATGACTTGTGTCCTGAACTAACAAACATTCGGGTACAATTACAACACCTGGTTGACTTTTTAAATAGCCCGAGAAAAAAGGCAACCGATATCCTTAGCGCGGACTTTGAAAAAACATTGAATCACTACAAGAGTTCTAAAAATGAGAAGGATAGCACGAATAATGGCTGTCGTGGTTCTTTTTTTCCGGCAGGTTTAGGCTTAGGCTTAGGCTTGGCCGTAGGCTTAATCTTGGCCTTGGACTCAGTGTTGGCCTGAGTGTTAGGCTTAGACTTGGCCTTAGGCTTAATTTTGGCCTAAGGCCAACATTAAGCCAAAGACCAAGATTAAGTCAAAGGCCAAGTCTAAGCCCAAAGCCAAGATTAATCCCAAGGCCAAGCCTGGGCCTAACGCCAAGACAGCCTAAGGATAAAATTAATCCTACGGCCAAGTCTAAGCGTAAGCCTAAGGCCAAGATTGTATTTGGCCTTAGCCCAATTTTTGGCCTTAAGTTTAGGCCCAGATCTGGCCTTAGCATTATTCTTGGCCTTGAGTTTAGGCCTGCATTTGGCCTTAGCGTTATTCTCGGCCTTAGGCTTACGCCAAGATTTAGCTTAGGCTTAAATTTGGCATTAGAATCGAGATTATCCTTGGCGTTAGGCTTAGTCCTGAATTTGACCTTAGCGTTATTTTTGGCTTTAAGTTTATGCTTATATTTGGCCTTAGCCCAATTTTTGGCCTTAAGTTTAGGCCCAGATCTGGCCTTAGCATTATTCTTGGCCTTGAGTTTAGGCCTGGATTCGGCCTTAGCGTTATTCTTGGCCTTAAGTTTATGCTTATGTTTGGCCTTAGACCAATTTTTGGCCTTGAGTTTAGGCCTGGATTTGGCCTTAGCGTTATTCTTGGCCTTAAGTTATGCTTATGTTTGGCCTTAGACCAATTTTTGGCCTTGAGTTTAGGCCTGGATTTAACCTTAGGATCAGGCTTATTCTTGGCTTTAGATTTAGCCATAGGCTCATTCTTGGCCTCAGGCCTAGGCCTGAATTTGGCCTAGCCTTATTCTTGGCTTTAAATTTAAACCTATATTTCGCCTTAGCCTAATTTCTGGCCTTAGGCTCAGGCCTGGATTTGGCTTTAGCTTTAAATTTGGCCTTAGAATCAGGATTATTCTTGGCCTTAAGTTTAGACCTAGATTTCGCCTTAGAATCAGGATTATTGTTGGGCGTAGGCTTAGTCCTGAATTTGACCTTAGCGTTATTTTTGGCCTTAAGTTTATGCTTATATTTGGCCTTAGCCCAATTTTTGGCCTTAAGTTTAGGCCCAGATCTGGCCTTAGCATTATTCTTGGCCTTGAGTTTAGGCCTGGATTTGGCCTTAGCGTTATTCTTGGCCTTAAGTTTATGCTTATGTTTGGCCTTAGCCCTATTTTTGGCCTTAAGTTTAGGCCCAGATCTGGCCTTAGCATTATTCTTGGCCTTGAGTTTAGGCCTGGATTTGGCCTTAGCGTTATTCTCGGCCTTAGGCTTAGGCCAAGATTTAGCTTAGGCTTAAATTTGGCATTAGAATCGAGTTTATTCTTGGCGTTAGGCTTAGTCCTGAATTTGACCTTAGCGTTATTTTTGGCCTTAAGTTCATGCTTATATTTGGCCTTAGCCCAATTTTTGGCCTTAAGTTTAGGCCCAGATCTGGCCTTAGCATTATTCTTGGCCTTGAGTTTAGGCCTGGATTTGGCCTTAGCGTTATTCTCGGCCTTAGGCTTAGGCCAAGATTTAGCTTAGGCTTAAATTTGGCATTAGAATCGAGTTTATTCTTGGCGTTAGGCTTAGTCCTGAATTTGACCTTAGCGTTATTTTTGGCCTTAAGTTTATGCTTATATTTGGCCTTAGCCCAATTTTTGGGCTTGAGTTTAGGCCTGGATTTGGCCTTAGCGTTATTCTTGGCCTTAAGTTTATGCTTGTGTTTGGCCTTAGACCAATTTTTGGCCTTGAGTTTAGGCCTGGATTTAACCTTAGGATCAGGCTTATTCTTGGCTTTAGATTTAGCCATAGGCTCATTCTTGGCCTCAGGCTTAGGCCTGAATTTGGCCCTAGCCTTATTCTTGGCTTTAAATTTAAACCTATATTTCGCCTTAGAATAATTTCTGGCCTTAGGCTCAGGCCTGGATTTGGCTTTAGCTTTAAATTTGGCCTTAGAATCAGGATTATTCTTGGCCTTAAGTTTAGGCCTAGATTTCGCCTTAGAATCAGGATTATTGTTGGCCGTAGGCTTAGGCCTGAATTTGGCCTTAGCCTTATTCTTGGCTTTAAGCTTAGGCCTATATTTGGCCTTAGCCCAATTTTTGGCCTTAAGTTTAGGCCCAGATCTGGCCTTAGCATTATTCTTGGCCTTGAGTTTAGGCCTGGATTTGGCCTTAGCGTTATTCTTGGCCTTAAGTTAATGCTTATGTTTGGCCTTAGCCTAATTTTTGGCCTTGAGTTTAGGCCTGGATTTGGCCTTAGCCCAATTTTTGGCCTTAAGTTTAGGCCCAGATCTGGCCTTAGCATTATTGTTGGCCTTGAGTTTAGGCCTGGATTTGGCCTTAGCGTTATTCTTGGTCTTAAGTTTATGCTTGTATTTGGCCTTAGCCCAATTTTTGGCCTTAAGTTTAGGCCCAGATCTGGCCTTAGCATTATTCTTGGCCTTGAGTTTAGGCCTGGATTTGGCCTTAGCGTTATTCTCGGCCTTAGGCATAGGCCAAGATTTAGCTTAGGCTTAAATTTGGCATTAGAATCGAGATTATTCTTGGCGTTAGGCTTAGTCCTGAATTTGACCTTAGCGTTATTTTTGGCCTTAAGTTTATGCTTATATTTGGCCTTAGCCCAATTTTTGGCCTTAAGTTTAGGCCCAGATCTGGCCTTAGCATTATTCTTGGCCTTGAGTTTAGGCCTGGATTTGGCCTTAGCGTTATTCTTGGCCTTAAGTTTATGCTTATGTTTGGCCTTAGACCAATTTTTGGCCTTGAGTTTAGGCCTGGATTTGGCCTTAGCGTTATTCTTGGCCTTAAGTTTATGCTTATGTTTGGCCTTAGACCAATTTTTGGCCTTGAGTTTAGGCCTGGATTTAACCTTAGGATCAGGCTTATTCTTGGCTTTAGATTTAGCCATAGGCTCATTCTTGGCCTCAGGCTTAGGCCTGAATTTGGCCCTAGCCTTATTCTTGGCTTTAAATTTAAACCTATATTTCGCCTTAGCCTAATTTCTGGCCTTAGGCTTAGGCCTGGATTTGGCTTTAGCTTTAAATTTGGCCTTAGAATCAGGATTATTCTTGGCCTTAAGTTTAGGCCTAGATTTCGCCTTAGAATCAGGATTATTGTTGGCCGTAGGCTTAGGCCTAGATTTGGCCTTAGCCTTATTCTTGGCTTTAAGTTTATGCTTATGTTTGGCCTTAGCCGAATTTTTGGCCTTGAGTTTAGGCCTGGATTTGGCCTTAGCCTTATTCTTGGCTTTAGGCTTAGGCCTATATTTGGCCTTAGCCCAATTTTTGGCCTTAAGTTTAGGCCCAGATCTGGCCTTAGCATTATTCTTGGCCTTGAGTTTAGGCCTGGATTTGGCCTTAGCGTTATTCTTGGTCTTAAGTTTATGCTTGTATTTGGCTTAGCCCAATTTTTGGCCTTAAGTTTAGGCCCAGATCTGGCCTTAGCATTATTCTTGGCCTTGAGTTTAGGCCTGGATTTGGCCTTAGCGTTATTCTTGGTCTTAAGTTTATGCTTGTATTTGGCCTTAGCCCAATTTTTGGCCTTAGTTTAGGCCCAGATCTGGCCTTAGCATTATTCTTGGCCTTGAGTTTAGGCCTGGATTTGGCCTTAGCGTTATTCTTGGCCTTAAGTTAATGCTTATGTTTGGCCTTAGCCTCATTTTTGGCCTTGAGTTTAGGCCTGGATTTGGCCTTAGCGTTATTCTTGGCCTTAAGTTTATGCTTATGTTTTGCCTTAGCCTAATTTTTGGCCTTGAGTTTAGGCCTGGATTTGGCCTTAGCCCAATTTTGGCCTTAAGTTTAGGCCCAGATCTGGCCTTAGCATTATTCTTGGCCTTGAGTTTAGGCCTGGATTTGGCCTTAGCGTATTCTCGGCCTTAGGCTTAGGCCAAGATTTAGCTTAGGCTTAAATTTGGCATTAGAATCGAGATTATTCTTGGCGTTAG
Source organism: Ascaris suum (assembly GCA_013433145.1). Lineage (NCBI taxonomy): Eukaryota > Metazoa > Nematoda > Chromadorea > Rhabditida > Ascarididae > Ascaris > Ascaris suum. Next base: position 9,462,738 of record CM024189.1, read on the forward strand.
GCTTAGTCCTGAATTTGACCTTAGCGTTATTTTTGGCCTTAAGTTTATGCTTATATTTGGCCTTAGCCTAATTTTTGGCCTTGAGTTTAGGCCTGGATTTGGCCTTAGCGTTATTCTTGGCCTTAAGTTTATGCTTGTATTTGGCCTTAGCCCGATTTTTGGCCTTAAGTTTAGGCCCAGATCTGGCCTTAGCATTATTCTTGGCCTTGAGTTTAGGCCTGGATTTGGCCTTAGCGTTATTCTTGCTCTTAAGTTTAGGCTTGTATTTGGCCTTAGCCCAATTTTTGGCCTTAAGTTTAGGCCCAGATCTGGCCTTAGCATTATTCTTGGCCTTGAGTTAGGCCTGGATTTGGCCTTAGCGTTATTCTTTTAGGCTTAGGCCAAGATTTAGCTTAGGCTTAAATTTGGCATTAGAATCGAGATTATTCTTGGCGTTAGGCTTAGTCCTGAATTTGACCTTAGCGTTATTTTTGGCCTTAAGTTTATGCTTATATTTGGCCTTAGCCCAATTTTTGGCCTTAAGTTTAGGCCCAGATCTGGCCTTAGCATTATTCTTGGCCTTGAGTTTAGGCCTGGATTTGGCCTTAGCGTTATTCTTGGCCTTAAGTTTATGCTTATGTTTGGCCTTAGCCTAATTTTTGGCCTTGAGTTTAGGCCTGGATTTGGCCTTAGCGTTATTCTTGGCCTTAAGTTTATGCTTATGTTGGCCTTATCCTAATTTTTGGCCTTGAGTTTAGGCCGGATTTGGCCTTAGCCTTATTCTTGGCTTTAAGTTTAGGCCTATATTTGGCCTTAGCCCAATTTTTGCCTTAAGTTTAGGCCTGGATTTGGCCTTAGGATCAGGCTTATTCTTGGCTTTAGATTTAGCCATAGGCTCATTCTTGGCCTCAGGCTTAGGCCTGAATTTGGCCTAGCCTTATTCTTGGCTTTAAATTTAAACCTATATTTCGCCTTAGCCTAATTTCTGGCCTTAGGCTCAGGCCTGGATTTGGCTTTAGCTTTAAATTTGGCCTTAGAATCAGGATTATTCTTGGCCTTGAGTTTAGGCCTGGATTTGGCCTTAGCGTTATTCTTGGTCTTAAGTTATGCTTTATTTGCCTTAGCCCAATTTTTGGCCTTAAGTTTAGGCCCAGATTGGCCTTAGCATTATTCTTGGCCTTGAGTTTAGGCCTGGATTTGGCCTTAGCGTATTCTTGGTCTTAAGTTTATGCTTGTATTTGGCCTTAGCCCAACTTTTGGCCTTAAGTTTAGGCCCAGATCTGGCCTTAGCATTATTCTTCGCCTTAAGTTTATGCTTATGTTTGGCCTTACCCTAATTTTTGGCCTTGAGTTTAGGCCTGGATTTGGCCTTAGCGTTATTCTTGGCCTTAAGTTTATGCTTATGTTGGCCTTAGCCAATTTTTATCCTTGAGTTTAGGCCTGGATTTATCCTTAGGATCAGGCTTATTCTTGGCTTTAGATTTAGCCATAGGCTCATTATTGGCCTCAGTCTTAGGCCTGAATTTGGCCTGGCCTTATTCTTGGCTTTAAATTTAAACCTATATTTCGCCTTAGCCTAATTTCTGGCCTTAGGCTCAGGCCTGGATTTGGATTTAGCTTTAAATTTGGCATTAGAATCAGGATTATTCTTGGCCTTAAGTTTAGGCCTAGATTTCGCCTTAGAATCGGGATTATTGTTGGCCGTAGGCTCAGGCCTAGATTTGGCCTCAGCCTTATTCTTGGCTTTAAGCTTAGGCCCATATTTGGCCTTAGCCCAATTTTTGGCCTTAAGTTTAGGCCCAGATCTGGCCTTAGCATTATTCTGGCCTTGAGTTTAGGCCTGGATTTGGCCTTAGCGTTATTCTTGGTCTTAAGTTTATGCATTTGGCCTTAGCCCAATTTTTGGCCTTTAGTTTAGGCCCAGATCTGGCCTTAGCATTATTCTTGGCCTTGAGTTTAGGCCTGGATTTGGCCTTAGCGTTATTCTTGGCCTTAAGTTAATGCTTATGTTTGCCTTAGCCTCATTTTTGGCCTTGAGTTTAGGCCTGGATTTGGCCTTAGCGTTATTCTTGGCCTTAAGTTTAGCTTATGTTTGGCCTTAGCCTAATTTTTGGCCTTGAGTTTAGGCCTGGATTTGGCCTTAGCCCAATTTTTGCCTTAAGTTTAGGCCCAGATCTGGCCTTAGCATTATTGTTGGCCTTGAGTTTAGGCCTGGATTTCGCCTTAGCGTTATTCTTGGTCTTAAGTTTATGCTTGTATTTGGCCTTAGCCCATTTTTGGCCTTTAGTTTAGCCCAATCTGGCCTTAGCATTATTCTTGCCTTGAGTTTAGGCCTGGATTGGGCCTTAGCGTTATTCTTGGCCTTAAGTTAATGCTTATGTTTGGCCTTAGCCTCATTTTGGCCTTGAGTTTAGGCCTGGATTTGGCCTTAGCCCAATTTTTGGCCTTAAGTTTAGGCCCAGATCTGGCCTTAGCATTATTGTTGGCCTTGAGTTTAGGCCTGGATTTGGCCTTAGAGTTATTCTCGGCCTTAGGCATAGGCCAAGATTTAGCTTAGGCTTAAATTTGGCATTAGAATCGAGATTATTCTTGGCGTTAGGCTTAGTCCTGAATTTGACCTTAGCGTTATTTTTGGCCTTAACTTTATGCTTATATTTGGCCTTAGCCCAATTTTTGGCCTTAAGTTTAGGCCCAGATCTGGCCTTAGCATTATTCTTGGCCTTAAGTTTATGCTTATGTTTGGCCTTACCCTAATTTTTGGCCTTGAGTTTAGGCCTAGATTTGGCCTTAGCCTTATTCTTGACTTTAAGTTTATGCTTATGTTTGGCCTTAGCCTAATTTTTGGCCTTGAGTTTAGGCCTGCATTTGGCCTTAGCCTTATTCTTGGCTTTAGGCTTAGGCCTATATTTGGCCTTAGCCCAATTTTTGGCCTTAAGTTTAGGCCCAGATCTGACCTTAGCATTATTCTTGGCCTTGAGTTTAGGCCTGGATTTGGCCTTAGCGTTATTCTTGGTCTTAAGTTTATGCTTGTATTTGGCCTTAGCCCAATTTTTGGCCTTAAGTTTAGCCCAGATCTGGCCTTAGCATTATTCTTGGCCTTGAGTTTAGGCCTGGATTTGGCCTTAGCGTTATTCTTGGTATTAAGTTTATGCTTGTATTTGGCCTTAGCCCAATTTTGGCCTTAAGTTTAGGCCCAGATCTGGCCTTAGCATTATTCTTGGCCTTAAGTTTCTGCTATGTTTGGCCTTACCCTAATTTTTGGCCTTGAGTTTAGGCCTGGATTTGGCCTTAGCGTTATTCTTGGCCTTAAGTTTATGCTTATGTTTGGCCTTAGACCAATTTTTATCCTTGAGTTTAGGCCTGGATTTATCCTTAGGATCAGGCTTATTCTTGGCTTTAGATTTAGCCATAGGCTCATTATTGGCCTCAGGCTTAGGCCTGATTTGGCCCTGGCCTTATTCTTGGCTTTAAATTTAAACCTATATTTCGCCTTAGCCTAATTTCTGGCCTTAGGCTCAGGCCTGGATTTGGATTTAGCTTTAAATTTGGCATTAGAATCAGGATTATTCTTGGCCTTAAGTTTAGGCCTAGATTTCGCCTTAGAATCGGGATTATTGTTGGCCGTAGGCTTAGGCCTAGATTTGGCCTTAGCCTTATTCTTGGCTTTAAGCTTAGGCCCATATTTGGCCTTAGCCCAATTTTTGGCCTTAAGTTTAGGCCCAGATCTGGCCTTAGCATTATTCTTGGCCTTGAGTTTAGGCCTGGATTTGGCCTTAGCGTTATTCTTGGTCTTAAGTTTATGCTTGTATTTGGCCTTAGCCCAATTTTTGGCCTTTAGTTTAGGCCCAGATCTGGCCTTAGCATTATTCTTGGCCTTGAGTTTAGGCCTGGATTTGGCCTTAGCGTTATTCTTGGCCTTAAGTTAATGCTTATGTTTGGCCTTAGCCTAATTTTTGGCCTTGAGTTTAGGCCTGGATTTGGCCTTAGCCCAATTTTTGGCCTTAAGTTTAGCCCAGATCTGGCCTTAGCATTATTGTTGGCCTTGAGTTTAGGCCTGGATTTCGCCTTAGCGTTATTCTTGGCTTAAGTTTATGCTTGTATTTGCTTAGCCAATTTTTGCCTTAAGTTTAGGCCCAGATTGGCCTTAGCATTATTCTTGGCCTTGAGTTTAGGCCTGGATTTGGCCTTAGCGTTATTCTTGGTCTTAACTTTATGCTTGTATTTGGCCTTAGCCCAATTTTGGCCTTTAGTTTAGGCCCAGATCTGGCCTTAGCATTATTCTTGCCTTGAGTTTAGGCCTGGATTTGGCCTTAGCGTTATTCTTGGCCTTAAGTTAATGCTTATGTTTGGCCTTAGCCTCATTTTTGGCCTTGAGTTTAGGCCTGGATTTGGCCTTAGCGTTATTCTTGGCCTTAAGTTTATGCTTATGTTTGGCCTTAGCCTAATTTTTGGCCTTGAGTTTAGGCCTGGATTTGGCCTTAGCCCAATTTTTGGCCTTAAGTTTAGGCCCAGATCTGGCCTTAGCATTATTCTTGGCCTTGAGTTTAGGCCTGGATTTGGCCTTAGCGGTATTCTCGGCCTTAGGCTTAGGCCAAGATTTAGCTTAGGCTTAAATTTGGCATTAGAATCGAGATTATTCTTGGCGTTAGGCTTAGTCCTGAATTTGACCTTAGCGTTATTTTGGCCTTAAGTTTATGCTTATATTTGGCCTTAGCCTAATTTTTGGCCTTGAGTTTAGGCCTGGATTTGGCCTTAGCGTTATTCTTGGTCTTAAGTTTATGCTTGTATTTGGCCTTAGCCCAATTTTTGGCCTTAAGTTTAGGCCCAGATCTGGCCTTAGCATTATTCTTGGCCTAGTTTAGGCCTGGATTTGGCCTTAGCGTTATTTTTGGCCTTAAGTTTATGCTTATGTTTGGCCTTAGCCCAATTTTTGGCCTTGAGTTTAGGCCTGGATTTACTTAGGATCAGGCTTATTCTTGCTTTAGATTTAGCCATAGGCTCATTCTTGGCCTCAGCTCAGGCCTGAATTTGGCCCTAGCCTTATTCTTGGCTTTAAATTTAAACCTATATTTCGCCTTAGCCTAATTTCTGGCCTTAGGCTCAGGCCTGGATTTGGCTTTAGCTTTAAATTTGGCCTTAGAATCAGGATTATTCTTGGCCTTAAGTTTAGCCTAGATTTCGCCTTAGAATCAGGATTATTGTTGGGCGTAGCTAGTCCTGAATTTGACCTTAGCGTTATTTTTGGCCTTAAGTTTATGCTTATATTTGGCCTTAGCCCAATTTTTGGCCTTAAGTTTAGGCCCAGATCTGGCCTTAGCATTATTCTTGGCCTTGAGTTTAGGCCTGGATTTGGCCTTAGCGTTATTCTTGGCCTTAAGTTTATGCTTATGTTTGGCCTTAGCCTAATTTTTGGCCTTGAGTTTAGGCCTGGATTTGGCCTTAGCCCTAATCCCCGGCCTTAGGCTTAAGCTTAGACTTGGGCTTAGGATCAGGCTTATTCTTGGCCTTAGGCTTAGGCCAAGATTTAGCTTAGGCTTAAATTTGGCATTAGAATCGGGATTATTCTTGGCGTTAGGCTTAGTCCTGAATTTGGCCTTAGCCTTATTCTTGGCCTTAGGTTTAGGCATAGATTTGGCCTTGAGCTCAGGTCTGGCCTCAGGCTTAATGTTAAATTTGGCCTTAGGATCAGTGGGTATTCTTCACCTTAGGTTTAGACCTATATTTGGCGTTAGCCTTATTTTTGGCCTTATGTTTAGGCCTCGATTTCGCCTTAATCTTAGGCTTATCTTTGGCGTTAAACTTACGCTTAGGAATATACTTGGCGTAAAGCTTAGATTTGGCTTAAGGCTTAAATTTGGCCTTAGGGTCAGGCTTATTCTTGGCACTATATTTGGCCAGAGGCTTACCCCTGGTCTTGGGCTTGGGCCTAGATTTGGCCGTAAGCTTAGCCTTAGGGCTGGATTTATCCTTAAGCTTAGCTCTGGTCTTAGGCTTAAGCTTGCACTTGGCCTCTTCTCCATGACTTGCCACATGCTCACCCTCCATTCACTAAGTTGTACGGTAAGTGCTTACCTTTCGACGCTGTTGAATACAATTGTGCTGACACCTTTCATTTCCACCTCGAAATCAAACGAACTCGTCGATACATCTGAACGAGCGAAGTTCTGACTGCTGATCGAAAAAAAGTACTTAAATACGTTCGATTTTCGGTACCTGACGGATGTTTCGTTCCCTTATTTCAGATCATTTCTCTGATGTATTCTCATACTCTCATATGTGACGCGTAAAGCAACTAAAGTTTGAAAAAACTCGATACTAGTTATTAAAATATTAGGCTCGTAATCGTTGCGACAATAAGTCTCCAATAATCATTGCAGCAAACAGTTCTCTATTAGCTGCTGTCTGTTGTAATACGTCAAAAGTTAAAGGTCACCCAATAGAGGATTGTTAACCAACTCTAAAGATATTCGCCACTTAAATGATGGAAGAGTTGAGCACTAAGTCGCTTAAAAGCATCGTCGACATCTAATCTGAAAAATAAACAATTGCCTATTAGAGCGCATTTTCTTAAAAGCTGCTAATAATTCATTCAAAACAATTGCATGGTGACGACTGAAAATTTGAATGTAGTCAGGTTTAAAATCGAATAAGCTCTGTATTTGCATCTCTAGCTCACTTATCTTCCGCTTAACTATTTCTATCACTCTTACAGCCATTCTAATTACCTGGTCACTCATCTATGAGCTCAACAACGAACATTTCATCGGAAAATGGATTTCCTCACAAATCAATAAGAGAAAAAGAAACGCTAAACATTAAAAACAACCTCTTCAAAACGAATATACATTGGTAGTTTATGCACGTAAATGAATCCTTTTTCGAGCGGATAAAGGAAGCACACATGCCTGCTTATGAGCACACATTACTGCCGGCGTTCCCGAGTGACTGCAAAATTATTTCATGAATCCTCAACCATCACTATAAAAATATAGTGATGGTTGAGGATTCATGAAATAATTTTGCAGTTATTCTCATTTTTTTTGAATAGGATAGCGATTCTGATCGAACACCTGTATATCAATGTTTGACCCATAAAGTCTACCCCTCCCTTCCTACTTGAACATTGTCATTTAAAAAAACCGGAAACAAAAATGTAAACGCAAATGCTGATACTTGGAAAAATCGCGGATGAAGGAAAAAATTTTTAGTATTTATTTGTCAGATGATGAACAATAACGCTCACCTACGCGCAAATAAAAATATTGGTGTGCCATCCTTCTCCATCCTAAACGGATAAGAAATAGAGGAAAGAAAATTTCTCCCTTGGAAGTTTAAAAAAATCGATACTGGTGAAGTGGATGGTGATAACCATCTATCCTATTGGTAAGCATTAACGCCTGAGATTTCGCTAACCGGATATTGCAAGTTTAAAGCTTTATGAAAGTTACACGCCGCAGCTGCCAATTTCCAAACTGTGTTTTACACGCCAACCACTATTCCTAAGCCACTTGCACCAAAAGTCGTCTCAAAATGGCTACAATGATATCAGATTATTCTGATTCAGACTCACCCCTTCCCTCAAAAATAAACGCAATATAATTATCACAATAAAATAAACGCAATCATCTTCATTTCACTACTTCCAATTAAGAGAATAAACCTAACCCAACAGAGCTGCCTGACACGATGATTTTCATATCGACCATAACTCGAAAGATCTTCGACATCACCTCGAAAACGTTACCGCTCAACTTCTTATCCAGCTTGCCCTTGTATTGCTCTTTCAACTGCTCCCTGAAGACAGATCACTTAAAACCATTGCAATCCATCACAGGTAAATAGCGCTAGAAATTCTTTCAGCTATAAATAATACGGTTCATACTGATAAGGAAAAAGATGCACATCCCAGAGGTATGAAAACAAAGTTGCGGGAGCAGGAGGAGGGAAGGGGGGGGGGATCTCACCCTCCTTGAAAAATCAAAACAGCACCAAATATACATTCTTGTCAACCGATCACTCGCAAAATTACATCTTCTTGATTTGATCCTTATCCCTTTTGCCAACAAACGAACAACCCACTAGGCAATCTCTCTAGGGGAAATACGACTGACTGTAATCCGGTAATGTAACAATCTCAGTTCGCAAACGATACATTCTCAGGCATAATAAAGTAAAAAGTAAGAAAACAAAAATAAGTACTCTGCAAGTCCAAGGTCGAGCTCTACCTCCTCGTCCTTTGCGAATTCCAACACAAGGAAGCGGTATCGCATCTGCCCCTGCCGATTGGTGGATTCAAACTGATCTGAAATTTACATCAACGAATCGAATAATATCATATTTTTTCATGCAATAATCCTGCATGCCATGTAATAGGTAATAAGACAGCACTTATAAAGTTCGCTCAAAGATTTACATATTTAGAGCTAACAGTGGCAAAACAATCTAAGTAAATGATAACGCACCAAGAACTACATATGACGGCCATCTTTGTGAGGCAATAATAAAAGCCGCATGATCGTTTTGGTCGGAATTTTGTAATCGTACGTTTTTTCCGTGCAATGATTCTGGTAGACTTTGATATCGTAACGGCCACTGAAATATATAGAAACTTCAATAAGAGCAACTGCGCAGGCAAGTTCAACCTATTCTTTCCCTCCTCGTTTTCTCCGCTTCCCCCTCCATTTTCAAACGATGAAAGGGTCTTTCATCCATCAAAAAATTGGAAAAAAACTGAATACAAAGCTACTCATGCGGCTCCAAAAAAATGAATTAATATATGAATGGCACCACTTCTATATTTGAAAAAGAAGGCACAGTCTGAACCCAAAATCTGACATAAAACGTATTTTCAATGTAATCCTACCCCCTAACAATACCATCATCAACAACTCCGCTCAATCAAGCCAATGAGCCGAAAACACTCCAAAGAAACGAATTCCAGAAGAATGGCTAAGCAAACATACCGAGATGTGGTGCAAAGGATCTGTTGAAGTGTAGCGACCGGCTGATCGGTTTCGGTTTCTATACCGGCATATTGCATCACTGCCCGTCGAAACTCCTGCAAAATATATTTTAAAAAAACATGTTACAATTTCTGGAAGACCTTTACTTAATATCGCATCCAAACGTAGGGGGATCATTTTGTTCGTACTGATATGAACATCGACTTGAATTTCTGAAAAACACAGCCTGCATTGAGTTCGTCCTAGACAAATCGTGGAAAAAACGAGAGAAGTCTAATACTGGTTCGTATACCCCTTCCATTTTATCTAGCAAAGGAAAATGATTACCCCAAATAGCTACGTTCACGACGACAAACGTCATAAATAAGAAAGAAATAAAATATTCAGACGGAATTTAAAAGAAACTAGCTTCCTGCTTAGTTATCCACCACCTTCATAGGATTATCTCCACGCCTCCTCCGTTCCATCACTAATCTCTCCGTAGATTCATTCAAAATCGATTCAAAAATCTCCATGATATTTCAACTTAAAGTAGCCCGACAATATAGGATTTAAACCTCTCACCCTCTCCAAACACCATATTTCAAAAAAACTATACTCGCAATGCGAAGAAATCCAGTAAAACTATAAGCAAAGAAAGCGAGGTATGGGAATTTCAATGGAACAAACCTCTACAGGATCGACGTCTTCGTCAGCATCTGGATCGGTCGGTATGTGAAAACGCATCTCCACAAGAGAATGGCACAATCGTCATTCTGATGGAACTCGAGCACCGCCTCACTTTTGCCCGATGTGCAATTGCTGACGTTGCTTAGTGGAATTTCAAAACACGGCTTCTCATCCACTTCAAACTCGAGTACTTGTCCTTCAATGAACAGCATATCCTCACGTAACTAATCTTCCACATATAGGCTAATTAACCGCTCTTAATATCATGGATCCAGGCTCAACGCGATCACGACCAATCGGACATTGTCCCTCAGAAAGCATCGCCATTTGCGCCAAGAGGCAATTATACCATCGCGGAAATGTTTCAGCATTTTAGAAGAAAGTATATAGCATTAACTGTATGATAGCGCAAAATATATTGCGCTCATATGAAGCAGACGCTTTGGTATCTCCGCAAAAAACGCTGTCATGAATGATCGAACATCATCCACAGAGCGCAATCTCAACACTTTTTTACCTTAGCTGCGGCGACACCTTGAAATTATGAGAACAACGGGCGAGCAATTAACTTATGACATAGCCAAGCGCAAAACAAACGCAAAAGAGAAAATACATTTGGAACAGGTAAATTGTGCAAAAAGTATCAAAATCGCAAACAAAATGCGTTTTTTCCGCTTTATACTTGTACCTGAATCTACTTCTGCGCGAATGGGCTTTCATCTTCTTATTTGGAGAGGAAATCAAACAAAAACATTCAGAATGAAAAAAAAATTTTTCTGCACCAATATTATAACACAAGTACCTTTTACTTCAGCCTTTCCGTAGTTCCATCCTTTAATACTTTGATCTACTTGAACCACATCCTTATTCCAGTTCCGATTAGCAAATGCTTTTATCTTTTCATATCCTGCAAACAGTGATTTTCAAATTAAGATGACAAATTAGGCAAAAACGCTGCTCTCTTTGTTGGTTCGGATATTCAGGAATAAACATGCTCATACGTGACTGGAATCATTTCATTTCACTGGAATCTTTCCCACAGATCTTTCTCATTGCATACCCGATTTTATGCTGCAGTTGCCATTACAGCACTGAATCGAGCCGCAATTTGCATCTATCATTATCCAATTCAAAGGAGTTCATTTACGAAATCCATAGATCACTATGAAGAAAGCATACGACTCAGAGCCTTCTAATGCTTTCTAATAAATCCAAGCAACTCCCACATGCCGTTCTATGCCTCAACTGCATCACTTAAATATCAGTTCGCATGACATTTCGACCGCCAACTCTGCCGCGACGATGATCGCATACACTCGTAAACTGACGCCTAATGCACAATGCGCCTCTCAGAAGGCAACTTAAATCTTACAAGAGGGAAAATTGTGCAATCGGAGCGATGGCGAGACATCCGAAAAATCTTTCGATCTTCCAGCTGTTCTCCTTTCGCCGCTTGTTTAACCCACTTCCAGCGTCTTTAATTCATCATATCCAAGAACCATTTCTTTCCCCACACCAACTGTTTTCAACCACACATCCGTACTGAACTATTAGAGTTGACTTCAGAACATTGCATGAATTTTCAAGCACAGATCTGAATCATCGCTGTTAAATTCATTAAGCCCAAATAAGAAACCCAAAAAATGTCACTACTACTCTGCTTTGACTACCACTTCGTCAACGAACAAAGAGACCTCTTAATCAATGACCTGGAGACAAGCAAATACAATTTTGTCTGCACCGTGATCTGAATACCTGAACTACCGAGAGGTGAACCACGAGAAGATGAATTAAATGTGCTGTGAACAGCTGAAGAAATGAAAGTAGCCGAGTTTAGTTTAGTCCCCATTATGAAGGCAAATTCGGTGAAAGATAAATAACGAAAAGGTCGGTCATGAAAGTGACCACCTAATGAACTTAATAGCGCATATATCTTTCATTTGCGTAATCATTCCGAATGTGGTATCCACATTGCAATGTTCCATTTGAAACCTCTTCTTTTCCGAAAAGCCACCGAACCATAGACTGATTCCACTGGTTAGCGAAAACTTCAGGCCTGGCTTGTTGGCAAGACGCATCCACGAGATCTTCTCAATTTCCGATGTACTATGCTGACCTGCCAACTTGATTCGCCCACTGTTCTGCAATCAACGTAAGCCCATTTCACTTCAAATCCTTATTCCGGTTTATAAAAAGAAATTAGTTATGAAGTATTACCAACTTCAAGGTCACAAAGATGGCCACGAAATCAAAACTTTTACGCCAAATGTGGCATAAAATTATTTAGGGTCAGTCTGTTAGAGTTTAAATGTTGCCTTAGTTCACTGGTATACTAGCCCCTCAGAAACTTCTTCCATTTTGATTCGACGGGCACATATCCCTTAAAGACAGCACAATAGGAAGTATGTAAAGGGGAAGTGTACTGCCAAAGGAACGACGAACATATATCAGCAATTTTTTGATCACTGAATTGCGCATAAAATACTTTGCACCTTAGCGAAATTCAGTGGCAAAAATTTCTTATCAAAAGGCCCCATTCAGTTTTCGGTCATTGTTCCTTTGCTACGCACAGCAAACGGTCGCTCGCCTCGGTGGCCCCTCCAGTACCTGCCAGCAAAACATGCAGTCGAGGAAAAAAAACGTCAACATATTTTAAGCTTTATCCTACTGCAACGCACTTGTCCACTTCGATCAACGGTCCCTATCGAAACCTAAGCTGTGGAATAAGAAAAAAAGTAATTCACTTCAACTCATCATCTTCCAGCTATTATAAAATAAATACGATTAGTCCTTATAAGAACAACGAACACTCCGAATACAACAGTTTTCAGAAATGTACCGGGAGAACAACTGAAGAACATCTCGAAGTACTGATAACTTTAAGGGGAAGAAAGGGAGGGTAAAGCATGATGGATAGTGGCATACAAAAAGAATGATGTAATCCGTAGACTTGATACACGTCGCCGGGGAATAGCATTGAAACTGTTATTGAACCGTTAAAACATGCTTTGCAAACATCTACGATTTTGTGTTTAATTTTTATTCGCTAATAAATTTACGATAAAGCCCGATCACACTTAGGTCATATGCTCATATTTTTTGAATAATATGCAGATATAGCTCGTGCTTTTTGTACGCTGCAATAGTGCGATAAAAGTGGGGCTAATAAAAATTCACCGAAACTGACCAGAAATCCCATATCCTCGTGCACCACATCGCTGTACTCAAGAAAGGCGTCGACCATCGTTGCCTGCACAGTAAAACGATGATATTTAGAGGTACAGCCCAAAAAATGAGCTTTTCACTTCCAAGATTCCAGTAATTTTCAGAAGCAATTATTCCAGAAGAAAAAAATGGATGAGAGAGAGGTGAAAAAGGTTTCTGCATTTGTAGGTTCACAAGGTAGAGCTCGACTTCAGCAGCTTTGAAAGCCTAATCTCATAACTCCCTAAAACGCTCTAAAACCATGGAAGATCGGTGGCAGAAACTCGTTAATTTGCATAATATAGCAGGATCAAGACCGAAGGGAAAAACAAGTACACTACCTGATATGACATATAACACCGCTTTTCGTAAAGGTTAGGGTGGAAAATATGAGGGCAAAGAATGGGCTTTGAGGTGGGCAGGAAAGAACAGGTATAATGCTTTTCAAGGAAGGCCTTTCGAGTCCTATAAAAGGTTGAGGTGTTATACTCTCCCAAAGGCAAATACTTGAGGAAACATTTAGCTAGAGAACCAGATTTCCGAAAAAAAGACACCGCATGATGTGATACTAACCGGACTCTGGAGACGCTAGAAAGTTGATTAACAAGAAATCGTCAATGAATGTAGTTTCGGCGACCGTAATTCAATAACAGTATGGCCGTTGCGGTACTTAAAATAGTTGTTCCCTTTAGGCATTTCTTAGAAATTATAAACTATGGCACTGCATCCCACTGCCCGCTGATTGCTTACAGCTAGTTAACGGCGCACTTCCACTCCCCTCCTCCTTCCCTTCTCCGCACTGTATTTTGCACACTCGCATCCCGTATCTCGAGACCATCCCAACTTTAGATCTCGCTGAATTTTAGAGGGCTGAAGTCTTAAAAGATGCAAAGAACCGGATACAAGGAAAATCGCGTATTTTATCGAAACATAGGACCAAGTCGAATTTAAGCCGGCGATATTCCAACGATCCCAAACATCTTCGTTTTCGCGTCATAATCGAGTTGACGAGGGCCAAGGCAGACTTATAGAATGCGACAGAAGTGAAGTAATTATGGACATTTTAGATTTGCTTGCATTTCCTTGTTTGCTCATAGAAGGAAAAAATTTTGTAGGGTGAAAATTGGTGAAGATTACCTCAAAAATATCATTTCTATACAAGGTAGAAAACGTGGAAACGCAAGCGACAATTCATTCGAAACGTCACATAACTGTCGAAAACACAATCGAATTTGCAACAGCTCTTCTGATTCCGGATGTTCTCGCTCGTAGAATGGTTATAATTACCTATAGTTCTCTTTTTGTGAAAACAATCCAACTGGTAACATATTGTTGCACTTCAATAATGGTGTTAGCTGTTCATAATCCAACGGTGTGTTTGCTTGTGATATAACAAAAGCTTATTCAGAAAATCATGCATCGACCGCAATGAATTCATCGAAAACAACCATACCTTCTCACAATCCGCGCAAAAAGAACGAACACAAGTTGAGGGTATTTAAGATTCTACTGTATTGCTCTAAGATCGCGCTTCCTATTTCCAAACGTATATCAATACAATTCTTCTCAGGGATAAGAGGAGTTGGGGAGTTGGGAAGGGGGGGGGGGATTGTTTTGAATTACTAAGACTGGGAAATTGCAAGTGGAAAAAGCTCACTACAATGAAGGGCGTTGGTTTGGCGATGAATAGGAGAAATAAAAGGCGCTCATCAAGCGAGCACACGTCTATCTTTATGTCTTATTTGTAGCGTTCACCAAGCCAAAGTAACTGACGTTTGCAATCAGTTCGTATGATTCCATTAACACGATAAGAATTGTTTTAAAACAAAATGTTATGAAATTTATATCTGCTCGATTTTTACCAAAGACGGCCTTAAACTGGCTGGAGCTCTTCGAGGAAAATCAATACACTGACCATCATCAATGATCATAAACCTTGTAAACATAGAGATTCATAGGAATGGAATTAAATAGAAAAATTCTTTTGATGAAATGAAAAGAGACAAACTATTGTGAATTCTCGGTTGTTTTATGTTGCTAGCGCTTAATCGGTTCAAACCGGGGTTTCTTATGTCCTCCTTCTGACCATCAGAGTCTTGAGAACATTCCTCTTGTTCATGTAGATTTTCAATTGTGTTGTTTAGATTTGAAATGCGTCAAAGATTTCGAATGTGAAAAGAAACTTGGAATGCAGGAAAGTTACTTGTTCGTGAGCAGCCAGAGATCTGATTTAATATAAGCGGTGTTAAATCTTATCATCACAGAATTCAGAAGCACAAGAACTTCGTCTAGCATAGCCAAAGTCGAAAATATCAGCACTCGGTCAGGAAGGCAGTTGAAGTTAGCGACTCGACAATACATCTGGCACCTTTTGACATCATATCAGCTAAGAATACAGCAAAATGTGCAACAAAGGGACTGCAACGACAATTCAAGCGGAACAGACTCCAGCGCAACATCGTCATAATGACTAGAAAAGCGTAACTTCTTCTGTTCGCAAGCTTTTCTGCGACCAGTTCATCCAATCAGTGCGACTGCAAAGCGCATATAAGTGTGCTGGTCGCTCTTTCCTTCTAGTTTCCTCTGATCGTAATTCAAGTGTTTATAGCCGCGACCGCTTGCCAGAAACCAACGTCAATAGCAGGTTCAAAGAATCTGAATTGAAACTGAACATAAATTGAACACAAAGTTGTGCCTGAGAACAGCTCTTTTTCGTGCAAATGACTTTCCTGTAGACAGTACAGCACATGGGTTGCGCTGAACAGTTAGTGAACTTAAGCACCATATACATCCACGAGTCAAGATCATCTCGCCTATGTTGTTCCCTCGACCGATGATAATAAGGCGACGCAAAGCGGATGGTCCCCAGAAATCTGACTAGCTTTATCGGCAACCTAAACATGCAGTTTGCAGCAAAAAATTCTAGAATAAATTAACATACATGGTACAGCATCGCTTAAAATTTTTCTCACAGTAACAAAAGGGCAAAAAGGCAAAAAGAATGAGCTAGAAATAAGAAAGCCGCTAATGAGATACAATCGGGTTCCTATCTTCCTTAGGATGTCGCCGTCATCGCGTTCATCATCATTCGCAGCGCGTTTTTGCAAAAGTTGCAAAATCGCTCCGAAACAATCTTTACATGAGGGTGTAAGAAGCTTTAATATTAAGATGATGTAGTTATATGTGCAAACATATGGGCTATATTCACGCATAACTGCAGACGCTCAAGAGCTGGAGCAACTGGGCCAGCGGAAAGGCTACCTCGGAAAAAAAAGTGGCGAAAAGGCAGCTGGATTTCCCCCTGCCGACATAGCAGCATTGCCTGCTCACTTCGCAGTCGAATTGGTGCCCGGAACAATAAGATCTGTAAGTATTTTTTTAGATTTCAGGTTTCAGGCTACAATTTTTTTTCAGGCAAGTTTTCAAGCTACAATTTAAAGTATTTCGAGTCTTCGCGTTTGAAGCACTTGGAAATGTCAGGAATTCAGAACCGAATGGTTATCGCATTGCTAGTCTAGTACCTTGTCATTCTCTGTTCTTTCCTACGCTGCATTCACATGCTGCAATACTGCAAATTCGCCTGTTGCCTTTTAACGGCGATCCGTAAGCTCGTTCCCATCCGGATGCGAAATGATATGAGGTGAGTACCCAGGTTTTTTTTTTTAATTAGCCGGGAACAGGTGTGGAGCCTTGTAGGGAAACTAAACAAGATAATGTCTGCAAATAATAAAGAGGTGGGAGCCCAGAAGTTTTCATATGTGGTGTGATGGTTCAACCAGACTCGAGAATTTGCATGAAGTTTTCGATGGTCGTTCGACTCGAGATTGGGGGTTTCCAGAGGATTTGCAGAAATATCCTGGAAGTTGGAATGTCTCGAGGCGAAATTCCGACGCTGTCTAACTTGATATCGATGACTGTTGTTCCCTAATGAGGCGCCCATGTTTCCGGTGTCTCTACTGATTGCTGGCTGATTTTCTACTAACTTGTTATTGGTACGGTAAAGCCAATCAGTCAAAGACACCGTCATTTATTTCGACATTCGATCGTGCCGATACTGCCAAAAACAGAGTATTACCTTAAATCTTTTGCGTCCACATTTGAAGGATCACCTCTGAGTTGAAGGAGGTCCAAAGTTTCTACCTACGCCGCATTCAAATGATAGAGGCGATAATCTAAATGGTGTAAGGAAACCGACCTCCACAGAATGGGATTTAGAAGAGTCAAGTATCTCTGCATACACATGAACTGTAGTTTGTTTGTGGTAAATTCGAAGCGTAACTTCCACAACAGAAACGTGACTGTCATTTGCAAGAAAAACCCACCTTAGTACGCCTTTTATTTTCCTTAGTCATTTTATTCAAGCAAATGTGAGCGCTCAATTTCTAAATATTTATGCTTTCCTTTATTTTTTCGTAATTATTGGAAGAAGTATCACCTATTTCACAGACGTTTTTGCATTCACGAATATCAGACGTTGTGAACAACTCTCGATGGCACGGTCAACGTAAAAGGAAGCAAGAGATAACGGTTTTTTGAGCTAATTTGCCAGGTAACTTCTACTAAAGCCTAGTTGCTTTAGGCCAAAAGATGAATGCAAAAAAAAATTTTTTTCAGGTACCTAAAATAGAATTTCTAGCATATTCACTGAAAAGTTTAGCTGGACAGATAGGACTGAACTGATGTTTTCTTGGCCAAAGGAATATGGTTGAAAATCTCATATCTCCTCATTATGAGGTGCAAAGAGCTGCTTCAGCACTTTTACCAGAAAATATTGTACATTTCATACCGTCCAGCCACGAAACTTGCGGTCTTTTGGAAAAGCCTGAGAAAGTGTGGGCTTTTTTGAGTCAAAGATCAAAAACGCCAAATTGAATAGTTAGGACAACGCTAAAGACGATCATTTATAGAGATTACATACAGCAGACATTCAACAACTTGCACTACACAGCAAAAATGCCTCGAAATCTCGTTATCATTATAATAGGGAAGTAAGCACTTCAAATACCTTGCAATACAACATGTAATTTTAAGAAGCACTAGATTACGACAGGATTTATGCCCGGGGGTTACCGCATGCAATAATACATGGAGAACAATGAAACAATATCTACAATGCGCTTCATCCCATTTCTTACAAAATCAAAAATCGATCTGCAAATTTCATGCGTTTCTCATCACCAATACTTGATGCAACGATCAGTCACTCTGAGCAAAGAGGTGATTTTTGAGAGGCGTCCCTGTAATGAAGGATATAATATCGTGAATCGAGCCCCGGTAATCTCAAAGATAAAAATAGACTGAACATCAGGACACATTAGCAGGAATACATACTTACATCACCGCACTGTCGCCCATTATGCGCTTTTTGCAAAAACCTACAAAAAACGCGCAAAAAAAACAGAGAGTACAACTTTACAACTACATGGAACATTCACCTCCGGTGCACCTTTCTAATCGCTACAGTCGGTTAATCGAAGCAGTGGAACGCAATAATAACATGAGAAAAAGTTAGGAACGGCCACTGACCAACGTTGTTTACCCTTGCGGAGATGGCGCACTGGCCCTGCGAGGGAATATGTTCTCTTGCTGATGCGGACTGCCGATTGACGGCGAACTTGCGAAATCACCGAACACAATTCGCATAGGAGAATGACAACCAAGATGGAAACTCATTTCAAGGTACCAACAATCAGACGAACAGACAGTTCAATCATGACTCAACTGAAGTAGAAGGACATCAAAAGAAGAGAACCTAGATGCGACAGGAAGTAGAGTGCAGACCTTGTTGAAACTAGCGTGACAAAAAGACACAATTGGTGCACCATTTATGGGTTTATTCAGAGATCACCAAGTGTTCAGTAAAGAAAAAATCCACGAGGATACTGGCGTGATTTTTTGGCGTTATAGCAAACACTACTAACTGTTTAAACACATAAATATGGGGTACTTAGAAAAGTTTACACCAAGACCTTAAGGTACGTAAAACCAAAGGAGCGGACAAACCAAGGCATTAAAACTTTCAAACCTATAATCCACGTCTTATGTTTTTTTCCTATGACAAAATATATTGCAAAGGCATCATTGTGTGCATGAATACATTTCAACTGGTGATCTATTGTAGCGAATCGATTGAATGTTGAAACGTGGGGATTCAGGCTCGCTAATAATCGTTGTGTGTTCACCGCTCTCGATCACAAAATAACAGACACTCGTTCGTTCTAGAGAAATGAATTCCCAGATTTATTTCTATTCATTTTACAGCAGTTAACTCATTGTTGTGGAACAATCAGCATTTAAATGTGCAATTTAAATCACGTAAGATATTATGGACAAAAGATATTCGTGACAAACCCACGCTAATTAGGCCAAACGACCGCCGAAATAACCGAAAGTATTGGCAACGGCTCATTGAAATGGTTTCCTCTGGAAAAGCTTTTTTGAAAAAAAATTCATTTTTGATAAACATCCAACTAGGTATGGCAAAAATCACATGCAAAAACATGCTGTCTTTGCCAGCAGTTCATGACGAAGAAGGCTGGTGATTATAAGATCGAGGCCACGAGGCCAGATATACCGTGAAAAAGTTGAGGATAAGATCGTCCCTTACTGTGGAAAATATGCACCATATTTCATTGCCGCGTCTTTTATGGCACTTGAAATGCAATTTTTCAGGCGATTTTGATGGTCATTAAGATGGCGGGAGTTCCTTACTTTTGCTGCAATTTATTTTCACTTAGTGGGTAGAAATTAATAACTGGAATCGCAATCCCTTCACAGTTACAAAAAATTTCTAATCTACATACAGCCACAGACTTCAAGACAGGTGCTTCGTTGAGGATCGGATTTTGATCACATGGTCTTTCAGTTGCGAGTTTTACCGAAATGCTCCCAGTCCAAATGAACCCTTCCGGCTTTCGAATTTCACGTGATGATCTAGAAAAACCGATTCTGTAAAGAACAATAAAAAAGACTATGCTCGAAATCTCAGGTCTAGGAGTACGGGGTAAATATGCCTCTGAAATTCCCCTCTTTATTCAGTTTCCATCGAAATTCGATTCCTCCTCACCTTACCCCTGCCTCCTCCCCACCCATCTAAAAAGTTAGGACCCTGTTCCGGCAATTATGCATCGGTTGAAATTTCCGAGTCCTTGTTTTGAAAAAATTGAGAAAACAAGCCTTCTCAAACCGTAACATTATTACCGCATTGCCACATTCTTTGTTTGACGAATTAGCTGATTATCTGGATATATATGAAAACTATGACGGTTAATCCGGTTGTCACCGATTAACAAAAGAGGCATTTTTCACCCTGCAAATAAATTTTTCGAATTTGGAAAATTTTTCGGGATCAGCGAAAACCCTCAATGGTTCGCCATTAAAACTTCCCTTACTATCAGAATTCTATCTAAATGAAAGGATAATTAAAAACGGTATGATCTATGCAATACCCGTAGGACAGGGGAAGGGAGACACGTTTTCCAAAACTACTTTAACAGAAATTTTGAGCAGGCTTCGTCATCACGCTCATTAAATCAACGAGTTCATGAATGGCCGACAGACCAACGGATGAAAAAATATGCGCCGCAACGCAATAAAATTTTTATTGATCCGACCGAATTCAACTAGCAAGCTATCTATAAAAGTCCCGCTTTACGAAGCCCAACCAAAGTTAAAGGCAATTTGAACGGTAGCAAAACTCATGCAGATCATTTGGAGCTTAGGCTGCTTGTAGCTCCTTCTAGAATTCATGGACAAATCTTGCATAGGCGATGATCTCACGATGCGTATCTACCAACTTTTAGGGATTTTCGAATTGAAACTATTAGAAATATAAACATAAGTACACAGAAATACCAAAAGACGGCACCACAATATCAGGAACCAAGAGAATCAAGACCTCGGCAGAAATTTTCGCACAGGTTTTCACAAAAGGTGCTCTAGGTTTTACTAGAATTGGCTCATATCATTTTCATAATTTTTTTTTTCATCACGAAGCAATCCAATATTTTTTGGAGACGCCTCCTATGATGCTTACTCAGTCTAAGCATGGTCACTAATGTAACTAGACGATATCAAACAACGAGATGGCGCGTTATTACAAAAATTTGAAAATTAAACCAAAGTGAGAAAACGCAGCACCACTGCTGACACGATACGGGCTTTGCAATCTTGTTCATCATACCTGGATTGCCAACAAACATTGAAATACGCGTCATAGAAGGCGTACATTTTCAACAGGACCGAACGGCCGCGTAAATCTTTAGATGATCAACTTTCGCGGTCCAACCAGACGCACAATGGACGCGACTTTTAATTACTTCTTAATGTCTCTGTCTCGGACAAGTTCAACGTGAGGGTTGGCACAGAGGCCCATTCTATTGGTACAGCCAACAGACGTCAGATTCTGCAACTCCAACTTCGAAGATCCCCGGCTGCAGCTACCGGATGAACATGTATGCGTATATGCAAATAAGCAAACGCATTGAAACGACCTTACCGTAACACGCCTTGTTAGTGCAACCTTGCAAATGCGCACACAAATGTGGACTTCGGCTGTGGAGAAGTTCTTGTTGGACAAGACTCGACGATCCTGGCCAGCAGACAGCACCCTCAAGGTAAATTATAAATCCTTTTAGAAAGACGACCTCGCCGATCGTTGGCTAGCGCCCAGTCTCAACATTTCGCCCTTGTGCCGGTTTGGGGATGTTATTTGGCTGCGGTCTTATTTGGTAAAGAAAGGCCGATTTCTGCACCTGCTCATATCGTGACTGCGCACTGACTTCAAGCGTTCAGTTCACATGATGATCTCTTTGAGGCGCTTTCTCTGCTGCCATCGAGAGAAAGATTGTCCATATTGAGTGGTCCAGTGAATCTTACTGTATAAGAGGCACGTGCTACCAGAACTATCTGTACCCGACGCTAATGAGGTCGTTGGACATATTCTCGCTGAAGGCCTATCTTTCGCAGAACAGGTTCGCCAACAGTAGAACATCGCCGTTCGGTGCAAGACGGCAGTCTTTGAGTAATGTATGCAAAAGTTGACGTCCTGCCTTGTGACCGTTGTTGCCACTTACGATCCAAGTTTTGGCTCACTCTGGGGGGAGGGGGGGGGGGGAGGAGGAGGTCATTGCATCCGCCGAAGTTTTACGCGTTTTACGCACCTCCTGAAGCATCCGATTTTCATCCAGAATAAACGTCTTCAGCAGCCCTGTTTCCACTTGTCACGACGCCTTTTCTAATTGTAATCGGTAGTCTTCATATCTTCTGGAACATGGTCTTCAATTTCGAAATGAACCTGCTTGCTAACGACATCTATTTCCACGGTTTACATCTGATGCCGGATGCATGCGACTTCGCGGTGATGCTCTAGAAGTTCGCTTGATTCGTAATGATTGCCGAAGAGTCAAAATCCCGACATCCTGCTAATTAGCCGCAATGACAGGGTAACAACAACGACTGCCTCTGCACTTCCATTGAGGCATCCAACTAAATATAAATTTCTCCGTAACAGATAGGTGTGGATGGCTGTCTATCTACAGCAGCTTCACATAAGCCTCAAAATTCGAACACTCACACGAGTCACCTGCGAACGCATGAAGTTCAAGGTCCCGTAGGTGAACGTGGGTTGCAAGGCAAGGATTTGCTCAGCTATATGCGATTCGACCGCTGGTAGAGACCGAAATATGCTTCAAGAACGGAGGCGCATGACGCATCTACAGGAGTGAATGTGCCGTTAACGTTCGAGTCGAATTCGACCAATTTTGCAGGTTGAGTTTTGCAGTTGAGTTCCAGGAAGCTAAGTTTCTAGACCTGTTTCGATTTCTTCGGGAGTTGTGTCGAACTAGTTCGGAACGTCGACCATTTCCGCAAATACCGCTTGCTCCGCGGAATTTGCTAGCGGCTCTGTCTTCACTTAGAGCTTCTCGAGAAGAACCTCCCATGGGCGCGTTGACGTTGAAGGGAGCTCTGTTTGAGCTTGCGCAGTCCTTATGCAGGTACAACTGCCGAGATTTTTGCGCGAAGTTGATCTGCTTATGCAGTCGGTTGTAGGAGCTATCTGGCGAAATACCAGCGAGGTATTTGTATCTGATAGAACGGGACCACAGGATACCAAAATACATTAGAGCGCGTTTTCATCCGTCCATCGCGTTCCTACATATTCATTCTCGTGTATCCTTCGGACAGATAAAACAGTGCGCTCACCATCCCCATCAGCTTCTGGGTGGTCACTTTAAACATATGAGACGCCTTTTATTCTTTTTCATTCTAAATTCGTCAGTTCGGAATATTTTGAGTCACTTCAACAAGGCAGCCAAAGACAGCATGAACAGCTAGCAAAAGCATATTTAGATCTCCTTTCCCCTCCTTTTCGTGCTTGCTAGTGCAGCGTAGGTGGATTTAAAACGTCAATGGTTCCAGTGCACTCCAAATTTAATAAGTCAAGGGTTGAAAGTTCTCTCATTTTTGTTTCATTTTTTGTTATGAATGGTCTTCGGCAGTGAACTGAAGCCTTCCTTGAAAGCTCCTAGCTAACTTTCCCTCTCCTCCCCCTCGTAAAAGCATCGGAGCATAAACGCGAGCATATTTCACCTTTGAGGTTTCTGAAAGGCTCTTTAGTTGATCTGCCTCTCAATTCTCAGCACAGGAGTCCACCCAAACGACTTGCTACCTAAAATTGACTCTAGCGACCAATTCGGGAAAATTTCTTGCTTTTCAAGAAACTGTACCACAGGGACAAAGCATATCCCATTCGCGGATGCCCGTTAAACCGAGCGTAACGCCATCTTCAGGTCGGCTGAGCTCCCGAGTGTAAAAGATGCAATCACTCAGGAGAATAGAGCTCGCAGTTTTTCTTGGCGAAAATTGTGCAACAGTTTCAGCGAGTTCCCGTGAAACCATAAACCATAAACTGATGCCGAAACAACGGGTGCCCTGACGTAAAATTCTAACTACGATGAGTTCGTTCAGATAATGGTTTCATACCTTATTCTACATTGTTTCACAAAAGTCACATATAGCCTAAGACCTCACGAAGCTGCAAAAATTACTATAAAGTGGCTGTCCTCTGCTGCAGTGGCCCATCTTTTCTCAGTTCCCAATCCTTCACTTAGTCCATTCATCACATCCGGATAGCTCTCTTGGCGACAGCTTCATGATTAATTTTCATGGTACTTGACGTGAAAATGTAGGTGGCACATGTGTGAAGCCAACAGTGATTATCTGGCTGGAAGAAAGCAGTTCTGTTACTCCTTTTCTTCGCAAAGAGACCTAGTTCTTTTGCAGGAACCAAACAACGTCATGTTTTTAGAGCATCTGCTTAGAGGTGGTTCCAGGCAGCATCTTTATATGCGCTGAACTGTCTCGTAAAAACACATTCCGTGGGGCTTCGTATACAGCTCTTCCCAAATTGCTTCCTATTAGTCTTATTACCACAGTCCCACCCTAGTGGAGTTCGTACGTCGGCCGCTGTTTGGAAGACATTCTTGCGGCAGAAGCACTTGTACAGCACTATAGTGAAAAATATGACTTTCACCTTGTCTTCAATTTGCAAGCACTTCCTTAACATTTTAGTGACCCGTTTTCAACCATCGAGATAATGACAGAAATTTCTTTCGCAAGACCTTTTCATAATGCAGATAGTGGGAAGCGGTTATGCGAAATGCCTGTCTTAAGTTTGGTTCGGAGAGGACTTTTTTCTTATAGTATGATAGCACCTCTATGATGTTATTTCCTTTTCTGATGATGTATTAAGTTATATATAAAAAACACCAATGTACCAATGTGCTTTGGACACACATGAAAAGGAGATTCAATGAAGCAAAACTGCAGCACTGAATTTCTGATAAGAACAAAACGTATGGGAGAAAACGTTAGAGCAGCGAGGGGAAAAACAAACAAGATTTTCCTAGCACTACCGTATCCATATATCCATATACAGCACCTTAGTTTATCAATCCCCTTCTCGAGCGAAAATCTCGAAATCGAAGATCGGAAAAGAAATTGTGGTGTAAACATCATATCGCGCCCACAATGGAATCTTTCATGGGACTTAATTTCTGTAAGTGCGCTTTTTACCTTTGCTTCCGGCCTGTTAAAGTCTGCGATGAATTCAAACATCGAATCACTCAACACTACAATGTAGGTAGAACAACTAACAAAGGTTCCATTTCGAGTTTCTTGGCGAAATAGTAAAGAAGTTCTTCTCCTGTCTTCTGCGCCAAAATGACGATATGCGACTTCTCATAAAACATTCTCACAACCATAGAACTGGTACAGCCCTTTTCTGCAATACAACCAGGTTATTCACAGTATAATCAAGTCTCTATATGTTCTTCTCAGCGCCACTATTCAATCATCAAGACTCCTGGACTCGTCGTGCTCGTACGCATCGCACAACGCGTCTCACACTACAAGATTTCCAGGTGGCCTCACAAGAAATGACGCACAGTGAAATATACGAACTAGTCTAATTCATAACATTTTTCTGCAACCATCGAATTCAAAACATTTCGAAATGGAATAAACATTTTCGACGCTAGAGCGATCTGACTTATCTCAACAGTCGTCTAGATCACTCGATCACTCGATGTTTTCTTTCCTTCAAGCTCGACTCACCGTTAATACCTTCCCTCCTTCCCTCACCGATATCCTATATTTCCATCCATCCGGCGCCGAGACGTCAGCGCGAAAAAGCAAAGAGGAAGCGAGTGTCGAGCCCAGTTGGAAGAACAGAATGGATCGATCAAAATTCTCGTAAGCAAGGATGGCGGTTTTGTTTAACCTGCTCATCATGCACCGCCAAAAACCGACAACCCCATCAATATTTGGTCGGGCTGTTAACACCTCTCACACAGTCAATACTGCTTGTTGAAGAGCAACAAAACAAAGTATAAATGGCATAGGAGACGTGAACTGCTAAACGAATGCAGGAGGGCTCATCACTGCTTGCCACTGTTCGCCGTATTCGTCGATCGTTTGCATACTTCATTGACGTCTTCCTCATTGGCGGTGCGTTTAGTTGCACGCGAAATTCCGATATCTTTATTACAGCACAGCGTAGTGTAAGGAGCCAGAAGGCTCTAAAGTGACTACAATATATAGTAATTTTCTACGATTAATTCCATGGAAGTACAGTTAGGTGCTGATATCTCCAGGTCTGGGTAAGCAAAAATTCAATGAAGATGGAAGCATGAATGGAAAGGATTTCGCTGCAGAACAAGCTCAGGAACCAATTGCATCAGGAAAAGCCTATCTGCCACTCCCGTTCAAAAATCTAGGAGTGCTTTCAAAGGAGTGTTGGATATGTGAGCCTGCTTTCATTCAAGAGCTCCCGCTGAATGATGATTTGACTTTAAATCAAAGTGCGAAAAATCACCTGCTAAATGTACCACTGATTTGACAGTGATAAGACAGTTGCGACATTATGAACTTCGATACAAATGACACGATATTGATTTGAGGCATTCGGAAAGAAAAGACAGTGATCTGACCTATCCATACAATCATAAGCATGAGCGAAGGAGAAAAAAGGCAACGACTAAGGTATTCGTTTATGAAAATTGCGCAAACAAAAGATCAGAGACGCGCTCCTGGTCGACAAGGTGAATAATCCTATCTTAGCGAAGCAATATTGCTGACAGTTGTCCCTTGCACAATCCAAGCTTCATGTTCGTACGTTTCCCTCTGGCAACAACAATGCTCCACGGAATCTCCACGGGAAATTTCTTGTGTATGCACTAGTGTTTAAAAGAGGTCCTCTCGGAGGCTCCCGCAAGGGGATTTGCCTTCTCAGAATCACCCGCGGCGGACTGGGAGCTCCGAAAAGCGATGGCCCCGCGAGAGCTCACCGAATGTGGAAGGTAAGAAAATGTTCAAGTCTGCTACGAGACTTCTCACATTTATGCTGCTGTGCTCCATCGTTTTCATGGGAAGCTGTGATAGGAATGATTTTTGAAAGTTTGCATTTTTGACGTTTTATTGGCAACTACTTTGATATGGAAATCGCGCCTGAAGCCCAAGATGCATATTTTTCCAAAATGCGGTTGCATGTTTCGTTAAGTGCAGGTGGTTGCAAATTTTTAGGAAATGCTATTCGCTTCCTAACTAGTGAGAGGCAACTGTGATAATATTATGTTGCACTGGAAAACGTACACCACTCTCTTGTTGCAAAAGCGATAGGCAATGAGATGAGGAGCAATATGCGTTTTTGACATAAGTGTGCTACATAGTGAAGTTGTTAGGACTAGTGTGCTTTACTTTTCGGTAGGTTATTCGTTCTTACTTGATATCCTTTTCCAATGATTGGATAGTTTAGGAGGATTGGTCTCCGAATAATGGAGATGGTGGCGTTAGCAAGAGCCCATAACCGCGACGTCCTTATATGGAAATGAGTTCCTTTAATCTCTGCTTTGAAATGCTGAGAACAGTAAGGAAACCGAGTGTGCTCGCTGAACATCGAGCACACGAAAGTGGCATCGCATTTCATTGTGCTATCCAAGCCTTCTGTAACAACTGTGTTTCCTGATCGGCAGTCAAAACTTACCCTCTGTGTTGGAACGTGTCTTTTAATTCAGCTGGATTGGGACCACTACAGATATCATCGTTGACTCACCCCTCGACGTCCCTAGAGATGACGCCATCGCTCGGTGCTTTGGAGGAACTGGATTGGTAAGGAAGCGAAAATTGGAAGAAGCGCGTTGTGGGAGTTTTCCCGGTAGAAGACAACGAAGGCCAAATGGAGTCTGTTGCAGTATTTGCGAAGAAATGTTAGCTCTCAACTCTTCATCTACGCACGACAAGATAGGCCTCTTGAAAGCCGCCCATGGTGATCGTCCAGAGGCTGGACAAGCTGTGTGTTCTGTTTTTTTCAGTTTGTGATCGCAGAACTCAAACTTCTAACGTCCATCACAGAGATGATGAAAGCTGTGAACAATCTCCCAGAGATGCTGTAACCAATAACTCGTGGGTGCCTTCACAGGTGGGTGGGCGATTAGTTACAACAAGTCCCCGCAATGGCGGGAGGGTTTTTTGATCGCAGGAGCCTCCACAACGGGGGATGGCGGTGAACTCCGAACACTGGCATGCATAATGCATCTATACTGCTTCCAATGTTCGTATTGATGACAGCATTTGAGGGCCAGAATGTTCCCCATAAAAAAACTTTCCTGGATTGTGGAAGTAACACCATCTCAACTGAGCATTTTCCCTACACAGAAATACCGTTTGAAAAAACTCAACTAATTCTCAATCCGGAAAGCCCCTTATGTAAATAAGCACATCAGAAATCTTCCATCCGTAACTGAGGGTATATCCAGCAGTACTACTCCAGACTGCCATCTGGAAGGGGACCCATGAATGTGACTCTCAACATGTGGAACGATCACTCATGCCCCTGCGAGGGCACAGGATTCTCATGGACTATGGGTCTCTTTCA
Source organism: Ascaris suum (assembly GCA_013433145.1). NCBI lineage: Eukaryota > Metazoa > Nematoda > Chromadorea > Rhabditida > Ascarididae > Ascaris > Ascaris suum. The sequence goes on from CM024189.1 coordinate 9,490,986, forward strand.
GAATTGGTACTATGCTGCATACCCGGCTACTTCTCCTATAATTGTAGAAAAACTTTAATTATAATACGGTTACATTTCGAGAATATATTTGTGAATACAATCGATTGTGTTAGAGCAATCCACCCTCAAAATACTGATGAGAATTGAAAAAGGGAAAAGTGACAGCGGCGCCGAACCTCGTTGGCTTAGAAGCTAAGCGAAAATCTATAACCGCTGATTCCCTGTCATTCGCAAATCTTCAACTTTTTAATGTTCTTGTGTTTATTGCATTAATGAAAAAAAAAAAAAACGCTTTTCAATCCCCCTTTAATCCGCATGCACTTTCTCACTGTACGCACTTACAAATGACCACACAAAGATAAGCTCATTGACCTCTCTCATTTGATAATTGAAAGGATTGAAGAGAGTTTTTTTGTAAATCGAAAGTCTGCAAAAAAAGCAGAGATAGCCTTTACATTTCGCAAAGAAACCATTAAGGGGAATGGAACTTCGACCTCCTAGAAAGTAAGGCGGGCGGCTTAACCACTGAGCTACCAACGCCCCGCTTCCTGCATTTCGAGGGCTTCCTGCACGCATAATAAAACCCCCGAAACTCTGTATCCTCCGAATACACACACCAGCACATGGATGTAATCGATTCAGTTCAAACAGCTCTCATCAGATAAAAATTTATGGGACTGCACAGCACTGACAGGAAAGCGAGAGAGGGAATTTTCGCGAGAAAATTGAAGCGCACTTTTTGCCCCTACACCCCTCGGATCTGGCTGTCCAATGAACTCATCCTTTATTTCGAGGAGAGGAGTGGACAGAAAAAATTTTGAAATTCCGATCATTTTAAAGAAATTATGATCTATATATATATATATATATATATATATATATATATATATATATATATATATATATATATATATATATATATATATATATATATTTGTTTATTTATAAAATAAACCTGGGGCATCTCCTTGGCGTACTTCACTTGCTCTTCCACCTCCCAAAAGCCCCTTGGAGCAGTAAAGATGGAAACGCTTACTCTTCCCTACTTTCAGAAAATGGCCGTCTTCAATATCCCCACTGGTATTTTTGAGAATATCGACTCCCGTTCCCCTTGCAACCTTCGCAAAACTCCATCCTCGCCCTCCCTTTTTTCTATCGCCCATTTTAATAACATTTTATTGCCGCACTGCTTAAAGAAATTACATTTTATCACGGAAAGACTCAAGATTAGCAAGGGGACAGCAATGCAGCAGGCCCGCGGACCCAACTTTCGGGGGAGGGAGGTGGGGAGATTTCAAAGTCGGGGCGGTCAAACCGTTAGAGAGTTCAAGATGTCATCTTAGATGCGGCGCCATCCAGGCAAGAATAAAGAATACGGCCGCTAATACGCTGATTCCTCGCAATGGTGAAAACGAACGGCATAAAGACTTGGGCGGAACTACTAAATGCAATCATTGCGATCCGCTGGTGTTTCAGACAAAGAAGGGTAGCTTTACACGACCTTCTAGGATAGTGAAAAATAGATAGGTGGAATTGTTAAAGCGGGTAGTTGAAACTGAGATCTCCGGGGCCAAAACGAGAGATGGCGGCTCGAATTGCGCACAGACACAGATGCTGTGAGATATCCGCTGATATTACTTGCAGTAAAAGTCTTGGAGTGTAGACATCGCTGCGTACGTGTCTTGTCACCTGCTGCGCTCACATTACCCTTGAATTGCGGTAATGACGCAGCAAATTGGCCAAAATAGGGTTTGCATTGTGGCCCACCTGTTACTGGCGTTTATTCGTGACGGGCCCCAACCCCATAAAATGCTAGGAAGAAGCTGGCATACATATCTTCTCTGACAAGATGATCACGTGGTAGGGTACTTGGGGTACTGATTAAATTTTGTAAACAAACTGCCCCTTCAGAACTCTCCAAGCATTCATCCCCTATAGTGAGAAATAACGAGAGGCTGGAGCTCATTTTTCAGAAGTCACACGCACTTTTATTATTATTGCAGAGGATTGTCCATGCTAAAGACATATGAAGGGCGAGCGAAATGTCCCAGAGGGCTGTGCGAATTTACAAGCATACACAGGTAAAACGGTTGTGCCACTGAGAATAGCATTGAGACTGATCGGGAAGAGGAAGAGAGATGCACGCCCCCCCCCCCCCCGAATTTTGGAGTGAAGCTACGCCCTAGTGCTGAAAGTGATGATAGAAATTTCAGACGGCACGTTCCGCTTACCTCATCTGCGGAACAAGAACTCTACGAGACTATTCGAATTTCACAATAAGCCTAATGGACCCAATCCAACACCACAGAATTGACCTTTATTTAGCGTGCCCTACTGTACAGATTGTTTTAATGAAAGCTGCAGTATACATAGTAAAAATACCTTCTGGTCTGTTCGGGAATCGCACATGACCAAATTCGATGGCGGCAAACAAGTAACAGTCCTTGATACCGTAAATAAGAGGATGCCTGAAAAGGACGGTGTAGACTACGACATTTACAAATTGAACGACTGATCCTTTCGAGAAGTTCATACTTCCTTGATGAATGCGTTTGTCTGATTCATGAACCTGACGGACAAGGAAGTGTTTCGGAATTTTGCGTTAGCTGACTTTATGAGGGTGTTATTAAATCCCGGAGACTATGTTTTTCCCCCTCATGATGCAGTTTTTGAGCGAATGCCTTATAAATGTCGCAGTAGGTTCTGCACATTTTCAGGAACCAGTATTTCCTGCGAGGCTTTATCTGAACTTCCCTTTTTGATGGATTATTTGAATGAATCGATTAACCTGCATCTGAGTGAGCAAGAAAATTGGCACAAACATCGTGTCGTTCGAGCTGCTGACTTTTGGGGAAATGGGAGTCATTTAAATTTCCAAGCTTTTTCGGTGAAAAATATCGAGTTACCTTACTGTTAACGGTTCCTCTCAAAATATGATCCGGTTAACTGAATCATGAGGTTTACTTGGTGGGAATGAAATCAAAAATCTTCAAATATTGAAAGCATTTCACAATGGAAGAATTGAACCGCTTGAAGTCTGCAAGGCTCTTTTACAAAGAAATGAATCATTTAAATTGTTTGTGACGTTCTAGAAGAAACCCGACCATGTGAATTGCTTGATGAAAATAAAATCCATGCATCTAGGAAGCAACGAATATTTTAACATTGCTTCATCCATCCCGTTTATTTGAGTGATTCGCGTGGTGTCCTTAATTCATGCCTCCGAAAGCGTGGAATTTGAAATGAACGGTTCACGTAAACTGCACGAGCAGTTTCGTTCAATAGCATTCAACTAGTGAATCTTTTTGCTCATCTTGCCCAATTTTACGCTAACATGATATCCACACCAGTTATCATCGCAACATGTTTCCCGAACTCCTCCCTCCAGTAATGCTATGAAAGCAGGATAAATGTGAGGCTCCAGTACTTACCCAATAGTGTCCACAAATTCTGCCGTTCGAAGAATCAGCAACGAATCGTAATAAGTGTGCGCTATGTTAATTGTGTCTATAATACCACCATCATATCTGAAAAACAAATATTCCTCACGAAAGGAATATACTGAGATAAGAAAGAACAAGAATCCTCAAAACATCCTAAATCATCTTGGAAAAACGTTAGAGGGATTCTGCCCGACACTAATATTCATAGGACGCAGAAATCAAGGTAAGCAGTTTTGGTTGAGACAGTACTGTCATACAAAAGCAAACAGTCCCTAGCAATCAATAGCCAAATAAATGCAGAAATAGACAGAATAAAAGATCGTGAGCACTCACACTTCGTGCTTGATATATGAACCGGTCCTGAAAGATACAATCCAATAAGAAAGCCAAACAAAGGAATATGTGATATTCACTTCAATGTTTGAGTGAGTAGAAATTTCCAGGGTTCCAGGGTGTGAATTTGAAGTGAATACACCACAAAAGAGTCGAAGTTCTTTTTCAGCCAGATTTCTTCTTTCTCAGATTATTGTCTACTGGACAAAAATTCTTTTGTCGCTTTGATTTCTTCATACTGCTGAAACGTCACTTTGTCTCCCTCTCGACCTAGCTGGCTTCAACGCGATAAGTCGATCGCTCACCCTTTAAATGATGATGTGGGCTACAGCTCTATGCTGAGATCGAGACTCCAATCCAGCCTTCATGCAAACTTCAGCATGTCCAATTAAGTCAATAGCACTTAACGACATGGCGCCGGCGACATTTAGCAATCTGGCTTTTTCAAAAAACACACTCAACCACTCGAATAAAGATTTATAAGCACTAAACCTCCTATGATTCTAAGACATGAGGCTCATACGTCTCTACACACAAGTTTTACATCCTTTAGATGTATCTGAATAATGTCACATCGTTGAAAGCATCTCTGCATCTGAGAAAGAAGCTGTTCAGGTGAACAAGATGATATGCAGAGGTCGATTAAAGGGCAAGGTGAATAGATATCGAAGTGCGAAAGGCTTCCATTTGTATCCCTACTGAAGAAGTGTATCAATGTAAAAAACCTGAACCTCTATCTCTATAACGTCATTTACTTCACCCCCCTATATAGGGTGCGCTTAATATTGTCTTCTTTCTGTGTACTATCTTCGGTCGCTTTGGTTGTATCATGCTCCACAAACATACTTTTTCGCCATGACAGGCATGGCGAAGAAAGCATCAGTGCTGGCCTGCCCTAAGGCTCGGAAAGACTCTGATTTTAAGGATCCCTACAGGAAAACTCAGAGCTTCTCCGCGCTGAAGGTCCCTCGAAGCGGATTTCTCGCCCGTCCAACCTCACCATGCATCCAAGGCGGCGAAAATTCATGCACACAGATTCGCAGAATTGAAGCAACACTCTAATTTGCTGTGGGTGACCTCAGTGAATGTAGGTGAATTGAATAGGGACCGACTATGCAAGTAAGCCCGTAACCCTCTTTCCGCGGCCACAAACACAAACATAATGAAAGCAGCATCCCTCCTATTATTAACCATTTCCTTTATCTTTCAAATCGTTCCCCTCCGTTTAGCACTTTATGATGTCAGTTGTTCGGCTCCTCACACTCAACCTACTGTTTCTTCGCAAAGGCTTTACATATATCAGTGCGAAAAAATTAGTTTAAAAATCTTCTCTCAAAACGAGGATACTACCGCTTCTTTAGCCGACAAAGAATCTACTGATCGATTGATCAGCGTACTCGAATCAGAGGCGCTTGACTTGAGTGATCACATACTGAGGCGCAATCAGTAAAGGTAGAAGGAAACGAGCGGTGCATGAAGTTCGAACGAGGCTTTTTTCTGGATTAGTCAGTGTACATTTCACAACACGCATGGACACTCTTTCGATGCCTCCTGTTTGCTGAGGGAAGGAAAAATGGTTGCACGAACTAGCACACAGAACGGGAAAAAGAGAGAATTGAGAAATGATAATACATACATGCAGTACCAAAAACCACCCACTGATATTCAACAATATCAAAGAAACAACGAAAAAGAAAGAAGAGGACAGGAACAGTGCTACCACAAATGCTGCTCGGAATTACATCTAAGTGAGACTGGCGCACACTGTGCGTTATCATTCTAGGTGTGAGCGAGTTTTAACAATTCGCTCAGGAGCCTCACAAGTCTTACTTCATCTACAGACACTCTTTTGTCCATGTTCTTACAAGTAGCACGAGTCTAAACGAAGGAAGCTGCATAAGTCAACTTTGACGAAAGCGTTTTTAACTACAGTAATTTAGCGGCTGAAGAAAGTGAGGCCAACTCAACTTGTTGCCAGTCCCTCCCTACACACTCTCTGCGATCACTCTGTAGAAACTGTATTGGTAAGTAAAAGACCACTCGCGTTGCATGCATGATGCTTCTCACGGGATGTGATGAAATACCGCAGAATTTAGTTTTGTACGAGCCGGGCCAGCTTCACCTCTTTTTAATTGCCTGATTTAACAGAAAGTTCTCCCTTCTCCTCACGAGCCCCAGTTAATTTTCACTTTAAAATCATCCCAAATTTGAAAACATATCATAGCAATGAATCATTCTCTATAAGAAAAAAACGATGACCCAAACACAGGACGGTTTGCTGAGACACGCGCTGAAACGACCAAGTTTGTCAATTCCCTCATATATCTTTGTGACACGCTGGTATGTCTGAGATCACGATTAAACAATCGAAAAGGTGAACATGTATGAATTACGGATGACAATCTATTTTAGTCAGCAGTTTTAAAAGCAGTGTTGACGAAAAATGACATTCAGACACTCTTCCCCCCTCCCCAAAGGTCTCATAAAGGTGAAGGAGGAGTGGAAATTCGCATTCACGATTCAGGTTATGCTGGACCTACAGTGTCGCTTCTAAGATCACTTTTGGAATATTCAATTCTTTTTTCTACTCTAATATTACATCGCATGTTAAGAGAATTACCAGTCGCACACGAAGATTGCCAAAAATGCACAATCGAGGTTTAAATACTGTTATATTCTATGAATATTTTATATGAAGTCAACATATCACATCTTCAGCTTGACATAAAAAAAAACTTCGGCAAGCATGAGACCTGAGAAGAAATGCGTGATTTTGACGTTTTTTTGATCTGCTGACAGCAAAAAAGTCGTAAATAACATATTTCTCTGCTCGATTAAACAGATGTGATAGCTTAGGCGCGTATTTGCGGACCATTCAAGTGTTAATCGCAAAACTTACATATAAGTCGACCGATTGTTGAATAACTGCATCTGTGTGGGATACTTTTTTGCTACTCGTTGTCCAGTGAACGTATCGGTAATGAGCGGGGAATCCGGCGCATCCTCCTGATTTATCACTTTTTTCATTCACTGTTGTTACAATTAATAAAAACGCCACCTTTTACAATCTGATCCATCATAGCGTACAGCATTCCGCCTGCGCTCCCATCATTTTTGTCTTCGAAAAATTTTCGGAAGAAGCGAAACATTTCTCGATCAGAGCAAAACTCTGTTCTTCCAGGATGAGAAAATTTTTCGGTTCTAATTTCACTTCGGTTCTAATGGGTCTCAATTTCGTTTACATGATGAATACCACTAACTTTTTCAGGCAAAAGCAAACCATTTGCTAAAAACTACTGGGCTTACTCTTGTGACCTGCAATAACGCTAGAAACTTGGTAAGACTTGGTTTCGATAAACATGACACTAGTCGCATTTCATTTCATTAGCAATCACAGCTCAGATATGACTTTGTATAGTTTAATTACACGTCGTGCATTGAGACGAATGAAAATAATCACGTCTTAATGCGCAACGTGGCGATAACTATACACTATGTCAGTCAGATTAAGCGGCTTCGTTAGAATCAGCGCGCATCTATGCAGATCTCAGTGTTTTTTTTTTCGAAACCCGCATGCAAAATAAACGACTTTGAGAGGATCACTTTCGACGTGACCTTGATTCCTGTTAGTTTTTGAGTCCTAGAGGCGCTGGAGAATCCCGTAACGGGTTCGGGAAGTGGAAGGCAATGACATGGCAGAGAGTGCAGGTGGGGCCACGACCAACTGCCTCACTTTTGCCGAGTGATGAATGAAACTTCACATAGAGACGCTCGTCACACAGAAGCGGACATTTGCATTGAAACAGTGAAATCGTTGTACCTTTTGTGCGTTAGCATCATCCTTGCCAAGTGGAATACACCATGACTCCGATCCATAGTAGAAGTAGAGATGATTAGAGGACAAATCTACACTGACCAACGATGTACTGTTCATGAAGAACTTCAGCCATGGAATGTGAGTGAACGCACTGAGGTCAACGGTATGTGCACGAAGAGAATCGCTGAAATTAAACTATGAGTTCAAGCATGTGAACGGTAAATCCGCTGCCAAGAATTGGCAGAACTTTTGCTAAGATTTTCTATGTCGTGAAGCTAATGCAACACCAATCAGACTAAATCTGAGACTAGTTGAAACTCAAGATGCCTATATGCGCGGTCCGTTGCCTTTCCTATTATATCTACCACTAGTTTTTTATGAGCCTACTGAAATTTCTATCCTCGAGCAAAGCGACTGGTTTGGTTATGAAATACAGTTTTTATGAACTCCACCGGATTAAATCCACTGCACTGAATACATTCGATCCGCGAAACCTAAATTCTACTGACGCGAATTAATCAATATCACTATCTACCGATAAATAAGTCAGACTTACACCGAGTCGGATGAATAATTTATGTCAAACTCAATTGAGCTAATGACCAGCACTGCACAATTTGTGCAATGAGAACGGAAAGAGAGGGAATGCAGAGCAACATGGAATATTTTGCGATATGGACAAGGAAAATGGATGAGGCCGTAGAGAAACTTCAAAGGCTTCCACAGCGACTGCATGAATTCGGATTGCTGAGTGCGTGCATATCTTCCTGCTGGTCCGTAGGGAACACATTCGCTTCATGTACGGACAACTTTCTTTGCGAGGTATAATCATGTACATTCAATAACGGTTTTGTGGGTGGAGGAGGTTCACAACTGGAGTGTACTTATTTGCATTTCTTGGATACCTGAGTGTATGATAATCCTTCGACATATATGCGTGTCCCTTCATGAGCAATCAGAAAATTTTAAGATGTATGCAATGAAGTTAATGCTAAATGCTATAAATGATCTAATAACGAAGCTTAAGCGTGCAAAAGGATACATCGACCATGTGTGAAACCAGCGGTAATCATATACACGTCTACGAAAATTTGAACGCTGTAAGATGTTAAGAAGGTCATTTGTTGCACAAACGCAATAACAATGAGATAACTATGGTGGGTCGTGGCTGGGGCCAAGCAAGCTATGATGCTTTAACGCTTAGCTGCTTGATGGGGATGTGATAAACAGCCCTCCTGTGCCCCACTTCCAGTTCCAATATCCAAATTTCCTATGTTGAAAAACAAAGCATTTATCCAAACCTTCAACCAAACCATTACATGCCCTATATGTAAACTGTACAATGTACATATGTTTCTAAGATATATATATATATATATATATATATATATATATATATATATATATATATATATATATATATATATATATATATACGCACGGTGTATGCGCACACGCATCCAAGTGCGCACTCCTCTCTCAGCTAAAGGGGCCTCATTAAAACAGACCTAAATATCGCGAGTCAGTGAGCAGCGAAACGATAAACAAGGATTGAAAAAACATCATATCCACAGGAGTGGAGAAAATTGTGAGAGAACAGGAACTTCCGACATCACGATTTTATCAAGCTAAAGCTTCATTTCTTGAGAAACTGAATTTAAGGTCGCCTTGTTTTTTCTGGAATCGCCGTTTATATCATAAGGATCAGACGGTTAGTGTATTTGGACTCTTCAGGTGCCTTAACCACTGAATTAAGACCGTCCATCCGTTTGCTTATTTAATTCCGTTATTCTTTAACGGATCGTTGGGAGCATCAAATTCGGTAGTCTCAAATTCAGGTCAGATTGATCACTGCAAATTTTCACAAATGATTCATAATAGTCGAGTCGCAGGATTTTGCGAACGTTCGAAGATTGCAAGATAGTATAATCAGTTGATGTGTATAGTCGATATAACTTTGCATGAAATTTCCCACCAAAATTTTCTCACGAAGAGTACACATTGGCATCCCTATGTTGATCGTACGGCATACCTGAACGTTGAAAATGCCTTATAGTAAGTTCCATTATCGTTCACTGCCACAACGAAGACCTCTCGGAAATGCTGCGATACAAGATAGATTTTCTTCCGTGTTAACAAATGCCAGTCGATCAAATCTAAAGGAATAAACCGTTCAGCTGCTATAATGAGCGTCATGGAGCTGCTACAGCATCTTGCAGTGGAGAGCGCTGTTCTCCCCTTCGTCAATTTTTTTCTATTTATCTCCATAAACGAATGCGCACGTCCATTAAATTCCTTAAGGCTTAAGTGATGAATATTCGAATAGGTCAAACTTCTCTTAAACAAAAAAAGAATGAACAGAATTCCATACGAATGTGCACAGACTAATAGGGATTGCAGAACTTCCATTTTCGATGAATTTCAAAGGGATGAATATCTCACCTCTAATCGAAGTACTTCGCTATAGATCTCAAATAAAAACTATCTGTTCGTCAGTTGCAGTTCGATCTCTTTCATTACTATATCTGTCGTGTATGTTTACTGTGCTTCTTTTTCCTTTTCTGGCTCATCCCCTGTATGTGCTTAATCATTTCTTGCCTCCATTCTCGCAATCTGTCCCATCTCTTTGTGTGATCTTATATCATCTGTCCCTTTGTTGTATGATGTAGCCAAGTTAGATGTGCATGTGACGTTTTGTTTATACCTAGTGCTCAGCAAGTCCACGAAAAGTCGCTTGTTTAGCTGTTACAGAATATGCAGCAATTAGTGAAGGAGTGAGAAGTGAGAACAATGCATCAGGAAAACACGATCAACGATTTCCCATAGTGTAGTACCTAGACTTCGTGTCTAAGCGTCTAGGAGGGTCGAAGAATAGGCGCTTAAGTGGAGAAGTCTTGAGGCAGCTATGCCGCAACACTCGCCGAAAATAATCACAGGTATGCGATTGTTAAAATACTCTGTAAATTCCCACTGAGAACGTTCGCAACCATCTTTTGTCCTTTGATTGTGCGTTCATTCGAGAATTCCTCAACGTTGCACGTGATACGTTACTCTACGCCCTTCGCATACACCAAGAATTGCGGTAAAGCAATTCGCATGACTGCTGTCTCCCTCCTTCATCCAAGAAAATCGCAGAAAACATCCAGAAGCATCTGACCGCTTTCATCATATAAGGGATCATCACATCCGTCACACTAATTGCCAGTTTTAGAGGCGTTGGCAAGTTCACTTGATTGAGAAAATGAGAAGCTCGCATGGAGATGTACAAGCATACCATGGCCAACAAGATGTACCTGGAGTTGAAGCCATCATCTATCTGCGCTTGATGATCCTTCTATTTCCTTTTAACTTTTTGGCGCCCTTCACTCTCCACATAACTATTCAGCGTAGAAACTTTACACTGCCGTCCCACAGATAAAGCTTACTAAGGTTCATCGCCTCATTGCTGAGGTGAAGAGGCGAAGGAAGGTCAGCAAGCTCAGATGGCAACCAGTTTATTCAGAGGAATAAAGTGCACTTCTCCGAACTCCTAAAGAAGAAGCCACCATACACGTGCTGATTGAACGCACTCTGCGGCAGCCCGAATAGTCGGCATTGAGTCTCCTCTTGCACCATCCTACCTCCAGGGTGCTGAATTCAATCTGGCGGTCGCCGTGCGTTTCATCCGGCAATGAATTCTCTCAGGTCACCCGCTCCAACCAGCAAGAAGCTTGAAATATTCAGAGAATGCTTTTACTGTCTCATTCAACAAGAAAAAGGTTGGCGACCGGAAGCTGTTAAAATCTGGTTGCTGTATCATTACCTCTTACCCCGTCAACTTTGTAGGAGGAGGAGAAAGAGTGTAAAGCAACAATCGAGTTTTTCACGAAGCTACCCCCAATCGGACGCCGTAATATAGCTTCGATGTATGTTTAATGTGGTGCCGCATCAAAGAAGGTAAAACACTTACAACAGAAAGGAAGCATGAAAAGAGAAGATATAGATCTTCGCATAGTTTGCAATTTTCTAATGCCTATCTTCGGAATGTGCTTTTCTTAAGGGCACCTCCAGGTCCGCAAAAAATCGCTGGAAGGAGCTCGCCTCGATAGGCTATTCGAGGTGACGTATCCCGTGATTATTCGCTCTCATATCACGTCGAATCGAGTTGAGTACGCGCTTCCACAATGCTTCGCAATAGCAGCATCGATGGTCCATATCGAAAGAAAAGCGCCTCATGCACTGATTACTCCACTAGTGAGTTTAAAATTCACATTTGAAGCTCTGCTCCCTCATGCGATTTTTGAGAAAAGCGAAAAATTGCAGTGAAGCGATCAGTTCCATTTGACGAGAAAACCAAACAATTTCGTCGCACATATCCGCTTCCAAACAAGGCAACATGTACCGACAAGCGGACAGTTCCTCTTCGATTTGCGACTCGCGTTTCTTACCCTCCATTTTTCAGGAGGGCATGATTGGGTCTGTTCGACCAGAAAAGAAGAGGGCTTATCAGATATGGCAGAACTCACCGTTAGCAAGCACCTTACGGCATTCTGCTGTAAGAAATGATTCAGTTCACCCATCCCCACAGCTGACATTAAAAAAACCAAAAACGTTGCAATACAGTGAGTGTTCTGCACAGCTGTCACCTTGTCCGATATCGTTAATGCATCCACTGCTACGTCATTCAAATTGCGGCTAAGTCGTTTCGATTTCCACACCAGTGCTGCTCATGCTTACTGAATGTTTATTCATCCTGTTGGTTGCTTCTCAAAAATAGGCTTTTTAGCTTTTCGCAGTCGTGTATTTTCATATGTTTGAAGTCAAACGAAGACAAAATAACAGGCCATCATACGTTTTGCCACCACGTAAGAAAATTTTGAGACAAAGTATTGCAAATGAACGAAAAACTTTTTTTTGGGAAGGGGAAGCTTCAGTACAAGACGATCAGCTCATTAAAAATAACTTTGAATTAAGCATCGCCATAAGCACTCATACGGATGAGTCACACAAATGCCAACTTCTGCTTTTTGAAAGGAGGTGCAGCACGTTCAAATTTCCTTTCCCATTGGTTCTCCCAAGCTATGGTATGTATTCGCATTTTCCGCTGCGTAGAACATCGTAGTCGTTCTGTGGTTCTCACAAGTGATGTTGTACCTATGCTCGGTCCAGTATTGACAACAGTAACCATCAGTCTTTTTTGCACTTCGAGTTCGAATAATACTGGTGCTGCGTAGTGAATAATTTATGCTTGATGAAGATGAATGTTTGTGAGTTTCAGTGGGTGAAGGGCAACCCATCCGATCTCTTTAATAACTACTCAGACAGCAAATTAAAGGGTTCCAAGAGGGCAGTAGGTACTGAGAGGAGATGGTTGATGTTGGCAGTCAAACAATTCAACGGCAACAGCGAAGGATGAAGTCGCACCGCATACCAAAGCTGCACAGTGAAGATTCAAGGCCCATACGAATTTTCTTGCTGCCGAGTTTCGCGATAAATACCGGCAAGCCACCAAAGCAATCTTCATGTTAAATGTGCCAAATCAGACCTCGTCCTCCTTTCCACGATCCAAAGGAACACTTAAATAAAATGCTAGCGACCTTAAATACCTTGATTCTTTCACAAGAAAAAATATCTGTAAATGCAACTGCAAGAAAATGAACACCTGGATTTTCTTTCGCAAAGAAACCGGCATCGTTAAACATATGATTGATAGAGATCATGTTTTCCTTCGCAGGACAAATAAATAATATGCCATTACGAAGACCAACGAATATCGAACCCTTGAAGGGTTTAGCGCGACTCAAAAAAAAGAGCTCCTTTTCGTCTGCAATCAAATAATAGATCAAATGTCAATTTTGCACCAACACTAGGATGCACAAAAATTCCCGATGACGTGCAATCAGCATCGTTGAACAGTTCTGTGGAGCTCATCTATGCAAATAGCCAAACTCTGAAACGAATTCAAGCGAAAGAAACATTTCAGTACTTGAGGAAGAGAAAAACAACAGTTGAGATATTCGTAAATTCAACTTGAACAACGAATATATATGAGTATGCATTCCGTTTAGCTACCAAACGTTCGGTTTATATAAAATCACCGATTGCATAAAATTGCATAAAATACCGTAACAGATTCCAGTGGGCATTGCAAATTAAAGAGATTATTCGACCAACAGCATTTATCGCTCACTACCTATCGTCAGACTAAGTGGTGAATCGTTTGCCTTAATATTCAGCTTCTCGCAGATCACGAAAATTTGAGTTAAAAATCTCAAAAAGTTGGAAACCAAACCCGGTGCAAAATGATAGCAATTATTCCCCCCCCCCCCCCCACAAAGGGGTTAAAAACTGTAAAGAATTTTCAATACAGAAATTAAGAAAACATCCAGACGTTTATGCTACTTTGATCGAGAGGCTATTCGAGTATTTTTGCGCCTCGCATGGTAGAAGAGGATAAGATGCCGCTGAAGGCAAAAAAACCCCTGCGCATATGCAACATAGAAGCTATTTTGTTCTCTTGACAGTCCTTTATGGACACCGAAACGTTCCAAATGGTGAGACATATAACGAAAGGTATTTCATGTATGGGACAATGAAAGGGTGATGAATATCGAAGAAAAGAAAAGAGCAACTCTGGAAAGCATGTGATATAAAGCGATGAGCATGAACACGGCCTCAGAAGAGATCAATAGAAATGGCTGACTAACTGCAGATTTTTTCCACTGTTTGTGATGTGTACAACACAAAAACAACCCTTCAGTAAATAACAGGAAATTTTTTCGGAATATTGGAACTAATATGCCTTCGTGCCTATAAGTTTCAATTCTCATCTCCCCTTTTTCTCAACGAGGAAAAACCTGCGTCATCGTTGCAAACATGAGTATATCTAATGTCCTAGCATTTTCTACTGTATCACTCAAAAATTATGCACGTCATCGCGTTCCGCCTTCGCAGGAAGAGGCACTCAAAAAGAAGCAATGCCTACCCATGAGGTTGTTTCTCATTTCTGTTCTACGATATACATACTGGAGACGCCTGTTGTACCGCCACAGAATATGCAAATCGCAATCCATCCCCTTAGACTCGATACATTTTGTTCTTGCTCTCAGCGTACGAAAAGCGAATTGCCTGCAATCTTTGGTATCATGTTGCTGCTTAGTGGTCATAAAGTAAATCATACAGTACAAGCCTACATCTCCGGAAGCTTGATTAAAAACCCGAAAAGTAAAGGTGTCGCTGCTGTTTATGTTCTGAGACGGTACTATTGAAGTGCACGTCTTTGAATCTCGTCTTGTCGTTACCTTAGATGGCTTTCAGGAGGCAGGAAGTAATAGGGTTTTACGGAGAAGGGGCTGCAATAGAAGGAAGATGTTCTGTCCCATCAGAAGACCAAAAATAAAAAGTTCCATTTCTACTTAAAAGTTGTCACAACGTGGAGGCCACATCAAAAGCAGCACGATATATTCCGCTCGACGGTAGTGCGGTACGTGGAATGTATTGGGTGTTTGTAGAATCTATGGATTCGCGCATCAAAGCAGACAGCAATGCTCCGTTTATAAATACATGCCTACTCGATTACTAACTAATTGACTGTTCTTGTGGAAAGGGCCATCTACTCATTGGTATCCAGGAAAGTGAGCAGCGGATTTTATAAAATCTTTTGTTATGACGTGCGCCTAGAGAACTAGGAACTAGCGAAGCAAGAACCTTATTGGAACTACGATGATTTTGAAAAACAAGAAAGAAACAACGTGCGCTGGCATCAAACTATAGAACTTCATCATTTGAACCACTTCAATGGATTGACTTTCAGAAATTAGTCAATTCCACGGCCTACTGTTAAAAATCGATCGATCGAAGTTTGTTGAGTGCACGTTTGTCAAGTCGTAACTGTTATTCCGAAGCTCACTAATCAGCCTTGCTCGGTAAAATCATTCCATTTCGTCAATTCTCGCCGCTTGATGAGAAGTGGTGAAACGAGACACTGATTCAACATCTTAAGATCAGTAAAAGTTTATCGAAACATGACGTTTCAACGCCACATTTCTGACGTTGAGAAAAATTTGGCACAGCCTTTTCGGTGGAGAGACGCTTTTACAGAAACATATGCAGACTACAATGAACTCCATTCAACACCAAACGGGCAGCGAAGTACTGATACGGAGGAGTGGCTCGCATAACTGTTTGATACTTATTCAAAAAAAATCTGAAACATCAATTTTAGCACACTTTTGGATCGGACGGTTTATCTTTGGCAGATTTGTTAAAAAGGACTTTCCATCAGAAACGCCCAATGTCTCTCTAATCTTTATCTTACTGGTCATTATTTTCTCTATGCATTAAAAGAGATAAATCACCGTCGTATAGAAAAAATTAGGAATATTTTACACCTTTAAACTGATTTTGAATTGACACTGGTTATTCGACTTGAAATTCAATAGGAACCTTGTCGTTGCATGAATGTGCTAAAGTGACAGATTCCATTGCCAAACTGTCCCGGCGCTGACATTGAGATTCCAAAACGTCCTGCTTACAAATCCACAACAGCAAAAACACCATTTGAAAAGCTGCTTGACTCAGTGTGCATCTTACTACTCATGGTGAAGAAGAAAATGCAACTCGTGATCTGAACAAACGCGTTCGTATAAAAAAACTTTGAAGGGAGGATCGACATGACCGCGGTCGCTGCATCGCAGTAGAGAATTTTCAGCAGCAAGGTTTGCTGGACCTAAGCAAACATCCTCGCTAAACTGACTGCTCAAAATGGGAAGCGATATGCTCTCAAGGAAAACTTGTCCCAATCTGCCGAAAGAAAACTCATAAAATTCACGTCACACCTGATTTTTCAGTATTCAAAACCATATGATGATCTTACCACTCTTTGCCGAGTCTATCGATTCCTTTCGTTAAATTCAGGTCCTCTCCATTGTTCCACAAGCGAGACACATCCACATATTGAAACTGGGCTGGTCGAGATGCCGTTTTAAAACGCACTTCTAGATCCCGCAGATGTCGGCCCTAAAAAAATATTTAGCGAAGAATCGGCGAAAACGAGGATTCAAAAGAATTTAACATGCAGAATGAGATTTCGAATAAATTTATTTGTAATATTCAGGACAGCACATATCACAGTACAACACCGGAGAAGACTGAATGTGGAAATCACCTGAGAGGAGAGTGGCAAAGGTTCGATTCTGACCCAAAAAGAACGCAGCATACGCATTTTTTCTTAGTCCGCTATGGGTGGTGTGCATTCAGAAGCTTCAAACTCTGCTAATTAAAGTCACACTTTCAGAAGAGGATAACATAAACTGATGGAAAAAGCGTTAAAAAAAACAAAGCACAACAGCAGAGTGAATCGACCCGACTAACTAAAGTGCCGTTACATGCTAAAATAATCTGTTTTTAAGCAGCAATACAGATAGCAACAGTCTGATAAGAATGCTGAGTGCTGACAAGCTGGCGGCGACGTTGAGCCCATCTAAAGCGTAGAATAGTTGGTGCCCTTTAACTGTTTTTGCTCCCTACCGCTTATCGATTACATGTTTATTTCCAGAGACCGGAGACACATTAGATGGCTCGGTCGCTGGCTGCCTTCTCTATCGCTTTATTCATTCGACGCTGTCCACTAGGATTCTAATGCATATCTATCTGATGAGTGTCGCAGTTTTATTAAGTCAGAGCACGTTGTTACCTTGATTTTGAACAGTGTAAGGTTGGGCCACATAATAAAGCCGCCATGCAGCCCCAATTCATCAGAGTGACTGACGTAGTAACGAATGTGACTTGTTTCGGGAACTCTGAATAACCTCAACGTGGTACCGTTCGTAGGCCGACTTCGATGATCTCCCGAATACAAGAATTCCGTAGAACGGGGGATACCCTCCGAGCTAGCGTCCAAAGTATTCGGCTTACACAAGCGCCTTCGCAAAATTCGACGTAATATTCCATCGCTTTCAGTAAATATTATCTGAAATGGTGACGCCAGTACATACTTCGTGCGCTTCAGGATGTGAAGGAAAGGACCAAACTCTAAGATTCGGCGATGCACTGAGCCACTTTTCATCGATAGCAATCCTTCTTTTTGTTGAGAAAGATGGTTCTTTATAAATTTTTCACGGTCGACAGAAAATTTGCTTTGCGAGGATTCCATCGAGAAGTATGAAAAACGAAAAAAGCAATTATCTACGTGTAGCCGATCCATTTCCTGCATGTGCTGTAGTATTCAGTGGGAATCAAAATGGTCCTAATGCGAAAATTTGTTACTAGAGCGGAGGAGGAATACAATAATGGTTCAAGAATTGCCTATCTTGTCGCATCAAAAACATTTGTCTTGTAATAGCGAATCTGTTGTTATAGCCGACCTTCCTCCTACACTATTACCTGCCTATGCGGTAGTGATTAAAAGGTGCTGAACAAAAGCAATATAAGGTCCAAACAAAGATTGCATAGTCGAACATGACGCATCTAAGCCAAGCATGACACATTAGTTAAAATCCAACAAAAACAACATTCCTGAAGAAAGCTTTATCGTGACCCTTGATAGACACGGTATCGGAGCAACAAAGCTCTCTCTTAGGGAAGCATAGAATCTCGAGAGAATTTTGAGAATCCTTAAAAGGTTTTTTCCGTCCCCGGAATCCTACAGGAATCCTTCCCGAACTTTCCAGATTATCCATTATACTTCGGGGTGCCAGCTCCTCAAATCACAACGCTATAACGATGAAAAACATTCAGTTTTTCATATATGTAATTCGCTAAACTGTCTTCCGAATAATTACTCCTAACGGTCACTCAAATATAAGCACTAAGCACATTTTAAAGGCGTGCGAACGCATGCATTTTCTGGTTTTGAATCATTTTAGGACGCATCTACGGTGCAAACAAGCAAGTCGACTCATTAAGAGAATACTGGCCATTTGAAACGTCAAGATCCCGGCCTTCCGACATAACCACTAAATATGTGCCGAAAATGAAGCACCCGAATTTCAGGCTGTGATGCTTCAGCGTATTATTGGCATTTCATTCTCGAGGTGGGTATTCCGCATGCACAAAAGCGCAACTCCAACTTCTTGAGCAGGACCTCATGTCTTTTGCTGCTGTAAACTGCGTCCAAATTATTACTTTCAATTTTGCACATTCCGCCACAGATAAAACGCGAGCAATTTTAACATCGATTTTGAAAACGGCGTTTTGAAGTTTTTTGCGTAAACGCAACGAACATATCTCCGATTTATGTTTTTCCGCACCACTCGTTTGCATCTCGAATAGCAAGTATAAGAGTCTCGTAAACTCGAAAGCTCACGCTCCTAAAGAAAAAGAGTTTTTTACTGAGACATATCTCACCATCCCCAGTTGCAAAAACCTCATCACGCATTAATTGACTGTAGGGTCAGTGGCCATGAAGCTATCGTGGGGACAACAGAAATGTAACACGATGAAATAAAATGACTAGATGGAAGCATACAAGCTCACGGTTCTGATGGCAGCTGGGACCCGAAATATTTCGAAGGTGGCTATCAGAGGAATAATTGGTAAAACTCACTCACAACTCTGTTGTGATATTTTTTACTAAGAACTTGTATTACCTCAAAGCTGATATGATTTCCTCGATACTGAAACAAAGGGTGCGCCCTCAGTAAAAATGCAAAAGCATAAAAGAATAAGCTTATCGATGCAACGCTGCTAACGTTGGAAATTGTGCAATACCTCTGAACAGACGTATGAAAGTTGCACGCTTCCATTAACCCGACTTCCGTGACGCTTTTGAGGTAGCCGTCGGGTGTGCTCCTTAAACAAGTTTCCTTCAATCCGATGACACTCTCATAAGGAGATTATGAAAGTTTTATTGAACTGTCGTATAAAACTTCAGCACGTGCTATTTCATATTATGCTTAAACGAAGAATACCACCCCCCCCCCCCCAGTACACCTGAATACAAGAAGACATGAGGCTTCTTCCGTTTGTAGCCGGCAGAACGAGTACGTATCAGATTTTCTTGACAAGCGCTGTAGGAAATGAAGCGAATCTGCAAAATGCTCTTCCGCTCCTGACATTATCTCCAGATTCTCCGTTCACTTACTTCCTTCCCCAGAGATCAAATGTCACTCCTCAACACTCAATCACACTTCCTACTTCTCGCAACTCTAACTTCTGTTGAACCTTTTGATGTTACTGTCATCGATTAACCGCCCGCAAAATTTAACATCAGCGAAGCCAAAATTGCTCGTTATTGGTCAAATACTTATCACAGTTTCTTCAATAGCAACAATGTTCCGTGAGCAGCTTGCACATATGCAATGATGTTTTGCGTTGAGTTTAAATGGTTGGAAGATCACATTTTTTAAACACGAAGGCTAGGTGGGGAAAATATTCATGTTGATAACTACGTTACATGAATCCCATGCCATATATGCAAAAAAACACCACTTATACGCATTTCCATCGTTTATGATTTTCAATACGCACCAATTCAGCTCACATCCTAGAATTCTAGACTTCTTCAATGCTTGCTACCTGCATCAATAAAATGCTAACCGTGCTGCTTTAACATCAAGTTCAGTAAAACTGAATACGTGACCATCATGACGAACGCCATAAACAACATACGATGAATGCGGTAGCACATCCTAAATGGAAAATTCATTAGACAAAACTCCGTTTCAAATGGAATTATATAATTGAGAACTTTCAATAACAAATCTGACTGTAGTGCAAATTTAAATCAGAACAAATATGACTAAATTTAACGATAATAATTGGTAGCATACCGTTGTGCTTGCCACATTTCACATGAGGATTTCGTAATTTGAGTACGATTCACCCTCCCCCCCCCCCCCCCCCCACACACCTCATTAGAGGGGCATTCGACAAGATCCGAACTTGCTCTTCAAATGCAGTCCATCAGTCCTCGTTCAGCGGGTGTTCCACCACGCTACCAAGGTAGCTAAACTTAAATGCTCTATAATGCACTTATAAAAGATGCCCGATGAATTGGGTTGTTCTATTCACCAACGGGTTTCGAATCTGTTTACCTCTGAATCCAAATTTTCATACCATTAACGATGGTGGCGCATTTTTCCGTTATTGAAAGTTGCAAGCCCAATCCTCTATGCATGTTTAATTCGTTTGCAGAAAGCATTTTGCGTGCAGGTAGCATTCCTAATTATTCTTTTAAATTCCACAAGTTGCCTTCTAATTTATAATTCTTGTTAAGATTGAACGGCAGCGCCGTTTTTAATGTCTTCTTTCAGCTTACAAGTTCTTTTAGCGAACAAATCGAATTTACTGCGCAATTCGACATCGTGACACCGAGCAAGAAAACAGCTTTCAATAGGAATATGCAGTCCATCCAATCTGAAAAAAACAGTTAGATGAGAGCTAGCAACATACTAATATCACGTCCATCTATCAGTACTCAACAAGTACTAATATCACGTCCATCTATCAGTATCCATTTAATGGCAAGTCCGACTAATATCACGTCCACCTATCAGTATTCACTTCCTGGCAAGTCCGCAACGTTTGAAGTTTGAACCATACAACTCTATCCCTTTGAAGGAATGCGCAGCCGCATAAAGCAGATTTCTCAAATATCTTCCCATCTCCAATGAGCCCCCTTCGCCGAATGCATTCCATCCCTTGGCAAAAACGAATTTTCCGAGACTTCTTCCGCAACCATTAAAACGCATAAAATATTCTTCATTACCTATATTAACGTAACTCCCCAACTTCGTGATGAAAATAATTCTCTTTCCTTTAGACATCTCTCTGCCACCAAAATGTAGCCAGTGATGGGAGATGTCGGCAAGAAGATTGTGCGGACCCCCGATGAAATACTTCAGGCTGCAACTTCAACTAAACAGCTCTGTTAGTTTTGATTTCGCAAAAACTACACGTCAACACCTCGACTTTGAGTTCACCTACAACATCGGGTCGAAACACGCAGTCAACAGCGGGATGACTCTTTTTCAAATGACTGTCACTGAAGTACTTCACCGGGGAATAGCATAGGATATATCATACGACAATCTCGATATGTGTGGCGAATGAGCTCGCAGATCGCAGAATAGAAATAAATCGATAAGGTAACAAATACAAAAGTTGTTTCGCAAAAAATTCTTTCTTTTGCAAAAACTCCTTCGGCGCCTTCCAATAAAAGATGCTTTGCTGAGGCACTCTTGCATAGAACAATGCACCCTGTTGCGAACCCCCATGCAACGAGCGACGCGTACGCAATGCGTCAGCAGCCGTAGCGCCGTGGCACTCTTGCATAGAACAATGGCACTGCGTGCACGCGTACGCAAGACTACCGTACTGTGCACTCTGCAGGCGAATACTGAGCCCATCACAAGAGTCTGAAACCCTGTAACCAGAATATCAAATAATATTCCCATGCAAATTCTCAGCTCAATTGAGGCGGGGGAAGTGCGCTTGCTGGATCCCGATCATTGCAGAGAGCGATGGGTCATCCAACAAGTGCACTTCCTATGCCTTAATTGAGCTGAAATTTTGCACAGAGATACTATTAGACTCTGTTACAGGTTTTCGAATTCCTGTGACAGGATTTAATATTCGATTGCAGTGTAGGGTACGGTAGTCGTACGTACGCAGCGTTGTGCACGAGCTCAGCAGTGTTCGGGGTTCGCAAGCGGGCTGCCATCCTGTGCAAGAGTGCTACAATTGTATCCTTGTAAGGATGATCATGCGTACTAACAAAAAAATTGACATGACCACTCAGTCATGGGGTTGGGCTTGAATGTTATCGGAGATCCAAAACGCCAAATTAGCTTCCCAATTTGAAAACTTCTAACTACCGAAGAAACGAAAAAGTGTAGAAACGCATCCTGTGAAAATAGCGTACTGATATTTTTCTCCTTGCAAATTGAAACGTGCAACAGTTCACGAAGGAAGGAAGCAGGAAATAAACAACATGTTCGTACCTTCTTTATGTAATACGTGGTTATCGAATAGGCCGAATAAATTTCGAGTCTCTTCAATGAAGTGAAATCAAACCGACCAGTGAAACGCTTTCCAAGGGCGACTAATGACAACAATCTCACCAGGTGACGAGCAAAGGCGTTCTATTTGCATCGATGTAAATATACAAAAAAGAAAGAACAATAACAGGAAATTTTGCATGCAAATTTGCAATCGATATGGGAGATGCATCGTTGTCTTCTAGCACATAGCAAACATGTTGATACACGTTCGTTTACGCAGCGAACGAATCGGCCGGAACATTTGCGCTTGACATTCGCGCTTATAGCATCTCATTGAGCAATGTAAAACGAAACAAGAAAACCGATTGACACTCAGGGCTATATACTGCCCCTTTCCTCTCATCCTGTTCTATGTTTTGGACGCAAATATCGACGACTAATGATCCAATTCATTATTTTTCTGCGCCACAGCACCTTATCATGAAGACCAATCTGGGTATTAATGCGTGTGCATATCTCTCTAAGCCGTAATTTAAAAATCGACTGCAGAATTCATTAACGAACTCCACTGCTGCTCGACCTATGCAAAAAAAAATCTAATGCATCTCATCGGAAGGACTGGCGATGGTAACGGATCAAAATTTGAATAGACCGGAGGGCTATCCTGCAGTCAAATTTCGGCTGAACTAGGAGGTGATTAAAAAATGTCCTCCGGTTACCAACCGAAAGCACCCGGGAAAAACCTGGTCTCGGTTGCGGCGGAGAAGGTCGATCGACCGCGTTTTTTGGGCGGTACGAAGCGAACCGAAACGATGGTTTCCAACCGATCTCTTGTAAAAACTCTTTCGCAAAGCTACTACGGAAGGTCGTTTGATTAAAAAGGCCGGCTCTTACAGCTTCCTTCTGGTAAAACAATGAACGGATAATCGACCGAAAACATGTTGAATGTTCCCATTGTGAGGTGACTTTTGCATCATTCCGGCTTACATGCTCTCTGCTTTGGCAATGAACGCAAGCTTCATCCTCAAGCCGACCCGGAACCTGCAACCTTTCGCTGATGTGGGTGAATTCCTTACCAATAAATTGCTGCTGATGCTGCTTCCCGCAATTATTTTTTCCTTAGGTCCCACCACTTCTGTCGTGCACGAAATGCAGCAAACCCTATGAGTACATAGAACCTTAAATCAGTTATAAGTGACATAACTTGAAACAAAACTGCACCTGATTTAACGTGTCTTACGATATAGCCAAATTTTACTTTAGAGGAGACTCAGGCGGTAACCATTGTTTTAATGGTAGTAGACTAAAAGCTGGCATCAGCATGGAAGACCTCAGCTACATACATTTGCGCCAACTCGTCCAAACTGATGTCAACGGTGAAGCATAATCCCGGCCAGCAGACGGTCACTGATTGATGCCCAGCTGCAGGCAAGTTTTTCATTCATTGTCAAAGCAACCAAGAACAATCAGTGTGGATGGAACTAAAAATAAAATAAATGACACCACCGAGGTGGAGGCCGAATGGGGTATTGCCTAACCTTTCACCGAATGGGAGATAAGGACCCTCCTTGGTAAAACTAATTAAGAGGTTAATTATGGTGAATAAAGCCAGGCGAAAGTAGGATACAGAGAAGTTGCAGCGTAATCAGTTCAATCAGCCACTTTCTTTCGATTACACATGTTCTGGCAAGTGAATCCTACGTATGCACAAAAATTGGTGGAGACGCCGACCGAATTAAGTCCCACCTCAAACAGCTGCAATGACAGAAAGCAACTTTAGAATAACAGGACACAGATACGGAACAAACATACAGCTAAGAAAGCTCGCTTCGGGAAGGAAACATTTGAAATCCAAGGGGAGCGAATGCTTCGAGGATAAGTGGAAATATCAGTAGGCTTACAGAGGGAAAACTATTAGCGTTTTGCGAACATTTTATAAACTTGACTGCGATTATATTTCATCAATCTTCACCACATTTTAGAAACCACTGGGAAAGCTGTTTTCATTTACGCTAGAATACATAGAACTAAACAGAGACAAAAATGTTCATAATATGACATTTGAGTGTGTCTATTAAAATCAAGTGAACGTCATAGGAAAGCATAAATACATCACAGAACTTGTAATTGATCAAAATTAGTCGCAAAGCAAGGCAATGGACCAAACATTTACATAGAGCACAGCAATGAATAAATTCTGTTGCGCAAGCGGCATTTTCACCAGCCACACTGAGGTTTTTATGCGAGTCGACTTTCCATCACTTTGTTGGGACCAAATGTGAGAAATATACTGCGGATAATAGGAGAAAGCCATATCAATGGTGCAGACGCTCAATGCTATATGTACCTCGAGACTAAACGGGCGCATATCGGTGACCCAGGAGTTTGTGCAAATTACATAATTTACTATCAAGGAGAGGGCAGAAATGCTAATTAACAGCCCCAAATGAGAATGTTCCTGCCTGTAGCAATAGATACCAGACTAAAGAAATTTGAATTTTTGTGAAGCATATTGAACATCATCATCTCAGAGCTACCTATAGTCGACAAAAGTTTGACCATAATGGTAAATAGATGAAAATGAGATGTTTCTTACCCCTATGCAACACCTATGCAAAAGTATGACCAGACCGGTTATTATCCGGTTCCGACCGCTTGATGTTTGGTTTCTGGAGATCAGTGGAGCATAGTTAGAACAGTTCCCTATAGAGCACTATTCCCTAGAGTATTCGAAAAAATACTGGTTTCCTCCTGTACCATTCCAAATGAGCCATCTAGCCCGAATAAATCAGACTGGAAGTACTGACACCTTTTGAGCAAGTATTTACGAAAAAGAGCTCCGGCATTCAGTGGCCAAAGCGTCTTTTGCTGTAATCCTAGCTACCTGGCTGAACAGTCCCTCTACATGCACACAATCCCGAAGGGGTGGCGAGACAAGACATTCCTTGTTCCCTACCTTTTCCACATCTCGTTTGGAAGAGTGGCCCTTATTTGGAGGAGTGGGTTCGTTTCACTTCTGCTGAAGAAACCACCCATAATCGAGGGTCGTCGGCTGAACTGGTCTGACCTCCCCTACTTGCAAGGCTTTCGGAATAATCACAAAGATGCAGTGATGGACCATTTTACGCGAAACAGCCTTCTGAATCCTGTCCAGTTCGGCATTACCCCTGGTCGAACAACGACGATGCAACTATTTCATGCTGAGGGGAGTGGATATGCTCACTGAATACGAAAGTTCGGGGGAGTGTGTATGCTCATTCAATACGAGAGTTCAGACCGAAATTATCTACATCTGTCGTGGAGCACCAACCAGCATTGGAAATTATTGGAAGTAATAGCTGGACTAGAAATGCTACGCACAAAAATGTTACAATCAAAACTGATGGTCTCATCTTTTGAGGTTTCCTCTTTGCCTTTTCCTACCCACACTCAGTGCAACATCTAGTCAGCTCATTCGCTCGCTCATTGGTAGTTCCATCCAGTAAGAAGCGGTAGTTCTCTCATAAGCGGTTCACCACTGCTTTCGATACATTCTGATGTGTGAGGGTCTAATAGCTCTTTCAGTGCTTACAATCAAAAAACAAAGTATATATATATATATATATATATATATATATATATATATATATATATATATATATATATATATATATATATATATATAAGACAATCAAAAACCTCCTATAAGAACAGTGAAAAACAAGACAATCTAAGCTAGAAAAGTTCAAAAAATCCAATGAGTGTGATGGTGATTTCTTCTTCCTCACATTTCACGTCGCCATCATATCGTTCCGACATCGCCCTTAAAACATTCACTATCATAAAAGCAAACGTCGCGAATTTCTTTAACGACCTTTAGGTATTTCCAACAATTTCGTGAGGGAAATGTGAATAATTGAGAAGTGATCCTGGATGAATTAGTAGAAGCAAAATAGAGAAATTGCAGAAATGTTCAAGCAACAATTAAATCGTTGTTAGGCACTTTGCGATGAAGATTTTTTCCAAAAATATAAAGCAAAAAATATATCATGCAATGATTTCAAGAACTGACACAAAGAGGACGCTAAACTATGCAGTTGTAATTTATTACAAATCTTTTGCAGTGGAGTAGTTGTAAATGGGCTTACGCGATGATATATTCTGCAACTTCTTTGCCCCACCTCCTTCCCTCTCCCTCAACGCTTTGACGTGGAAACTTCTTGAGCAATATACGGCTACCCCGCATATATTAACAGCCCAAAGTTTTGACCGTGAAACAGGTCAGCAAATACTGGGAAATGGCAATGCTCACTGACGTTTACCAGATGTAACAATTACCACAAACTCCGTAAAAGCCACCGTTCGGATTTATGACTAGAATTCTGCCCGAAGCCTACCTCCAGCAAGGTCAACTCAAGCCTTTTCAGGTCTATGTGGTAGGATCACAAATTTGAAGTGTCTTAAGTGTCTTATCTATCTCTTTGGCGTTTCCAGCTGTCATACTAGCCGATTTAACTAAGCGAACAAATCACCCGTGACGACTGAGATCTCTTTTCTACAAAAACGTTGAAACTCGTTATAAAATTGTTCCAAACTATTCCTACATATCGGAAGAGTTGAAAAAAAAAACCAAATGGAAGAAAATTCATCGCTAAAGAATCAACATTACATCGATTATGCAGTAAACATACCCCTCCTTTCTCCTTAACCATGCCCTCGTTTCCCTGATTTTCCGTGTTCCATGCCGAAATTCTCTTTAAAACTCGATCCCCGAATGCCGTAACGGTAAAACTCGACGGCGCTGGGTCAACATCCATTGCTACCTCCTTAAAAACAATTCTTCATCGTAACGTACTGCCTGATTATGTCACGCAAACTTTGCCTCTATTATGAGTTTCTGTGGTGTTCGAACTTGAGAAAACATAAAGACTGCTCACTGCAAGAATACTAAGGATGGCATGAATTACTATATTACATCCCTCAAATTAGTTTATAACGTCCTTCTTCATTCGTTCAGATAAAAATTACGACTTTTGCGCCGTATAAAAAAACATTTGCCATTTACGAAGTCGTCTGACTGATACTGATACACTAACTCGAATTTAAATAAGATGTGCAATTTTCAAAAAAATAATAATAATAATAATAATATAAATTAAAGTCCCCAAAACAAAGATTCTAGGATCATGGAGTTAAAAAGTCGCAAATCGGGAAAACTAAGGCGAGCGTTAACTTCGGCTTTTACTTTTGAAATCTGGGACGATCAACTTATAAGTTTATTTGGAAAAGCCTTCAATCAGCTATAATTTTGCTTGAGCGGCCGCCAACCAAACACACGCAGCCTGACGTACGTGAACTCTTCTATTATTTCGCTGACGATTCTAAAGTTGTTTTGGCACTATTCTGAACAGGTGGAATGTATAACGACAAAAAAAAATGAAAACGAAGAATGTGCACATGTTCGAAAGAGATGCCACTTGGGGAAATATGCCGACTCTGCTATGAGTGAAGTATAAAAGCTCAGAGTGCGCTGAGGATATTTCTTCCTAAAATACTCGCCGCTACTGAACCGCACAAAAACAATGAATCATATTTCTTTCCCGCCTTCTAATTTTATAAGAAAAAACTCGTTAGGTGGTACTGCCTTGTAGAAATGGAGAATGTGCACACTGGACGAGTGGTACAGATGGAAGGAGGGGGGGGGAGGGAGAGGATGTTCGTGAACGGTGCAAAGACATGCTGACATAAGAATGTATACTGTATAAGCGACCTTGCAGAGCAAAAAATCGAATAAAGATCATACTACTCTCCTTTACGCATGCGCACGTTGCAAACTTAACAATTACCATCTGTCAAAAGGGACAATAGGAAAATTCCCCATCTATATATCACGAAGCCCCACTCCATAGCATGAACGCAGCAGAAGGTCCTCCAAGAACTAGTTGCAATTTGTGCTACTCTTATGGACCCGCGGGTTGCCAACCATTATTCGCCTGACCGTGCCAACAGAACGAATGAGAACGTTATGTATAAAAATGCCACATACATGTTTCATCTGTTTCTGTTCTGCAGCCGTTGCAGCTCCACTGTACCTCCTCTCGCAATTACCTTTAGCACGTTTTTCTCTCTTCTGTTTCTTTGTTCCACTTCCACTGCCCGTAGCGTCTGCGTTTGGTTTGCAGTCTTCGACTTTCGCATCTGGTTTGCTTCCTCCTTCTTCCGTATCATTCTTTCCTTCGTTTTTAAGATGCTTCAAAATGTGATTAATTAGGACAGTTCAAAAATTAAAGTTTTGTGCAAACATCTGAACCCGAAGCAACACAATAGATGACTATTTTCAGCGATGATTATGTGCGAAAGGATAAGCGGCATCTATGCAAGAGTTAAAGGGATCAAAATAAACCGCACAGTCGATGTGCAAAGTCGGACGCCATCTATTCATCTACGCATTCCTATAATGCCTAACTCAGGCACACCCACCATCACTAATTGTGGTGAAATTTTTTCATTTGCTGAAAACCAATGACGCTCTCCACTTGAAACTTTCCGAGTAAACAAGTGGAAACATCAGGTGGGCAACCATCGAAAAAATGTTTTTGGCAATTACCACCAACTCAGTATTTCTCCTGGACGTTAATATATTATCAGTTGTTACTGCCCTCTATCATCGTACTTAGTTATTAAAGATGGATATTACCAAAGTAAAAGTCGCCTTTCGAACACCTCAGGGATTTGCTGTTGTGCAACCAATAGCTGATACGCTGAGGATGACGAAGCAGCACAAACTTTCGACGAAATGTGCGCAGTTTCGTCATTGAGTCCTCATACGTCACATACAATAAAGAAACCCTTGAACAGCGCTTCTCATCCGCATCTACCAAACCTACGAGGACGCTTATTCCAGTACATGAAAAAGGCATACTTCATAAGTGCAATAGATGAAGGGCTGTGTACTGAAAAAAGCAGAGCAGCAGAGCTTTCTGTCTCACGCAACGAGCAGGATAAGTAAATGGTTACTTCATTCCACTCACTTACATTTTCTAGATACTTCCATCATGGCCAGTGCCTCCAACTATTCGTCCCTTTAGAGACAGCTGTGTTTTCGTTTCAAAAGATCGCAGATTTATAAAGGAATATTAATTTCAAAATAGTTTTATTAGGCTGCACACTTAAAACTCATCTATATTAGTAAAAAAAAAATTAGTGATAAAATTAGTGGCAGTGCGAGGTCCTAATTTACAAATAACATTAATGTTCGTAGTAGCCATTTGATTTACTTTAAGTTGACTATGACGGCACAAGCCTCGGATCATGAAACAATTAGTAACACCGCTGTTTATGGATTTCCCCAGCTTATGAGCCTAGGCACGTCAGGTCAACAAACAGTGACGATTGAGGATAACGCTGCCGGATGGTAAGA
The DNA here is from genome assembly GCA_013433145.1 of Ascaris suum. Classification (NCBI taxonomy): domain Eukaryota; kingdom Metazoa; phylum Nematoda; class Chromadorea; order Rhabditida; family Ascarididae; genus Ascaris; species Ascaris suum. Next base: position 9,520,899 of record CM024189.1, read on the forward strand.
CAATGTCACGCAGTCATGGAGATATGGATCTTTGCGGGCGCATTTTGTTGCTCTTATTTCAAATAAATATAAAGTTCAAGATGCGAGTTTTTGCGTCTTCCTCATCAAAAATAGAAGACGGATTCTCGAGCAATAGTGTTTCTGTTACTTTTCGAGTCGTAATTCTGGGATCACCTCTAAATAGAGCACTGAGTTCATCGTTGTCGAACAAGAAAGGACATCCAACTTGGGGGGGGGGGGGGGTGGAAAGGGGTTATGCAAATTGAGACCGCCGCTCTCGTTGAAAAATAGAAGCCATTTAATGGCGGCATAGTCGACGATAACATTCTTCTCCATACATAATACGCTTTTCTTCAATTCGGTTAAATATAAAAAGCGGAAGCAAAAGCCATCCTTACCAAACTGATGCCTGCAGTTAATAACTGAGAAAAATGTTTCATTTCAACCCGTTAGTAATCACACTTCCTACACATCACAACCCATACCTTGAGCTATCGTTCATTAAAATAAGCCATCGTCGCTCAAGGACAATCCTACGAGGACAAGCCATTCATAAACAAGAGAGCCACGAAAACCCAGCACTGATGTGATATATCTGTTTGGTAATGAATGATATTTCCGCAGGCTGGACCTGAACCCATAAACTCCAACGCTTTCCGAGCAAATACGTTCATCTGCGCACAAAACCTTCGTTTGTCATCAAGCAGTGGTCATCATTCAAATCTAAGCAAACTATATTCGTCTTTATCATAACACCTTAAGCAAGCAGTTCATTTTATGAAACTTTTAAGCTGCTCATAATTTATTAAATTCCTCTGAACTAGCAGTTCTGATTCCAATCGCTCAAAAAAATTCCCTATCAGCTGGTAGAGCGATCAACCTACTGAGAGAGAGAGTGAGTTGAAATCCCGAATTCGAATCTGATCTTGAATTAATCATTCCACTCCCTCCATCCTTCTTCCTGCTGATGGACGCTTTACTTAAACTAGAGATGTTAACACCCATCTGTCATTAATTAATGCTCATGAAAGCATTTGAAGCAACTATTTGTGCACTAAACTCATATGTTCTCTTGGCATGATGTCATTTTCATTTCGTGTCGCTATTCTGCAGCGGGATGACTGTTGCCCTCAGCTATTTTTCCTTGCTAAACGAGTACTAAACGAATAAAGGGAATCACCAATGGTTACCTCACTCATCCCCACAATTTGCCTCTCTCGTTTCTCCTGAGTCCTGCTCCTGCTCCGTTTCCTGTTATCATTGTTCTTCTCTGCCTCACTTCGTTGACGCTTTCGACTCTCACGACGTTCCTGCAACAACGAGAGGTTTCAAATTATCCAAGAAATAACTTCAACTGCAAAAAAGTGGAAGAACTAAAACTTTCAATCGCATTTCACAAACGAATTTCTAGATGCGTACCGTTACCTATGAAGATGTGCAATAATATTCAAAACGTACGCATAACCTATTTAAGAGACAACGACTAGCCTTATGGTGATGGCTATGATTCGCCGAATGCGATCTGCTACCACTCCGATGATATGCGCTTCGGTGCCACTGGCGGTCGCTGAAGGAAACGTAACAGAAGTGAAAGAAAAAATTGACATAAAACAGTAACATGAGCAAATAACAACAAACAGTAGATTATGATTTCACTTTTCAAGACAGGCAACCATCACCCATGAGAAGAAACAACGATGAAAGGAATACGATCACATAATCTGGAGAGGAATATGAGTGGGGCGAAAGAAATATATTCGAGGGGGAGGGGGGGGGGGCAAAAAAATGCACGCACTAACCACTTTCAGAAATACACTCATCACAACCATTTTATATGGAACAAATTGCGAGTAGATTGAAGATGTTGAATACAAACAAGACATAAAACCCTGAAGTTGCAAACATACGACTCCTGCAAATGGCTACTGCTGTTACGAGTACTGAAAATGCCATCATTTCTAGAAGGGATGTCTTTCTCTCAGAAGCTCACGAGGATGTGAATTTTTAATGCCATCCTTGCAGAACAGCACGTGAGAATGCAGCCAGAGTTCTTACGTGCATGCACAATTGCTCAGTTAGCCCTCAATCCGTTCAGACGTTCATGCTATATCCGAAATACTTTGCTCACATTTCACTTCGGCGGTAGCCGATGCGCTTTAATTTCTCGGGCAAGAAAATGAAACGCATTGACTGCGAAGGCCATCTGGTGAACATTTCTTCCGAAGCACACTCGAGCGCTTAGATAGAGTTCACTCTGCCGTTTATCATTCGCTCTACTGAGTTTCCGATTGGCTAGCACTGAAAAATCTAACGCTTGCATCGAATATTTGTTAGAACTTTCATTTCTGTTCAATCGGCTTTCGCAGCGATCACTAGAAAACAGAGCTATATCCCGAGGTTGTGGTTGATTTCCCACCCCAGAAAGGAGGCCCGGAAAATTTTTCTCCTGATATGCCAGAACATAGAAGTAGCATCGCCCTCACAGAAATGAGAACAGGAATGTACATGAAGTGGCTATAGGTACATACGTTTGAAGAACTCAATCAAATTCCGCAAAACGCACATCTTGTCAGCTTGTTGTGCGACAATGAGGTGCAAACCTAACTTGTAAAGGTTAACTGTCACTGACAAAATGAAGAAACTGAAGACAAAGACCGCTGCGTACGACATGCATAAAAAGGTGGCGCACAGCCTGAGGAAGAAAGAGACGGAACGTCGAGCCAAAAACCAAGCTTTGTCTCTTTTTTTAAATTATGATCTGGCATACAAAATCTCTTATTTTAAACAGCAAATATTCGTGGGAATTTTGTGAGCTCCCCTCCCGTTGGCTAAAGAAAAAAATGCCTGAATGGCAAGAGATTCAAGACCTATATGGATGCTGTTGACTCGTGGATGGGGAGAGCATTTCAGCGAACATCTCTATACAAACACCCTGTTGTGACGCAATTATTCTCACGACTTCAACAATTGAAGAAAACAGACACAAGAAAATGGAACTTCAGTGATGAGCGCCTAATATCTCAGAACTTTAGGCACAGAACATGGAAAAAAAGATAAGGTTTCAAACAGGATGTATTTAATAATCTCAAAAACTGCAATGATAAAGTACACCTTCAGTGAACCCGCGGTTACGACATGGAACCCCCATCTAAACAGGCCCTGTGCAGGACTTGCGCTTGGGAGGCAGTGAGTCAAGTTTCAAATGACCGGCGCTATTTAATAAGTGAGTGCCTATAAGATGATGCGTAGGATCATAAGAGTACCGTACTTCAACATCGGCAGTTTGAGACTCTGAAAGCCTGACAGCCTGCACATCTTTCTGCAAATCGACCGAGTCGGTTTTCCATATCTAAGCACTTGCCAAAAATTTTAATCCCTATGCCGATATACGCATCCACGCATCAAGTAAGATGAGTGAAGCCCTGCAGCAAAGGCAGAGGAAGGGGGGGGGGGTAGAAATGTTTCCAGGGAAAAGTCGCCGAAGTGATCCAAAAATTCCAAAGGTATGGGATAGATGAAACCGAAAAAAAGAGCTACTGCAGGTGAAGAGAATCGAAATCTGCCATTAGAAAGCAAAGACAAGAACACAACATCTTCAAAGCATGAGCAACGAAGCAAGCCGAAACTTTCAGAAGGCCGATGAACGAAGTGGGCTAAGAATTTTCAGGTAAGAAGAGCGAAACGAGTCGAACGTTTCAGTGCATGGTAGTGGAAGCTTTATGAAGAGGCATCCTTGACCAGATCGTGACAACTTCAGCTTGAAGATCTCGACCTGTCCAAGATGTTCCCACGGTGGATAGGAGTTGCCTCCACCTTCCCCCCTTCCTCCTTCCCGTTTCTTCATCCCATCATGTGAGAGCTTATTCCTAAGCTACCAGTTAACCTCAGTAAAACGACAACTACCATTGGAAACTGTTCCGAATTCATGAATGGCAGACTAATGTGCAGCAACTGCATTGTGGAAGCAAAACCTACAACGACCCAGAAAAATTATGGAAGATCCACAGTGAAGCAATCAGCAAGTTTCCAAAAAATGCATTTAACGCTTAGTGCTAGCAATATCACTGTCCATTATTTTTAACCTGTAAAATGATAGCTGCTGGAAGGCTTACCTCGACCTGGAACGCGACCGCGGTCTTCTATCGGCAGATCTGCTACGATCATGGTTAGACGACCACAGCGGAGCGTATGCCCTAGTGACTGCTGCAAAGAAAACTATGAAATGAGGAAACATGCAGTTAGTGCTTAAATACTGTAATGGGAGCATGCAACGAAAAAGACAGATTTTTGATAAAGAAAGCTGCACGCATCAGGGAGTGTTTGTGGTGAACGAGAGAAAAGGAGCAAAAAAAACCGGGAAAAATAACGACCGAAAGCACAGAAAGTGGAAGGCAGGGAAATGAGTGCACAGTCATCTACGCACCATTTTCCTGATGACAACCGGAGATCCTTTCACTCACATAGAGGCATGTTGAAGGAAGATGAAGAGGGACCAATGATGCAAACTCAAGTAGCCATCTGGCGAAATCGATTTCTATACTGGAAACATGTTGCTGGGTCATGAAGGTACTAAGTTCGCAGCTATGGTGGAGGCAAAATTTTCACTTTGGTGAGGTACTTCCATCACTTCCATAATTAGATCTCCTCTCATACGAACTGTTAGTCTCAAGTGTCCCTACTTCTTGCACAATCGATGCTCAAGCGTCACACATAAAGCAAAGTTCTTTAAAAGGGCGCCAAGCGCTTCAATGATCACGTCCCACTTTCCATAAAAATGAAGGAAGTTTATGATTAAAAAGGCTTTACTTGTTCGGAATTTGCAAGACAGCGGAAGAAATTCACCTTCGAAACCTTCAGATTTGCGCTTGAGGAATAAAGTGTAACAAACTCTACCTTGAGATTGCGCAAACCTTGTGAATAAAGCCAAATCCATTTCTTTGAGGAGGCTATAAAAACTTTCAACACTTTCATCGTACCCAGAAAGCAAAATCTCAACATGCTGAAGAAAAAAGAGAGCTGGGAGCAAGAAATACCGCTATAAATGCCAAAATTCCATGCAAAAAATATAACTATTCTAAATTATACGAAGCATGTAGAAGCTCAACTGGGAAAAACGTGGTACGCTACTGTATAAAAGGATATAATGCTAGCTGGCATTCACGCGTTCATGTTAAGCCTCAAACTGGGGTACGATAGGCCATCCTCAAACAGTGCACATGGAAGCAGTGATATGAAAAGATCAGAGAATCATTCATAACAAGACTGCTTCCCTCATACTGGCCCTTTGCTTGTTGTTGACCATAGTTACAAATTTATAGCATCCTGATTACGCAAATAAACGTGATGGTCGCGTTCGGCACAAACGTTACACGACATTTGGCTGTTGCTTGAGTATTTTCATTTTATGCACCCCCTTATATACCCGTTAATTCTTCTTGTTCCATCATATCAAAATAACCTTGAATACGCACAAAGGAATTTGCTCGATCGGCTTCAGGCAATCGATTTCACAAATTTCATCGATTCGCTAATGTCATCTCACCACGTTTATCTCATTTGTGCTGTCTGACAATATCAATTAAAAGCTCCCATACTTGCCGACTTTTTGAGACAATGGCTGATAGGTTTTTGAAGAACCTTATCTACGCTTTTTCTACCAGTTATCGTTATAGCGAATGGATAAAGCGACTGAATGCCCTCGTCCATTCGATCGAATGGAACTGCCACTATTTTTATGCGTTGTTTAGTCTGCGGTTAAACTTAATAATGCAGCACTTCCTGCTCATCCGTTCGCATATTTCAACTCGAGCCCCATTACTACTTCCGATGAAATGTGTAGAGTGAATATTACTTCATTTTTGGGTTCCCAGAAAAAAATTAGCTCTGAGCACCTAATCCCGGATTTATTGCATGGTTTCTAATCATCCCCATAACTGAACATGATGAGTGGCTTTGTCATAAGTGGCTTTTCTTTGACAACAGATCTAATGTCACAAATTCAAAAGTCCACTAGGTTAGTCCTCTTACAGGTCGACCCGTAAAACATCAGCGACCCTCAGCTTCATCGCGAGCGAACCCATGTAGTGCTCTGACGACGTTGAATTTCATAAACAGCGGCTCTGGAGCACGATGATGTAGTCAATACTAACTTGAATGACAGAATAAATGAATATTTTTCTGATCCCCTCCCCCCTGTCGATCTACGCTCAGAATAACTCGGACGACCGCCGAATTTCATGTTGGAAGACAATGGAAAAGACTTTTTCGGAAATAAAACAGGTTCATCACTCCTTCATGAACGACCTTAGCATATTTGAACATCAAGGGGTGCAAAATTCCGTTTTCGATTATGCGCACTCAGCTATCCTCCAAAAAAACCTATACAAACATTCTATTTGATGTACCCAAGCTGATAAAATGTCGGTTATTTATCGGCTGGAATAACAGAACGCGATGAAGGTCGATAGGCACAAGTGGGTGTCACTCAACTAAGGGGACATTAACGAGTGGATAGGAAAATCGCCGCTTTTTTAATGTGACCTTGGGCGCAACAAAATGAATAGAAATGAATTGAGAAAATTTTCGGATTTAGCTGAGAGCAGTAGATCCCTTACATGACTTTAAAACGAGTCCCAACCAAGGCGAATAATCGTTCAGAACAATTGATTCCGTCAATCAAACACTTCAACGATAAGGGATTATGTTGTGCCGACACTCGAGAACGTCTAGTAAGGCACAGTTCAAAACTGGGAGGCATCTAGGGTTTTTTCCTCAACCACAACTGCACAACATATAAAGTAATCGTTTTTCCTTACCCAAGCCCTGATTGAGTTTGCAGAGCACATTTGCCGACTTCTCTGAATCTTGTTGCACTTTGATCGCTTCTTCGACTTCTTGTAATGCCATGTTCATAGTTTTGCGCTCAGGCTTTACTATTGCAACTCTTGAATGTTGAACGCTGCAAACAAAAATGAATGGAATTCATTACCAAATAAATAACAATAAGGGGTATTTATGTAGGTAGAAGGTTAGCGGTAGAATTTTGAGGGAAAAAATCTATTTTCTCGATGCTGAACTCATAACAATGAGTAGCATTATTGGGCGGAACTGAAGCCGTAAAAGCAGTAAAGACAATGAATTAGACAACCAGCGCACCGCAGTGTTTTTCAGTGTTGAACTTAGCGACATTCATCTATGCCTCTTCCACTACAGCATTCAGTAAAACGGCACTATAAAGTTGCAAATTTAAGCGTAGTGGAGACAGTGTCTGCCATCTTATCAACTTACACATAACTTTTGCAGTTAATTTCAGCCAATCATAAGTTAACTCTCTAATTAGCTGCTTTCTGACTCGTTAATCGAGGAAAGCGAAAATATTTCTCACGTAAATTCTTGTGTTCTACTCTGCAGATTCATTTTCATTACACTATAATAAGAAGATTCATGCATGAATTTGCCGTGTGTAATTCCTCGCAATTACTACAACAATTTACTGACAAGAGAAGTGGGAATGCACTGAAATGGATCACATTCCGAAGTAGTGCTTTGCTGATATTCTTTGCAAACGTTACCTCACGGTGGGGTTCTCTATGACTGTCACATACGAGAGTTGTTGAAACACCTATTCCTGAAAACACTTAACACAATCCCTGTGGGCAGAAACGTGAATAGAAACTACCCCGTAATACGCATCGTTCGCTGATGACCGCACAATCTCCGAATGCAGAGGAATGAGAACGTCTGTTAAAATGCGATGTTGTAAGCGGTCGTCATTGCTAACGGCAGCTGGCCGATTTCCCTACTTCATCCGCTGACTGCGCAGCATCCCTCTACTCAGCCGTCCCTTACTCTTGACGCCATTATCGACCGCAGATGTACATCAGATTGTCCATGCAGCAATAGTCTATCCCAAGACGGCTAAAGTGAACATCCTCAGAGACGACAATGAGGTAAGTACATGTCACTCCGATGTCAGTGATGTCCTCCAGATTGTTGCCACAGCACGATCTTCAGAGTCAGCACTGGTCCCGGCGCGCTTCGGCAAGTAGTCGTCTTTTCTTCTGGAAGATGACCACCCTTGGATTCTGGGGATCCTATCGGAGGAACTTCTTACCGCTCAAATTGTTGCGAAAGCTGTTAGACGTCGCCAATCTCAACTATCTGACTGGTCTGCATTGCGAATTCGTGACTACAGACAGACGTATAGGTCACTTCTCAATAGTAGTTGCGGAATCACCTCGATTCGACCATCAATCAATGGAAATGGCTTATCGCAGGTGGTGCCGTACTACTGCTCACTATTAGTGGGATTATTCTAAGAACAAAGTGCCCAAATATACAGTGCGGCGGAAGAAGTCCCAATTTCGAGATGAACAAGCTAACCGACATTCAAACGGTGCGGGAACCCCAATCTAACCGCCGAAATCACGTCCTCCTCGGTCGAATGACGAATTTTGACCACATTTCTGATCAAAGCCGATCAAAGCCGATCACAACACCCAGTTCTGAACGGGAGCTACACGATATTAAGAATGCCGGCAAGAAAACCCGCCGAACAGAAGAGGAAATGCACATCAACGACACACCAAGAAGTTACCATCAAGGCGAATGTCTGCCGGGAGTGTGATTGATGCTTGTATATGATAAGTATGACAAGTGCACTTCGATGGATAAATTCATGACAGATGCAAAGCCAAAACAGTATGACTGATGCTGCAAACACTCCCATAACACACTTCGCAAACGTTCGCCAACGACATTCCCATCAAGATAACCCAACGGATGTGGATTGGAACGACAGCTCTAAACGGCACTATAAAAAGCACGTCACCGTTCAACGCCGCTCCCCGCAACGCTTCCATGCTCCTATGGCACGACACTCCCTGACTCCTTCTAATGCGCGTCCCTAGCAGCTCATTTATATCAAACTCTTCACCTTTTCGATATGTCAGCTTTAAATACTACGTGGTGCATAAACTTGCCCTCATGAGCTATGGGGATACGGACAATTACGAAGGCGTCCACTGGGCACTCTCAATGATACACTCTTGGCTTCCTAATCTTTTTTTAATGATCTGAAGAAAAAAAAAGACATACCATAAAGATTTGCCCTTGAATATGATTCCGTTGTTCTGAAGTGCGGTCAAAACAGTCGGCTGGCTAGCGAACTCGATATATGCATACGCACAGGGAAGACTGTCGTTGAAAGAAGCCATACGTAAATACATCACCTATAGTTGTCGGAGGTTAACAATCCCAACAATTATAGCATCCACTTTTTCCATATTTCATGCGTGAAAACAGAGAGAGCGTAAATATAAAGCAGCACTACAGCAAAATATGCCTTCGATGTTCACAACAATGGACTGGAAACTACCTGTCCGAACGACCCTGCTGAATATCTTTCTAGGACGCTAGACGAGTGGAAGTTGAGTGCAACTCCACTGGTTTGAAGTCCTCAATGCATCAGAAAAGAACTACTTTCGCTTTCCTGTACGGAGGTGAGTGGCTGCCACGAAACACATTATCGCAATCGCTAAAAAATGGGCATTTCGTCGGCCATGAGACTACGAGAATGTTTCCTTATTAACATAAACAGAAACTTTTCAGAAAACATCGCTACGGACAGTTACCACTGCCCGACGATGATCCTTTCAAAACATCCGCTAAGCGTATGACGTATCTAAAAAGCAGTAGCATCATTGTGCTCAAGAAGTGAAAATTTCCTGATTATGGAGAGCAATTCTGAACCCCATGTGTCGGGTTACTCTGACTGCCTCAGAAACTTTACACCTTAACTTTTTGTTTGGTGTAACTTAAGCTCAAACACCAATTTTTTCAGTCTCCATAGGTGCAGAGAAGGCTCTCTGCCGGCAATTCTTGTTGCATAAGCCTATACTTCTGTTCGTGGATATATTTGAGGCGCCTCGATTCATACCTTGCGCCATCAACTGAAGACGCTTTCTCTACTAAGTTAATTGCCGGATCAACCTCGACCAATCCTTCACCCCCTCCCTCCTCTCCCCCTGCCCTCAACCCTCCACGATCGCAAATAAGCAGAGCGAGAGATGTGCCAAGGCTGAATGGCTATTTCATTGTGATTGGTGAATCAAACGAGTTCAAAATCCGCGTTTCAGCAGAACCCCGTATATTTATCGGCTATTTTCTTCAAATATCGCCCGGCCATATCGCCTAGGGAGGTGAATATGACAATGATAGCTATGAACCACAATCATCATGGGCACAAAATCTGATTTACTCCGTCATTTCTGGTTGGAAGGACGAAAATGAATAGATAGCCGAATACAGCAGAGTTAACCAAGAACGGCATACGTTTTCGCATGCTGCCTTTCGTGAACGAAACGGTGCAGACAGCGAATAAAATCATATGGGAAAAAAATGTGCTGGTTAGATTTTCGCAGCTATTCAGAGCTTTCTCAACCGGGTCATTCATAAAACTCGTCATATCTGCACCGCTATTCTCCTAATTACAAACGTACCTCAAACAGAAGGAACAAAGGAAGAGTACTTCCTGATTATAATCTTTCTCACCTCTCCAATATTGTCGTTGAAGAACCACATCAGTTCATTCGAATCGCATTCTTTTGGCAAATTACCAACGTAAATGGTTCGTCGAATTTCCTCTATCCTTCTTTCATCCATGTTCGCACTCAGGGCAGGATACGGCGGTAGGCCAAGTGCTGTCAGAGTCGGGTCGATCGTGTACAACTGAAAACGCGTTATCGAATCACTTTTCTTATGGTGCATTCAAAATTTCCTTCACATAAATGTGTCCCCAAAACTAGAGTAACCAGCAGAAAACTAATTAATTTTTAATGGCACTATCTGCAGAATAGAGCGTCTTGCGGAACCGTCCTTGTGGGGACATAGGACGACATGGCGTAAAAAATCAATCTTCGTCTACTCAAAACTGCCTATCACAAAAACCTCATTTTCAGCCGCTATAACTAATATATGTAATGCAGTGAACGATTTGAACAAGGCGAAAATGGCGCATAAGAACCTTTTAGTTAATGAAGAGGATATGCTGAAACGTCAAGGGGCTGCGGACATACGAAACGAGATGTCAGGAAATGATTACGATTGCGGCAAGGCAGAAGAAGTCCGAGGAAGATGAATTATTGAAAAATTACCCGAAAAATTTTACAGCTAATGAAAGCTTCTACCATTTAGACAATATCCTGCTCCAATTATATCTTCAGAAGCACAATTCTACATGCCTCTTTATGGAAAAGGCAGGTTTTTGTGCACTCGTGAGAGAGTCAGGTGTTTCAGCAGATGAATTTCCACCGTTTCCACCGGCACCCAACAGTAGCTTAATGGGGGCGCATTTCCTTACACTCAGGAGGCAAGTGAGATGCAGACGACTATGACACAATTATCCTTCACTCCGTAAGCCTTGTACAGAGAGAGATCTCGTTTGGTTTCTTTGTTTGTCCCATTGGTTGAGTAGGCAAATTTGCCAGGTTGGAATTTATTGCTCGCTCGCACCTGGCTGGAGTGCTAAAATAGTTGTTGCGGTTGCGTAGGGTTACATCAAGAAGTATCGCATGGTAACAAACACTGCAACAACGCGATGACTGGGAAATATGCAAGCGAGATCGAAAGTAAGATGCCCTCTCGAGATCTTAAAACCCTTGAGACCATTACTTTATCCGAAGATAGGAAAGAGGGTTGGTTGAAATTTATCTTCTCATTATTTCAACTTTGCAGCAGTCTTGCACTTGATATTAGCTTTTCGGATGAGTTGAAGAAAGTCTATCTGCAACCAATTTCTCAACGTCTTATGGAATGGGGAAATTGTTGCATTTTCTTTGGACATGCTTGAGACAGCAAATTACCTTTTCGAAGTGTTCTCCTCCTCCTTTCCCTCGGAATAAGTACGCATATTCTCTTTAAGAAAATACATATAGCCTCGCTGAATCCAAAGAACTTGACATATGTCCCATAGGGAACGGCAGAATGTGTTTCTTTGAAGAAACGGGATGTTTAATGTTCATCAAAAACGATATCTGGGAGCGTCTCTGGTCGCATAAATGCATCCATCACGCCGCGAACTAATCGAACTGTTACTTGCGATATCTCTTTCCCCACACATGTCTGTGCGACGATCCAAGTACTTGTAGGCGTGACTATAAGACGCGGTAGAATGTCTCTCCCCCCCCCCCCCCCCCATTCATGATGTAATAGCTTCAGGCATCGCGCAGTGGAATGAAAATCCGCTATATCGTAACTGTTTTGGCAAAAGATGCCGTTGCAGGAAGCTCTAATCGAAACGAAAGTTTTTGGTATCAGAAAAGTGGCGGTTGAACAATACAAGAGCTGCTGGATCTACGAAAACGGAAGTAGCATGTGCGAGGGAGTTGCAACGGATAAAACAACGAAAACATCGCGTTTAAAAGCTGTAGAAAAAAAACAAGGCAATACGGATACTAACCATCTGCTGTCCATCACCGAGATCCTGAACTTTATTCAGGACGTTCGGTGGCAATTGTCGCTGACCACATAGCGCTGGTCCACCACATTTCAGCGCCGTTTCTTCATCCGGAATAGTATCTAAATGCAGTTTCATGTGCTGTGCAAATCCTTCGCCCGAGTTAGTTGTTAAGTTACAATCTGGCGGTGACAGTTTGCGGCAAAGCGTATGCAATGCAACAGCATGCGAAAGGTGAAGTGGATGGGTTGAAGCTGGCCTCATTTAGAATGGAATGAGCGCTGGAAAGAAAAGGCTTGTGTCTCGGTCCGCTCCGCTCGATAAAAAATTGTCTAGTGGCCTTGTCTGATTTTGATCGGAAATTTTCGGCTTGTTTTGCTCACTTTCCGAAAAAGTGGCACTTTTGCAGACCAAATGGAGGGAGAGAAGGTAAAGGGCAAAAAAGTGGTCGTGGCACATTCGCACTATAAGGATGGATTTACTTCAATCCTCTCCTCACCAACGTTTCACATTCGCTTATCACGACGACCATCATGACGAGAAGAAAGAGCCACTGCTCCGACGCACAAACCTTTTCATGATCATATTAACGAAGTTTCTTTCCATTGGTGCTTGTGATATATGATCCTCAAAAACGAATTCATCTCATCTTCCCAAGCACAAGGATTTGAGTGAACTAGTTGTTATAGAATGGGGACGAGATGTCGGGAATCAATGCTTTCGCTTAAAACATTAAATCTTATAATGATGAATTATGCGGAAAAAGTAAACGGCTGACTGTGAGCAAATTCCAAGCATCGGCTAAACACACATTTCCTTGTACATCAGAGTGTTATTCATGACTGAAACATGAAACTCTTTTCTTCATCAACCTCCTGCTCCGTCAATATCTCCCTTTCTGCACAAGAGGGGCTTATGTGTAAAAGTCATGCATCGCGAAGACTTCTCCCTCTTATGAGCTGCTTATTGCGCTTACTGAAGTGAATACCTGACTGAAAGGGCGTGCAGATAAGAGCTCGATCAATGAACACCGTGTTCGTCAAGTGCTGCGCTATCTTCACCGATATCCGTTCCTCAAATTTCACGAAAGCAAATTTATGCGTGAATTTCGACAAATGTAGATGGTTGTCTGTCGGGTACATCTGCAATTTTGCAAGAACCATTCATAGATGAACATAAGGCTGCTTCTTGCAAAATTATGAGACGGCTATAACCTTACTATATTCCGTCTCAAGACAGCATCCCTAGAAAGAACAGAATCACACATGACAGTTTCGCGACTCACTTCCATCACAGTAGCCGTCTCTGCTCCCTCTTCATATTTTAAGACGTCACATCCAGGCATATATAGATGTAAATGTCTGCTCTATGCCTGTCTGCCTGACAGTTTCACCTCACGAGCCGCAGAAGCCACGACAATGGGATTCGATGCATTAATTTTTTCAATTTCACTTGAACGTCCTGACATCGGGAACACAAGATGCACGAGGAGTGAATAGAGACATAAAAATAGCAAGCAGAACGGAATTTAACTCGTTACGTTCAACGCTCTAAAGCAACAGTGGGATGAAGTTTCAATAATGGAGTGGTATCAAATGTATCAGCAGGATGCACACTCTAGGTTCTAAAGGAAGAAACCAGAAAACACACAGCACATTGGTTTATGATAGAACAAATCTTATTCAGCTGGGATCGACGTTCCTTTCGAATACGGAAAGAACGAAATTTTTGACTAGCGCTCGACCTGATCTATTTGTAGCAGAGAGACCAGAAGATTAGAATATTCAGAACGGACAATCTTCCAGTATGCAGAGAAATTTAAACAGAGTTGTGAGGGGAGAAGAACGTTCTACAAGAGAAGTGTAACAATGGATACGGGGAAAAAAAAATTGAAGCCCGGAGTCGCCGAGGATAGGACAAGGACCGGACTTCTCCCTTATTGGCAAAAAGCATATGTGCCTTCTGCTTGCAGCATTTCAGAAAAGCCACAAACATTTTTCTGATAAACAGTAGATGAAATTTGAGCTTGTAATATTCTAACGATTCTTCAATGAAGAACTTTCTGATATAAATAAACCATAACAAATTTTGCGAAACGGAATATGGGCGAAGCGTTTTTGCAGATTATCTAGTAATGCAATAATCGAAAACCAAATGATGGAATCACACAGCAGTGCAACAACCCAAATTCGGTCGGCATTAACTACTGAATGCCTTTCAATAGCTTTCATTAAATTTAAGATGCAAAATGTGAGGGATATATTTGGCAATTGTCGAAAACTTTTGAGCGACACTGGAGCACTATGAATTCCAATGAAGATCACAATCAACTTGCTCGTCGCCTAGTTTGATAAAATATTCACACCTGAAACTGAATTGAACCACATGATCGTCTTCATAGAGGAAACATTTCACAACCAAATTGATCAGCCAGCGAGTGCATCGAGATCTTTTTGCGGAATGTGGAAACGGCAGGCAGGATCATCCAATGAATGACACATCTTGAGGCCAGCCTGATATTGCTCAGGATATTATCAGAGACATTGTTGATACATTAGAGAAACAAAAAAAAATCAAAAGCCTTCTTTAAGGGAAAAACGTACGGAACAGAGTAAACATTGCCGATCCTAGCTTGGAAACTTCGTCTACGGATAAAGGGCTCTAATTTATCTCAGAAAAAAAAAATCAGACGACTCCCTATTTTCTCACTTTCAAGATCAGCTTTTCATGAGTGAACACATCAAAGGCCGTTGCATAATCAGTACACACCACCACCACCTGAACTCTCATATCGACGGCAGATACCTAAATGCTTAGATAAGAAATGAGTTTCCAGGTCGTGGACGGACCTTCAAGGAAAACGATATGTGTACGGCATAGAAATTGTTTCGCATAAAACGTTCCCAAAAGAAGTCGGTTAGAATCAGCAGGCGGTAGGTAGTTTTTACTCATGTGGACTGTGGCTTTCAGCAAAGGTAAGAAAAACGCACAGCTCTGAAATAAAGGAAGAGGTGAAGAAAAGAGCCGAAAAAGAAAAGCTCTATTAAGCAACCATGAAAATGCCTTTGCGGTACAGCACAGAAACATGGGTAGGATAGAGTCTAGTATGAATGAAACCATATCGTTGAGTTTATGAGTGGTTTCGAGAAACGAGTCAGCACGAACATCAGCGAAACCCATGTGCACCCAACGACGTATAGGAAACCGAGACAATGCACACTGTCTCTCATGAAAGCCTTATTCTAATGCACCATAACCTTCAACAATACCCAGAAAGCCTCATTAACGACTTGATGATTCATTAGGATGTGATGACGACTGTTCAACATATGGTGATGGCTCGTCCTATCCTGATGATAATTCAGCATATCACGTTTCCTATGTAACCGTACTCTTTGCCAATTGGCTATCATTTGCCTAAGCTTCTTGCTAAAGCTGTCTTCTATCTTCCGTCGATTAAGCCATCGGAGAACTCAACAGTGGCATTCACGGAGTGCTTCAATGTGGACCAACAAAGGCGACGCTCTCAGAGACGTATTTTCATCAGCTTCACGTGGCATTCACGGGTGGTCTTCGTGACGTCACTCACTTTCAATAATTACGACGTCTACTATAGCCTTTCGATCCAGCTTGACACTTTGACGCACTCTCCGGAAGCCCCACTCAGTTCGTTTACGATCCCGACACGAATTAACATCCGAGACAACTTAACATTCTCGACAACAGCTCTCTGCAACGTCAGTTTTGTTGGATCCACTCCTTGTTCCCACTTATTTAATAAATGCTAACGAAACCCCTTCACTAGTTATTTAGCCATTTTCGATTAGGGCACTTGTGCACTATCAGCTCGTGCGACTTCAAATAGCACATTAATGGAAGATGCTCGAAAACAATTCACTTGCACATTTTTCAGCAGTGCATACCACGGACTTACACAGCACGGTCGGGGATGAACACTCCCGGTCTCGCTCTCGATTGCGGCCACATTTGTAAGTGGGCTGAATTAAGTGGGTTAAACATGTCTCACTTTTGCCTGATGACCATCTCTTCCCTTCTTCGAAACGGTGATGGTTAAACACATTTAGGTATGGTCAAGGGCCCAATACACTCCTAACCTCGGTGACAATAGGATCGGATTTAACTTCAGTCCTGCCGATGATCTATGACGTGAAATCGCTAGAAGATTCCAAAGCTCAAGAGGTCCTCAAATTGCCATCATTTCTTCCAGTACTCGTTCTCAAAAAGGTTGCAGATCGCCCTTCCTTGCAGGCGACCTCAATATCGTTTTAAGCTCGCCAAAGCGTGCTGTACACTAAATCAACAACAATAGCAACAAAACCAACAAACATTGCACTATAAACTTCATAGTTCTGTATTGTCTGTACACCAAAATCCCTCAGTGCAGCAACTCTTTAATCTTTCGAGTGTCGGTTAACTCAATTGGTTGACTACGCCACCGTGGATATATTTAATGAATCTCGTACTATTTCCGAAAGTTGCTGCTGTTGAGGCATAATGGGCAAAGTTGTATTGTTCTCTCGTTCCTTCTTTTTCTGTCTCCATTGCTTGTCATACAAATTGCCTTTGAAATCCCATATCAAAATGATGAAAAAAGGGAGAGTAAATCAGATGCAAATGAAGAATAGCCGTCCTTTTTTATCTGCTTCAGCCTGTTTTACGGATACGGGCAACCCCGTCCCCGAAGCTGAAAAGAGGAAGAAAATGTGACCGCAGTCGCACCATGCCTCATGCCTCAGCTCGGCTTTCCATGAGGAAGTCGGCTAGGAATGCTTGGAAAACAGTGGCAAGTGAAAAAGTGGCCGATCGAGTTACTTGATTACCTCTTTCGCCCATTCGCAGCCATACTATCCCTTACCAAACGAAATGATAGGATGACATGTGAAACTGCATAATGCGTCACTCTCATTGTTACGCTGTTCCATTTTTTACAGTCCTCCACGACTTCTCCATCAAATCGGTCACTCGTTTTACTGGAATCCCTATCAGTAAGCGGAAGACAACCGTTTCGAATATTCACCTCCACCCATTGTTAGAAAGGATACTCGTCTGGCTGCCTCATATTAATGAACAACTATAGTGAAGATTCGAGTAGCAACTCTCTGTAAATCTACATAATACCAAAGCTTGATGATGGTGCTCCGTTTGGCCCATTTAGTCGAAAATTAACCAAACAGCGCGTCACTAATTCCTTGTAAGGTGTGGGTAACATTGGCGTCGACGCACTTGTAACGCACGCAAACCATGCGGAGCGAATTGCCACGCCAAAGGAATTTGAGAAAAACGCCAAAAAACCCTATGCAATATGCAACTAATATAAGCTGGCATGTTCCGCCTTAATCGTTCGCAATAGAGCAATCGACCATATTGGCGCTCCATTAATATAGAGGCAAATTTTGACCCAAATTAATCAACCGCTGAAATCATCAACCCATTGTTGCTAATTTCGCTGCAGAAATTGCGTCGTATAGCGAAAAAGAAGGAAATAAGGAGGAGTTCAAGTGCCACAATTAGACCCGTGGTGAATGATCAGACTGAGGATTGAGGATCTATGGGTCGCCAAACTATTTAGGCTTATGACAGTAACGAACGTGGGGACGAGATGTATGGTGCACATCAGGATGTCAGCTGAAATATGCACAGCACTTTTAGTCACTAAAGCGGAATTTTTCGAGAGATATGGTGTATATACAATTTCTAACTGGGGTTGTAAGTATCCAAAAGACGAACGTTAAAACGAAAAGACTGCTACTTGGAATCTTGTTCCTTCCTGTTTCCTCGTATTGTCGTTTTGATATACGTCCCAATTCTTTGTAGGAGCTTTCATGCATTTGCCCACATGTACATGCTTGGATTCATATAAGCTGAACATATGGGATCGAATAGAGGGGGTAGAGAAAGCGCTCACCTTAAATTCTGCAATTCGTCCGATAAAAGAGAAGAGTTGATATATCTGCTCGTTGGTGGCGGACATGCAAATGTTGCTAACATGCAATACGTGGCCACAGCCTCCGTTCACGCTCATTCTGCCCGCGATCCGAACCACTAGTACAACACCCTAAAATATAATGCTGGCACAGAAACGTTACCACACTATCATTGGAAGAGAAGCGAACAAATATGCGCCATAGATACATCACTGCGCTCTGTGAAGGCCATGTGTAGCATACACGTCAGTTTCCTTTGCATTGCAACCCGAAGAAAGAAACGGATGTGCACATAGGCTGGTGCAGGTCAACTAGTCATCCTACCTCTGTTCCATTACCTTGGGTAGCGGGGAATTACACTTTAAAATCGTTTTTTTTTCATCAGAGAGGATCGGGCTGAATTCGAGAGCATGGGCAGTCGATTGGACACATTCAAGCATAAAGATAGCGAAAAGGACGTTTTTAAAAGAAGCAAATATCTGGCCGCGCAGGGGGTCTTTGTATGTATTCGGCGTTAAAAGAGTTGTTTGGACCAAACATAACTCTATTCTACTATTACGGCTGAATCATACATTAAATGAAAATTAACTAAAGATAGGTTCAGACGGTCAAATCAACCGAAGACCAGCATTGACAACGAAACTGCCGCAAATTGAAAATACTGAGGAAATAAATTTTAGCCTTGTCGCCCCATTCTGTCCCTGGTGGGCAGCTGATTTCAGAGTTGGAGCAGGAGGGAATCTTACTATTATGAGTGATCTTCACTACAGCGAAGCTCACCAAAAATAGACAGCGCTGCCTTTCTGAAAGCTCAATTCGATGTTCACATTCCTTAGTCAGTTGCCTTCCCGCAGTGTTCTAAGTTCCCATGCAAACGTTCTTGATGAAGTCAACTGTCTCTTAACACAGATGGTCCACCAGGAAGTACTTATTCAGCCCCATCCGCATATGCACCACACTAAGAAACCGAAATACAGCTATGTCCTAACTGTCCATACTATGATATGTACGGCGCTCTTTGAAACTCCATTATTTTCCAGACTAAAAACACCTACTACTGTTAGTACCAATGAAACGAGAGGAAGAAGGGCATTCCTGTGGTGAAACAAACGAAAAGGAAAGGTAAGGATATGAGATTTTAGTAGTCTTCCTAGAAAGTTTTCGTCGATAAATGCTCAACCTCACTTGTAGTTTTCATGCCCACTCCTTTATTCCCAATATTCTTTTTCTGTCGTTGCAGCCATGTTCTTTCCTCCCCACCTCTCGCGTACTCCCTTCAACCACCTAGCCGTCTTTTAATGCGCCACAATACTCGACGACATCAGATGAACAATTTGTTTGGAGCATCCACAAGCGCATCATGCCTCCTAACGCTCCAATCATTCAATCGCCCATTGGTACCATCGTTTCCAGCTTGTCAGCACTATCACGGCCCTAATCCCATTCAGTTGGCCTATCCAGCGCGCATTCATCGGTCGAGGAGGTCCCATGGATTGTTACGTTCGGCAATTTGCGGAACATGACCTTTGCCAATTCTGAGGGTACTCACCAAAGAAGAAAGCTTCAGCGGTTATGTTAAGAATAAACTTTAAAGATGAAGGCATAGGGCTGAGGGAAAGATGAGGCTACATGCAGATCATTCCAACTTCTTTTCTTGATCACATATTATTACAACCCTTCCTGTCTCATATATCATACGTCCCATATCGCGGCTGTTCGTTTTGTGCTGCAATTATCAGCTATGCAACCAGCAGGTAGATAAGTATACAGACACACGAAGGGTGCTAACGATATGTCCATCAAACGCGCAATAACATCATCACGTTTGTTTGCGCGTCTCGAGTAAAAACACGTAACACTAGGAGCCATATACTGAAGAAAGGAGGGACAAGTCGTTAGGTCGATATGCAATATTCATTTCGCATGCTTCCATTTGACTTCATGGGCTCGACCAAAGCTATCCAATAATTTAAAAACGCCTAGAGAGCACTGAAATAATTGCTATTTTTTTAAAAGCATATTAGTAATCATCCGATGCCTAGTCACCCTGCTACTGACATTAGTGGCTAAAAAATTGTTCCGCTGGATGCGATTGAAAGAAACGAAACAACAAACGTGCCACCTCGATAAAGCGCAAAGAAATGAATGCTCTAAAACAACGATAACCACATTCGCTTTATTGCCACGTGGCTTTCCACGATTGCGTTCCTATAGAATGATTGCAAAACAAATGGGAATACGAACCATGTTCCCCATTTACCAGTGAGACGTTACTGAGGTTTCATTATTCGAAAATATTTAACCATGTCTAAGACAAACAATGTGTGCAAACCCCCTTTCAACGCGTTCGCTTTCAAGCATCATATTTGCAGAAGGCTTACTTCGACGACGCTTCACTGCCTCTCGCTATAATGACGCCATACTGCGGTCTACATGAACAGTTCCGGTTCATTAATGATGAAAGCCGAGTTTATTAAATATGTTTTGCATCCGGGATGGACATCTTTGGCCGGAAGTAAAATGTGATGAGACGCAAGAACAGTGCTCTGGATGGGCGACGCCTCTTAAATTCAACAGCCGAAATATATCCCCTGGTTGGGGTAAAGAAACACTTCTTACGACTTGGACGCCCTAATTTCCGGTAACGTTGGATGCGGCTAGAAAATCCTCAAAAATACTCGGATGATCACGGACCTAACGTATGAAATGCGCTACAAATCGGCAAAATGTGCGCTCGGTGGAAGAAAATGTGATGGGGTTCGTAAATACGTAAGCGGCAAATTCAAAAACGCCTGTGATGCACACATCCTAAATAGAGACCAGTAACGGGAGACGCGTCAAACATTCGACCATTTGCAGGCTCTAGCAGAATTTCCTATTCGCTGTAACAGCCACCTGAGCCTCGTGAATATCCATGCAAATACTCCTGTGAAGACTGCTGGTGGACCCAGTTATAGAATGTCACTTAATCTGCACGCTATTCCCTTACGCTCACAAAACAAACAGTATCGAAAACCTCCTAACCTTAATTATCTTTCTTCCGCAGCACTCCTCGTTGCCCCCCCCCCCTCTACTGTGGAACTCTGCGTTCATCCCACTCCTTCAAAAAGTTCGCTACCGCTATGTAAAAAACCGCTTTTCGACCAGTCTGTCTGACATGTTCCTCTTGCGAGATCTTTGAGATTCATCTTAGAGAAGATTTAATTCTCCCGCCTTTGAAACGCATAGTGCAAGCATCTTATCCCTGATATTCGGGCAAAGAAGATCATCTCATGCGGAACAGCCCACTATATCCCGTCCAGGACAGCTTCCTTCCCGGCAGGAACACGCTCCAATCCCTTGTCTTAGCAACTGGGTCATGACATTGAATATGGAAAATATGGCTTTGTTGGAAGCCACAGCAAAGATGGAAGACAACGGAAGGGAGACAAAAAACAGGATGGGCATAGTGACGTTATTTAGAATGGAGACATACTACTAAATTTGGATAGATGCGCGACTGTTGGCTGCGCTTCCAGTGGATCAGCTGCATTCTATGTGATCGTACATCCCACACAAGAACTGGGTATGGTCACTTCGAATCGCATCATCTTCTGTAACATACAAACGCAGCTCGAATAATGCACTTTTATTCACTAGGTGAAGAAGTTCCGCGCAGCTTAGAGATTGTATTCGATGGGCAAGTTCTTGCGACGGACCATACCATCGCCTTGGAACCATTCGCGACGGAATTGCTTCGCGGCACCATCAGGAGTATTTGTCCACTCGATAGTGATACGGTCGTTGTTGAGATCCTCGGTGGCAGCGTTGAATGTGTCACACGAGACCGCCATGAGGACACTTTCCTTCGGGTCGAGCACCCCGCATGGTGGGTCCACGCCCAAACGTCTCATGTTGGTTGTCTTGATCGCCCATCCGATGCGACGTCCACCCGCATTTGTAATCTGAACACACAATCCTAGTGACTCTCCAGGTTTAACTTCAAAAATGCGATGGGGAAAATGCCGATCTTGGTGGGACTCCACCTTGATAATGCGTATCCAGCGTTCACCCACACACCTGGCGGGAGAGTTTGCCGGAATCTATCTCACCAAACTTATCCTAGTAAAACCCCACACATTTAGAAAATTGCGCGCTTGAAGCGAATAAGCTGCGCAGAGCACCAGTTGTCCCCAGAAGTGCAGCCACAAGAACACGTTCTGGAAAAAGGTTCCCTCGAAATGTCCCTCTTGAAGCATAGCTCACCACACCTTGATATGATAGGTGTGCTTGTCATCGTAAGGCGCGTTGAAGACGATCTTCGAGCCCGGCTGGGTGTTGATGTCGCCAGGCGGAACTGACTGAGCCATAACCGCACGAACTGTTGAAGGTCGCAACAGCGAATGATGGCTGTTCCTATCAAAATCTTTATATAGGTCTAAGCTAAGCAAATCCCATCCAATGTCACATGCATTTTGCATAATATGGATTAACATGCGCATTCGGCTTCCTGCGCTTCGTATCACTTACAATATTGTGCATAAATCAACATTAGGAAGACGACTTATTCAACTGCGTATTTGGCGCCTTGAACTATGCATGATCCACGCCGCAATCGTGTCCACTTTTCGAAGGCAAAAATATCTACTGGAAGTGTCATTGCTGTTCTAGATGTTGTTGCGACTTTTTCCCAGTGTGCTCCTTATGAGAGCCATATTTTTTGGAAAGCATGAATCTGATCGAGCTGTAGAAGCATTTGAACGGCTGGTCGATCACTGAAGCGCTTTTACGTTCTCTCGTTAACGAAACGCGCAATAAGAAAATCCCTTCCGTGTAAATCATATCAGTAGAGACAGTGAGGAAAGTCGGTGCATGCGAAAGATCCATATGATGGATCGCGGGCAGCCGTTGAAAGCTCTTTCTTGAAAATTAAACCTATGTTGATTTTCAATGAATAACGAAACAAGTATGAGTGGTAAAGGAGCTTATTTGTGCAAAAGGGACACATGGGAAGCGAAAGAGACGATGACATTTTAATCCGCTCGATTCGAATCAGACAGGCGAAAGAAAAGCGATAAATCACAGGACGCTGTCCCACTGCATAAGGCACGAAAACCGCTGCATGATCTACATTTTATGTGATTCTTTTTGTTGTTAAGCCATGAGGCACTGTTCATAGGTATGTAAAGACTGCATTATGTGAGTGTTAAATGTTTTCGGTGGTGCCATTGGGAGGTGCACACACATGAGTGACGCGGTATGCAACGAGTCAACACACCTTCCTACTAAAGCAGAAACTTCGTACTCTACGTCGAAGATTTTTCTGAGCGAATGACAACAGCGATCTTTTCACTCTTCTTCTGCTTTGTGTACATGTGGGAAGGAGGGGTCATAGGAGAAGACCTCTGTTGTGTCCGGTGCCCTTGCGGAGTTTAATATGACAGGAACGGAAGCGATCGGAGATCATTGGACGGATATGGGGGTCCACTGATTCCCTCTATCCAGCCCTACCCTTCACCTCCCACTTGCACCATCCAACATCTATTGGTGAGATGCTGGAGAAAACTTGTTTACTGCTTGAAAGATATGAGGAGCCCGACTTCTGGTAGCAAAAGCTAAAAACCGTCAAAGGTCCGACTGACTTAGGATACTTCGTTGAAAAGCTCCAGAAGTCCCCTTTCGGCTGCTGAATATCTTGTGCGTTTTTTTTTTTCGCGGAACTGTTTGCTCCTTCTGAGCGTAAAAATTTTTCGCAAGACCTATCCATTCAGTCTTGGCACCGACTGTGCTCTACGATATTTGCAGCAGTTCCCAGCCCACCACAACTTTATATCTTATCGAGCAGTGATGACGGAGGCTACCTCGCTCAGAGAATGTGGAATGCGCAGTGTCAAAGAGATTACATCCTGGTAACAGGTTTATATATATATATATATATATATATATATATATATATATATATATATTGCAAACTGAACGCACAGCTTCGACTCACATATTTACTTATTTATTCTTTCAGAGCCGCTTGGTCGTGACAATGTCCAAGATAATATAGCAATACGCAATTTTGTCTCCAAAGAATAAAACTTTCATAAGGAGCACACTGGGAAAAAGTCGCAACAACATCTAGAACAGCAATGACACTTCCAGTAGATATTTTTGCCTTCGAAAAGTGGACACGATTGCGGCGTGGATCATGCATAGTTCAAGGCGCCAAATACGCAGTTGAATAAGTCGTCTTCCTAATGTTGATTTATGCACAATATTGTAAGTGATACGAAGCGCAGGAAGCCGAATGCGCATGTTAATCCATATTATGCAAAATGCATGTGACATTGGATGGGATTTGCTTAGCTTAGACCTATATAAAGGTTTTGATAGGAACAGCCATCATTCGCTGTTGCGACCTTCAACAGTTCGTGCGGTTATGGCTCAGTCAGTTCCGCCTGGCGACATCAACACCCAGCCGGGCTCGAAGATCGTCTTCAACGCGCCTTACGATGACAAGCACACCTATCATATCAAGGTGTGGTGAGCTATGCTTCAAGAGGGACATTTCGAGGGAACCTTTTTCCAGAACGTGTTCTTGTGGCTGCACTTCTGGGGACAACTGGTGCTCTGCGCAGCTTATTCGCTTCAAGCGCGCAATTTTCTAAATGTGTGGGGTTTTACTAGGATAAGTTTGGTGAGATAGATTCCGGCAAACTCTCCCGCCAGGTGTGTGGGTGAACGCTGGATACGCATTATCAAGGTGGAGTCCCACCAAGATCGCCATTTTCCCCATCGCATTTTTGAAGTTAAACCTGGAGAGTCACTAGGATTGTGTGTTCAGATTACAAATGCGGGTGGACGTCGCATCGGATGGGCGATCAAGACAACCAACATGAGACGTTTGGGCGTGGACCCACCATGCGGGGTGCTCGACCCGAAGGAAAGTGTCCTCATGGCGGTCTCGTGTGACACATTCAACGCTGCCACCGAGGATCTCAACAACGACCGTATCACTATCGAGTGGACAAATACTCCTGATGGTGCCGCGAAGCAATTCCGTCGCGAATGGTTCCAAGGCGATGGTATGGTCCGTCGCAAGAACTTGCCCATCGAATACAATCTCTAAGCTGCGCGGAGCTTCTTCACCTAGTGAATAAAAGTGCTTCACTTTAAAATGTTCTGCTCTCAAATTTGAGCCGCCCTGACTTTGTCTACGTTTTTGTTCAACATTTCCTGAGCACCTGGGCCGGGGGTCGGATCCACGAAGCGCTATCAGGTCTCGATTTCTAGCATTGCTCGTGGTGAGGCTTACAACCGCTGAGCTGGGCCGGAGGTCAGGCCGGAGATGATATGTCCTAACGGAACCATATCTCCTTATGAACTGGTGGGAATTTTACGCAGGCTCTAGTTGTAAGAATGTGTCATCGGAGCACATGATTCTTAACTACGCAATTTAAATTCTCAGCACTTACCATTGTACGCGCATAGCGCTGATGCTCATGCTGAAGCCAATTCGAGTTACTGGGTCACATGCCGGCTTTGGGTTCAATGCGATGAGGCAGTAGCACTAGCGCTGATTGGAGAATAGGAGTCGACATCGGAGTCAGCGCTGCCAGATGACTTTCGTGCAGCAGTCTTGGGTTCCGCGCTAGTCTTTGTCCTTCCGATCGGTTTTTTCAATCGGCGTGGAAGAATCCTAATACGCCTCTGGCTTCTTTCCGTCCCGCTACAGCCTTCACCTACCGTGGTGACTCTACATCGGAATTTTCGCTCCTGCAAGTATTTCGTTTCCAGATTGAAACCTTTCCATGTTAACCGCCACGTTCCTCAGCTTCCTCGGGTTATTCGCCTAAGCGAAGTCGCCAAAGCACAAATGAACAGCGATCATGTACCACTGGAGCGAGCTCATTCTGATATTTCCTGTCATCTAAGCCCACAATGAAACAGCTGCTTCTTTCTTTGCTGTCTTAGACTCTGCGCCGTAGGCCCTCAGAGGACCAAACGCCTAGCACTGCGTCCCTGAAGAATGTGGTAGGTCATCTCTTAGATGCCAAATGCTTGATTAGTTGCCAGGCGGGCTGCTCCAGTATTTTTAGACACTCCCACAATACGGTCTTCAAAGGCTTGGGGGTGGAGCGAATGCGCGGGATAAAATCCTAACACGAAGGAATTTCCCTTGGGAAACGAGCTCAAATTTTTTCAACCCAACGGGAACGCAAAATTTTCAACCTTTGCCCATTTTCGGACCATTCCAGTCAGTTGTGCAGTGTCATAACCCGTCTAATCCTGAATGAGAGGACAGGATCCAGCTCAACAAACGGATACGCATCGGAGCTGGCAGCTCTAATACTGAAGAACACATGTGCACAACAGCTGGTATCGATGGGAATTTGACCGTCAAGAAGACGAAATCAATATTGGAAAGTTGGACAGTCGTGTCTGAAATGCTATCATTACAAACGCGTTTACATTTTGCCTACTCGTCTACCCTCGTTACTTGTCAAAACCTACGAACAAAAGTGCAGTATGTTGCAGCCTTTCCATTCTAAGCGTTTCAACCGCTAATACAAATCTTGAGCATAATTTCTATCTTCGTGCAACCCTAAAGATTTTTTCCACCTTTGAACGTCCACAGCTTCTTTCGGAACGGATGAATCACTAGGAATTGCGGAATTGAAGTCCACCCGTAGTGTTAATTATATATCGACTTTCACGACTAGCTTAATTGGCTCCAAAGTCGGAAGTAGAAGGCAAATCGAATACACGCATACAATCGAACGGAGTGCACATTTACAATTATTGTTGTATTCAGCGTTCCATATAATGGAAAAATAAGAGGAGGTGAAAAGATATAGATGAACGCTTAACGGTTGGTGTGCAGAATGCACGAGTTTCGAAGAAAATCATGACATGAAACGTGTTTATCACAAGAACGTAAACAGTGCGCACATCACATTGAAAACATACGACTCACAATATAACGATCAAAATGACCTAGACATCTCACAAATGACAAGCCATATGTTTGAAACAGTCTAAGAAATCAAGCAACACAAACATTAAAATAAGCATCAGGTAATCATCGTCTTCGAGAAACGTGCAGTCAAAAACGACATTATACGGCATAAATACATTGCAGTCAGAAATCAGACCGCTGGTCGAGCGAGTCAATACTTTTAACTGCGCATATGCGTAGCTCAATTTTTCCTTTTTTAAACCTGTCCAAAGAAGTATGTCACCAAAAAGTAACAGTGGATGACAAAACGTGATAGCGGATTAATGCCTTTAACAACAGATGGCACTACCGAAGAAAGCAAAGGTTTACGTAAGCCTTGTGATCAGTAATACCAATCGCGAGGCGGTTCACGGTCATTGTCGTTCAGGTTAGCCGTATCACGATCATAGTGTTGCGTAGTTGCCTCGTCCGAAGCACGATTTCCGGTGGTCGAATAGTTAGTAGGGGCTGAAATCATGCGAGTTATATCAGTATCTTCCACAAAACTCAGTTAATCAAGACGACTCCTGTGAAGTAAAACTACAGACATACAACTCCCTAAGATAGCATGAGAATTCCGCACATACATAAATAAGAAAGAATCACCTACCCTCTAGCTAGTCGCTGGCTGAATAAAAGCAGCCTCAAGTGTTGGCTGCTAAGCAATCTGGAAAGGAATGAGAGCAGGTAAACGACAGCTTCTGAGACTTAAATGCATGGTTGTTTGATCATTGCGCCGTCCTTGACAGACGCCATCTGCAGTAGGTATATATTGCCAGTAGATGTGAAGAAACTATTACTATACACTGTATTGTGGACGCAAGAGAGCTCGTTAAATGCATCGATTTCCGCCACGATGAATTCATACAGGGCATGGTCCCTTCCGCCACAGTGAAAAATTATTATCCACTTTTTCCCGTGCGCCGAAACATTGCGGCGTTCATGATGATCGATTTATGCTCCGAAGCACCTCACAGATTGAATGTTTTGCCAAGTGTCCATCAGAATTATCCCTCCGGCTTGAATACTCAAGAAAGCTCTACAGCATTATCACACAGGTCTCACTTTTGATCTTCCTGCACTCTATCAATTACGGTGGTACGAAGCAATTCACCTTTCCCGCTGTTATTTGTGCAAAAACTGGCTCCTCTTTTGCTACTTACCTTCGATTCTCCACGCATTATTTTTACCAAGTCATTAGAAGGCCACAACTTAATGAGCCAACTCATCAACTGGGGCGACTCGAAATGAGCAAAAAGCATTATCATCAGAAGAACCATTGCACTCACCCAAATCCATCCCTACTATAATACGCTCCTCCCATTCTTGCCCTCGTAAGTGCAAAATCGTCCTCGCCGCAGGATCCAATTTGTCGTCTCCACGAAGAATCAGCAGTTTCATTCCGTGAGGTCCCGCAGACCAGAGCGCCCTACTCAACCTTTAGAGTATTTGGTCATCTTCATCGGAAGGATAAAACTGCCTCGTCTCTCAGTTTATAAAAAACCGTTTAGCTTCATTAGAAGTGGCCGAAAAAGGAAGTTAAGGTGTTAAAGTGCAAGGAGACAAGGGAGAAAAAAAGGCAGTTAAAGTCCAAGCAGACAAGAATACATACATATATATATAAAGTCCGAAATACTAACGCTCGCCCTCAGTCAGAAATTCGTCCCACATCTGCGCCATCTGATGCACGAGGAACTGGTGCATCCTATCAGTGATGACAACCGTGGCGTACCATGCATCCGCCGCTGTCATGGATATGTTGGTCACTGCTCGATTCGCCAAACAGCGCTCATCCAGCGTGCCTGACGTTCCAGCACTCTCAATCGATTCTTCCTGCATGAGAAAAAGCGACGCATGCTTATTGCTCATACGATCTTCTGTTGGTATTTTCGCATATTTCGACTTGATCTGGGCCTTTTTAATGCCACTTGTTACTTCATCCCTAAATCACTCTAGTCTGTCCGACTAGCTTGAGAAATTGCAACAACGCCCATTAAAGCATCTAGTAGACCTCAATGTCCAATTAAGGAAGAAAAGAACGGAAAATAATCAATTCTAAAAATCTAGTGGCATGCATTTAGTGGGCACTTCGAAATGGTGCGATGGCGACCCTTAAGCACACTAGTTGTAAAATTCACTAGTTTTCACTTCTACTCGGAATAACGGATATAAAATTCATGCTGAGAATATCTACATTCATCTAACACTTTGTGGTAATGTTCAACAACACAAAATTATACAATACTAGATGGTGCATAAATTGCAGTGCGACTAAAAGCTCCGTAACCTTATCGATGAAAAAGTCAAAGAAGTATTGTGGCCACTTTACAAGCCCCCTTATTGCATAATGATTTCAGCGAGATCGAAGACAAAAACAACTGCCGAAATCTTTGGAAAGTGGATAAAAATCGATCACAGTTCCAGCGGAAACAAATGAAGCAAAACGCATG
Source organism: Ascaris suum (assembly GCA_013433145.1). NCBI lineage: Eukaryota > Metazoa > Nematoda > Chromadorea > Rhabditida > Ascarididae > Ascaris > Ascaris suum. The sequence continues at coordinate 9,550,713 of CM024189.1, forward strand.
CAAGCAGAAACAACCGCTGAAATCACGAGAACTGGAAGAAATCCCGACACTCTATAGCTAATCGGATGAAACCTAATTGTATGCACATAAAGGACTTCACGTGCCCTCAACGAGAGTTTGCTACTGCAAAGTCAGTGGCGTTGCCTATGACTTTCGATGAAAACAATCGCAACTTCTTAAAGAAGTGGGCAATACCCTTAGTGCCATGTTTTTCAGTTTCACTCATGCAACCAACAAACCTATGCATTGCCTGCAGACAAGATGCATGATCTGGCGTCTACAAGCTCGAATACCTCAATCGTTGACGTTTGCACCGACCCGAAGACATTAAAGCGAAACAAGGATTGGTGAGAAAAGCACCGCCTTTGGTTTGGTTCCCAAAAGCGTCATTTTAGGCTCTAAGGAAGGCCAAACTGTGAAACTTGACGACGTATGAACACTTCAAAGTCAGATCCGGCGACAAATTCTGGTCTGACTTTATGACAAACCATATTCGACATCTCCATGCTCGGAAATCCTAAGCCTTAGGTTCGATGAACATCCAAAAATTTTGTAGTGGTATCTCGCCGCAATATCAATCCTTTTCCCCGCATTTCGTTTTATAAATGGAGCATATTCGGCGACTTTCCGCTCCGAGGCCTCACGTTGCAAGCTTTGGTAGCTAACTGAATGATGTTCACTCCTACGCGGGAGGACACAATACCCAGTACTGTCATACTCAGAAACCCCCTTGCAAAGTCCGGTGGCCACCGCAAGCACTTTTAACTGCGAGGAACTCTCAGTATCAGTATAAACAGTGTTATTCTATGGTTATTGTAACGCCAGAGATGCATGTAGCAAGCTTCCTATCTCTGGCTTTGGTGCTTGATAAGATCTCAGTGAAGTGACGTAGCCCCTCCGAACGAAAAAATGGACTACTGCATGCCTTGTCCGGTTTCGGTAGGCAAAATCGATTGATAACGGTGAGTCCATCATCTAATTCAGTATAACCCATAAGATTCCAATGCTCTAAGGAGTAGGCTGATGGAGAAGAGGAGGGAGGGAAAGATGACGAAGAAACGCATGCTGCCCGCTAGAAGCTTTACTAAACGGTACGAAATGTGGTGGAAAATCTCCTATTCCTAACTCAACTTAATATACAGATTCGAATAATCGTCAAACGCGCATCTATTCAATTCGGTATTCAACAGAGGAATCCAAAATCAAGTTCGTGGGACCGCCTGGATACGGCAATAAGGAAACGGATCATAAAAAACTAACTATGACCGCGAAAATTTTCTAGGTGACTCCATTAACTAAAGCGTCATGTTCGAAAACTCAGGATTTATTGGGGCCGCAATATCCTAGGTTCCAACTGAAAGGGTGCAACTCTTCAGGACTTGTGAGACAATGTGAAAATAGCAAGAGATATTTGGCTTTTGGTCGCGAACGGAAAAAAAGAAGGCACTTCGAAGACGGTCTCTAAGTGCATGAGTTCTTTATTTCACGGCCGGCTTTGATCAATCAATTATACACATCTCAAAGGAGGCAACGGAATGACAGTAGGTGAGGTGACGAACAACGGGACTGATCGAATAAGTGTCGAGAATTACTAGCAAAGGATAGCAATCAAAACTTATCTTCTGTGATGAAAATTCGATTATAAAATCACCACTAGAACACCTGAGCGTGGGCGATGAAACCGGTTATGAATGTTGCCAGTTGCCCGAAACATCGCTACAGGAAAGCAGACGGCGCACATTTGGCTAAACTTTAACCTCACCTATATATATAAAATCATTCGTGTCTCTATGAACTTCAAACGTGATATGACTTTCACAAACACTGTCCTTGGGACCACGACAACGTCTGAGAATTAGAGGACTCGTAGAAGGGCTCAAAACTCGTACACCCAACATACTGATGCACTTTACCGAGCTCCCCTCAATCTGCAGCAGTCAATACACTCACATCAAATATGAGCGGCATCGGTAATGACCATACAACGAGCCGTAAAATAAAGCGCCAGAAAGAAGGATTAAAAAATATATGCGACAGAAAAAGAACGCAAATTACAGATCGTCAGGGACTGAGAAGGAATATGAGACGTAAGGCGGCATTTTAGTGGAAGCTCATAATTTCATCTGCAAGAAGAGAAACTATCCAAACAGTTCTTACGAAAGTGAAAAGGCAAAACAGAAGACGAGCAGTAATACCAATAAAGTACTTGCACTCATGTGATTATAATAGCAGAACGAGACGGCTTTTTTAGCGAGTGTGGCCGACACTTGGAAGCCTTGCACTGATGAACCAGCGAACCAGCCTACAAAATATACGCCTTCATCATAAAGATGGTCTCTCGCCGACACGTACCCATTCTGGATCGCTTGGTTTTTCTTTGTCCGGCGGCAGTTAAGCGAAGCTCACACTCAGTCCAGACATGAAACTGGTGAACATTCCCTAGAAACTCGACAGAAGATGACTAAGGATACTATGTTTTCGTTTCGTAATAGCATCAAACAAGCAGAACATACTCTACCTTGGGTGTAACATTCGTCATCGACGGAGACGCTCTCGAAGATATGCCGTCCTCCTCAGCGACTACCTCTGATCGCTCTCTGCTCCCAGCCAAAGCAGTAGCTGAAGAGAATAAAATCTATTTTTTAATCAAGCTGCACATGAAGGTCAGTTGGGGAACTTTTACTGTTCGACTGAACCAACAGTCTGAACCTGAAGCGTTGCATTTGAAGTCGCTGAAAGAAACAGCCCGAACTTCTCAGTTTCCAGCTCAACTTAACTAACTTAGTTATTCACAATTCGCAGTTGAAGTGAAACATTCACATAATATCCACTTTTTCTTGCTTTTAACGCCTCAATCCACATGCATAATATCGAGAAATAAATGCTACCGTCAACACCAATTTAAAATAAAGAATTTTTCTAACCTATGCACAACTGAATTCCACTCTTCACCATTCCTTACTGTTGAAATTCGGACCTTCGCATGCATATCGCATAATGACATCTTCTTATCTATTCTTACTTGATGCAGGAATTGGGATTCCTTGATCAAGCATCGATGCTTTCCGGCGATTTTATTCAATGCAGCAAAAGGGAGCCAATTGAAACGATATGTTAGCCTTTACATTCTAAGAACGCATATAATAGCATATTTTTCTACTTTAGCGTATCTAATCGTTTCCTATCTTCTATGATTTTCAATAATTCTTGTTGTTGCTTCATAACGACCAAAGGACGTTTCCATACTCTAGAGGACATTTTAGACCTTCTGTCTTCTCATTTAATGCAAGATCACTAATATTTTTATTATTTTATCACATATTACACTTTTCTTTTCCAAATCAGTTTTTTTTTCTCGAAGCCTACTAAACTTTCTTGTTCCTTAACCCTTCAATCCTATCTCAAGTATGCCAACACGCAATTCTCCAAGCGACACCTCATCTCCCCTCCACCCCCTTTAACCTCCTAAACCATTGAAATTCAAATTTATTCAACAAATTCGAAAACATTAAACTCTCATTATATCGAATTTTCGTGGTCGTTAGATGAACAATTAACGTCAAGCAAGCCTAATCCATCACACAGCCTCTCTCACATAGGACAAGAGGGCAAAGAACGACATAAGGCGCACTACAGTGCCTGCAAGGAAGGATTCACTGGCCATATACCACATAGCAAATAGTTCCGTAGGATGATCAGTGATGCAGAAATACCTGGCTTTCTTTTGTGGCGAGAACTCGAATTGAGGCAGCGATCAAACAAATAAACAAAAGCCTTCGCTAATATATAGTCTGCTTACATTCGGAGTAATGTTGTCTCATTCAAAAACAGATGGTTTGCACAAATGTTATTCACATTATACCGCATAAAATCATAGATATCCATATCCGCATGATCGAGCAGGAAAACCCGATTATCCCGCCAAAGATGACTCTTGAGCAAAGATGAGAGAATTGGAAATCACCTAAGAAGAAATATTCAACAATACAAAAAAATATAGATGGAAAAATGGGACACGTGTTGGAAAGTGTGCTTCGAAAAATTCAAAGCGGTTCATGTAGATTAGACAGCTAGCTAACAACCTTTCAAAACGAACAACTGCAAAATTAATCGAAAATTCGAGGCATACGGAAGGAGCAAAATCTACGCGAGGTATGAATATTTTCATGAATGAATATTTGAAAATTTTAACCGGTGTATTAACGCTGTTTGATATTTGCGCACTAAATCAGTTATGATGAAAGCTACCATCTATTGCCGAACAAAACATTTCTATTCCATTTCACTTGGGGTGCTGAATGCCCAGAACAAGTGTATTCAGTGTCACTGCAAATAATTCCACAGCATCGACTCGAAGACAGGAATGAGGACACGATAGCGCGGCAGTGAGACAGATAGGCGAAGATATGAATGCAGTGCGCAAGATTGTCAAAGCAGAACGCAGCAAGCATTAAAAAATCCATAAGAAGCATTCAACAGGATACGCATGATAAGCGCTCTTCTAAAGCATCTGATCAGTCGAACCAGTTTTGCTGATCGCTAATAACTAAAATAACACGTGCAGGAGTATATTCACTTTCAAGTGAATATATCGCTTGTCGAAATTCTCCAAGAAAATTCACCACATTTTTCCTCTCACTCTAAAAGATACGCAAGCATTTAGGCATTTTCAGGGGTCTAACTCTTTCGAATTTGATAAACAAGCTTGAAAGATGGCCTCGAGACCCAGTGGTGACTATTCCATTCATCCAAGCACTAGCGTACCTCAACAGTCACTTCGCACTTCGATATTCTTTCCACCACATTAAGTCATTTGCAAGTTGCACTAACGCCGTTTCTGCTAGCATAGCCACCTCTTCGAGTCGCCTTTTCCTCAGCTCTTCTCTGTTCCGCTTTCCAACGCTTCTTGCCATTTTCAGCTTTCCTGATCCATCAACTGTCCATCAATATTTTTCTCGCAGCAAGCGTCCCCTTTTCTCTCCCCCCAGTCCCCCTTTGATCCTTGAAGATAGCCACTCTATTTGACAAATCGTCCGTTCTTTTCTTTTCCAGCAAAATGCTACAATGTGGTAAACGGTCATCATCGATATAGCATTCCGCCACTGGGAGTTGATTTCGACCTTATTGTATAAATTACACCTACCAAGTCCCCACAACTCTGAAAAATCATCATAGATACTCAGACGGGAATATAAGAATGGCTGCATGCACTTCATCTTCATATCGAGCTTCAACGGAGCTCTGTGAAAAATGTATGCGAGAGTGACAAAAATGAAATCAATGCAAAAGCAAATTAATGGAAAAAATTGGAGGATGTGGGTAATTACATGCAACTTTTTAAGAATTAAAGGCAACGTGTTGGCACTCTATGTTGAAATCAGAAATAATGCTGAACACAACGGTTTCTGCTTAGCAATATGAGGTGCTAAATAAATGCAAATTTCAAGAGGCGCTAATCCGTACAAGAAATGCCGAACAGTGAACGAAATGATGCATTAAACGCAATGAATGCACTTCATTTATACATTAATCTATCGATCCTTAGTTTCTATGCCTATATAAAGGAATACTGCTAAGCGTTGACAAGCGCTCACCTATTGTTCCCAAGCCGAAATATCAAAAAGGCAAATATCCTAACCATCCTTTACGTCGCAATTGCCGGAATTATAACTTGGTTCAGTGGGATCATAGAAGAATGAAATCTCCTTTAATAATGCATCCCCCTCTTCGGTTGCGGCCAGCTTAATGACGTCGAATGTGACCGGGCGATCGGCTCTTCTGTTCAATTCCTTCGGTGCACACCGGGCACCTACAAGATGCGAGCCATCAGATCATAACGAACTGCTCTTCTTCTATGTAAACCTTCATGTTCTATAGCTTAACAAACTTCGCTTCTTGAGCTTCCACAAGAAATTGATTTTCTGCATATTCATCCCGGCAGTAGCACTACTCAATCTGATGTTACGCTTTCGTAACATCGGTAATATCGTTACTCAAACTGAATACTACGGTTGCTGCTCACATCTGCTAAAGACTTTTGACACCATCTTCCAATAAATACAAACCTGAAAAAATGTGAAATGTAAAGGCAAGGTCCCTTGCAAACATTTCAGAACCTACTTCTAAATGCGCAACGGAAAGAACTGACCGGAAGAATCAGAAATGATATCCACTTCAAGATGGATGTCTCGTGATTCGGAAGTGGCACAAACTGAAACGACGTGAGACAATGATTGTGGAGGGAGGTCGACTATGTATAACATAACTCAGAACGTCGTGAAGTTCTTTTTTTGGCAATGTCGGCATACGCGTAGGCAGGGATTATTTGAGTGAAGAATCAGTACGCCATAGGAGCTGATCTCTTTTGTTCGCAAAACATACAAACTGCCTACTTGCATCTATCTATACGGCAAAACGGTCAACGTTTCGAAACAACTTTACACAGCAACATTCAGTAGTTCAAAAGCAATATTCGTTTGTAAATCTGGTGCGATATACTCTCTGAGCTACAATAATATGCAGTATTATTGTACATCATAATCATTGCTATAATATACATTATATACATATATATGTATAGCTGTAATATTCATATGCAATACGCAAAATTATTCCAATTGGTAATATATATATATATATATATATATATATATATATATATATATATATATATATATATATATATATATATATTAAAGTGAGCATTCTAGCCATTAATACCAATTCCACGTGCGCATAATCATCATTTCACATGAGGAACGGATTGTAGTAGGATCAACTACGAAACATGCCGCAGCAGGGGACAGAAAACTGTGATGCAAAAGTGCAAATTTATGAAACGCTGAATTATCTTCGTCGATGTCATCCCGACAGGGAGGCGATAATAAGGCAGCCAGTTAAAACATTCCTCTTTATATGAACTGCGTATCCAGAGCTCGATGACGAATACAGCAGTTTTCGAATTACCGAAGCTATCAGCAATGACTGCTGGATTAAGCGTAATGCAAATAAATACTGGATGCCTAAATGACTGGCAACTTCAGATTTTGAAAAGCAGACGGGATATTTTTAGCAGCGCTTTAGAACATCGAAGGTTCTTCCTTGTTCTCTTCTACTTCCCGTCCCCAGTGTCCCAAAAGCTGGTGCCTCTCTTTGCCACCCATTTCCGGTGTAATCTAGGTTGATAAACATTGACAGATTTGCAAGGCAAGAAGAATGATCCAAATGCATGCAGAAACATACCGGAGCCAATATACGTGGGAAAATTGCCTGTCAGTTTGTGCTTTGAAATAATAGTACGACGAGGCGAAGCAAGGTTTATGTTCCGATTACCGTCGTCCGGGTCACCACTCGCCACTGATATTTTGAAGTTCCCGGTCGCATATCCGGCATCGTCCAAATCGGAGGTCACTGGCGATCCATATGGATTACTCCTCTGAATATATACAGAAGACAGTGATGTGAACTAGCATCATCCTCTTACACCAAAATGCCCTCGATATTACCATGCAGATTCGAACGTCGTGCGTGTCGCTAGATGCGTGGAGGTCAATAACCTTAGAGAAGGCAGAAGGAAAATTATTTCACGCCACAACTTATAATTCCTTCCATTTTGGATCAAATAATTATGCAAATGATATAGTCTCAACAAAAAACATTAGTGAAAATTACTACTTCCACATATCCCTGATGCCTTGTTTCACTCGAAAGGGATTGTGAGAGGAATCCAAGCCAAAACGCACGCGGAGCTAACAGATAACGAATCCAGGATTGCGTTCTAGCATTGAGTCAATGAATCCGATCAATCCGATACTGCTGGAACTACTGCAATACCATTTCCCCAAGTTTAAAAACAGCGAGAATTTCGACTCGCCGACTTGACGTAAGAAAAGCAATAAAATGAAAAGCGAAAAAGAACTCCAAATTCTAAATTCAACGGCATAATCAAATCAAACAACTTGTTCTTTAAAAGGGATTCTATGCGAAAGCACTGTCCCTAATGAATACTCCGCCAATGCTGATATTGGCTTTTCGCTTCGCTCCCACATTTGCGATGCACATTATTCAAAAATGCTCCACTCATAACTTATATGGCACATGTGTTGCCAATGAAGGAAATCAATTCTACTAACCCTGCGAGCAAACAATTTATTCCGTACTACGGTGCACTCGAAAGCATTCAATGTATACGTGAGTCTGCGGTACTGATTAGGGAGATACCGAACAGCTCAGACCACCGGACGTCAAGAAGATGGTCATCAGTGAATGCCCATATTCTCTCCACCTTCAATTCCTTAGCTTATTTCAATATCCCGACTTTCTAAAGTAAGAGGAGCAAAAGCACAGCACAACCATCGACCATATGAATGCATCATGAAGAGCCCTCTCATAAACGCTCAGCAACCCGCCACGTCGGAAGTGGCAAACAAATTAGACCTAATCAAACAGCAATCTCCAGATGTAACGTCTTGGAAGAATTAGCATGATACAAAACGCACGTAGATCGGCTCCTACCTGAGTGCCTCCTTGATCTGAATATTCATTGCGACCTTCGTCCATACAACTCGCTGCCAGAGGTACCCCTTCAACGGTCTTCGACTGGTTGTTTCCTGCACGCCATTTACGCCGATGCTTGCCACCCTACAATGACTGATCTCCGTCGAAATTTTCAAAGAGATCATTGAGCTCAGGAAAAGAAGCAGCCAAATGAAAATCCTAGAAGGACGGATGTTAGATAGAGCACCTTAGCAACCCTTCAAACAAAAGGATCGAGGATTGCGGATGGCATATTTTCAACGCTAAGGTAATGTTAATTTCCTGTTCTGTTCCATGTTCTACAATGCCAAAGCAGGAATTTAAAAAGCATCGGACAGCTCTTCCACAACGACAGATAACTGAGTTTACAACAACAGTGGTAACAAAAGGGAATACTAGGAAGAGATAGTTGCCAGCACGCGCCCAACAGCTTTCCACATAATTAAAACCGTCAACTAACTGCTCATCGAGGAGTGTTATTCGCACGCTAATGAAGTGCCAATTCGGCAATCACGTATACGTTACGCACACCGCTCACTGACCCTATATAGCTGCAATTCAGCTCAAAATTCGGACCATCTCGTCTCACTTGTGAAGCAAAGAGTATCTTTAATGAGCTACAGATCGACTCAACAGTCACGGCCTCCTCTGATATATGCCACCCCATTTCCTAGGCATTTCTCTCTAAATACGATGATCACTACGCATACTGGACGGACTACAGTGCTAGTTATAAAATGTTCCGCTTTCTGGATACCTAGGTCCAGTAAATGGGCCACAGTTTAGAGATCACACCATATTTGCGTAAAGTTAACTACGGCTCTGAATCCGCCTTAAACCCGCACTATTCCTAGCAACTTGTGAAGAAATGGCACACAAAAAGAAATCACCTCATCCCATTCAGTACCTCACAATCACAAATGGGAGATTGTAGAAATAAATTATCGTCCGATTTTGAGCTGAGATCGCATTCAGGTAAAAAACGGTGCTAGAGTAGAAAGGAGAGGCATAAAATCCATCATCCGGCGATCTTCCTGGTTCCACTCGTGACCTGGGCTCGCGATTGAGTTCTGATATTTGAAGGTTAACTTAGCGTAGCACGCAATTATTCGAGCAATGCACGACCTCACATCTAAGTAAGTCGGCTGTTCATCCAGCTGGGAAAGAAGATATTTAACTGTAAAATGGAATAAACAATTTGCAATAAAGCGGACAAAGAAAACAGAGAAAGACATTGGACCGCAATACCTTGGATGATGGAGGATTGAGCAATTTGATCGTTTGCATGAGATTGGCAAACAAACCCGTCGATCGCCGACCACGCAAAGCACAATTCTGTTGCTAAAATTACACTCAATTCACAAACTAAATTCCTTTTTCTTATCGAAATCAAACAAAACTGATTATTCCTGTGCAGAAAAATGACCTCAGCTGCTTGCTGGTGCAAGCAATGAATTTATCAGCTGCCCATCAGACCTGATCCCCCTTAAAGATGTGATTGTCTGAAAGTATAAAAGTGCGTATGAGTGTTTCCTCACGTTCCCGACTTACGAGCCAGTAAACTGGCTAAGCGGTGCTCTAAACGACTCCAAAACATGTAGGTGATTCAGTAAATACATAAAGATGAAACCTGCAAATCCCCTAAATGGAGGACGGTATGCATAATAATTTAGTCGCGTTCACTTCGCCGAAGGAAGCACTTAATGCTGTTTTTTCATGCAATTAAGCCTCGGGTCATTACTAAATGGAGTCGCAATCCCTAAAAAGTATGTGAAAGATGTGTCACTTGCAGCTTTAGGCGGCCATATGCACTGCTAACACGGATATTCTGAACTGAAAACATTACACAACTGTTGAGAGTGCCTCAGCCATTTAGCGCACCACCTCACAACTGCTTGAAAGGCATTCGTATTACGTATGGGTTCTTCAACATTACAAATGTGCCGAGCATAAAAAAATCATTTCCGACTTGAGCTTTGACAACCATTCGGCTACCTATTGATCCGTCGCTTCGTTAGTAAATTTCATCTCTATTTGAACTAGACGGTACCTCTCCGTATTGTCCGATACGTTTCATCGAAGCATTTGCTCACGAGAAGCAATTAAGGGGAGAACAGAATGTTCCATAGAAACTCATGGTCTTTCCGATGTTCTTATATAATCTCTTCAAAATACGCAGCATAGTGCTTCAGCTGTATTAGCAGAAGAAGAATATACTGGTTGATATTCAGAAGGATAACCGAGATTTTAGTATGCTTAGGAACTGGATGGACTGCAAGAATCTAAGGGCTCATCGGCGAGCAACTTGGCAAACACTAAATGATACGACCAAGAAAAATACTACATCGACGAAGATTATAGCTGATGGGAAATAAGCTCGCGAAATGTTGCCCCAATGTTCTTAAAAAAACGTTTAAAAGATCGATCTTCATACCTACATTTGAAAACAAGCGAAAATTGCGCCCAACAACGTGAAAAAGCATGCTATAGTCTCAGATGAAGATAAAGCAACAAGGAGACATACGCTATGTCCAACGGAATGGCCTGAGTGCAAATCGGGCAAAGATGCCTCCTTGGCGTTCGGCTGTCGACTGTTACCCATTTGGGCGTTTCCTTCAAGCGTTCCACTAATATCTTCTCTCCCATCCTTCTCAACAACACTAAAACACGGCATTAGCTGAAGACTGTGATGTTTGCACGTCAGCATCATTACACGTGCAAGACAAGTGATGAGCCGAGCACCCTTACGTGGATGTTTTAGACGACAGGACGGTGACCAAACGTAAACAAACGTATTTTTCACTAAAGCTTAGCCCGCTATCGTTGAGCCGACTTGGTTGTTGTTTCTTCTGCGGCCTCGGCACTCCAAGTTACGATTCTCCAATACACACCCCAGCTGTACAATGAGTAATCCTTGGCCACTGGCCACAACATATAAGCACCACTCACATGAATCATTTCTCCCTCAAAATTCTCCAAAAGGAACGAGCACGACGAGTATATGTTTTGTTCACCTCCCTCCCCCATTCCCTAATCGCTATGAATGTCCCTTGCCTAAGAACCGCGCAGTCACTGTCTCTAAGGAAGATTAATGACCATGCATGTGAGCCAAAAACGCAACCATTACACAATCCTGCCTTGCTTTTGAAAATGGTATCATCGTAACAATGCCCTTCTACGACTTGTTTGTTTAGTTACTGTCTTTGTCTGGTGCGTTCATTTTGTGAAGTGCGCCCCCAATATTCTCTGCACTCTTCGTGTTAGTCTGATCAAATTTCCGCATTCACATTTGCAACTCCTTTCATAGGTCCGAAATGCTTGACAGGGGAACGCAACGATGATAAAAAGGGTTTTTTGTAAATTTCGGCTTCGAAAAAAAAAACAGAGATAACATGTTTCAAGGTAAACAGCGTTAGGATTCTGCCCGATTCCACGATGAGAAGGGGACTTCTGCAGCGCCAGAAATTAGAATATATATGATCACCATAGCATGTGCATAACGCAATATACTTTTGCCGAATAGTTATGCACTCAAAAAAATGTTATTTACACAAGCACCCAACGTCTGCTAAGAACAAAATCCACATCGACAGGTGCGAAATTTCGCGCTTTTTGCGTCAACTTTCCCCGTCCCTTTGCTTCAAAATAAATGTATCGAAGCTTGATGCAAAGTGAGTACTCTTCGCGATAATCTGAGAATTTTTGGAAACCTTCCTGTCAGCTGTCAACTCACAACCTAACAGTACAACTATTGCAAAACCGCTGTCCTGGATCAGCCGATACCAGGAGTCAGGGACGCGGACGTGTTTCGTTCGACGGATCAAATAGATAAGGTCATGATCGAAGTTGGCGGCCTCAGTTTCAAACCATATTGTAAGGGACAATGTGATAAAGCCAAAGACTGTGGAGCAAACTTTTGGAAGGAGAGACGTTAAAATTTACCTAAGTGTGAAAAATTGCTACTGCTAATTCCAAGGGGAAATGTAAGTGCAAACGATCTTAGTGCTATATCTGAGGTTGAAAAGCAGGAACTTCTTTACGTGATGTGGAATAAGATGGCAAAATATGAATAAGCTGCAGCGCACTTGTTGGACAATTGTTAGAGAGGTGAAGTGGAAAGGGAGGTTACAACAGCACAGCAAACGAACAGATTCAAAAATGTCGAAAACAGTAAACTGGCGATAACTAGAACTAAATTATAGAGGATCAAGCCAGAAGAAACGTTCAACCAGCCATAGAAATATCTCATCTGGATGAATGTTCTCATGACCACTATACTGAATGCTTCAAGAGCACACCAGATTTGGCACTACATGTGAGACTCAGTTAGGTCACTGAACAATATCGCTGAAACACAATGTCCTATCGAAAATGCAGCCCGCTACAAAAGTTTCTACACACAGTCGCGCTTATAATCAAAAAGCATTTATTTTGGTGGCAATGCTATCCGAACCAAAGTGCGTAATTTAGTTTTGTTTGCGACTTTCAGAAATTGAGTCCAACTTCTGCTCATCTCTGTTTTTCTCGCCGTTTGATCTAGACCGCGCAAGCATTATCGAACCAGTAAGCCATTCCTGCGATTGAGGTATTCAGGCACTATTGCATAGAATGATGGTACCCCATGCGAACCGAGAACGGAGCTGAGCTCGCATGCACACTGCGTACGCGTCGCTACCGTACTCCGCACTCCGCATGCCAATAATAGCGCCTATCACAGTAACTCGAAAACTTCTAGTAGCTTATGCAATTTTCTTTAGAAACGCCATTTTTTTGCAGCCATTGAATTCAGAACGTCAAATAACGTATCCATGCAAAATTTAAACCGCACGTTTCTAAAAAAATTGTATAATTGCTATTAGAAGTTTCCGAGTTGCTGGTCGGCGTTATTATTGGCATGCGGAGTGCGGAGTACGGTAGCGACGCGTACGCAGTGTGCATGCGAGCTCAGCTCCGTTCCTCGGTTCGCAGATGGGGTACCATCATTCTATGCAATAGCGCCGGTATTCCTTTCGCTATATATTTCACACCTTCCCTACTCATATCATATGCTCATATTGTCTGAGGCATTCGGCACACTGACTCTTACTACATCAGGACCCTCGACAAATAAATGCTGATTGCTTTAGCAGTAGTTGATGCTCTTAATGGATTGCTCCCGGGTAAACACAGCCAAAAGCTACAAGCGTGGTGCTAGTCGCGGCGTTTCACTAATGCGGAATGACAATTTCCCACAGTACGCAGCAACGCTTCAAAGTGATATTTACGAAAATATCAAGTTAGCTGTTTGAAAGATACAGAGCAACACAATCAAAATTTATAATATGCGCTGATTAAGTGGAAATTTTCGGGTTCCTGAAAATGCTGCTATGCTCATCTCAGACACTAACCAAAATTTTCTTTCCATAGCTCATCCAAGACCAGCCATGAGTACTGCTCGAAAGTTGGCTTAGAGTAGTGGACCTTTTCCCCTTCTCCTCAAAGAACTGAAGGGGAATAACTACTAAAAATGAAATAAGAAAAGTCACCTCATGGCACTGGCTCTTCCGCCCAACTTGTTGGTCGCATGCATCTTCTTTTTTGGCCCAGCTATCGGCGGAAGAAAGTCGAGCTCATCCGTATGCTTCATATTCGAAACACCAGTGCACTCGTCAAGCTGGCGATGGCTATGAGCGTCGCTCATCGATGGCATCTTCGATGCGTTACCGTTATGAGGCTATAAAAAAAGAGCTATTTGATCATATGCAAACCGGAAGAGCAAGAGTCGAATCTTTCGTGTCAACGAAGATACCGGATAGATATCGAATGGAAAAAAATTCTCTGTGAATACTTTCAAACCAATTACAAGTGGCGTCAACTCTATAATACAGAGGACCGAGCACAGGCGAAGACAAATATGAAACGGACGGTTGCGGACACTGTACAATCAAAACTTTGCATCACTGTGGCACAACCCATTGAAAATGAGTATTCAAACTAATGTTCAACGCTATTATCTGCGGTTGAATAGCAAAATCTGATAAGCACCACTGAGAACAAGTGCTTCCTTCGCAAGACACACAGCAGGAAAGAAAGCAACATTCGAATTTCCTTCAAAAAGCAGTTCGAAACAGTGCATGGTTAATAGTAGTAGAAGGGTTTAACATTCGAATAAGATCAAGAAGGAACAAGAAAGGATTTCGACGAATTCAGATTGCTGGGGATTAGACCAGGTATTACTCACCTCATGTTAACTGTAGCTAAATACGGCTTAGTTTCGACACCGAACACTCTTGCTAATATTTGCAGTTGCAATGAGTCAACATCGCTTAAAAACTCGAAAACTGCTACTGACATTCGATAAAAACAAGAAAAAACGACGATAGGTTCTCAAGCTTTTAATGTGCGTACAGCATAATTAATATGCACCCTGCAAAGCATCACTTACGTAGGTACAACTTCTCACCGTTTCCATGTGCATCCCAAAAGCTACGAAGGCAGATGAGGTGTTGTAGATGAAAAACACCTCACAGGAGAATATGAGGATAGGACGACGTGTGCCCTCAGCAGTTATAGCTCATCAAATCCAGTCGTAATTATGACCTAAACCACGAGAAAAAGATTTCTTGAAAACTGACACAGAATGGAAACACATCTCAACCATGCCGCCTCCACTGAAGGGTCCCCAGCCTTCGGCTATGAAACACGGACGAAGAAGAAAACAGACTTTAAATCCCAAGAAGTTATGTTCCGAAAATATGCAAAATGATATAAACATCCCATACAAAGCAATGCGGTGACAGACTTTAATTTTAAATCTCCTTTACTCTGGCAAACACTCTGGGCTGCGAAGAACCTCCTCTAGACTCCGGCAAATATTCTCTGGACGCGAGATGCCCGTTAACAGAAAACTTGTGAAATTTACATTAAAACAAAAAGGCAGCACTACTCAACCGTCTCAACAATCGCTGTGATTCTAACATATATCTTTCTTCTATAGTTGAAGCCTATGAAGCGCTCATCTCCTTGAAGCGAATCTGTCATGACTATGACGACGTCATGCAAGCAGCAATAACTCCCAAAAAGATTAGTTCTTCACTGACGAAATGACTCAGTTCTACAGGTTGATTTAACCTGATGTATCTCCAGCATTATCTCTGTGAAGAGGAATAACTGCGTGCATAAGATAGCATCACTCAACGAACAAAACACTTTATTCGTAGAAAACTACTCGAGAAGATGATTATGAAAAATAACTAGGGAAAGAATTACCTCTGTAACAACGGCCGCACACATCCAGTCTTGTTGATCACCACGCCGCTTTTTTCGTTTAATACCGTGATGACCATCTCCTCCGTTAGAACTCATCGTTGTCACACCGCCGCTTCCTGCACCAGCCTCTATTGAGGAAAGCACCGTTTCACTGCCTCCAAGAGTCCTCTTAAAACGACCTTCGTTACTATCGCTTTCGTAGAGACCTATAGCTGTGGAGCAAAACGTCCAATAAGAAAGTCATTGCCTCTTACCATTCAATAACACACTATGTTTACTGTCTCTTGAAACATTCAAAACGACGGCATAAAGCACCTACATGATGTGTTCATGTACAACCATTAATTAGGTCCAAGCGCACCATTCACAAATGTTGGGAATGGTGAACAAAGTCCCTAAAAAGTTGCTCCTTCACTAGAGGCTCATAAAACTGGATAGTGACTGTCCGAATATTGTGCTCGCCCTGGATCGAGTTCCTGGCACAATCCCTGATTGCCGCATTTTTGAGAGTCGCATTACATCCTCCGAAATAGAGAGATCGGGCGAGGATGAGGAGGCATGAAAGGGAAAATCCGAGGGGTTCCTCTCAGAAGGCATCACCTAGCTACCTGTGTCAAGCTTTTATGCGCAAATCTACATAGGCGATATGCTGTAGAAAATAATGTGCTATGCTCACTCACAACTACATTCAATAAAGTGAGCATAAGCCAAACGGAAATACCGATATTTCTGGAACGAGAAAGCTAAATTATGCTCTCAACGGTTCAACCCAACGAATACTGTTGATGGATAAGCGCCGCATTTTTCACAGCAATGAAATAACGCATTACACAATAGCATCATTCTATTTAAAAAAGGTTCCATTACTTGTCGCAACTAATAAGACCGAGTTTGCACGGTACTGCTTCCAGTGAAACGCTTTGAGCTTATAAGTCCACGAGATTTCCGGACGGCAACGGTGAGCGGGTCGTAATGAGCGAGACGATTTTCTTACTCAGAGAACGCTATTCGTTCCCTAACAAATGGCAGTCTCCAACAAAATTGCATTGCAGTCAACGTAGGCAATCTGAATTCTGAGCGGCATCAACTATAACGCAACTATAAAATTTTCTACTGGGTTCGGTCATTTGGCTAGCTGCACGAGACGGTTGAAATATACAGAAACCAACATCTATATCATAATTTCTGAAAATTTGGTTCGCTTTAAATGATAACGAGATTCGCAGAATAGTCCTAGAGAAACGTTAACTGTTAAAGTCAGCAAGGCTTTCGCAAATTCAAACACTTTTGGGAAAGAGAATGCGTCACGCAGACCATGAAAGCGAACATTATGAAGGACATAAACAATGCCATCAGCTCATTTCGCCTACCCCTCAAACATTTCGTCACCTTGTTGAACACATAAATTTTCAGCTCGATTCAATCATTTCCAATTCCATTTCTAATTGATAAATTCAACAAAAATACAAACGTTTTCCCGTTTTTTTTTCAAGTCAATGCTTTTCATATACAACAACATCTGCCTTTTCCTTATATACGACAAAGAATAAAATAATAATAAATGTGCAAATGCTCTGCCCCGAAACCTTCATATATGCCTTCATTCTTACACCGTTCAAGTGTCAAGAAATTAATTTCTGACACCCTTTTCTGAAAGCGAAGATCGCTTCTGTGGCGACGTGCAACTATTCAACCACCTATCACAATAATCCCAGTCGTGTGCACACCAGACAATAAGCCACACTGAAGGAAAGGATCAGCGCGGGGTACTAACCGCGACAATGCCAGTGCATCGCAACTATCCATAACTGACCTCATTGGCTGCAGCAGTATTCGCTTTATAGTTGTATTTTCGTTTCGACTTTTTGTCCTTCTTCATCGTTTCACCGATTCCCTCAATCTGCCTCACTATTTCATCGACGGACCGCTCATCCTCTGAATCTGCAAAACTATGCCTCCTTGGTAAACAGAATGCAAGTCAAAATCAAATACCCTTAGACTATAAGCATCAATTGACAAATGACGCTCCTCACACACTAGACCTAGCAATGATGAGAAGAGGGGCTAAAAAAGGGAATGACTGTACCATAGCATTAACCTTTGACATCGTCAAAACGTTCTGATGATAGCAAGATTGCACTCTTCCATTCCCAGTGAAAGGATCATGAATGTAAAAATTTGGAGTAAAGTTCTCTGTTACCTCGCTGCAAGAGGATATGTCAGCTGAAAGTTAGTCCTATCCAAACCCACCATCAAATACACACTTGACAACAGCTCCATCGCTTTTGAGAGGATTAAGGAACATATGACATGGCACAACAGTTTGCAGTAGAAGTGGAAACACGAGCAGAGTACTAGAAAACGATTTGTGCGACAGATGCCCTAGTATCACATGTTCCTTGCTGCTGCACCCTAAGGGCATGTTAAACTGGCAAGATGTCGATAAAAATGAAGCGAAAGATGTCATTATTTTTTAAGGATCTGAAGATGAGGGGGGGGGGGGTTAAAAGGTGATGGGCCGCAGCTCGATATGACAAACAAAACCGCACCAAGGTATCCCCACTATCAAATGACAAGATAAAGAGAAGTACAGAGACAGAGATAGCTTTAAGAGAAGGAAAAACGAAAGACAACTCGAATCATACACTGCCTTGCTGATTCGAAAACTTACAGGACAAAACGAAGAGAATGTGTAGAAGGTGAAAATGGATGCAAAAATGCTGACCCTCAATAAGATGATAGTAATGACTAACATCACAAAGCTGCACATTGTTTCCACTTAAGATCTGCACAAGATCATCACTATGCACTAGACCCAACCCTAACATCTAATAGCAGTGTCATGCTTTTAAGCGAGGCTAGCGCGACTTACGGGGTTCATGCAAAACCTCCTCTAAAAAGGAGTGCTCCTTTTCAGCGTCACATTCGCACAGCACCCTAAAGCCACTTCTCTATTCTAAATTCGGCCTGGATTCCGTATCGACATTGAACTGCTCATGTACTATTGAACTGCACAATTTGGTTTAGGCTGTGAGATAATGGTATGATGTATTTGGTCTACAACTTCCATCATTTTAATATAGTGGACCATGAGTTCTCCCTCATCCGCAAGACTATTTGCTGTTGAGCGCTGTGGCCTTCAGCTGGCTACACCGTTTTGTTAACTCAGTACTCCTGCTTTACCGCATCGGCTCACTCACGGGTTTTCCACGCAAATGCACTTCTTAGGCTCCGCATTATATCAATACATGCAGCTGTGTTGGCTATTACTCCATCCATTAGAATGATGTACAATAGTTGATGCTGTTTTGAGGGATTCTTGGTGTTACCGCCATTAAACTGAAACACAACGGTCCAATTCCTCAGTCTCTGTCTGCATTCATTGAGAATTTTGTCCCCGCCCATTAACCTCAGCTCATTGTTTCTGAATGTCGTGCCTGTAGCATCGCGGCGCGTAGAAGCATCTTCGTACAATTATGGACTACGTTAACCGTAACGAGGGCAGCAGTCTCGCGCGAGCCGTTGAAACTCGACCGAAAGAACAGGGTGGGACAAATTTGCATTGATTTTTTCTGGATTGCCGTTTCGATTAATGAATATGATATGTTAACTTAGGAGAAGCTTTCAAGAACAGAAAATGGCACCTCTAGTCAACGCAAGATCCACGCAGCCTGTGGACCTTCATTGCAAAATAACGCAACCTGCACGGGATATACCTCAGGAAGAGCATGCAGCCCGTGTGCTCTTTTTTGATTATCGCCTTTCACTTATGCAATTTTACTGGCTTGCATCGCTTCCCTAAAGAAGTTTTCGGATTGCTGTGCCCCGTTTACCTGCGATATTTTCTGCTGCGCTCATCGCTAGAAACTGAACTGCCATATGCTCTTCCTCAAATCATTTCTGATATTCGCACGTGAACCAAAGTAAATGGCAACAGTTTTTTTACAGCAATACACTCCTGCGAGATATTCTTCAGCGAGCACGCAAAATCTTTCTAGAACTTCCAATCAAATTCCGAAGTAACCGTTGGCTTCTTGGACATAGTTTTCACCGAAAATACCAAATGTTTTAGGAGTCCTTCACCGCCTTCCTTAGCTAGTTATATTGCACTAGGCTTTTCGGGCTCTCAAGAAAGAAAAGTGGGAAGAGACAAGAGGATAACTCCCTCACGCGAAGGACAGAGTTTCCACTCTGATTATTGACTATCACAGCATAAGTAAAACGCAATTTGCTGTCACTACGTTGCAAAGCAAAAAAGACTAATGAACTTTGTGTGGAACATTTGCACTAGCAACCACCATCAATAAAAATACGAATGCATTCTCATACACGCTATATTACATACTGCAGTTTGCAATACTGGCTGGTCTATGCAGAGGGTTTGCCAAAACGTGTATCGTGCCAGCCTCTCTGATATGCATGTCCGCTTTTGTGCACACTTCTGTGTACTCTCAAGCGGGCATGAAACAGACCAAAACGTCCTTACCAGAATATCAAAGGCGGATCCTCAAATAAATTGATAGGGGCAATCGTGCTCCCGCCAGAAACACAAAAAACACTTTATCGAAGGCAATGCAGGTTGGCTTGTTGCCAACTGCAACTCTCTGGCGCCATCCCGTTGAATTAACGAACACAATAAAAATCTGTCGAATGAGTTTTATGAGCAACTTCATGTAAAAATCAGGAGGGGGATTTCAAGTGCCGAAGACGATTTTGTATCAAAGGATCCTTGTCCAATATTACTTATCTTCACTGCAGATATCTAGGCATACCCCCTCCCTCGCACTATTTTTGCCAAACGTTGGGCCGTGGAATTTCGATCAGGAATTGCAAAAACTCGATACATTTTTTAATGTTGAATTCATTGCTGGTTACTCCTATATGGAACTGGAATTCGAAATCAAAAAGATGACAAATACTTTTTAGCATAAGTTCCACGGTTCGTGAAACTTTGCGCAATTACAACGTTTCTCACTTTTATCGAGCCACAAATCGATGGTCAGCATGGCCGCTGTGGTATACAAACGAGCACCAAAGGCACCGGCTGGTAGGAAGAAAGCCCTTCTCGAATGTTCATGCACAGCACATCTAACCATCACTTATTAAAAGTAAGAAACTTTCTCTCCCATAACATGAGAGTTCAATTAATAAATGAAAAGAAGCATGATTGAAAAGTTTTACTTCGTATTGGTGCATATTACACTTATCGAAATCTCTGGCTTAGCTGACAATACCGAGCAAATAAACAAATGCTCACACTACGAGCATGCAGGCACATCCCCAGCGGTATTGCATACAAATTCAACGAGAAGAAACTGAACACCAACCAAGTCCGACGGAGCAGAAGTTCTTCCGCCGTTTGGGTATCTTCTTCTTCCTTCGCTTCTTAGCCAAAACGCACTCAGTCTGCAAAAACTGCGTTAAAAAACACTTCTAAAGCTCGCGGTGCTGAAACGAATTGAACATCTATTCGCTTGGATGGTGACGGTAAAAATCAGGAGCGGATTTCAAACGCCGAAGAGGATTTTTGATTAAACGATTTCAATATTACTTGCTTCAAAATGAAACGCGGCACACGAATATATCGCCCATCTAATCGAGAGAGGGAAGCATAAAGCAAATCAGAAGAATGACATGACACAATATGACGAAGCAAGCAAAAGCTTGTGGAACGATCATTCAACGGAAATAAAACAATAAAGTCACACTCATTGACATGAGATACGAAAAAACGCGTTTCTAGTACGAAACAGTTTAAATCACCACCTTTTGGAAATACGAGTCCATGCAATTCGTTGTGGCATCGAATCTCACATGTTGATCTCTCTATTCGAAAGAAACCACTTTGAAACACTATGCATACATCAGACAGGCATAAGTCTGGAAGAGTCACACAGAAGAGTGTATCCATTTCCAGAAGGACGCATGAAAAATACAGGAAATGGGAGACGAGTACCGTCAAGGACAATGCTCTGTACCGTAAGAGGTTAAACTAATCACATTACAGCTCTACTTTCCACAACGCCAACACTCAACACAATCTCCCTCAACGCCGCCAGTGCCAGTCACAAAAGCTTCTATGAGCAATGCCGATGAAGCAGTGAACATCTTGTAAGAAATTGGTAAGAATTTAAGGAGCAGTATGGAGTGCGAACAGGATGCAAGAGTTCTCCAAATCTGAAGTATATGCAATAAATATAACAACAGCCTAAATGAAAGAAAGTTGACTTTTCAAATGTTCTGAAAAAGGAGTGCAGTCACTGATGCTCCGTCGAGAAAACTGTGCTTCTATCTACAGAACGAATAAGCGCCACCGAAATACAGAGGAGTCGCGGTTCGTCTTTCTGGGACCTTAGGGATGCAAAAGTGAGCGGAACTGGTTGACAGTCTTGGTGCCATAATTTGGAAATCTTTTTATGAATCGATCGAATTACAGTTTCCTCACATATCATGGCAGATGCACCAATAACGTGTGACCTACAAAACAAACGGCAAAGAGATCAATTATGAATTGCCTTCGGCAGTTCTTTTAGAAACTTGTGTGGAAGGGAGATATGAGATAAACTCTTCGTGGTTGAAAAAAGCTTTAGCTGGCTATGAACCTCAAAAGCACAGATGTCAAATAAACTTAAAAGCGCGCATTATCGACATAGTCCTGGAAGGCACAGTGGGGAATGGCGCGCCGCGATCGTAGGAAGATGGCAGTTGCTCGCATGAAGAAGCGCTGCAAAACTAGGGAAATTAGTCTTTTCCGCATTGTTTCACTCGGTGATAACGTTATCAGCATACTCGGGTGGGCATTCCATGTCACTCTTCCACGGATTACTAATTTTTCACGGCTTGCTGAATGGCGAAAGGTGAAAGCAACCTTGAGAGGCTTAGATGTCCTAGCAGAAGCGCCAACCCACGTGCCCTGAGTGGCTGATATTGCGTCTGGTAGTAAAGGTCCGACAAAACCCATATCCTCATCCGACTGGACTGCTTCAGCGGCGACCGAGAAATCTTCTTTTACCGCAGTCCCATTAGACGACTCTTGCGATAAGCCAATAATGGCACATCGTTTTGCCTTTTCCTGCAAACAGCATTGTTGGCAAACAATATTCTAGGTGCCATAGCATTTTGCATACTGGCAGAATTTTTCATGATAGTGAACGCTGAATCGCGATACTCTTCGAGTGACGTTGCGCACCTACTTGTTGTGTCGGTGATATATGTTGAAGATGAAAACATCCAAATGAAATGACACAAGAAAACGAAACGCACACAGAGGGTTCTTGATGACTCATAACAGTAGCGATAGGAACCACATGGACGACACAAGTACAATATGTTGGCCTGTCCACTGAGCTTATCAGCTCCCTGGCGCAGTCTACGATTTTCAATCATTTGCTGATAGGACAGCCTCTCTAGAAACGAAACAGTGTGGACGATCACTAATTTCTGGTGGCTTCTTAAACAGTGAAAAATGAAAGTAACCTCGACAGGCTAAGATTTCTTAGCAAAAGCGTCGAAAACGTGCCCCGAGCGGGCTGATATTGCGTCACGTAGCAAAACTCCGATAAAACCTATGTCCTCCCCCGACTGGACTACTTCAGCAGCAACCGAGAAGCTTTCCTTGGCCGCAGTCCCGTTACAAGACTCTGGTGACAGGCCAATACTGTCATACCGCTTTGTCTTTCCTTACAACAGCACTGTTAGTCAACAACATTCCAGATGCAACAGCTAGTGCATGGATATCTACCACATGTCACAAGTGGTCCACTTTTCAAGTACTTCAGGACGACAAACGGTTATCAACAAAAAGAAAGAGATTTACCTCATACGAGTAAAGTTTGTGGATAACATAACACGATGGCCAATAATTGAAGTCAGTGATCAACAATGAAAAACCAGGCGTAAAATACAACCGTTTCTTCCACTTCTTGCAGAGATTTTTGTAAACAGTGGCAGTATCCATGGCGCAGTCGTGTTAGCGAGGTATCCAGGAATTCTATGCACCTCATCCTTCCTCAGCACAAAACACAAAATGATCCTCTCTTACGCCACTAGCAAAACTCCGACAACTCTGTTTCAAGCTTCTAACAAAAAAACGACTTCCACTTGACCGAAATGCTGCGTATTACTATTGCTGCACTATGAAAAAAAAATCTACTTCTACCTTAATGGAGCCATGTATAAGATAACGGCGAATCTAAAAATCGATGGCCGCAATCCAAGATGTGAGCCTCCGAAGACTCCTTGAAGAGTTTAGATGCATTTGTGGGAGAATATTATTATAGTTTTTTCTCTCAAAATTTCGATATCGACTAGCCATTACTTGCAATATTTTTGGAAGGCTTCTATAACTAAAGATGGCGGATGCGAAACATCACTCCGAAGGCGCCTCTAATAAAGAACTCTTCTAAGCGGTAGCTTAAATGATTTTAAAATATCGCAAGGTAACGCTCATCGTCGACTCTTAATAGCTTTATGCAAACATCTGCATAGGCAGTATTTAAATACCTATCACGAAAACGAGCAACTGAGGTGACAAAATCTGGAAAAAAAATCGCAACCTTTCCCATTTTTTGTCGCTGACGACAACAAAAAATAGAAGCTTGGAGGCTATTATCCGACAGCAAGTGCAATAAATGCCTCCGTTTCACGGGAGATCTTCAAAACTGCAGTATTTTAAACAAATTAACTGTGGCATTAAAGAAATTTTTAAGAGATGATTTATGATAAAGGCTTGAAGCTTTATCCGCAAAAAATATTCAAAAGCTTGATATCACATCAGCTGCGCGCGCGTCATTCCTTTTCCTTCCTATGACGAAAAAAAAATCACCTGAAATACAAAAAATCGCAAAAATGTTTAAAAAATAAGGATAGACAGATGCTGCCAGCTCTCACTGCATAGTCAATGTGGAAATGCTAGCAATATCGCCGTGGTGAGTATAACACTGCATTATTCGAATGCTAACCTCACCTTCATTCCAACAATTACATCTGCATTAGATGGATTAGTAACGAGAAGAGGATGAGGAGACACCGATGCATTCAGGAGCAACACCAATACCTTCGACCTTCTGAGTGAAACGTGCGTTTATGAGCTGCGTTATTAGCCCACAAACAATCAACACAACTTACGCAATAAACCTCCATAAGTATTCCTCCTCCATACCTAAGCCACATATATAAACTATTCAGGATCCAAATGCTCCAACTGGATGTTGAAGAAAGGGAGTACAACACTGTGGGTTGCATCCAGTTGAGCAGTCAGATTCGAAATAATATTCCGTGACAACAAAAAACTCTTCGCGCTACTTCAACGAAAGCAAAGAGCACAACTGGAGGCCGCCAAGAACATGGTAAATGGAAACCTTGTTCCATGCGCATGAATTGTTTCATGAGTTTGTTGTTTATCCAAGTTGCACTTAATATAAAGCTATGCTTACCGAATGCTACCAAAATAAAGCATTAGTAAGGACAGAGGAAATAAGATTTGAAGCAACAGGCCCGTAATAAAAAATAACTGGTAGAAGGTAAATAAAAGATGCCTATAGTCAGTGAAAACTACTCACCACATCATCACAGCTCACGGCGGTAGTTCTGCTCACTTCATTGGCGATTACTTTCATCTTCCCATCACCCTGAAATATATTCCATGAACCATAGCGTCTTCTTTCATAGTCTGCTACCTACTTCAACATAAAAACTTCTGGAAAACTCCTTGCATTCCAGAAATGTTTGCAAATGCACGTTTGTGGCAATTTCGCTTCAGATTCTCCTGTTCCCACCTCAACGGTGCTACTACAAAAAACTTGTTTAAGATACGTGGTACTGTACCCATACCTTGCAGCAGTCACTCCCGCAAATTGAAGACAGTGACTCTTAGCACCACCGTCCTTAACATTCGGCAACCAATCCCTCGTGTTTCTTACGACTGTTCCCGCTAGCGTCAATAGGGATCATTCATGATGGCTGCCTTGGAAATGCTGTTAAGGATGCGCCCTTAGTCAATTTTTCAACTACTTTCCACAAAGCCTTAAGTCTTGTGACGCCTCTGACGCCTGCTGTTCTTTTAGAACTCAATACCACCCTCCCTGCGCTTTTACTGCTACGCTCATTACACTGTTAGCAAACCAAATTGGTTGGATCATGGAAGGTTTACGTAGTGAACATGTTACATGTCTTCTTCGTTTTGCTCCCGCAAAAACTTCGTCAGCAGCGATGAAGTTTCCACTCAAATCGTCGATCAAATGAACGGAAGACACAGTACATACCACATGGCGCAATGCGCTCACGTAAAATAAAGCGCTTAAAAATGACAACCGATACGCTTCTGTGGACGAGCATGCATAGCGCGCGAGAAACTTTCAACACTTTTCAGCACCGCTTTCTGCACCTGTATGCTCGAAAGTCATCATTTAGCCCTTTTACAGTAACCTCAGCACTTTCTTTTCGCATGTCTCCAGGCTATCCACATCTATCATCAGCGCTCAGTCATATTGGGTTTCCTTTATAATTGGATATAATGCCCTCATCCCTCTCGAGGCAAGTAATTCAAACTCCAAATTAGTCTGCCATGCTTCGCAGAGTAAAATAACTAACGAGGAGCCGTTTAGCCAGACAGCACTTGGCGAATCGCGAAAAACGACTCATTTTGCTCGACTGAGCCTTCATCGTCGCCACGGCAATCGATCCGCCTAGTCCACCTGAAAGAGACAAGGCGACGACTTAGTCTAATTGCAACAACGAAATATTCGTAGTTAAAGATTCGCGCACATGCAAAGCTTCTTGTTATGTAAAAAAGCAGCACCATTATTGGAACACAGACAGTTCCAAATGTCCAGCTGTAGGCACTGGTTTTAGTCCAGAATGTGAGGTGCCGGTATGCATCACCTTCGACAGGAAGGAGGGGCCTTGGTTCTATGGAAATGTTTATATATGTGCATAGTTCGGTGAAATGGACGAAAATAATCATATAAGAACAGAGAAGGACTTAACATAATGCCCAAAAAGATTGCAGAATTGGGTAGAAAAGTCGGCGTCGCATGTAGTGTCATCTTGCCAATTAACTGTCATTTTCTTGGCAAGATTTGTTCCAACGGCAGGTCCAATAAACAGCCCCGGTTCGGTATCATGCTCCTTGCTGCTGAATGGTGTGGCGATCCCGCATGACTCTTCAGTGGACAACTGCAAACATTCTTTTATGTGATTCTCATAGAAATAACAAAAAAAAGCACAAATAAGCGAACAGCAATTAATAAGAGAAGCGTCGATAAGAGATGCATTAGAACTCTGAGACCCACTTTGAATAGCCTTATGCGCGCAAAGAAAAACAAAATCAAAAAAGATGATTTTGTCTTCCGGTATTCATCCCGATTACACCCACTACAAGTATGTAACAACTATTAAACTTGTCACAACTACTAGCTTTGATTGTGTATCCTTCCTTCAACAAAAAGTTCGACTAATTCAGGCCGTATAATCCGCATATTTAAAAGAGAGTTATGAAACTTGATATTTACCAATATATTTCAAAGGCACAATATGTCTCGTCAATTCTGCGGATCAAAGCAAATTTTGCACCTACAAAATTAAACTGTGCGCCGTACAAATAATAAAAGTCAACCTCGTGTCTCGAATTCGGGCTTCTAGTAGTGCGTTCATAATCGTTGACCTGCGCATCTCCGTCGATACCGGCGCTGGATGAAACATTTCCAGTAACACTAGCACTTAATGGAGAATTGTTACTGCTTGCCGCCGGATCCAATACGTCCTCATTCTAAAACAGGTGAACGATAAGAAAGAGCAAGCAAAAGACCTGAATTTTAGAAAACCAAAAATTTTATGGAAGGAACCATACTACCATAGAACATCAGAATTAACAACTATGAGACCACATTTTGTGTATGCCTGCAAAAAGATATGCATCCGATCTTCTCCCCTCCCTCCTCGCAGGGAGTCAACAGTAACCAATCCCCGTACAGGCCCCAGGCATCCACGAGTGCCCCCTTGACTTTCGCCATTTCTGTGAAGGTGTTAGAAGTTGGAATTCTGCGGTCACGAGCAAAACAAAAATTCCCATTAAGTCATAAAACATGAGGAAACTGCCTGATGCAGTGTGTTGGAATGACATAACGTGGTGCACATGTATCATCAAAGAAACATCAGTTTATCGTGAAAAATGATACCAACATAATATGGACACAAGAAAGACGCATAATGGGAAGTCTTGATGTGAAATGGAAGCATGCCTCAAAAGAACGAAAACGTTCCTGGCGCATCAAGAAGTTCTGCGACTAGCGTTAGTGCAGACCTGTGTAAAGCACATGGTGCTCAAAGCAAAACCTACTGCTGCCGTAGTCTCACAGTTTTCTGTCCCCATCCCTCCCCTCATAACTGCCTTTTCTGTTTCTGGTGTCGAGAAAATCTCTTCTGAAGGAGCAGTCGGGTCAAAAATTGCAACATGTATTCTCCGCGCCTTACAGCACAGATGCACTGAGCAGCACCGAAATGCCTTCATAGCCTTTGCCAGCCCATTTTGGAATGTTGCATCTCTTTACGGTCCCCTTATTTGGTTTCTGATATCGGGTTACAAGAGAATGTCCAGAAACGCTTCATCCGTATCGCTTCCCACAAGATATATCGGGGGTCCACATCAACCTGATTACACTGCCAGGCCAAAAAACTGGAGCCATTGGAATACCGCAGACAAAGTTTTGCCTTCATTCTTTGTCATAAAGTTGTACTCAGCGTTTCCGACACCCCGCTATCGGAAATATCTGTTTGCCACCCCTCGCCATCGACCTACATATCAGTTTCAGCTTGCCAATATACGATGCAGTAGAAGCAATGTTTTGCATAATTTCCAATCTCGTGCAGCACAATCTGGAATGTTTCCCGTCGATCTCGTTACTACACCCACCCATCCAGCTTTTAAGCTGCGGCTGAGTCATTTCGACTTCCGTACTATTTCTGCTCTTAAGTATTAAATGTCTGTTCGCCGAAATTGCAACTCTTGAACGTTTTGCTTATTCTAGCTGTTCATGGTCACATATTCTTGTATGTGGGAAAAATCTGTGAGAAATATGCGGGAAAACGTCCTGAGGCATGATCGGGACGTCCAAATAAATAAATTAAATAAACGAATAAACGTCATGGGGCATAGTATCGATTCTCGGAGTTAAGTACAATAAAACACAAAAGTAGAAACGTTTGATTAATCAGAAAAAAAGCAATCCGCAATGATGGTACAAACCAAAGTCATCTGTTGAGTACGGATTTATAACTATACTCTGATTTACTTCGCTTCGTTCAGAACCTCGAATGCCATAGAGCATTATACCTTGCCAGCTAACGTCCCGCAAGAAACTGTGATAAAATATGCAATTTTTTAAAGCACATGTACAAGCGTAGCTAAAAAGAGCAACGATTTCATTCACTGAAGTCGGGAAGTAACGGAATATAGCAGCGGCTATTGATACGTTCCGATGTCACACTCTGCGGCTTGAAGTGTTCTAATTGTCCTCACTCGAATAAACCTTTCAGAAGGGGGAACGAGGATAACGTCGGATGAGTAAGGTGGCCCCTGTTTTTGTTGGACATTCTTGGTGTTGCCGCGCTGAAGATTGTTCTATTATTTCACCAGCCTTCCGCATAGCCCATCGGAGTTCTGGACGATCACCGTGGGCTGCTTTCAAATGGCCCGTCATGGCAGCGTCGATGACGATTTGAAAGATGGTATTCGTTCGCAGATACTGCGCCGGACCCTTTTTCTGCCTTTACTGCCTCCTGCCACAGAAGAACTCCCAAAGCACTTCTCCGGCTTTTCTTCCTCCTTCATTATGGATACAGATCCCTCCAAAGCGCCGACGACTGATGTCGACTCCAGGGACATCCAAGGGTAGCGGGCAATGGGATAGGCGGCGGTGGCTGTTCACTTCCGCTACTTGGGTATGCCGCCTGTCTGCAACGAGGTTTTTTTTATTTAAACAGCAAACCGTATCCACGTGAATGGAAAGGCGTAATCTAACATAGAGGATAAGACCTGATTGTCGATCTGGAAGCGCAGGTGATACAGAGAGCATGGAGAACACGATGAACTGTGGTACAACATGTACAGCTGCCACCTTCGAGGACTCAATATCCCGCCAGCGTAGTCGGTCTCGTTAATACTGTCAACTTTTTGAGCAGAGATTAAACGAACTCATTTCCGTATAAAGACGTCGCGGATACGGGCACCCGCTCACACTATCATCACCATCATTCAGAGGCCAAAATTTCCAAATCGAATATGCAATTCATAAAACAGAAGTATTGAAAAAGAATACTATAATAAGAACGAATAGCCTGCCGGAAGTTAAAGCACATTAGTCCTAACAACTTCGCCGCCTAGCAAGCACACTGCTCCTCATATCATTTCCTATCATTTTTGCAGTAGGAAAGTGGGTCCCCATACACTTGCTCTTCCCAAGAGAACATAACTTTATCACAGTCCTCTCTCACTTGCCATGAAGAGCGTACCCTTTCTTTGTAAGCAATTCCTAAAATTTTACTACCACCTGCATATAACAAAGCATGCAACTGCTTCTGGCAGAAATATACGTCTTGGACTTCAGCTGAAATTTCTATATCGGAGGAGTTTCCAAAGATACGCCAAGACTTCAACCTTTAAAACAGTTTCCCATGAAGACGATGAAACACAGCAGCATGAACGACAAGAAAAGTCTCGTAACAGAACCAGACATTGCCAACCTTCTGCATCCGCGAGGGACCCCATTCTCTGGAAGTCCCCGTTCCCCGCGAGGGATTCTGAGAACTCATTCCCTCCATGCCGGATGCTCGCGGGGGCGAAAGGCTCCCCGGCCCTCGCGGGGTATGATCCATCGCTTCACACTGCAGGGGCCCCCTTCCAACACTTCCGAAGCGAGGAACCGGGACGAGATCATTTTGCTGGAAGTCGGGTGGAAATAGGCAATAAACAACAAACGAACTGCGGCAAACAACGATCAGCTATGATGAGAATCAATTTAAAAAAGGCCGAATTTCCATATTCTTTGTCATTAGAAAAAAACCGACGAAGCCTATTTATAAATATGGCATTATTGGAAATACACTTTTAAAATCTGAAAGTGCTTTTTGGTATCAATAAGCCCCACTTCTAAATGCTTTTTTGGAATGCTGGAACACATAAATAAAGAAAAACCAGTGGGTGAAAAAAAGAACGGGATCGTCGCATGCGACTAAAGCACTCTGATTTGCAAGGAAGAATTCGTTTCGATTCGAAGACATGGAAGGGACCACCACACACCTGCTCTGCCATTACAAAAGCTCGAGTTTGATAAGACACCGTTTGCAATATTTTTTCACGCACTATTCAAATATGGCCATTCAAAACTCAAAATTTTACAATAAACGCAGCAAAGTGTCAAAGCTTTCCCCGACGCAGTTTCGCAACCGATGCAAGCTGGGCGCCATCGTTAAAACGCTTAAATATATGCACGTGCATGGATGCGTTCTTACTATATATATATATATATATATATATATATATATATATATATATATATATATATATATATATATATATATATATATATACATGTATCATTGCTATAAAGAAATAAATAAACGAAAAATATAAACATACATTACATAGACACATATGTTTATCCATTTTCATGTTTATTTATCTAATCATTTATTTATAGATGCGGACAGCATTTATATATGTACATATATGCAGACATAGGTATAAACGAAGAGACACTATGTAAATGTGGACTATGTACGCTTGCATCTGCACATGCCCGCATTAACGCATATGTGTGTATACATGCGAACACATATAAGATGATAATTGCTGCCTGATGACTAACGAAAACAATGTCCGCAGAACGATGCGAACGACGACTCATGTGCCGATTATGATTTACATATTCACGACTGAATATTCTACCCTCCAAAGTGCCCCTGAATTCCCAACGTCCCAATGTTAGCCTTCATTTCACACAATTGACAGGCAAAATTGCTTCGCATAATTTCGATAGCGAACCTCACGTATACCGAAAGCGTTCTCTCCTAAAATCCATCAAAGCGCTGCGTAATTTCAGTTCGTTCTTTGGCTCGAGGCTAAAATTTCGCAGAACCCTACAAGCTTAAGTCACTAACGAAATGGAAATGATGAGCAAGGAATTTGTTGCTAGTGCTAACCTTAT
Source organism: Ascaris suum (assembly GCA_013433145.1). Lineage (NCBI taxonomy): Eukaryota > Metazoa > Nematoda > Chromadorea > Rhabditida > Ascarididae > Ascaris > Ascaris suum. The sequence continues at coordinate 9,582,698 of CM024189.1, forward strand.
AGCTCTCTAGACGACATACAGCAGCAAGCTTAATTCTAAACAAGCAATTATGAAAGGAAATAAGTAGAAAAATAAAGGAAACCATATGAATAGCGCCGGTTGTGTTTTCCTTTCGCCACGCTGGTACCGATCCCGCAGATGCCTTGTTGAATGACTCTTTGATAGCTCTTAAAACAATTAATATCATCACTCAATAAATTAAACACGATGAAACAAACCAATTTGCGATTAACATCACCTAGTTAAAAGAGGCAACCACCTTAGCGAACCAACACATCAAATTGAATCGCATCCTGCTCCATTAGGGGCGATCGTCAAAATGCCACTTAAAAATACCCATGGGAAAATCCCATCCTTCCAAAACAGATGGTCTCCTTAATTTGGGAATGTTTCAGCAGAATTTGACGGTTCTCAGAGGAAACGGAAGCGGAAGGCAGTCGAGAATCCCGAGAACCACTCGTTAAAAGCTTCAAATTTTGAGAGAAATTAACGGAAAAAGGAGGGGAAATATTTTGGGCGAGTCAACGTAAATTCCATCCACGTGTGAACATTGGCGAAAAAGGCGCTAGGCGAAAATTTAAAAGCCGACAGCGGTCTTCGCGCACAGCTCAGAGACTTCAGTGACAAGAGCAAGCCAAAGAGAACGGTTGCTTCGCGGATGACTGAGAATTGGCGTTAGATCACTTACTTTAAAAACGGACTTATAAGAATAATAATAAAAAAGCGGTCGCGCTGCGGGTCAGCGGCCTCATAAAAAGCCCTTATGCTCATGTCATTTGGGTCGGGAGAAAGGAAGAAAATTCTGTCACAAACCTATATAAACTGCCCTATTCGGTTCTTAAATTCTTTATTGCCATGCCTTGAAACAATTGTCTCCTACTGTTTTCCCCCCTCTTCCCCAATCCCACAGTCTATACAGCATTCAATCCGAAAGCAACGGTTATGAAGACTTTTTCTGCGAGCAATCATCGACCATAAAGCTTTGATTCCCTGTTACGCTGCTAATGCAACCAAAAATAGAAGTTGGTAAACTCTGAATTCATCCTCCTCCCTTGCTCTCCCATTCCAACATTGGTAATTTTTAGACACGAAGCACCAAAATCTTTGAATAAGTGATCCTCAAAACTACGGAAATTGAGGCAGCATCAAATCTCTTTAGTATGCTTGTCGAGCCGACAGAGCTGACAGTGTGGGGACTTAGAAGCGCAGAGGTGTCAATGCGCAAAGACCTGGAAATATAGAGGTCACGAAACGCAGTGACGTAGAGGCGTGAAGTCTTAGAAGCCTAGAGGCATTGCACCGTAGAGGCGCGGAAGCTAGTGGATAGCGGCGATTATTTCTTCCCCCTCTTCCCGATTGGACGATGGAGTGGCTTTTATAGTGTCGCTTAGATCCGCCGTTCCCATCCCATTCGTTGGTCACCTTGGCGGGAATGTCGTTGGTTAACGGGGAACGGAGAAAATGTTGGATGACAACGCATGTGCTCTTTTTCAACTTTACAGTCCAACGTTTAGCTATATTCCTTGCTGATGCAACTTCAGATGCACAAATACCCTCCCATTAAGTGACTCGTGCAATACTTCCCCTATACGATGTCACCGATATTCGACAATCAGTTTCCCTTTCCGTTGCATAACGTAGAATTTTTATATAAAAAGTCCGTGCACCCATCCACTCTTCGCGCATGTTCTCGACTAAAAGGCGAAGCTCCTGCTGCTTTCCGCATAGAGACTCCCAGGAGAAGACGCAGGCACATTTCACGCACGTGGCATGAGATCACCAATTTTGTAAGTGCGCAGAACATGACGAAATTTGGGGATTTCCTGTGCGGTAGTGTGCAGTCAGACAGTAGTAGAGACCGAGATGAAGAACCAATAGAAGCAGACGAGGAACGTACCCAAGACATGTTGTTGCTTTTGCAACCAATCAGTAACCGCCATCCTCCACGCAATGAACCACAGCGTCTATTCACATCAAAACTCGAAATATGACCATTTTTGGCCGTAATTCCTTTCTATTCGCCTTCAAAGCTAATGCTCCACGGCAAAGTTCAAAGAACTTTATATTTACGATGTTATTGGATGTCTACGGTCTAGGGCCTCTCCACCAAGCACTGCAATATTCTTTTGAGTTGATGAGCACCATTAACCTACTCCCGTTGCATAATGTGACTGCAGATTGCTGAAATAAAAACTTTGTTTGAGTAAAAGCTTTGATATCTTCATGTTTTTGGCCAGCTTAAAAGAATAAAGTAGTTAAACGAACGAAAACAATTATTACCCCGCCCTTCAACCATACTCAATTCTAAAACAGTGTTATCTTGCAAGAAAAATTTTTGGGTTCGATATTTTTGCAATACTCGGAAATGCGATGTTGTTTCACCAACTGAGCAACATAGCTTCACAGCCTGCCACTAAGCTCAACTTTTGTGGAAACTTTTACATTAGAAGAACATTTATGGAGTTTGTAAAATCTTGGGCGAAGATCCAAAAGCAAGGGCGCTTCTAATACCTTTGATGTGAAGTCAAAATCAAAAGCCCCTAAATATCTGAAAGGCAAACCCACAGAAGAGCGGCTTCTCACTGCAGAGAATCCGCTTGATTTCATGGAGCAATATCTTATGCGAAAAGTTTCGGTTCCTTGCAGACTACAAATCCGCCAGCCTGGGATGATGGGCTGCAATAATTATTCCGGCCAAAGCAAAATTAATTCCAATCACAGCGACACAATTCACTGGCATAACAAACATCTTGCGAACTACAGGCGCTTAAAAATAGAGGAAACCTGCCTACGAAAATTTAAAACCAATTGCATCATCGCAAAACAGTGAGGGAGACAGCTCACAGTAGCTGCCATGCATTTTCGTATTTTTGCACGTCAAATCTCAACGGCCACATGTCTCTTTCATATATACGAGCAGTACATGAACGATTGCACAAAAAATTTGCCATGTAAAAGAAGTGCAAACTCGTGATAAATCTCTACAATATGGTGCGATCACCAGTGACAGGGAGCTAGCCGAGATATGCATCGTGTGTATTTATGCCAACACAGAAAACGCCACATTTTTTAAATCCACTCTAGCCAAATTCGAGACCGCCACACACATCTTTCGAAACGATCCGTCAGTTTGGATATATGTGTACATGAACCCAAAGTTCCCCTCGCATTTAATAGCACACCCCTCGCAACTAAGGATAAAAAGTCGGAATGAAACTAGTGACAGAGCCATCCCGCACATAGGCTGTGTCAAACACATTCCATAGCACTACTTTCAGGGAACCACAAGCTGAGACAAACGAAGACACGAAAGGGTACGCAGAGTAATAAGAATTATTGAATGCGAAGGGGCATTGTGCAGCTAACTCAGCGGGAAAATTTTGGAGAAATAAAGGCCATTATTGGTAAACAGAGAAATAAATGTTGGATAAAATGGAGGATTTCATAAATGAGCGCCCGATTTATCAAAGGATGCGATCATGGCAAGTTGACAAGTTTCTCGTAACTTTTCATGGGAGAAGCCAATCTTCAACTACGGTGTGAAAATTTTTTTTACTGAACATTAATGAGGAAGGATTGTCTACTCCTCAGAACAAACATTTCCTAACTTCCCTTCGAAAACCTTATGCGTTTTTCCAAAAATTTGCAAAAGCACATAAGAAAGTAATTTCAATGCAGCCTTATAGATTAAGATGAGTAGTTGATAAAAGCGGCAGAAAGAGAAACCTCTTTAGAGGGACCTCAGACTTGTTCCGTAACTTTGCGATTGCGAAGTTCACCACAATCTAGACTAGATCATCAAATGTACTTACCAATATTCCCTCGCAGACACTTTTTCTCTCGACAACAACTTCACTAATTTCGCTTCACTGAACGTCACCATCGCATAGAATCGAATTTAGTGGAACAAAAGTTGATTGGCAACAATCATCGTGGATATGATGTGCAAACAAAAAGCAACAAGTGTGGCGAGAATGTTTTGAACATCAGTTCAGCCTTGTGCACTAGCACAAACTAGCGCAGAAAGTTCATCTCTTATGTAACCGTGAAAGTTGAACAAGAAAACTCGCGAAGAGCTCAGCAATTCATGCTTACACCGATCAAAGCGACCATTAAAACTAAGAAATTAATGACGGAATTAAAGATTCTTTACATTTAATCACTACCATTTATCTCAGCAATACATCTATTCACATCTACAGCAGAAAGTGGAAGTGATCAACTTACTCCATTCCAACAACGATTGGTTGTAGCTGTTGAGTGATGGCAGCGGTGTTAGACGTTTGTAATCGTTGAATTGTTTTAATAGCACTGTATGCACTTAACCCCGTCAATAACGACTGTCCGCAGCAAAGTGATGACCTGGATAGGGCAACGTTACGCAAACGGCTAGAAGCGTCCTGAAAAATTCTTTTCGTATGGCATCTGCTTGGCAATTTTTGAAGAAATTATTTATTTTATTTTATTTATTTATTACATCGATTCATCGAATTTCTTTTAATCGCTGATGTGGGTTCAACAAGCAGCTAGGAATTCGCCCACAAATCATTTTCTGCAAATCTTGTATCTTTCGACGAATTTTTTTTGGCTGCTGCTGTGATCATTTAACGAAGCGAAGATTTCGACTTTCGTACGTTTGAACCATCTTCCTCTTCCCTACCACCTCCCTTTACCTCTTCACACCACTTCTCAAGTCCTTCATTTTCGAACACCAGCGATATCGAAGGGAGCGTACAGGATACTGCAAAAATTCGGAAAGGGCGCGCTGTCAATAAATGGTTCCGTAATGAGTGGAAAGGGGAATATAGTCTCTAAACGAACCAATGAGTGTGGCATCATTTTTCACCTGAAGGAACATAAATACTTCCGCAGCAGCAAGAAACACATGCACGTTATCGAACCGGAACCTTGTCATATATACATTCATCTCCATGCAATTAACTCCAAATGGGTACAAACGGCCGCAATTGTCAGTTGAGTTCAGCTCGACATCACAACCAGGCAAGAAAAAATATTACAGAAAGGACAACGTGTGGAGCTAGCGGAAGGAAAGAACCCACTGAAAAAGAAAGGTAATTGCTGTAATTACGCTGTTCTTACCTGCGATCATTGAACACAACAACAAACAGGCCAACACTTTGGCAGACAACCTCATACATAAACCTAATCAGTGAGCACGCTTAACCTTCATGCTGCAATGAAAAACTCGTTGAACATCAACCCCCCCACCCCCTGCACAGCACCCTGTGCCACCGGACGTGAACCATTTTACACCCAACAAACTTGCAAGACGCACGCGCAGTGTGAACGAATGGCACCGCGACAATGCTTCGCGCAGATCACTGCAATTGGGCTCATACCGCGTGCACGCGAAGAGGACACAGCAAGACTGCGCGCGTTGTAAGCGAGCCACGCGATCGCGGTCATTTGTTAGGAAGTCGTTACAATAAATGTAAGCATAAGTGGTGAGGGAACAAGTTTTGAAGGCTGAATTAAAGCATATTTTTAAGTGCATTAAAAACCCTGTCAGAATAGCCTGAGTTAGAGACGGAATATATCCTCACACCGATCCGTGTTTATCAAAATCGATTAAAACCCAGGCAAAGGGGTGGCTACAGTAAGATATGATGAAGAGGTAATTGTTAGGCGTTAACGATTTCTCGCTTTTGAAGAGTTCATAGAGTGTAGGATCGTCGAAATAAAATTTCCACAACAAAGATCGACGGAGTGACCCTCCAGGAAAGACCGCAGAAATCAACTGGATCAGAGAAGCATTGTCTCACGGCAGATGGAAATGATATGCAGAGATATTTATTCGTAACGAATAAATAACGTGTTTTGCAGGTATTTATCAGCTATCTATTGCCACTATAACCTTGAACACCGCTATAGGCATCACTAATTCGCACTGGAAAACTTTTCAGCAATGAAACGATGCAGTAATATTAGATGATGTGTGTTGGGCATAGCGCTGAAGAGCCAACCCAAGATATCTACCTGTGATTTAACGTCTCAGTGACCACTTTTACTCGTATAGTCGGCTCTCCTTCCGTTCTTCGCACAGTCAACGACTTATGTGCTCTTGTGCCGCCCCAGGCGATACCCGTCATTCGCCATTCGTCACGAATCTCTGCTTCTACTTGGCTTGGAGGTCGTGGTACTCACCTAATAAACTATCTCTTCTATCTCCCTTGTGCATTAATTCGCCTATTTTGAAAAGCATAAATCTTTTGAGTGGTCCAACGCAGTGTCTTCAGCAGGTTTAGCATGAACAAATGCGCAATGCTTTGAAAATGCAATACAGTTTCTTCACTCAAAACGCGTAAAAAATGCTATTTGATTGCACGATTGGCGGAAATCTAAGACAGCAACAAATTTCGTGGTAAATGGAACCTTAAATTTCGCAGACGCACCCAGTTGACCAACCATTTGCGACGTCGAAACACAACACGACCACATAAGAGTTCATTATGATGCGTCCGCACAGCATGATATCGCCACCGTGTCAAATGCATGCACGAATTCAACACGCGTCACGCTTGTTTACCGCGAAATAAAATGGAATGCTTCGAATTTACCGGTCCAATTCGTGTTGCCGTAACTCGACTCGGTGAACGATCTCCCATGAATAGATTCGTTGCATTTTGCTAGTGGATATAAATCATCCAAACATTCAAAGGTCCAACATATTCGTAATGCTATTCTACCCCATATATAATTCAATTTTGTTTGAGCATTGAGTTTTCATGCATTTCTAAGGAATGCTGAATGTTGTTGCCTCATAGGGCTCTGATAAAACGGCTCACCGCTTGGAAACCAGATCTGTTTGCATTTTCTTATGAAACACAAGAAATTCTCCTCTGAATGTCTTAGTACGGTTAATACGGAATATTTCTAGATCAGCTTTAGACGCACTTCGGCAGAATCTTATTTGCAGCCTGGGCATAGGTTCATTTGCATCACTTGAATATGATCATTCAGTGTTCTTCTATTGCAGATGGTTTTGCCACCACTTTATTTTATTACTGGCATACTGGGCGGTCGGTGCGCTGAGGGGACATTAAGCCGTAATGCTTTCTCAAAGATCTCATGCGAAGGTCGTTTTATTTCATTTGCTTTCGCCGCGTTGTCGCTTTTGCATATCACAGCCAGAAAGCACTGCCCAGCTAGTGCAGGCAGCTTTTTTTTGCTCCGGACTCTGCTTTTCACCATGTGACAGTCAATGATGCTCTGGGCTGTTTCAAGCCTGTGTCCTGCGCAGCTGACAGTTTATACAGTTACGTCGTCACGGGCTCTCCTTTTTCACTATCCCCAATATCTCTTACCTGTTAGTTAATGCGGCTCGATCTCCTTTCCCCCCACTTTGGCGAGACCGAATAACGCTGTCAACCAAGTACCTCGGTCTCTGCCATGACGGCGTTCATGCTTGAATTCGAGTTGGATGGCTAATTCTTGGAGCTACTGGAGATGGTCTGATTAAAAACATTCATTTGCATTTGTCATTCCATAAATACATTCAAACGTGGCTAATATCTGGGACAAATCCCACTTGTTCACAGTAAGCACTGCACATCGACTAACTTTATGAATCGCTGTGACCGAATACAGTTCCGCGATGCTGAAGATTCACGAATAGTCCAAACAGAACGAAGATATGTCTTGCATATATTTATAGTCGGATTTATCGACTTCGATTTTGCCTGAGGGACCTTAGAGCGACTGGGCATTGTGCGGCTGAAACAGGATCGGTTAGGCATGAACGGCTCAGCTTCAGTAGTTGTATACTCGGAGTATTTGCGTGCTCCTACACTCGCCGCAGTAATAAAGGGCATCGATACGGCCAGGCTAGCCACGAGCTTAAATCGAGAAAGAAAAACTGCTATGGAGATCGAGCATGTCTTACAGTAGTCTTACAGGAGTAGGAGTAGCAATTTCAGAAGATTCTTTTCGAAACAGGTGTACTGTTGTAAAGAACGGGATGCAAATTATAGACTAAAAGAAGTCAGCATGAATTCGCCTTTCATTCGTATATGCTTCAAAATTGAACACCATGAGCATCATCGACGTTTGCAGCTATTGTCCAATGCCTCGTTGCAGCGTAATCGATCGCAAAAGACACAACAACCTTCAAAGAGTTCATCACCTCGATCAATAAGGCAGGTTATCACATCATCATAAGAGCAATTTAGAGTTGATGTGAGGAAGAGGAGGGAACTGGACGATTATCAGTAAGGAGAACCCATAGGTTCCTTCCCGTAACTTTACTCCGATTCCCACGGAATTCTATCGTTTCATCATTCGCTTCGGCGGCAATCGTCCTTTGTGTGTATAAATGCAACCCGCTTTCGTATATCACAAGGTTGCATCCTTCGTAGCTTCGTGTCACTTTTATGTAACAGAGGACTGACTTCTGGTAAATAAGCCTTCGCCGTCCATCCTCCTCCCCCCCCCCCCTTCAGCCTTTAAAATATGATAAAAAGAGGAGCGGCGACCAATGAGGGGATGGGTAGAGGGTGTTTGAGGGAAGAGGGGGGGGGGCTGAAATGATCTGGGCAAAGAGAAAGAAGAAAGATGTTCATCCACTTCGTTTTCTCTGAAGTTGGAGGGAAGGGAGTGGTTGTCAGTCTTGGTCGCAGTAATGTTGTGTGACTGCGCTTAATAAGCTCGGCTTTCCAAGATAAGCGTGCTTTTTGCATAGGATTTCGGTATTATTCATAACTGAGGCTTCCTCTAGACGCATCTGCTCTTAGCATCGATGTGAAGGATGCAATTTTCGCAGTTCCCCAAATAATATTAGATTTTTGGATTCCCAAGTGTCCTGCTTACAAGTGCAGGTTCTGTACTGCCGTGTACCTCGTCATCATATTTAGTAATAAAAACTCCTCAAATAAGACATTTCTCAAATAACCTTTTTAACACTTTCAGTCTTAGTGAACCCACAAACTTGATATGGATTTCCGGATCCCTCCAGTCCGAGACATTCGATTTCAACAGAATTGCAACTTCTATTCCTGAGCAGATATGCAATGGCTTATCATTGGGGGGACTTGTTAAGGTAAAATGCCACCCATCGGAGCGGAACCTGTAGCGAACGCCTACAGGACGATATGGAAGGTTAGGTAAAAATAAGCGAAGAGATACGCTTGGCACAGAGGCAGGTTGCACCGTCTAGAACGCTTAAGCGCGTTATACGTTTACGCAAAATGCAGTAAATTTCGAAGTAAAATATCTAACCTCTTACTAGGGATACGTGATGCTTGGCGTCATTTCCTCGGAATAGCACATCGCTTCTCCGTAACTTTTGAATAAATTTTGCAGCTTAGAATATTTGGCTGAAACCCGATTCATTGGTGAGCCGCTAGAGAGCCGTTTCTTCAACGAAATTGAAATTTGAAAGAAAAATACCATCGCAGTGAGCTTTTTTGGGGGCCGCCGGAGAGAATTTTTGTGTTTTCGAAGATTTTCTCCAAAGGTTCTTTGCTTTTTTTTCGAACTCATCAAAGTTATAGTCAGGAGTGTTCACTGGAAAGTTACAGCGTTCATAAGTAACCCTTGAAGAGGGAGGACGAGGCCTGTATGTGTTCTTCTATGAACTCTGAGCTGTATATCCGTGCTTAAATCATCTTTCAAATGCTGCATGCATTCACACAACCGCATGTTCTTGCACACTCCTGCAATGCTTTCAACTTTCACGCTGATCAACTCAACAAAAAATTTCGACAGACCAGAAACATCCTCGCTGTACCGTAGCACTATAATAACACATCAGATCACGCTCTATGTCGAACATGTACTCAACGAATTAAAAAAGCAAAAATAAAAAATAAAACGGTCGATGGTAATACCGTTACTGCTGTATGTGATCTTAGGTAAAATCGATCAGAAGAAATTGTCATTACGTGCTGATCGCTTACTTTTTCAGGAAATTCGCCGCTCAATCGTTACCGTCTTTTCTTTCTAAGTTTTTTCATCGTCCTTCGAATGCTCGGCTTATAAGGTGTACAAATTTCAGTTCGTTTTCAAGCATGGATGCACCGGAAATCGGTTCCACTTTCTACACAACAATTCCGACATACTATTCAGATGAAATTAATTCCACTTTATACACAACAATACCGACATACAATTCAGAGGAGAATCGCGATGAACTTCCTAACGAAAACGCTGATGTATCTCTACAGTCCACTGCTCACGCCATCTACGAGTTCGTATTATGCATTGAACCTGGCCTGGGGACCGTAGTCTGAGCGAAGTTCACGAGAGAAATAGCGTCTGAGAAAACATGATGCTTCGAAAACACGTCTGCACTAAGGCGGGTATGTGGTACTTCCCAGCAAAAGTGGAGGCAGCATTTTGAAAAGACAATATTCAGGAAATGAGATATCGTTCAGAAGTAGAAGTATACATGGGTGTTACAGCATTCCGATAATCCTAGCCGCATTCAAGAGTTTGAAATAGTTGCGCCATATAGACAGTTTCATGCCTACGAGCTCTGGAACATTGCCAGCATCCCTTTTTCCTCAGATGAGAACCCTTGCGCTTATTAAGCACATTGAACGACAACCGTCCCGTCGCCACTCCTCAACAGGGGTAGCAGCTACGTGCTCGAGAGAGGTCCGTTCAGGAGGTGAGCTATGGTGGGTCAAAATATTCTGCTCAAAAATTTTCTGTTTGACTCGTCCTCCTCTATTATCGGGTCTAGTGCAATGAGCTAATTTAATGATTATTTTCTACGGGTCCGTTTCAAGTGTCCAGAGAGTGTTTATTGTAAAAATGGCCGGTGACTGGTGTTTTAAATTCGGCGCATTTAAAACTCACGAGAAATTTAAGGGGCATGAGAAGGTATAAGCAACTGCAGACGGCCTGAAACTTGTAAAGCTGTGTAACTGTCGTGATCCGCGTTAAAACTCATAGCTACGGAGCTTCCATTGGTGGTCAGTGGAGCTGTCAGCCACCATTTCTTGCGCTGTTTCATCTAGAAAGACAGCTTCTGATTGATAATTATTCGACAGTGATGAAAGAGGACAACAAAGGGCTGCGAAACTCAACAGCACGGGAGCTCGACATGCAAGCGGCATGTTTCGTAGACCTCGCGAAGGACAGAAGTGTTCGAAGAAGTCACTCTACAAGCATGTCTATATGAATAACGCTATTCGCGCGGATAGTCCGGATGAAAGTGTTCCGGTAATCATTGAGCGCTTCAAATTACCCACCATTTCTGTCGCTCTGTGCAATCTTCTTGTGATCTCGACCGCGCAAATTTTCCAAGGGCAGCTGAACTGTTGTTTAGAGCTGATAAGAGCGGCAAGAAGCCATGACTTCTGCACGTGTGGGGAGAATTTGCTGCTGGGGTGCCGTATATGACTTTTTTCCGACGAGTAACGCATGCCCTTGTGTTGCTTTAAGCTGTTGTTCATGCAAATGTTGTGAACTGGTCTTTTTTCAAGAATAACTGCGAAACAGACACAACGACTTTGCAGCATAGCATGTGAAGTATTTATATGCAACTTAACGCTAACCATGATCTTGATAATGACGTACTGTAATCTTCACACAAGCTGAAATTAGGCCATGGAAAACCTCGAAATCGCTGCATTTTCCCTTTTCTCTTCCATTTTTAACAGTTGGTCTGAAGCCTTCGGCAAGCTCTTGAGATCGGTTTTTTTCAACCCTTTTCACGCTTCAAAAATATGTTTTGAGTTTCCTCAGCAGTCAGCCATCATAAGAAATTGACGAGATGTTTCTTGGCTTCAATTGATTGCAAATTTCACGAATCGTGCAAATATGTTCAAAGTGATCTGAATACATTCTCATAACCACAGTTACCAGAGAGTTTTCTTAATTTTTATATTTCTTTGCGGGCTTCTGCCAACGGTCATCATAGACGAAGCTTTAGAGCTAATTTAGCCTACAGCTCATCCATACAAGTTCATCTTTGCAGCACTCATCGTCCTCGTTTATCATCTGCTCACGATGGGGGTCACTGTCTTCTATAATTTTCGCAGTCTGCTAATGAGCTTTGTTGGACAAGATCGACGAGATGTGCTAGTTTTATTGACTGCGTAGACGAAAAATCATCGTAGTTCCCACTGCTGTACAAACGTTTCCTTCATTGCGCAACTGAGCAAATGATTTTTGGCGTAGTTTAACAGTTCGATGAGACCATCATGAAAGTTGTTCTGGAGCGTCTGCTGATTTGCACATGAGGGAAAATTGCCACTTTTTTCTGCATTATAGGACACAGGAATTGATTAAGCGTTCAGAGAACGTTTTAATAGCAAACTGTATGAAGTGAGGTCGCGTGGGAAATGCATTAGCCTGACCGCCTATTTTCACGGCTCTTCATGAGTCTAATTCAGCACAACTTTATAGAAATCACTAGATTGTTATGTACTTATGCTTTCTTTTGCAATAAATAGTTTGAAATGTTGCTAATCTTTGGATTATTTGTGGGAGATACGGCCTGAAATTTGTGGATCCCGTGGCGAGGAATCGGGAGCTTCGAAGTTATCTCAAACCTGTCTCATGCAGCGTGAAAAACTTCCGGCGAAGACTGTAACTCCGGGACCAACGCGGTTAGCTACATTACAGATTTCTCTTTATCACTGATATTCAGATATTACTCAGCGGTTCTAGAATAATTCTTCCCTTTATCAAAAGAGACAACTTGCAACAGAAGTTCAGAAGGTGTGTCTTCGCTTTGTTCCTTAAATTCTTTCTAGTTGTTCATTCCGCTTCTGTCCAGTTTCATAGCCTTGTGGACGATAATTTCTACTGTTTGCAAGTTCGAGCCTATCTAAGACGCCCATGTTTTGGGGCATATTTAATAGTTCCTCAGAGATCGTTTGCCGGTTCACTGCGCACTAAAGTAGTGAGCGGTGCAGTTGCTTTACCACTGTCCTGTATGAATTTTTGGTCGATCTCAGCTCCTTTTTTGAAAAAGGCTTTTGTATGCATCGTAATATTTCTTAAACTATAGGCGCACAACTGTTTCGCCGGATAAGCCGTTCATCACATTCGACGGACCCACTTATAGCACTCCCCTGGTGGACGAAAAGGAACGCCGCCAGGAACTTGCTCACAATGAGGAGAACAGACATCCACTCTCATTCCACCGACAGCTTCCGCAATCGGAGCCATTGCTTCGGACGCCACGACGCGATCGGCAAGCAAGTCGCTCTGGGCGAATTCGATCGCGCAGTTTACCTCCAAGTACAGCGCTGTTACCTGAGCGAATTCCTAATCAAAGACATCCAAAATCACCGCCATACCAAAACGATGGTCGAAAAGGATGCCATCGAGAGAACGTCCACGATCATCAGTGTTCTAACTGCGCGATATCGAAACTAGAGATAGCGGATCAAGTGACTGCTGAGGGGGATCAAGAGCAGCACAAGCTTCCGTCGCTGTTTCGGCGCTCCTTGCAAAAAGGTACTGATGATCTTCCTGAAGTGAACGCACTGAAAAAGCCATCAATGCGGCATAAATCCGCCTCTGCCAAGCACGCGGTCGGCTCAGACGGGAATAAATGCATAAGACTGAAGTCCGGATTTCTGCACGGCGCACAACCACCGCCGGATCCGCTCAGCGTAGTGGTATGTTCTAAACTACAACAGCAACCGCAGTCGTACGGCACAGTGGGCGGTAAAACTTCAGCACCTCTTCCAGGATTGCCTGATCAGGAAAATGGTATTCGAACGATAGCTGAAAAAGAGGGAAGTGTTGAGCAAAAGATGCAGCAAACTGAAGCAGAGAATGGGTCTGTGGAATGTCATAGTGGTAGGCAGCAAGTGCATGGTAAAACTCATGAACGATCGATCCCCTCGAAAATAAGAGAGAGCGACGACCGAATCTCAACTTCAAGCAACGAAAGTTGGTGAAGAAAGAGCGCTTCCTCATATTCACTTTCTTCGGTTTATTTCATCGGCTTTGGTGGAATGCGTAGGCACGTTTCTCGCAAGGAATATTGTCTGCCTTTTGTCTGCTAAATACCAGCTTTAGTCCAGGCTACTAGGATCGCCACAAAAACAGGGTTCATTGAAAGACCTCTTCTAAGTTAGAAGGTTTCGCTTGACAGTGGCCTGATGTTTGCAGAGAGCAACGAACCAACAGTCTCATAAGTGGAGCTTTTCATACTGTGATAGATGCCTTAGCAAACCGCATCTTGCTTGGTTATTGTTAAATGACACCGTTTTGCAATTTAACGAGATCTGTCTCTTCAAAGGAACCTTCCATTGCAAGATACACTGAAGGATTCAACGCCCGCATCTTTAACGTGCTGAATATGCATGATTGGCAAGATTTGCATGATCGATTTTGAACGATTCTTCCCACGGCCACTTCAGTCGTATCAAAAGCTGCTGAGTAAATATTTCAATTCAGGCTGTAGTAACGTTGAGCAAATATCTTCAAGATCTATGAAGGGCGACGACAAAACTTTACTCTGTCTACTAAAGGAGCCAATTACCGTGAGTTCTAAAGAAGCTTTAAAAAGCAGCAAATACTCTCACATTAAATCTTTTAGAAAATCTTTTAAAGCGTTATTCTTTGTGCGGCAGGATTAATATCATGTGATTCCGTCGAAGGACATCGGTGAAATAATTCTAGCAATATTCTATCGATGAATTCCGTCTTTTATTAGTCTCCTACTCGTATATATGCGTTCGGAGTGACTACTCGGCCATCTATTTTCTATTTAAGGTGTCAACCAATGAAAGTGTACATGTGTCCGCAACTCAACGTAAGACGTGGATGCATTCAATAATCACTCTTTCCTCTTCGAAGTCGAAGCAAATAGACTCGACTGAGCAAAATTTGCCAACGCGTGAAAAGAAGGTCTCATTATAGCAATGTCACCAATTGCTTCATACTTCTTACATAAGGAACCGAGAATCCACTCACCGAACTGAAGTGAAACTTAGCTAAAATTATGATAAGCTGCCACGATGACATATCTCCCTTTTAGGGATATAAACTTATTAGAAAGACTAGTCGAATTCAAAACTCACTATCACTTTCCGCGCGGGTCATGAAGACCGAGAATCATTTGATGAGAGTTTTGCACGGTTAGTAGCACGATTTTCGGACTGGCCATACTGAGCTCTCAATTTGGCGGCAAGCTTTGTCTTTTTGGGAAAGAACAAGTGACGAGCGTACAGGAGAACAGTGTGACACAGTACTCGGTCCGTTATTTGTTTTACTCTGCTCTACGCAGCAGTATATAATATTACCGATGGTGCTGCTAATAATTTATTATGCTATATGTTAGCGCCTTATGCGGACTATCAGGCATGTTCACATGATTTCGGCACAACAGCCGTTGTTCGACGGCTGCCATTTCCAATTTTTTACCAAGGCAACTATGAGTAGGGGTACCTGCCCCTTTAGCGGTTGATCGCATTGGAAATTACCTTTTTGGAGAAAAGACCGTTAGAAAAATAAAAGGGCAGTTGCAGGAGTTACCGCTTATGTGTTGTCAACATTCTTCGAGAGAAAAAGGTCAGACGGCGATTGAAAGTAAGCAACAAGTATTCATTAGTGCGGACTCTATCAAAATCGACCGACAAACATTGTTACATGTTCGTATATCCTTTAATCACTTTCTTTCTTATAAGGGATTCTCTTAGGCGCCTATGTTCGATGCTTACATGCAGTGTCCACTTTTCGCTTTTTTGCATAGCAACTCTTTCTCTTCCACATCAAGGACCGAAAATTTCGGCATAATACCACCTTTTACCGTATCGGCTAGAAATGCTATTATGTCTTTCATCTTTTATGCCTCAACGGCTAAAACCTTACGATAACAGAAAAAAAGGAGAAGAAAATACTTCTGAAATGATGTGGCTTGATTTTAATGAATATACGACGAGGATGACTTGGAAGTAACCTTTTCATCGTGCCCAAGGTACTCAACAGAAATTTGAAGGAAGCTGAACGAGAGATCAGCAAACAATATTGCCGTTTCGTATTTTTCGGTTGTGCAACTAAGAGCCAATCTTTTGGCTGTGCACGAAACAGCAGTGGCTAGTCGAATGTTTGTGGCGGTAAAAATATCATCGCGGAAAAAATGATGATGCCAAAGAAATATTTTAAAGTGGATTTTCGCAGATGTCAATCTTGCCTCATCTGAAAGCAAAACTCATCGGGAGGAAGTGGTGAGGAAGTGGTTGGAAGTGGCTTATTGCTAAAGAAGTGGTTGAATAATGTTGAACGAAAATATGCTGCAAATGTTCGTTGACACTTCGCAGTTAAGTAGTGATCCGAGTGAAAAGTATGCTTCTAATATATGTAGGTTAAGGATGTTCAGTCATCGGAAGAACACGCAACTGTGGATGATCGTACTTATAGAAGGGTTTGCTCTGCGCAGATGATCCCGATGGATCGATTACGAGCAAAATCACAAAGGTAATTCTAAAGAAGTTATCGACGCATAAGTTGTTCCACTCACTGGATTTTTGAGCTCGACATCTCGTCTTTTGGTGTGAGTAATTTACAGCTTACCGTTTTTTCTTAAAACCGCCACATTTTGCACCTCACTTCACCAGGGACTCAGCTAACTTTTAGACCAGGTTTAGAACAAAAATAGTTAAAAGACTTGGAAGATCTGCTATTTTTTGCGTCGATTCTTTTATTGCTAGTTTTTTGCGCCACGCGAAAGGAGGAAATGACCACACATCGTCTGCAATACAGAGAAGAGCAGCTTGACATCCCTTAGCCTTAGCCTTCCTTTCCGCAAATAAGGGCTGTTCAAAGAAGTGGGCTATTTTGGTTCGGATTTCACGAGCATCAGTGAAGCGTGTGTTTCGAATTGTGAGCATATTTAAGTGAGAGCATAGATTTTCTGAACCAGATATCATGATGGTAGAGGACGACATGCAGCCTGAGAAAAGCGGGCAGAGATGTAGAAAGAGTGAGACTTCCTGGATGTGATTCTAGACGATCTTGGCACCAGGTCCCAACTGTTGCCGACGAACATTTGATGCAGGTTCCAAAGGTCCCTACAGGTGTGGTTATCGTCACAGGTGCACAACGGTTCCTTCACAGTCCTTTTTGAACCTGGCTGTGAAATACAACGCGAGGCGACTGGCGAATGGAAACACCGATACTCACGAACGCATTACTATCACTTTCTGCGATGATGAAGAAAAGAGGTGATTTTCCAAATAGGCGTTTGTTTTTGTTCAGCTGGCACTTAAGAGATAAGTAGAATCAGTTGAATCCACGTTTCTAGCTGACATGTTCACTATTCATGAAGGCCTCTCTTGCAAATTTCTGCACACGCCGGAGCTTTGGTGTGGGTGGCAACAGTTGAGGGCGCGGAGAGCTAAATTTCATTTTGATATTTGCAGCATCCTGCTTTACTAATCTCCACCGAAGAACCGCTGCTGTTCTTACCTTGCGCTACATGGCTTCTGCATGATTTCATAAAGCTTGACGTGTTCTGCGTGAGAAGGGTGCGTGTACGTACCGCAAGTACTTCGCCTGCTGGTAATAGTTCGCAATGTCTTTAGATTAGGGCTGATTTATTGTAACAGATATGATGAAATTTTTGAGGCGATTATGACAAAGATACTCTCATGTGACCGAGTTCGGCGAAAAGCGCAGAAATACATTTGTTCTTGTTGCTGCACCAGAAGTCGCCGTTTATACGGCTTCGAAAATTACAGCACTCACCACCAAATAAAGAAACGTGCATGCTTCTCTCCCGAGAACTGGCAGGGTGAGGTTAGAACCACCACGTAACAGTTCCGATACCATAATAACGGTTTAATACCTCGTCGCTTCACAGGTCTTCCTAACGGCCACGTTAATAGTGGTTTCTTAGTGGGTTCTTTGCCATGTGAGGATGTCTGAATATTTCTTCAGTACAATTCAAGCAATGGAGCCGTTCATCTCATCGACGAAAACACCTGTTGAATTGCCGTCGCCAGTTACTTACGATGAGATGGTCACTATTGGCACAAATAGTATAGAGATAAAGCGCCACGTTGGAGTTCACGGATATGATGGGCATTCGCTGCGGGAGTTATTCGATAATTTATCAACACCGTTGTATACTATTACGGAAAATCGTATTTACGAACGACCATACGGTTCTCATTTGCATATCGCTCCATTGTCGACAATGTTCCCAACAATGATCAAAAAAGAATAAAGGTGCACACGCGAAATGAAGCACCAAGTTGCTTGCCCTCGGAGAAAAGAAGACAGTTTATGATTTACAAGTTTCGATCTTAGTGTGTGGGTACCGTCGAGTGGATATTTTGCCGCAAATCTTCCACACCTGTCAAAGGTCATACTCTGTTCTGCTCGATATGGTAGTAGCTCGAACGCACCTTCCTTTTTACCTCCTGTGATACCATGGCGAGGTTTCAGCACTGACGGGACAACAACGGAAATATCTTCTGCCAATAATATTTTTGTTTGAGAGGCTACCGGGGGTTGCGGTTATCAGATGTCAGGACGTGCTGCTTTAAAACAATGTTCGATGTTTTGCCATTATTACAAATTCTCAGTCGATTTGGAATACTTCGATGCGGCTAGCAAAGCAACGTGAGAGTATCGTCACACCTTAATGGCTGTGATGAACGCGACTAAAAGCGTTTTAAACGCTTCATGTTGCTTTTAATGGCGCCTCTTTGCAAGAAGAATGAAGCTCCCACCAAACTGCAATTTTTTACTGACTAAAAAATGTATTTCGAGCCGCTTGCCAGAACTATATGATAATAAGTATTTCTTTTATATAATAATAATATTATATAATAAGTAGAATTTCTTTTCGAAAATATTCGAATTTCATAGTAAATTCGTGCTTTATGATCAAGTCGCCAAGTTCAGTGCTTTAATTAATTGTTCTTCATCGCTGACAATTTTTAGGTCAAATTTCAATGACCCCAACAGGACGGTACGATGTGGGAATTCCAATTCAAATAGAGGGAACAATCAATAAGGTTCCTTTGAAAGCAAACATCAAATTGAAGATAAAACATAAGAATTATCGAACAAGTAAATTCAATCCGAAGAAAGGTTTGTTTATTTGTTTCAAGCAACGATCTCCATTGCTTTCATCTTACGCCGGCTTTTCCAACATGTAAACACGATCCATTCCTCCACTAAAACTTTTTTGAAATTGACGAGGGATTTACTGGAGTGGCGTTATTTTTCCCGAAAATTTGGAGAGGAGGATTGCTTTCGAAGTTCTAAGAAAAGATTTCACTCATTTTTCAACACAACACGAGAAGTGGACGGCGGAATTTGTGGTATAAATTATGGTTACAAAGTTGAGCTAATTGCAGCAATAAGTAACGGCATTGATATTTGCTGTGTTTGAAGGTGATCCTCCGCGTTTCCTTTCTACATAAGAAATACTACCCAATAGGTTCGATTTTCTTATAGAGAGCATTTCTTCATGTGCATGAAGTGGTCCAAAAGTTTTTGAAACGATGATAACTATGAAAATCGAAATAAGGTTAGATAAGTATGCACAAAAATGCGCATTAATTTCACGGTTAGCAGGCTGATCTTTTATGCAGAGTTATCGCCATTTCATAGTCAATTATAAAGATGAGAGGAGATCCTTCTGCAGAAGGCTTTCACAAGAAGGTGGTTCTAGTTCTTTTGAAATATGAGTACTCCTATAGGCACTGTACTTGCTGCATTCTAGTTGTTGGCTAAGGATGTGTTACTTACTTTTGCACTCTCACTTATCAGTCCTAAATGCAATTTATTGTGCTCGTTGAATTGACTGGTGAGACTGTAAAAGCGCACAACGGGTCTTTCATAGAACCGAAAGTATATGGTGATTTCCTGGGGTTTGTACTTGCATGGCCGTTTGCGGTCGGTACTTATGCATGTGGGTTTGGTGTCTGCCCCTCC
This sequence comes from Ascaris suum, assembly GCA_013433145.1. Taxonomy (NCBI): domain Eukaryota; kingdom Metazoa; phylum Nematoda; class Chromadorea; order Rhabditida; family Ascarididae; genus Ascaris; species Ascaris suum. Next base: position 9,602,573 of record CM024189.1, read on the forward strand.
CCCCCCCCCCCCCCCCCCCCCCCCCCCACCTTGCTTCCAACTGAAGGAGCGCAGAAGGCGTGATTATGAAATTCAGATGACGCAACGACTGAATAACACATAATAACCTCCCGAAGAAATGTTTCAGTATCAATCAACAATGAAGTGTTTTGCGCCAAGAATTCCACCTCCAAGCGAGCACAACATTCCGATCTAACGGGTATGGCATGCGATGCCGAAACAGGAAACTAGTGTTGATTTTACTCGCGCACTATCTCCGCAGAGGATGGAACGATTTTCTCGTCGTTGCATTTCGGTGCTGTATATGACGTCGAATAAAGCAATTTTTGAAATTCGGATATCGCATCAGAACATGGTCATACTAAAACAAGTCGTATCTAATTGGACGAAAGGCCACACAAATTTCTGTTCTTACTTTCGTTGCTCTGTTAGATGCTATAGCATGACGTGTCATTCATGCATGGTTTGTAGTGTCACCATTAGTGACGTGCATGAGCACAGCTGCCTGGACGTTGTGTTGTCAAAAAAGGCGTTTATGAAGCCGATATTTTAGAGGTATTCCAACGGAATTGTGTGTAATCAACATTATTTATGACGAGTTTTTCTAATATTAGATTTTCCTGCACGCTTTGTACTCTTCTTTTTCTTATTTTTGCTGCGTTTCGCTGTCCACTCTTAAATAAGGCTATTCTATTTTGTTTTCGTCTGTATTTTTAAAGACGTTTGTTGAGCTGAAAAATATAAAACATTGATATTGATTCCATTACTGGATATCATAGGACATCTCTGGGATTCATTTGGCACCGTATGGAAGGGGTAATTCATATTCCTTCTCGAAAACATCAACTATCTCAAGAAAATTGTATCAACAGTTGACAGCCTTAGTTCAAATATCGATCATTTAAGTTGCTCGTGAAGCGTTCGTTTCCGAAAATGTCGTTATTGGTTGCTGGAGACGATTCGAATTATTTAGCGAAACTAATGAAAGCCCGAATTTTGAGTATCGAACATTAATTTTCGACACCGAAGAATTGATGATGGGGCATTTTACAGGAATTGAGGAAGTTCCACTCCAACAATGAAGATGACGTTCCTGATGAATCAAATGTTGGAGTACACCATGACACTCGGTAAATTTATGTTTTGCTACGACGGGAATTGCAAAAAAAAGGGTTTTTGCGACGTGTGGGATCGCAAAAAAAGGCATTGATGGACAGATACTAGAACCCTGCACGAACGTCTCTTTCTTGGAGGGAATGTCAGGGAGTGTTGAAGGCGGAATTTTCGGTTGCTGGAAATAATGTGTTAGGCAACACTACCTTCGAAAACTTGTGCTGTGAAATTTGAGGGCGGTTAGAAGCGCTTTTAACAGAAGGGCGCCGCCTCTGGTTGGAAATGGGAGATCAACACCTCCCATTTTCGAATATTGGCATGCCCGAAGTGTCTCTGCAATGTCCCTTGGTCATAGAGGATATAAGGAAGCAAGAGGGCTTTGAGCCTTTTATTGACTGCTTTGCCAAATTTTGTCACTGCTTCTCGTCGCTGAGATCGCAAAAATCCGATACTGGTTCGCTATGATCGCTAAAAATGTCGACTTTGAAACTAGGTGAAAGGTTTGTGCTGGTGCTCATTACTGGAGCCCTCGGTTCTTTTATACGTGAAGACGGTTTATTTTGAATGTTGAACTACTCCTGGCAAACTTATTGGTCAACAGCTGTGCGGAATTTCCTATTCATGTGCTAGCATTGAGCTGGGAGCTAAAGTCGTCCTCCAGGTGAAAATTCCTGTTACTCCTCACGAAGAAGAAGGGACAGGAACATTGCAAGCTTCCCCGTCAGGAAGGCCATCTCTCTGCTCCAAGGACTCCCTCATAGGTTTTACCTGGGGCAGTGGCTAATTTTATCCTGCTTAGAGACGCAAGGATGTATAATTCTGAACAAAATTTTGTTAAATTTTGTTCAATCCCGATGAAAAATCGGGAAATAGCTATTTTACGCCCTAGGAGTATACAGTGTTAGAAAACCAGGTAATCGTCAATCTTCGGCAGGTGTGAAGTGGGCCCATATGCTGAACGGGGTGAGCCTTTGAAATGACATCTATCACTGCTCACGTTCTGCTTTCGACTGTTTTTCCTTGCGTACTTTCTCCGCAAGCTTCTGTTCATAGAAATCTGCCAAAAGTACTATGTTCGCACCTGCTGCCGAGGGGAGGAGAGAAAGGGGAGGGAGTGAGGAGACGAGCGCGTGCCGAAGGCATGATTCTTCTGGAAGGAAACATAGGTGCCCGGTATGATTCCATGTCGAGTCGACTTCAGGAAGTATAATTTAGGATCGTCTCTACTTTTCACTGTTCCATTGCTTTTGAATGTTTGATTTCAAACAGTGAAATTGTTTACTGAACACGACTATTCTTCACCATGAACTTGTCGCATTATTCGAATTATGCGGTGCGCTCGCAATCACTTTCATTGCAGCAAACCCTGTTTTATTGAAAACACCTCACAAATTGTACTTTAACCAAACAAGTCTCGAAACTTCGAATTTCATCAAAATGTTGTTCCTCAAAATATTTTTCTATACGGAACTCCATCATCTGCTCCCAATCCGCTACCCCGCTAAATGCACTGAGGACTTTCCACGGGTTGCTGCGCCTAAACTCTCCTTATCTCCGGCACCTCGCTTCCACCTAGTCGGCAGCTGTGGCTGAAAATCAAGCAGCTAGTAATGCTGCTGCTCCTGTTGTGTTGGGAGTGGAAGACTTTTGCGAAGCTAAACACCTCCTCCTCCTCCTCATAAACTTTCATAGAGGGACACTGATGGCCACTAAAAAATCCTTTTGATCCTCGAAGAGGACTGGGAATCTGTGGGCATACAGTACCGGGCTATCCACAGAAGCAATGAAAACACCAACTATTACTCATTTTCGGTTCACTATACGCGGTTTTCGTTATCTTTGGGTCTTACTTTTGCGAAGTGAAGCGTTCTGAGAAGCCACAACAACTGCGTTCCAGCAGCCTTTTCGCTTTCAATTATTTCTAATATAAGCCTGATTGCAACCCATGCAAACACGATGATTTTAACGCACTGCGGTCTGATGCGGCAAATTTTTACGTTCAGTATCTTATCCTCCTCGAAAGAATCTCATGAAGGCTTGTATCGCACCTCCAACAAAGAGAGAAAAACTGTTCACAAACAAAAGACAAAGAAAAACTGATATTCGTTTTATACGCTCTATCTTCATAAAAAATTATCAGAAAGTGCAACAACTGCTGACGCACGATACAAAAATTATGGGGTGGGTGACATAGACAGAGGTGAAGTTCTATGCGCATAAAGGATTGCACTGCAGGCGTGCAGAAAGGAAAGTGAATAAGAGATCAGTCTCAGCAGTGACCACAACGCTCAAATTGCATCATTTTCGCTGTGGGACGGCCAACTGGCACAGGAACATATGAATGAAGACCGATAGATAACATCGAAACATGACTGAAGAAACGGAAAAGGAGAGAGATCCTCAGGAGTGATTCACCGATTCCTCATTGATTGCATGCATAAGAAGTAATCCAGCACTTTTAAGCATTCTCATCAATACTACATCCACCGCTGCGGATCCAAATTCACTGTGTGAGACGTCGGAAGCGCTTGACTCGTTCATTGTATTATCTGACTGTAATCCATGCCTTCAGCGATATCCATTAATTCTGCTGGCGGAACACCGGCCACCTTCGCCGATTCCTGCTCATCCTGGAAACGATAGGTTGAAAAAAAAGGAAGACTCAAAGAAAATCAACTTATCTACCGTTGATACACAGCTCGGCTGGCCAGCGTTCTTCTCCGACATAAAGTCTATGGGCAAAAAAGTGTGGTCTGCAAAGCACTCGTTTCCAAGGCGAAAGGCTATTTTATCGTGCTGGCCGTTTGCTCCAAAAGAGACCACCCACTTGCATCCCTTCATCAATTCGCCATTATGTGCCCAGTCTAAACAGGCAAAAAATTTTTTGGTTGCTCTCAACATGCAAAATATTTTGGATCAATTTAAGTACGTACGAAAGTGTGGATAAATTTGCAACAAATTGTCGCCTTGTATGGATAGCGATGAGCTGGCTTACTTTTTATTCGCGCTTCTATGCGTCAAGAAGAGGGCTAACATTTCCACGCAACTTTTTCCACGTGTGCGAAATTTGTGCCCATGGGTACTTCCTCCGCATGGGTATAAATTCTATTTCGGCGTCACTGCTCGCTCTGCTGCTTCTGATTTTTGGTTCACTAAGTCCAGAATGCCCATAATACAAAAGCCAATCTTTCTTGCACATTTCCTTCATTCCTTTTATTTCTGATCGATTTCAATGTGATGTGCAATACTCGTTCGAAAGTTGCTACTGCTTCTGAGCGTATGTCAGTTTGAAAGTAACTAGTATTAGCTTAACCGACTTTAATTACACCTTGTGTATTGTGTGGCCAACCAATTTTTATTAGTTCTGTTGCGTAAGTCTGAAAGAAAGAAAGGATGAAAGGAACGCGCTATACGACAAATGGGAAAAAAAAGAACCCGAGTGACACTAACGACATCGGTGAGAGATGCGAATGCACCATGGAATGAGGCAATTTCCGAGTTCACCGAATTCGTCAGGCGTTCACGCAAAAGTTGGATAAGTGCATCCACCGTTCTATGACTAGTTATATCCTCAGATATGTCGGTCATCGCTTTCTAATCGAAGCAGTTAAGATCCGATGCAAGCACCTGAAAGAAGATTAAGGACTGAAGGTCAGCATGAACTTAAACGTCTCCAGTCGATTTTATCACCGCGAGACATATTTAACGAAGGTGGAACAGCCGTGCGGCCTCTAAAGGTCTCAACCAAGATTAAACGATTACCTCAAGAACTTAACAATTAACTGTCGTGAATTGTGCACCGACTTGCTATTTTGAGGGTTTGATAGTAAGCCTTATAGTTGAACATTTCTGCTGAAAAGTCATATACTACATATAAATGTAAAGCACAAATGTCGTTTTCGACTACACCTTTTTGAAAGAAAAAAATGCTATTCTTGATATGGGAAAGGGTCTAGATTGGCATGAAAATTATCAGTATATTTCAAAAAGAGTATCTAAAACTATTTCCTCAATATAAAGCGCTTCATCGAAACTTCGTTTCATATTGCTAGCCGGATCTTAAATAATGGAAACATACTTGGTCCCCAACAACCGTTATAGATATTAAACTAATCAAAAATATATACAGTCTGTTTATGAGGACAACATTTCGCAAATCAAAAATGCTCAGAACTCTTGCTGGAGAGTCTTTTCATGTTGGCAAAAATACGTATGACCGCCAACTATATTAGCAAATAGTAAATGATGTTTCGAAAACCCTCTCGAGTAGTAAGTTCTCATTTATGTGATCGTTTGGAGGCCACTATAATCGACAATCTTAACGATTGGCGAGAATTTCAACTCGTTCGAATTTCGGATCGTATGCATATGGGAGGTATTATCCAATGCATGCCTCAAATATTGCCTTATTCGACTACAAACTTTTCGAACATCCTGCTGATAATTTTAACCCCACAATTTCAACTGCAATTAAATCACAATCACAACAATCAAGCTCTCCGATAATTTTTCAAGGGCAACTGCTCAGGTGTCATCTATTATTATGCAGTCATTAAGTTATTATTCTCCGTACACAATGCTCATTTATTTCACTCACTCAGGCTAAACGTTTCAGTCACTTTCTTCGTTGTAGAAAATGAAGAAGATTTCACTTGACTACAAATTAGGAATATATTCGTGCATTTTACATTCTTCCGCAATAATATCTTAAAATCTGCTGAGTACTTTCGTTCTAAGAATGCAATCAAACGAAAATGAGACACTGTTCGGTACAATATATCTTGTAGGTTAGAAAACAGCAATAAACGAGTTAAAATAAAATGCTTCGTGCGGTCAATAAATACAACAGCTTTCGACGTCTTGCAGCAGTATGAGTAATAAATAAAAAATTTCACTTGCAGCAATAAAGCAGGCACTATTGCGTCGAACGATGGCAGCAGCGTTATGCAAGAGTTCAGCTCCGTTCGCAATTCGCAACTGGGCTGCGATCGTTCTATGCAACAGTGCGCGGACACCCTCCTCAGCCGAAATAAAAATTATCGATCTGACGCTCTGTTTAAGTGTGGAATTGATCGTAATTCAATTCTGATCGTAGCATTTTACAACTCCACGAACCACTTATAAACCGATGAACCGCTTAAAATACGCTTCCACCCGTTATTCCGAAGATACCTATAAAATTTTCTATTGAGCACCTGTTTTATATTGCCCGCTTGATATCATTGTAACGTCCGTGTAAATTCTAGAAAAAAAAACTAAAATATTTCTAAAATATGTCACTGTACAAATGAAACATAAACGCTGCTAAATAAGCACTGAGAAACACATCTCATGCTCACGTATTCGTAGTACCGATTATTCTGCTCTTCCATAGGACGATAGACCATATTCGGAGGTTGAATGCAGCTGGAAGGGGCGATATATATGCATTAGGTTTACGTCTTGGGTTAAGCCGATAATTGACGTTCGCAAACTTCATTGCCTCTTTCTAGAAAAATCCACCTCAACTTGATTATCTCCAAGTATTAAATTATTCGCTTGTGTCAATCATTTATTTGCAAGGGAATTTTCAACAACGCAATGAAGTCGATACGAAACATAAATTGATGGAAACGGTGTCGAAAATGAATATAATTCTTGAGGACGCTTATTAGCCCCTAAGAAGTTAGCGCTTCACTACGAGCAAAAGTCATCATATAACAGCTATATATTCATATCATTTTCCTTGAAAATCTTCACAAATAATTCTCGATCGCTTAAATCATATAAGCATCCATGCGTCTCTCATTAACTATTAAGATGCACCACGACTAGAAAACGCATAAATTAAAGTCACCAATAGACGGAAAGTATTATTGAGCCAAAGAAAATCACTGAGTGAATACCACTATCCAAGCGTAAGAAAGGCATTTAACGTCTACAGCACAATGTAGCTCAATTGATATGCTATGTGCGGGGCAACTCAGGGTTATTATATAACGAGTTTGAGGCGTCCCATCAGTGAGTTCTCCTTATATGTCGCCTCAGGTTGCATTACAAAATGCAAAGCACTTTTGCAATTATCACACAAATGCAACTACAACTCCATATGTGGCACGACGTTTTGTTATCTACTGATAGGAGTCGAATATTATTTCATTGCTCCATTTTATTTCACTTATAACTCCAGCACGCCACTTCTATTACTCGCGATGTGTAATGTGTAATGGTTGCTTCAGCAGAGATGAAATTAACTTTTTTATCGCTTTCAGAACAAAAAAGCTCGGGGGGTTCAAAAAATCCTCAAAGACAGTAATTCTTAGGTGTTCCCGCTTTCAACGAATGGAAGGACTATGTCTCCTTCCTTTCCTGCCCTGCTCCTACTATAGGTGTGACTACCACTCACACCTTCGTCTTCTTCTCTTTCAGTCCTCAAGCGGAGGATTTTGGTGCCTATAGTTCCTCGCACTTTTGAATGAGGACCGGTTGCCGGGCGTAGCTCTAAGCGGGCCTCTTCCGATGATAAGCGGGTGGAAAGCGTTTGGCAGGTCAAATGTTTGAAAAGAATGGAAAAACCGATAAGTGGCGTTTTATGGAGTGTCCTCTAGTCACTGCTGCTCGAATTCGCATCAGGTCTTTAAGAAAAGCCTTCCCCCAAATTTGAAAATGGGCCGGATGAGCACGAGCAGTTTCCTTGGTTGCGGGTAGGAAATAGTGGGGGCATAGGGAGATTCGCGCGCACAGCAATGCCACCTCGGCTTCTTTGAAATACAAATTTGCAAACAGCGTTCAGAAGTCTGTACGTTGGCAGATTTCATATTATGCTGCTTCATTCGCGCATTTTTTCTGCACATCGGAACGGCTGGTTTGAAAATCAGGTGAGTCATATGCTTGAATTTGTGGGTGAAATGCTCTAGTCCTACTGTGCTCATCCCACCGTCGAGAGTGTTTTCAGTGTTAGTCATGCTGTTTAGTATAATGGTTTCCCCTAAGTCGTCAACTTCACCTTTTTTGTTTCGAAGGGGAATGAACTTGTATATTGACATGGCGGACTCAATGGAGTCAAAGTTATTACCTCCTTTCCTAGTTCTGACGCCGTCACCCATTGGCTCAATTGCACCTTGCCATTGAAACAACTGCAAAGCATCTGTTCGCCATTGGGACAAGTTGAATGCTTTCCAATTTCTCATAAACTTACATCTCTAGGCGCAGAATCAGCTACGCTTTTGCTGAAAACGTCCATCCCATTGTTTTCCACTCATCTCAGCACAGATTGTACATATGCAATCAAAAGTATGGATCCCACATCACGTTAATTTGATTCTGTACAGTTCATTATCGTCCTCATTCGTGATATCAATTTACCCTCTTTTGAAATCTGAGAAGCCTGTGAAGTGCTGCTTTGTAAGCGGGCTCCCCAGAATATATTGTCGGGTGGAAATGTCAACCTGTTGCTGCTAACGGAATTCGTTTTTGGTGGTTTAAAATCCCACAATTGTTACTTTGAAAGCCATTGTGATGTGTCGTGCATATGGGCAACCTCTTCAACAAGTGTGTTGATTGAAAATCAATATACCCATTGTGGGAGTTTAATTTGATGATCTGCATCATAATTGTGAAGCTTTTCTGAACTATAGAACGAGTCTCCTTCATTCACGCTTTTGAGACAACTCCTCGAATTTCCCTATCAAATTCGTTTTGCATGTAACATTGAAATCAACAAATTTCTATGATGAAAGCAACAATTTTTCTATTGTCTCTGTTTACATATAGAAGGATTTGCCCGTTTCCCGTTGAATAATCTTCGAATTTTAAGTCTTTCATTTGTTTAATATTTATTTGTTGTAGTTGCAGATGCCGAAGTACTATTGTGACTATTGCGATACGTTTCTCACGCACGATTCGCCTTCAGTGAGAAAGACGCACAATGGCGGTCGGAAACATAAGGTGAACGTTATCCTTCATCACCGTTCACTCTTACATTTCCCTTGTTCATATTGTGCTGTCGAGTTTTATTGAAGCATTTCAATTAGTGTGCCTCGATACAATCGAAGTTAAACGTCCAACAGTTTTACGGTTTTGTTGTTTCTAAAGGAAGGAGGGACTGGGGGTGGTGGACAAAACTCGGGTTGGCTTCCAGATAGTGGCATTGCCGAGAAGGATCTTTCTAATCATAATGCGTATGCGCCCAATCATCTGTCATGCTAATGCTTTTAAGGAGAACGTAAGAATTTTCTATCAGAAGTGGATGGAGGAACAGGCGCAAAAGCTGGTCGATGCAACAGCTAAGGCTTACCTACAGCAAAAAGCGAGGATAGAAGCAACGCGTGCACTCCAAAAAGTTTGCTTTCAGATCTTCGGATATTTGGCGCTTTGTTGATGTTTGTGGCGTCGTCGAGAAGAAATGAGAAGAGATCGACGGAACTGTACCAAATTCATCACATATCTCTCACGTACATATCACTAACAAGAAAGGACAACAAATTAAGAGAATTATGAAGAATTTCAATATCTGAGTATGGAGTCGTGAAGTGAGGGCTCCTACGATAGACAGTCAAAAATTGTTTGAAACATCAAATAGCCACTGTTTTGCTTCAATAATTTGCACAGTTATGGTGCTTAGTAGTCTTAATTCATAGTAGTATATGACAGTTAAATTGAGAGGTTAATACCTTCATATGGGATCAACTGATGAAGTTGGTTTTGCATCAGGACAACTCTTGAAATGTTGTCGAAAGACGTAGAGGATAGCAAAAAATGTAGCTAATATCGATCAAGATCCCATGCTCCGACTGATTTTGGTGCGATCTCAATGTTTCCCATTTTTGTGGTCCTTTCGATCTCAGCCAGTGTCGAAATTCTATTCACTCCGCACCCCAACTTTGACCCACGGCATTAGTATAACTCTGTGGCCTGACTATTAAGGTATATCCAAGAAAATTATGCCTTTGAATGCCCGAAAAGTAATTGCAGGCACTGAGGTGAAGTTCCTTGAAATACATTCATTTCTCAATTTCACCAGGAACAGTTCCCCGAAATGCTGGTTCTTCAATAAAATCTGGCAGCACACAAAAGCATATGATATTTTTTGAAGCGTGATACAATAAACGTCAACAAAAGTAAGCATAATAATTCCTGAACCCCCCCCCCCCCCCCCACGCAGCAGATTTCTTCAGTATAATTCTTGCACTCAGTGCAGCGAACACATAAAACAGTCACATCTTAGATACTGTCTCAAAAAGTGGTTATCGAGCAGTTGATGGCGTGGATATTGCAACGATCGAGGGGAATTATTTGATATCATTATTACAGGGTATGCCAGGCTCCAACGCTGAGGCAATGATGACATCCGTCGAAACTCAAATGATGCCGACCCTTATGCGGTTCCCGCGCCCATCATTTGGAGCTGTAAGCCCTTGGGGAACGACGATGCCATCAACGTTCAGGAGAGCGCCAGCGCCGCAGAATATCCATTGATAGTATATTGTGTATGTGTGAGGTGTTAATGACATAAGTGATGACATGTGATCTTAGTGTAAAAATTATAAGCTCATACTTATAGAACACCCTTATTTAACGAGAAGACTTCACCATGTCCTTCATATTGATGGGATCAACCTTCAAAGCTTTATGCTCGCCATATCATCTTATTGATACCTACTATTGAGAGACGTAGCCCGATTTTTCTCTCTGGGCGTTGACGATTAGCTGGCCTTGTAAGTTGACCCCTTTTCTTTTCATCATGGCAGTATCATGGCAGAAAGGTGAAAAGTGTATCTGCTGAATGCCTTGGAGATAAGACCGCAGTACCTTATTTAGGTGCTTAATGCGTACAATTATCACCTTCATACTTCGTTTTCGAATTTTGTCGGAGCCTCATCCTTTTATTGTTGTCTTCTTAAACCTAAGCGTCTTTCTGTTATGTTGATTGATGCATGCTGTTTGAATGGCTTAATAAATCTCTAAGTATGATGTGCACTTTTTTCTTAACGTCGCGCCTCTAAATGCGAATCGCCACAACACTTCCATGCTTCCAAGGGCGAGAATCTCGAGAGTGAATGTTTCGAAAATTTGGTGTCGGCTTTTTTGTTCCGTACCGATACCGAAAAGTGGATGTGCTGGGTGCATTGTGGACGATCTTACGAGAGCGATTGTGCCCAGGGTACGATTGGTGCGGAGCCTTACTTGGAGCGGGTCGTTGCAATATGGAAAGAGACGCTTGCGATGCATCAACAATTCAAGGTGATTCTAGACGTTCACAATGAACTGTTGGAAGAATCGCTGCTTGCCAGTCTCAAACTTTTGCAGCTGATGGTTTATTGACAAGTGATAAGAAAAAAGTGCCGTAGTAAAAAATTGTGCTTTCCTGAAGGAACCAGTCTACCGTTCACGCTGATCTGTTAGCGGCACAACAATTAACGAAATTTCAAAAACATGATTGTCGAGGTGTTTCTTAAGGAAGCAATCTTTATAAGTCTGGTCTGTTTGACGAGGACAAACACCGTCCAGTAAGGACAAATGTCGTTTTCAGAAGTGTTTGAGATGCCATAGAGGTTCGCACACGTTCTAGAGTATTGAGGGATTGTTCGCGCTTTAAGGATGTAATTGTTCGTCCATGTCATCGGAAGCACCTCCGCAACAACTTTCTATGAAAGAAGAAAATCCGATTGAAAAAAACACACCATATCATATATTAGCAGCTTATTACAGGTCGTTGCAAGCAATTCAAACAAAGGCTGTTAGAAAAAAAAAGCCGATGTACCGCCGTTTATTTGCTCTTTTCTCTTTGTGACTTCATGTACTCGACTGCTGTGTATAAGTACCCACTGGAAAGCCAATGGATATCAAGCCCACATTGATAAACACGCATTTCGTGTTTGGTGCGGCAAAAGAGAAACGAATAAAATAAGAACGAGCGGACGAGTCCAGCAACAGGCCATTTTAAATATTTTTGAGTCTGAAGCTGGGAGAAATGAATGAAGACAGAAGCCGCTGACTTTCGCAGCCACTTCCGTTTCCGAAATTATTTCCGAAATTGCGTATTATCAAAGCTATTGTTACCGTAAACCATTTCGACGACGACCCCTGTACCACGAAATCTCAATGGTATTACCCTCACGGTGATTTATTTGTTTATTCGTTCGCTTGTTTATTCATTTATTTTAATGTCCCGGGTGGGAAAACATTCAAAAGTATGTATGTGAGGAGCATGAACAGCAAGAACGAGTAAAATGTTCGCAAAATTTAATACTTAAGAACAGCAGTGGTGCGCAGATTGAAATGAGTCAGCCGCAGCTTAAAAGAGGAAGGAGTGGATGGATTAACGATACAGGTACGGAGCAGAATGCAGTCGTATAACGTAAGATTGGAAAATATGAAGAAAATTGCTTGTAGTGCAACATGCTCTGACTGTTCAGAACTGATGCGCATATCGGTAACGACGAGGGGTAATTTGATATTTTTCTGAAGCGAGATGCCGGAAAAGCCGAACACAATTTTTAAACAAAGAATCAAGTCAAAATTTAGCCTCCGGTATTCTAAGATTCCCGGCTGGATATATATTCATCTATTTATTTATTTATTCATTTATTTCTTTATTAATTTATGTTTATTATATTACAAGGGCTTTCAGGGCGCCTATATCGTGTCAGTCCGACATATTTTTATTACTCTTAAAAAACTCTCCTTCTTTGGCGTTGGGAGGAATCTTCTGTGGACGAAATCGAATGCCCTTCTCACTCGGAATATCGCGGCAGCCGGCTTCGTTAATGGCCGGAATATCACATTTGCATACGTGTTTGTCGTATTGAGTGAACAGCGATTGCTGTTGATTTAAAGGACATTAGCTTCACTTCGAATTATGGATGCGGTTGAAAACAGCAAAGCTGACGAAGAGATGGTGAGCATTTTCTCACGTCGCTTTCGCTTTCTTCACCGAACAAGGAAGTCGTGAATGCATCGATCTTTGTTGAAACAACGCCAATGTGAATTGTTTGAGCCATTTCTAGGTGCTCCATTTAAGTGAGAAGTTGGCGCTTTTATTTGCCTTTTTACGACCTTTACACAAATCCTATTTTCATGTTTTTTTGCTCGAATATGAACAGAGCTTCCCTTCCATTGCCGAATTCAGAAATTTTCGACATCGCATTCGTCGGCCTATTCGAAAAACAAAACTTTTAGATACTTTCTCTCCTTGTATTATTCTGCGAGGAAAAAGTTATCTTGCCACTTGCTTCTTTGTTGATCGCAGTCGATGTTTGTTGATGATATTTCTTATAGCAATGCCGTCTTGTAATTGGTTGCTAAAGGTGCAGGGTCGTGTCACAGAGAAGCATGCCTATAAAGATCTCGCATCAAATGTCCACAGCAGCTCTTGAAGGTGATGTAAAAAAGCGAGAAATAATAAAGATGGTTAAACCAGGATGTACATAATTCCTCATTGCACATATAATGACCAAATATTTCTTGGCATTTGAGAATAGCGAGTGATGTGCATAATCACTCTTTTGTGGAGTGTCGAAGAGCTGTGAGACGTATCGAGTGTTGAACTGGTTTATGAAATGCCAATTTTCTCTACGATGTGAAAGTGGATTTAGTGTGGTAGAGCAGCAGAGCTGTGAGTCCCTTTCATTTTTCACCTTCATGCTTAAAATGACTATGGTATATCTGAATCACATGAAATCGTAAGACTCGGTGAAAGTGATGGCTGGTTCTAGCAACGTATGGAGGTAGTTGCGGTAGCAAAGAGTCACAGTGAATTTGTTAGCCACTTGCGTTAGGTACAGCAGCACGCAATGTTGATAGTATATAGCGGCAGGATGTATCATGATAGTTAATATTTCTAGCGTGTGCGCCCTTTATCTTGGAACGTTTCATTTAGGAATTCCCATGCAGTCCGAGTACTATTACAGGGGAAGGGCGACGATTGTACACTTGGATCTGACATGTCTAGCCTTTTAAGCGCTGCGGAACGCTGGGCGCTAGCTGCAAGTCCAACCCCACTCGAGGAAACGAATTTCGAAGATGGAGCAATGGTTCGTATGACCGATTTCATTGTTTCGATTTGTTTCTGACGCCCGTCATACCTAAAGTCCTGGTCTTCAGAGCATTCGGTAGAACTTCCTGCACTCCATTGTCCATCATCTTGAAACTTCGTTTCCATTCTGTCATCTTCCTTGCTGATAATTAGTGTATATTACAGCGCTTGTATTTGGATCCATGGAAGCTGTCTATGGAAGTTGCATATGAAATCTGCAAGAGAAACCAATGGGACCCGCAAACTGGTCGCCAACTCCGAGCTTCTCACAGTGAGATCCCAATAGAGCAAGACTTCGAGCAGGAAACTGCACCACGCACAACAGCAGTTGACATCACACCACTGAACAAAGGTGTTCGATATCGACATGCATTACTCGGCAGCGCTTCTGAACCTGCTTCTGCAATGCATTCGAATATAAGGCGCAAGCGAAATTTGAGATACCGTAGTGGGATTTCTAGGCTTGCGCGAAAAAACTGGAGAAAGCGAGACGTTTTTGGCTCCATTCTAGATTACAACTAGAATGCCTTCGACCTGCAAAACAACTGATTTTGTGCTTGACGTTGAGTCCCTATTGCTCGTACTTGTGGAAGACGCCAAGCTCCCTCTTTGAATAATTTGGGCATGTGGGGAGAACCGAAATTTGATCTCATCAATGATCACATTTTGCAGCATGTCGACTGCCCACGGCGAAAAACAAAGGAGGAGTGGTGTTTGCCCGAGCGATTTCGAGCGCAGTTGCGATGCAGAACACTTTAAAAGCTATTCACAACAACAAATCTCACAAAATCCCTCAAGTCGAGCATAAAGCAGCATCACTGTTCATTTGTGGATTCGGTGTGCGAAGTACTGGAAATTAGCTTGCTCTGCATCAATTGATCTCGGCTGTCGCCATTAAATCTCTTGCCTCCCTCGCAGAGGCGTCAGGTCTTCCATTTTTTCTCGCGTCAGCATTTCGCTCTCCGGAAGGTTGCATCATCTCTTGCTTCCTTCGACTGCGCTCACTCACTATGGACTTGCGAAAAAGGTTGCTCAATTCAGTGGTTTGATTTTCAGCCGCCCAAGGAAAAAATGAAGAAGAAAATGCGATGGAACAAAGACCAGCGAAGGGCGGCTCAGGAGGTGCAGAAGTGCGCTTCAATAATGTTACCATTCAAGCCGTTTGTTTTAATTTCCCTTTTCGTTTTCATTCCTTACGTAATTTGCATGGACTGAGAAGGCGAGCTAGAAGCATCGAGGAAAAGCATCACTATGTCGTGCTCTTCAAGTATGGCACTAGATGACAGCATAAGTAGAATGGTTTTGCGAGCAGACATCCCTCCTATTGGAAATAAGAGAAATTTTCATGGGTCATGTGCCTCAGAGCGTCCTTCTGTTGTTTTTTTTTTTTAAACTGGAGTTGTTCTCTTCATGACACTACATAGCCACCACATAATTCCATCTCCCACTTCTTTCATAGCTTTCATTGTGTCCCAACATGAGCTTTGCTGCGAACCCCTGCGATATCGTTTATATTATCAAGGCACATTTAGTTCAAATGGCAAAACCAGTTCTTCAGTTATAAAAAAGAGGGCGCTTTACATAAAAAGCGAATTTTTTTCTGAGTGGGAAAATTCCTTTTCTTTTCCCAAAAAAAACTCTCTTTCCCTGCTCTCACACTATGACACTATTGAAAATTTCATTTCAAAACATTTATGCACCCAGAAGTTCACCAGCCCCTCCCCCTCTCTTTCAACCGCGCCGCAGCAGCCCCGACACCTACTTTCTGTCAAAGTCAAAAGTCACGTCGCCACTTGAGAGCAAGGTTTTCATCGACCTCACGCTTGGAAGCCTCTAGATGGAAAAATGACGACGATCAAATGGCTTCTGATGTTGGCGTTGAAACGGAGCCAAGAGATGTCTTGTAATTGTTTGGTCTGATTTTAGAAACCGATGCCTTTGCATTTGATCGTCCGGGAGGTAAAGTCCAAAAAATGGCGCATCTGAGATCGGTCTTGCAACGTACTCAAAAGTCTTCCATCTCTTAGGACTTGGTGCGTTGGGGATAAATTATGCATATTGATGCTCCGAAATCTCAACCTTTAAAATTCCACAGCGATCTGAGCACTTATAAGCTTGAAGCCTCGATATGCTGAAATAGCACCTCATCGTTCTCTAGGTATACATTACTTCGCCGCTCCACCTCAAAAATCCCAAGGTGCTAAACCTGGTGGGAACCTGAGTGGTTTTGTGATCACCTTGCAATCAAATCAAAACACGTTTCTCCTCGATGGTCCTTGGGCGATATAGGCGGGAGGAGTGGGAGGGGGATTTTCGGTGTCGTGATGCTCGGAAGCCTCCGACCGAAGAATTTGGTTGCAACTACGCTGTTCAAACCGCTGAATCCCGTAATACTACGAAATCCCCCTTCTCCTTGTAGCGTGCCTCCAGAATATCGAAACAGTTCACATCCACGTTCGAGAAGGCGAGCGTTTCTGACATTTGATGGCGGTCCAAGCATTTCTTGGACCCATCATTTGATGAGTTCAAAAGTGTGCTGCTTCCACCATTCACTATCGCTACCCAGCGATGCTTTGGAAAACCAATCACTCATCGTAACTTCATCAGAAAACAAGCTCCTGATGCATTTTGCGAGACTGAAAATCGCCATGACTGGAATCCGCAGGCTATAACTACGAGGAGGGCTGAGGGAGCATAGCTTGGCAGAATCACAAATAGACTGCGCCTGAAATAAACCAACGTGCCTTGATTTGATTTCAATAATGATTACGGCTATTAAGCTGATATATGCTGGGCAAACACACAACCCTGCCGTGATGTGATCTCAAAACTTAATAAAAAATTGGGGCCTTCATGTGAACATGAGAGGACTGTTTTGAAACTGCTTTGAATAGTGTTTTCTCAATCAATTCGTCCTGCGAGATTCGTTTTAAAGTGTTTCTTCAGATTCTATCCTCCCTCTCTCGCAAGTACAGCAGTGTCTGTAGCTTGCATAAACGTTTTTCTACCTATTTACTTCTCAACCAGTGAGGCAATGATGCTTCTCACTAGTAGGTATTTTGTAGCCTATCAAGGTCGTATCTGCCAAGGGTGGAAGCGAAGCTCGTCGAAAGGAAGAAAAAAGGCTTTCGGCGAAAGGCACTGAGATCACTAAAGGACAACTTCCACTATCAAATCGGGCTTCACGCTTAAAACTTGAGTTTATGGCCAGAAAGAAAGCGCAGGAGGAAAAAGGTCAGAGTACTCTGTCATAGTTTCTAGCTCATAAGTTACGTAGATTTGTTATCAGGGCAGCTATAAATTAGCGCCAGCATGTGTGAAAAACCACTTCACAGGTATTATTTGCAGATACACTCACTAGCACTCTCCGCTCAGTTAATACCGACTAATGAAAACTTAATTTTCTTCGTTGACGTTCTTCACGGCTGCCATTTTTATGGAATGTTAAAAAAAAGTCGAATTTATTTCGAAATGAAACTTCTCTAGCTTAATGAATTCGCAATGCCATCACTAGTCTGCTTCGCGAAAGCTCTCGTTGCATTAACGGGAGAAATTAGTAGAGATGATTGATTGCCACCTAGGAAAAATTCCTTCCATCCGTTGAGTGCCTTCGAAAAATGCCTTTGGGCAAAACTGCGAGGTTCAGAGGCTAAAATCTAGCTGCTGCTTAAATTAGAACAAATACCGACCAGAAAAAAACCTCTACTTCGTTATATACTTCACGTTTCCAAGAAAAGATTAAAAATTGGATCTGCATAAGGAACGAATTCACTATTTGCCTCCATTTCCGACTACCATGAGATAATGTATATTCAAAGGCAGGAAATTGCAAGCATTGTCCACTACGAGAGCATTTGGAATTCCAAAAGTATTCACACCACCTCCGAACTTCTCCAATCGATGTCTTCGAACGCCGAGATATTGAAAATAAAAAGCAGTTTCTGTATTTACCCCAAGCGATGTCAAAGTGCCCAAATGCCAGCTTATTTCTTGGCTATCGTCGTGACGACTTCGAAATCTATCGGCCTTTTGTCGATCCAGCTATCGATTTTTACAAGTTGATTAATGATCTCAACATGTTTTCCTCATAGTTAAGTGCCTGCCAGTTGGACGCTTCTCGTGAGAAATGCTATGTCTTAGACATAAACTCTTACGATAAGTATATGTCCGATAGAGATGGAATACGACTGCCATCAACAGGAAAATGCTATCCGTGACCTCAGTATATTGATAAGTCGAAAACTGCATTGGAGTTTTCTTCGCGCTAAAATATCCCCACTGCTTCATTAGACTCTTCCTTGTTTTTCTATGAATAAGGATTATACTTGCTTACGCTTCGCGACGTTTGCCTTAGCATTACATAGGAAATGCTAAAGCGACTGTGGTTTGAATTGTTTTTGAAAAGTGCGCAATTCTTCAGATCAGAATGCAACGTCCAGGATCGGACCGTCTTCGCGTTACAGCGGCGGTTTCAGAACGAAGTAACACTATTCTCAACAATATGCAACTTTTCCGGCTCAAGTTTTATATTGTCGTGCAATCTCGTCTAAGCTACTTTCCAGCGGTAACACAGAGCTCAGCAATGGGAAGATTGAGCCTCATAGCTTAGGAGGTTTTGAGGATGCTGTAAGTGTGACACTGCACAAGTCGCGTACAAAAAGTTAATTGAGCACCGCCTCAATCTAGCGCTCACTTCTTGGCGCTTTTTGTGGGGTTGCACAGATATCGGTTGAATTTCTTATTGAATTCGACTTATTTTCACGAAACTAATTTCAAGGTACAATTTTATGAGTTCGGATACGCCAATTCCACCGTTCAGAGTAATTTGGTCATTCATTGCTTCGAGGCCGTTTGAATAATCTGCGTTCCATAGTTTGCAAAAGAATCCGCATTGTCTTTATTATCATTTATCGAAATCGTTTCTCGAATTCCCGCAGAGCTCTTCTACTTCTCACCCCTTTGTTCTCCTCACCCTTTCCAATCTTTGCAATCTTTATTGAGACCTCATCCTATTTTCCTATGTCTTTGTCAGCCTATTGATCATTTTCATGGCCTCTTTAGTTCAGCTAACCGAGGTTGACAGATCCCCTGAATCGAGCATGTTTCACGATTTAATGGACTAGGCAGGTAATACGCGGCTTTCTGCTCTCTCTAATCACCTGCGCGTCTAGTATCGCGTTGTTTTTTGCGGCGTTTTCAGCGTTCGCGCTAATATCAACCGGCGAATGGGGTGAATGGGGTATTTCAAGGGATCAACCCACAGCATTGAATGCCGGTATCTGTTCGCCCATTTAAAGAGTTGATATTGGATTGCTCGACTGCATGCTGAATGTCTCGAGATTTCCAGATATTTTGCTATATTCGTATATGTTGTATATCGCCCTCCAAAGTGGTCTCCTCAACGTGTATCTGTGAAATAATTTCATGACGGTGTGGATATAATCAGCATATGTGATCAATGAAATATGTTGGCTATATATGATAGTTATGAATAAGGAAGTGTTTTTCTCCCCAGATGGGTGTTCGAAATGATGTACATACATGTAATAACGCTACGGATTTGTCTTCCTTTGCAGTTTAGTATATAGTATGCAAATGTGGAAAATTTTTGCAGACTTCAAAAAAATTTTCCATGCCTCAAATGATCTTTGATTGAATTATTCTTGCTTAGAGAGAACTGGCAGAACCAGGATTCTGTAAATTTGCTTCAACCTCCTCAAGAAAAGGCTTCTTTGTCGAGAACCAGTACACCAATTCTTCATCGGACTTCTTCGGTTGGGCGTGGAAATTCTTGATTTATTCTGTACTGGCTTCTATGCCGCGGCTGTTTCTTCAAACTCCCTAAACCAAATCCTTCTTATGGGCGTAAAAGACACCCATTCGCTTACTTGACATTCCATGCGACAATGAGTGGTGTCAACTTTGAAAGTATTATATATAGCGCATCTTACCCCTTGCAAATTAGTTCTTTTAGCGATAGAAAGGAAATTTGAGACCGCCTAAAGTATCAAAATGGACACCATAACAGCCAATTATAACATCAAAAGATAGGTCTCACATCGTTCAGCAGGATGGCGGGCGGACACATACATGGTTGAAAAAATATGAGCTTGTGCGTGTATTCTCCATGTGGAATTGTCGCACCCATTCTTACGCTATCACTCGTGGTCTTAAAGCTCCAGCTGTCTTAGCATTTCACGAATACGACAAATAGCTGCACTCTCCTCCTTGAACACAAGGTTCTGTCACTGGTTAGCATAAACTACTCTCAAATTCCGAAGAAAAACCTCAGTCCTTCCCTGATCGATCCTTCTTAATTAATATGCTTTCATAGTTAAAATGACATCGCGACGATGAATTCATCCTGCTAGGACGTTTCATGCTCGTTATTAGTCGTTCAATGCAAAATTAACAAATACCTTTTATCCACTTTTATTAATATATGATTCCCAACAACAAAACAACACAATAAAAAACAATTTAACAGAGATAAAACAATGCGAGTAAAGGAAGCAAAATAAAATTCAGTGTAAAGTGGTTGATTTCACATGAAGAAGAGAAATTAATTCTCACAGCTCATCCTTCACTCTATATCCCCATTTCTTTCCGATGAATTTCGATGTGCAGGCACCTGTTTTACAGCAACATGCTACAAGCCAATCACCTTTATATGTTGTACCTGTGGCGAAGCACCTTTCGACAACATTATGAGACATTAAAATTCCGCGACATAGCATCAAAAATGGATACTGATCGAGACGCTCTGGAGTAAGATTAGAAATGCAACCATGTGGTAACTGAAAAAGATTCATCAATTACCTTAATATTATGGTAACTTGGTATCTATGATAACAACCGTCTTATATCAATGCTTGAATTTGTGATTCAGCATCAAAAAAAAAAATTCAACATCCTAATCAGCTATAAATGGCACAATATGGAATTAGTGCAAGGAATATTAGAGTGGCATGTAGAAATGCAAAGAATACTATAAGAAAGAGTCGAAAAATTGTTTCATTTTACACATGATTCAATTTGGAAGTTTTTTTCTTCTGTTTTTTAACCTGTGAATTATATTACTTTCAAGAATTCTTATCGAATATTCGTCAAGGAATTTTTATTAGAAATTCATGTTCGTCGATATAGAAGTTTTAAGCAACGACATGAGCTAAGAACAACTAGCAGCTACCTTGAGAGAATATCGGTTCAGGATATATTCTCTTTTTTTTTTCGACTGAACTAAGCACAATGTGATTCTTGAATTCTCATCAATAACTTGCAATATTCATTGATAATAATAAACTTTTCGCGAATAAACTAGCACCTCAGGTAGAAGTTTGCGATAACTATAGGCGAATCGTGAAAAATAACAGCCGACAGGCTCAATGCACGTTTCAGTTCCACCGTTAGCGATCGGGCATGTAAGAGCTGCTTCATGCAAGTGCTCTCTTTGTGTTTCCCATACTCTTGGAAATGGTACTAAACTTTGCATATAGAAGCTTTCAAGATCACCGGCTCCATTACATGGCTCGGTGACGTCATCTGAAAAAAAAACTCATAAGAACAGAAATGTCTTAATAAGCAATAAGTAAAAATGATCAAATTCGACTGATATTTTCTCCTCGCTTTGTATTTATAGAATTATTTCATTGGTTCCCATCATATGAAAAAATGTGTGTGCCATCGCAGATGCAAAATAAATGTTTTGTTGTAGTGATAACGTTTATGCACAAGAATGAAAGCGAGGTGAAGCCCGAATGGCTTCCATTCTAAGCACATATATAGATGCGTTTGAAAGTCATAGAACGTGGGAACAATATTATTTTTATGCTAAGCTATGGCGGTAGTTGTGTTTTTGGCAAAGTGAAGAACTAATTTTGAATTGGTTCGAGGTTTGAACGAGCTACTCGCATTGAACGAGATTATCCACCCTAACACCGCTCACTAAAAGGAATAATCCAAGCATATCGAAACCTTGCTATGAAGTGAAAAACGATTGAAAAGGCTTTAATTTCTACAGTACATCAATGGGATCAATGCATTCAGTGAATTAGCTCAGCTATTGTGGAACGGAATTTTTTTTCTGAGAATCCCTCTCTAATCGATGTTTCAATAATACCAAGTCTTTCGTGTAAAAGCGAACTACAGCAGTAAGACAGTGTTGACAAATCGAAACAAAATGAAAAGCATTGCTTAGAGTTCGGCGTAAACAGTGAGGTTTCTTTCCAACAATTTTACGCATTCCGAACTGCAGAGAGTTTTGTATGAGTTTGCCTCCGTATCCGAATTAAAGATACTTGGCATTACGATCTTTTAATGTGGAATAACACATGAAAAATTTTGTAATTATTATTCAAAATTGTTAATGATGGAATTTTTTTGTGAAATTATACGGCTGAGATAGTTGATTGTAATATTAGAAATATCAAATTCGAGACATTTCAAAAAACATAATGATTTCCAGCATCCTTTATTTCCTGCTTTGAGGACACCTCATTTCACAAATTTTCCAAACGTTTTTCTCACTTCCACAGATCATGTTCTCTCCCTATGAAACTTTCATCAGCGAAGCCATCGAACATCCCAAAAGAACGAAAATACTGCCTCTATAATATTTTCAATAAAGTACGACATTCTAGTGATAAGTACGACAAGTACGACATTCAGCTTCTATATTTATCAATATTTAAGGAGCCTGAAAACACTCAAATGATCATTCAAAAGAAGAAAAGAAACTCCGAAAATTTGAAAACTTTGCAACGAGAAAGAAAAAGAAACGAACATGCATTTTTGCAACAACAAATTACTTGATCACTGAAAATTTCACAAAGATAGTCCTCTTTGATCGACTGGAAATGAGCACAAATCGAACGAATATCCTGAGCTGCGGCATTCACCTGCAATCACACAAATCTCTCGTCTCTTCTACGGCTATAGATAGACAACAACTGCTATCTGCAATCAGCGAACCTATTTGCAGAACTTCTTTCAACGTTTTTCCGATTTCTATCTGTTTGTTTTATCAAACTTCTAAATTATGTTCGGGTTTTGATAATGCCCGCATTTAAAACATCGAATTAACTCGATGTCTCATTTCCCGTAGATTGCACCACCATCTTAAGTGATATCGGGAAAATCCATTAAGCGACACCCCAGACTACGCCAATTTTTCGCAGCTTTTCTCTATGTTGCGCCAGTTTTACACAACTGACTGTCCTCTTCTCTTGAACTCAATAAAGTGAGTCAATTTCAAATCTCGTGACTCTCGAAAGTCAGAAGTCGCAAAAGAGATCCCAGAATTTTCAACAATCGAAAGCTCATAGAAATCGATAGCCTACAAAAAATTTGGGTGTCCCTGAATTACGCTAATTCCATATATATATATATATATATATATATATATATATATATATATATATATATATATATATATATATATATATATATATATATATATATATATATATATATATATATATCGCTCCACTCCTCTTCATAATAAAGAATTATGCTCTCCTTAGCATCACAAAATAGAATGGCCTTCGCGAAATCAAAAGCAAAAAGTGGCCAACATATGTATGCCGTACCAAATCTGGTTAAAAAAATGGTTTGTAAAAGATACTCAATATTTAAAGTTTGTTGTAAATACGAATCTCACCGAAAGATGTCAGATCGATAGTTTTTTTGTGAAGTTTATAGGAGATGGAACGACTTTCAGCCAGGAGGCCAATAATGAAAGATTTCAAGGATAGCAGCAAAACGTATGCCTGCAGAAATGCTAATCGCCTCGTCTACGCAAAATAAACTCATATTTTGATGGGACTCAAGTGCACAATATTCGTAGAGACTTGAAATTGTTCTCACCTCTCCGCTGTCCCAATATGATGTTCCATCCTCAGCCACTCGTAATTTATCATAACACCAGAACGTCTCTCCTGCAAATATTTGTTTGATTTCATCCTTACAGTAATATTTTATATTAATCAGCGCAACAATTTTATTTTTCAAAGCATAATTTATGGAAAGATGCATGTGGCAATTGCCTCATTAAGCGAAATATGCAAATATTTTCAAAGATTCGCTATCTGCATGAACCAGGCACAATGGTTGTGTTCTCTGAACTGCTTGTAAAATTTGACCCCATCGATTATAAAATTGAAACAAATATTCCGATTTATTCACCTATTCGCGACTAACTTCAGAATCGATGAACAAGAGTGAAAGTTGGTGCACACTATACGTGGCACGTGGCGTGTGTTACGTGGCACAGCTCGTGTCACGATGGCACGAAGTGATTGTGCCATGGAGGCAGTTGAAGTGAGGCCAACACAATGCCACGTCAGTGGTTACCTTAGTGATGTCGCTGCAATGAACACTTTGAAGAATCCAAACCATAGGAGGAAAAGATAAGAGAAAGTGATGGAATCGGAGCATTGGAAGCAGATAAATTGCTTGGTGGAACAAGATGGAGTAACCTCTTCCTCCTTTTGACATTGGAACGATAAGAGAGAGGAGAACGCATCTGTTCCTTCGGTATGGAAATTTTTGATATTGAGTGCACGAGAGTGCTATTCGTGTAGCTCGCTGCTAAGCACCAGCTGTTCCTACTGCAAGCATTTGGCCACGCCCTTGGCGCACTTAGCCTAGGCTCTTCCAATTAACGAAAACAGGATCATCATAACTGCTGAATTTTCTAACAGACCTCTCGTCGTGAACACCTTCAGCGACGGCATTGGTAACCGTGTGTCTCATCTGCATCGGTTTTTCATTAAACGTTCGAAAAGTGTTAAAGTGGCAGCAATAAAAAGTGCTTTTCTTACTCAAGTGTTGCGGTGTTACGCGTATAGGTAAGGAAGCAATTCTCTTAGTTTCAATGCTCCATAATGCACTATAACAATAAAAGAGTAATTCAATCATGCTGAAGTGGAGAAGAGTAATTGGCGTTGACTGGACCAACAAACAACGAACTTACTTGATTGCTTAATGACTCGTAGAGTTTTGTATAGAGCGTAACCACTTGGTGCTTCACCCAAACTATAATGTTCCGCATGGCCATAATAGCATGCAGGTAAACGATTCACAGAGAGCGTAAGCAAACGTGGCACTTCTCGAGAAAGCTTCAGATCACATGGCTCTTCACTTCCCCTTAAAACTTCATCAATTTTATTGCCAATATACCATATTAAAAGTCAATAATCGTAATTTTCTATCATCTAAAAGAACCTAACGTGATAAAAGATAAAGTGATAAAGTTGCAATAGATAAAAGATGTTTCATTCTTTTACAAAAAAAAACTCTCTTCTATCTTTTCAAAAGAGACGTTGAAAAAAAATTGTCAGCCGGCGAGTTGCACTTATATAACAGATTGTTTCTCATCGGCTTTCATGAATTATACTTTAAAAAATTTGAATAATCGCAATAAATACACATTATACAAAGATGTTGATTTAAATTTTACGCTTACCGACATTCAACATTTATTTTTGCGCATTTCAGTGAAGGGAAAATTGCGTTGAATCTTAGGCATCAATATCAGAATATTAAAAAAAACTGTGTATAATGTGCTAGAAATGCGAAAAAAACTTCAACAAAGCAAAAACGCTTCTCTGAAACTTTTGAATGGCACTTCTAATTTCCGATATCGATAAACTAATCTTCCCATCTTTCGGTCAAAATGAGCAGAAAAAAAAAACTGAAACTATGCTAGTGAATGGAGTATGGAGAAAATTCATATTCATCAGTGGCTTTAACCGCTTGTGTCAACGTGCAGCAAAATCAAGGGCAGTTGCAGCATCCAGAAAAACATTGCTGTTGTATGTGCACATGAAAGAAACCTGTGGGAGGCTAGGGAAAGTTTGCACGAGTAATAGATCAAATTTGCATCGGTAATGCATCGAATACCCCTTAAAGGTGAAGGAGAATAACGTGCATAAGGCAATAATACTGCGCTTGTTGTGAACCTTATTGTTTCGCAATCGAACTGGATTTTTCGTATAGAGAGCAACGAACTGACGGAATTTAAAGAAATGAAAACATCGTCATAGGAGATAGTGCTTGGCGGTTGCAACATTATTAAAGAGTTTCATACGACCATAGCGACGCGAGGACCCTATGGTGGAAAAGAGTAGGTGATAATCGCGCTTGGCATGCATTATATATATATATATATATATATATATATATATATATATATATATATATATATATATATATATATATATAGTTTCAGGAAAGCAACCTACCTCTTTTTTCTGGAAGTACTGGCGCAAGTACAAAGAAGCACAATCCGCCCAAGGCTCGTATCTTCTTGATCGTAAATATCGTTTGGACATGCTTTTGGTAGTTGTTCAGAGATCTTAGCCTCAATGTAGGCGCATTGATCTTGCACACGATAAGCCCTAAACGTAAATAAATAATTGAATTGCCTTAGTGAAGAAAAATAATGCATTCACCTAGAACAAAACGATATTAACATCAAAGTTTTTTATTTCAATCTGTCGGTTCAAATATCAAAACTTTCAATGAACCTAAAATACTTCACCCTGTATTCGAAGCAGAGATATATAATTACGCATTAAATATAACGATACTTCCAACATAAATGGAACTGAGAGAATATCAGTTATTCTTTAATAGTGGACCTTGATTTGTTTCACAATCGCTCCCTCAAGTGGACGTTCATCGCTGTTGATTGCTGCTACTATACATATAGGTCTAAATGCGGGTTTCACGTAGCATAGACAATCGTGCATTGTCTATGCCAAATGATAATTGCAAAGAAGCTAATGGTTAATGTGCAAAATTGGTGAGTAATCCCCCCCCCCCCCCACCCCCAAACTCCCAGAATGGCACTCAATTAGCTCGGACGTAGCTGAAGTAGCCGCAAATGCCAGGGTTTTCTTTGTCTGGAACAAGGAATAAGAATAGTCACCCCAAAGTGCAAAACCCTTCACTCGTTGGGTGCTTCTCTCCCCCAATCAAAACAAAGCTCACTATTTGCTGCCTCCTCAAGCAAAGTCATTCCTTCCATGTGGTGTTCCGTTTTCATTACGTTTATGAAAGTAACAGTCTCTAGCTGTTTCTTCATCAATGAAGAGAAAATGATTAAATGGTGGGCGATAGTTGTCTCATGCCTTAAGAATAAAGTTCGGATCCAACCAAGTTCGCCAAGTCTTACTTAGTTTTTTCACAGTTGGCTACCTAAAGCGTAGCAAGAATGTAAAATGTTTCTCTTTTGTTTGTAATCGCCTATTGACAACCTCGTCAACTACTGAGATATAAATGAAACAGCGAAAAACGAAGAGGAGAGGAACGGGGAGGGGATGTGGAGTGAAGAGATGAAGAGAGCGGGCTTGTGACAAGAATTTTTGCTTTCCAGTGCTGAAATTCTTGGATGAGGAAACGTTCGTCGTTCGAATTTGTTTGCATCAAATGTTTCCTCTAGTCGTTGTGACTAAAGTATGAATGGTCCTGTTTACAAATGATGAAGATTGCGATCCTTCACTTCGAATAACGCTTTTTGCTTCTCCTTATTGCTAAACAGAGTTGTGCAGAAGGATGTAAATGCTTCATGCAAAAATTACAAGGAGACTCCAGGTCGATGTTTGACAAGTGTCGCAACTTGCAAATATAACGCGGAAGTCGTCAAGCCACCCGTCTCGTTAGGGCCGCCCTACTATGGACTGCCAGAAATCTAAATCCTTAGTTCCGCAACAAATAAGAGAGTCATTTTCACCACTCCATAAAAAGGTGATTCTCCAGCACTGAATACGGGAACACGACTTTTGCCGTCATTCATCTAATCAATAAATGAGTAAGCAAAAATCAGAAAAAACGTTACGTAAACATAGATTCAAATAGCCTAAATCGGGCATTGAAGACTATCCGATTGCGCACTTCACGTCTCTTTGCTGCATATCACAGCAACGACGCAAAAGAAGACATCAGAAGGCCTTCTTATAATATAACAAAGACAAAAGTATTTGCCCATAAGAAGAATGGAAGGTCACACATCCTCCTCCATTAAACGGTCACATATGAAAGGAATTTCCTGGATTGGCAGTTGTTCCTCACACTCATCATCGACGCTCATCAAAATATGCAGTATTTATGACAGTTGTGGCAGTCTATGAAAAATCAACAATTTCACTCAGTGAAGAAAAACGGACTTTGAAAACGCTTTTTTTTAAAATCAAAAACGTCAGAACAGAATCATTTCATCAACAGTATTTACCGTGACTTTCATATTCTGATCCTTAAACCACAAAATTGTACTAATTTAAGCATTGAACGAAGGCGAAAATTTTGAACCAATATAGTAGGCAAGAATGCTGAGTACATCTTGAAAAATCAATGAAAAATACATACATAAAATCTTGCGGCCTGAGCAATAAGAAGTTATTCTGCGGTAAAAGAGAGACAACTCTCTCTTTGGCAAGATCATAGTGCAGATTGCATAGCACAGTGCTATCGTTGCCCTCACCAACGGTCGAAAAGAAATGTTTCATGAAGATCATTCGATAAATCGACTGTCTGTAGCAGGCTGGTTTCTAAAAATGCGCTGAATTATGAAAACCGCAAACTGAAACAAATGAACGTTCCAAGGATCGCTAATCGAAGCATATATCAAAATCAGCCTCAGTCATCTGTGAGTCGGTTGCTGCTATAGAGAGTGTTTGCATAGTGCAAATGCATAGTGCACTTCCACAACATCAACGCTTGCACAGCCCCTGTATGCCTACATATTAATTCTTCGCTTTTTATGGTGAAAAGCAGATGGCGAGAGGGAAAGGAGGAAGGCGATGTTAAAGAGGGTGTTGCCTTTTCTCGAGAGTTTAGAAAATTGACATATTTATGAAGTGGACATGAGAGTGAGTTGATTCCAAACAATACGATGCGTTCATTTCCAGAATTTGCGAGCAAAATTTATGAACGAAAAATACGGTCGCTTAAATTGACCTTTCATAAACGATTCATTCCAAGAGTCTCATCGATATTTTCGAACATGAATCGATATCGGTTATGTGAAGGCTCAACAGTCGCAAAATTTTTATGCTTTCTTGAAAAATTTCAGATCCAAATTCCAAAATGCGCATTGATGAGACGAGGTCGTCATTCCGTAGACCCAAAGCTAAGTCCGAAGAAAGAACGGAAAATGGAGCAGATTTCCGTTAGACGCCAACAGCGAATGCAGAAACAGATATATTCGGGATGTGTTGATGCGGCTGCAGCGAACCTCGCGTTCTAAGGTGCAAGAAATGCAACACAATCCAATTTTCAAGGCGCCGCATTTTTTGACTTCGACAATTAAAACACAGCACCGATTTTCGAGACTGCGGTGCATTGATTTTTCAAAGGGAGTTTTGAAACGTTCGTATTTTTTCAGTGCAATACTGTACAGTAAAAATGTTTTTGACGTTTGAACCATGGACAACGTTACAGGCGGATGTTTCCGGGTAGTGCGAGCGAACCTCTCGCCAGGTATGAAAGGCCTCCTAGAGACGTCCCCATCTCTCATATGACCGAAGGGCGCCTCATGTGCGAACTCAGTATGTCCGTGTTTGTTTTCGTTCCTTTCGGATGTTTGCTTTCGAGACTCGGTGCTTTTTGGCCTTCAAAAGAAGGATTTTGACGGCGATTTCCACTGCATAAAAAACCCTATGCAGGAAAAACGGCTAAAACTTTGAATAAATTGTTGATCTTTAAAAAATGTTTAAACACTCTTGTCCCCTTGGATAAATGGACAAGTTCCTTGGGGGAGCCCGATCATTGACAATCGAATACCTTTGCTTCTTCGGGAATGCGCGATAACGCATTGTAGAACATCATATCATGATTACATAGATCTTGTCCTTCGCAACAGCAGTCGATTATCACTTCATCGGTATCGTCCATGCTATTCGATGAAGGACAGATATTACTCCGCTTTTTGCAGAATCGCGAGTTCAAGTTTCCTTTTCCGTATGTGCAACCATAAGCTTCGCCCATCTTCACGACCCTGGAAAGTTGTAGACGTATAAGCAGACTTTCACGATTGAGGTGTTTCTCGCAGAGCACATGTGTGAATGTAAAAAATTGCTGCATATAAAAACATATATTTTCAAGCAAACTGTTAAAGATAAGTAAGGGAAAGCACCCATCTTTTATTGAACTTTCCATCGCGCATATATGTAAAAAAGTGGCTGCGCAATGAAAAATCAGCCCGATTTATAAGCCCCTCATCGTGAAACCGTGAAATTTTACCTTCGAGAATATGCAATAAAGGTACGAAAATAAATATTGATATTTTGCGCCTAAAACGCGCAAAATAACCAGCCATATGCGTCACTGGCTCAAAACAACCACTGGACGATGCTTTGAAGCTCCAGCGTTCAGCTCTCTCCATTAGCATGTTGAGCTTTCAGCAACAGCTCTCCATTAATAAATTCATCACATAGCTGCTAGAGAATATAAGAACAAAGTTGGGCGAAAGACTTCAGAAGGAAAATAAATAACATTCACACATTACTTATTCTTTTAAACGAATTGACCGTAAATAATCCTACATACAAACAGCTACTCTAATAAAATCGCCTTATTTCTTTACAGTACTTTTACTTGATACCTCTCCAATGCAGTTTTTTATTTAAGAAAAAGTGTCATTCATTAAGGCAGATAGCTCAGAACATTCATTTAGAGATATAGGTGAAATACTTGCTGGGACCTCCTCTTGATAAATTTTCTCAGCAGCATATGCAATCGATGGTTCAGTGGAAAAAAAACTTACGGAATAATAGGATCTTTGAGAAGGGAATAGGTGTAACGCGAATAGCAGTATCTTGCTCCTTCCTCGCCGATAACATGGGCAATGTCGATCAGCTGTTCCGTATTCCCTTCGGAATTCATCTGAAGAGTATCTGAGTAGATACAACATAACACTATTCAAATATGCGGACCGATTCAATCAGTCAACGTTTCGAAGACAAGTTGTATGAAACAGACTATGTTCCCGCCGGGGAAATATTTCATCGTTAAGGCGTGATAATGTGAAGGTCTGCCATATAACGCATATAAATGTGATATGGCCATAATGTAAGTTCGTAAGCGTACATTAATACGCACAAAACTTAGTGAGTTTCAACGAGAGTGCGAATTCTTTTCAAATAAAAGAATACCGTTCCGACGGCGCAAATGATTTCCTTCGTTGTCTTCTCATGCTCCTTTTTACGAAAATCGCGCTTCAATGAACAATCATAAAGATTCGTATTGCAACAGCAAAATTGAAGATAATATTTTGGTCCTGCTACGATGACGCAATGATGATCCTAAAATTAATGAAATTAATTTCTTGGTAAAATCAGGTTTTTGATAATGATAACTCGCGAAAAGTTCACATCATCGACAAGATCGCTAAGCCGTCCGCCGATCAAAACACTGATGATAGAAGCATTATGTTGCCAAAGACATCGAACAGTAAAAGCAGTGCCAATCGAAAAGGTTACCATCCAATAGTGTATTACGTCGTATTGTTATCAGTCCTCGGTAGTACTTTGATGTTGTTATATTTCAGATGGATTTTATCTGCAGATGTTGCTGTGTTGTTGGTTTTTACTTTTGCACTTTCGTCACGATGTTGTCAAATTCGACCGGTTTTACATTTTCCGCACATCGATTTGCAGACAATCTTTGCTGTACCAATCTCTGATCGTCGGCCACCAGTGATCGAGTATTACGAAAAGATAGAACGTTTCATTTTTCAAAGCACTGATTTCTAAGCACATCTAAGTCCGTAGATATTTTTATGTGAGCAAGCGCTCTGTGACTCTTATTCTTTCTTGTCCTCGCCAAGCTTGGCGCCCCCAGAGGTATGCCCACCCTGCATAGACTCTAGATCGACAGTTGGCAACTTTGGTTCAAGGCGCTACTTTGCAGAAACCGTAATTTTCAAATAGACCTCACACTTAGAACCACTAAACAATAAACGTTGCAAAGTTTCATCCACTCCATTCAGCCAGGTCTCACGATTGTTGAAGGTCGATAATTTCGAGGGTAGATGACTAAACACCGTCCCAACGATGACCAAATGACCATATTCCAAAAGAATCGGTCAAATTAGAACTGGAGGAGAGTCGAGAAAGGGTGAAATATCTTTACGCAGAGTCGGGGCATTGGAGCGTCGTTCGTATCCATTGGGTCCTCGCTCTTCATAGAGAAAAAAAGATAATTTTTAAATGTTAGGGTTATGGAAAGGCTCACTTTTGCTATCCTTTTAAGATATAAAGGTTCTGTCCACGATTAGCATCATCCATTGATTTCAATTTTATATATTTGAAATGTAATTATATTCGAAAACTCAAAAGCAAAGCTGCTTGTCGGTTCGTTAATAATCAATTACTGCGATGAACCTCAATCCCTTCGAAATATCACAAATTCATTAATTTCATTCACTTGCGGAACCAACGCGATTTCTTCTTCATCACCGCAATATGTTTTCATCGCAACTGTAGACAGCGTCACTTAGCTCACCTGAGGATTTATTCCGTTTCCGTTAATCAGAAGAAAATTTGTAGGGTAGATATTTCCTTTTCAGGTTGAGTTCCGCCACCAAAAATACCTATATGCGGTCATTTTTTTTTTCGACCCCACTGGGTGAAATCCACGTGTTTAGACTTTCAAGGTCTGTGCTACACCTCAGCATTGAGGATATGTGGATATGAAGTGCCAAAGAACATGCTTTTGAACACTCAAAGATTTGACGTCTCAAATAGGATCACACGCAGTCAGAAATGTTTTCGATGACGAAAATATAAAGAACAGCTTCATCAGATGCTTGAAAAACTTGGAGCTTCTGACGTCTTCATACAAAATTTATTCTTCATACAGCGTCTAGCAACGTAATCAGTTTCGGGCACTTATTGATCCCTTCCCGTATCTTCGAGGCTCTGTAACATGACGGCGATAGCGTCAATTCGAACTTGATAAAAACATGTAATAGTTGATAAACCGACCACTTGGTTACGAAGATTAAGATTTTTTGGAGAAATCGAAGTAATTTAAGTTTAAATTGAGCTCGTAATTCACCGCCTATCATCTAGTTCGTCAAATCGATGTTTCAAATCTTGTGCGATTAACATAGAGGAATCGTAAAAAGCATTTCGTATCGTCAGCACACCGGTAAAATTATTCCAAAGTTGCCGGAAAAACAAGTTGCAAACTTGACGGACAAATGTTTTATCACCTAATTACTGTGGCTAGATAATGTTCCATGTTGAAATGAAATGTCGGTATTTATATTGTATGATTGAATTGATTTTAGACGTGTCAGACCGGGATAAACTTGTCGTTTTGCTTGCTCCACAGTCTACGATCTGGTGCATCCCAATGAAATACTCGGCATAGCCTCATTGAACGGGAACGACGTTGCGCATTTATTAACGAATGCTTCCGCGGTATGCTTTTGTGTTGTTTATTCTGAAATACTGTTGCAACTTTCGAACGCTACATTTTTCAATCGAATAGACCGATAAAAATTTCAACGAATTATACACCGTATTGAAAGTGAATAGAAACAATACTAGCACATAGCGAAATCTAGAAAGAAAAAGAGAAACCTAGTCAAGCAAAGTTACTAGGTGCTTTTGAGTTTGAGAATCAACCTTAAGTGGCACAGGTATCAAAATGAGTTACAAGACCGCAGCCAACGTTCTGACTGTCCTGCTCATCTTAGATGATCCATATGCCATAGCACAAAACCTAAGAGTTATAAATAGTTCCCCGACTTGCCTACATCACAATTAACTGCACATTCTGAAGTTTGAGAAGGCAAACAACTGATCAATCAGTCGTCATAGTAAGACATCACTTACGACACCTATGAGCACTATCACGACTGCATCATGAGGTAAACATTGCAGATAAAATTGATCCTAACCTCCTTCCTGTGTTGTCGCATTTTTTTGTTTGTATCTGTGCCTTGTTAGCTCCAGTGGAATTTGCAATTTTGCGGATGTAGAATAAGTTTCTTTCTTTCTTTCTACATTGTCCTTACAACCTCATCCGTTAATGAAAATCTTTTAGGTGCCATTCTAGAAATCAAAAGAAATTCGAAAGTTCAACCCAGTGATTTCATAGTACTCCCTGAACAATTTCCTCAACGTTTTCTGTTCACAGCAGGCTCGCTTACTTGTTTTCATATGAAGACGCTTCTTATTTACCAAAGGCAGCAGAATTTCGAAGTCATACCTGCATGTTTTGTCCGGGTGGTTCATATTGAGGTATACGGTTCATAATTAGTGGACCGGCGAAATACAAGACGTGCATGTCTTCATGAGCTTCGGCCAGTGAAAAGCATGTATGTGTACCGAAGTCATGCTGGAAATTACCAAATTAAAAAAAAATTGACTTTTGAAGTACTAATAAATTTTATGGCAGGAGTTCAGATCTTGAAGTATTAAAGAAAGATAAAAGAAGACAGTGGAAGTCGTGCAAATTGCTATAATAGATTGACATATAAAAAGGTGTAGAGTGTTGCAGTTAAGAGAAATCATAAAGAGAACATCGAGAGAGGAGAAAATTTCATAAATTGATAAAGAATGACGCTTGCAATGAAAATTTGCATAGAAATTTTCGTTGCGTTAATTTGCTGTGATAGCAGAAATAGCCTTGGGTTAATATAAGTCAATTGCGAATTCATTAAATTTGCAATAAAAGGAAATAAGAAATTGGGAAATAACTCCCGACGAGATGATATACTATGTTCTTTTTGCAATGTAATTCAATGTGGACTTCTATGCGACAGTGACGAATTTTTTCCTCATTAGAAGATAAGTTGGTAAATAGCAATGAATTTTTCATTCACAAATAACAAAGAAAACTTTAAAATAATCGAAAATAGAATGCAGTAAATTAGTGATATGAACAGTTTTCCGTAATAATGCTCCGCACATCGCATATAACGCCAAAAGAGTGCAAATGTTTCCGGCGGAAATCGTTTGCTGAGCCACAGAGTCATGATAATAGCGATGCGCATAAAACGCAAGGCTCATTAGGCAACTACTAGAGCATTTCCGAATCAACTCTTCATAAGGAAAACGCAGCGTTCGCGCATTGAAGAAATGTTATGTCCTGCAAGCAACTGAAGTTGAATCCATCAAGGAACCAAAAAAGTCACAATTTTGATAGTACTGATTTAGATGATGTTCACCTGAGGTCTGACATTCTTCTCGACAACAACTTGAAAGAAATCACATAAGCAGAATCACATAAGAATCAAATAAATCACATAAGAGAAAGAGAGAAATCAACACAACATAGATAAGTAGAAATGAAGTAGAAAACGAGAGAAGATAAACGCGTTTGCATAGTAAGGAGCATGTTAAAATGTTATATTATACATGAGCAATAAGGGGCAACGTAAGTACGAAAAAAAGTACAGAGAGAACACAAAAAGAAATACGGTGAACGACATCGGGGAAATTGTTCAATTTTCGATGATGTTAATAGCCTAGAGACCTAACAGGGCATTTACGGCTCCTATCGACAGGGTTGTTGACTATAGGCGAGTTCATGAAACTGTTCAATTTTCGACGATTGACCTTGCACGGATGTATGCTTCAATCCTCAATACGCGACAAGCACATAGAGGAGTCTGACGACAAAGTAGAAGGCAATCAACTAAATCGGGAGCAGGAAGGAGATGCTTATAAGAGATTCCAATTTACAGCCACATACTGTGAAACGGATGCCTATGAAATGAAGTGCCATAAAGGATCGACTCCAAATTTTCCACATGAGCAAACACTCGCTAGAAATTCCATGCTTCCGAACCAAGAACAAAGAAAATAGACTTCGCTATCACTTGATACAACAAAAAACACATAGGTAATGCAGGGCCATAGGGCGACATCATGCTGGATAGACCGGTTGTGGATGCTTCCCGCTTCCAACACACTTAGTGAGTATCCTGTAATCCGAGCTGGAGTGGACGATCGGGAGTACATAGTTGCGGTTCACATCGCCGCGCGTCACTACCTACTTATAAAGTGGATCACTGAAGAAGTAAAAAGAGAGACATAATAGTGCAAGCTCACGCTAAACAATGTGTTTATAACGGTATAATGTAAGAACATAATAAGAGGAGGATTTTAATGATGATCTATCTGCAATACTGTCCATTTTGCACCTTCATGGAAAGAAGCCTTCAGGAATATCATTAAAGACGTCGACGGATGTGGTCCTGTTCGTTATAGGATGCCTTCAGTGGTTTTTTTTTCAGAACTTACAATTTTTTAGTTCACTCCTATCAAATCTTCCTTTGAATAGTTCATGACGCCTTATCCTCACCGTCTCCTCCTCCAGTCGCCCTCCACTTTCAATGATTTTCCGCAAGTGGATTTCTTAGTTTGCTAAATTCTCAGTGGAACAAGCTTCACGCATTAGTTGAGAGCATTGAATGGCTTCATCGAATTGATTTCAAAATTTTAAATGTTCTTGATGTTAATAATCATATCCCTTCTTAGAATCGACGTTCATCTCCGACATCTGATTGCATAGTCGTGAAAAATTGGGGTAAAAAGTGCACTGCATCAAGACACTTTCCCGATAAAGAAGTTCAGGATCAGAGCGCCGTTTTCCGAATTTCCAAGAGAATTTTGAGGGCCTCGGAAAGCATAACATTGTTCGTTGTTTTCCGAAGTCCAGTATTTTTGATAGCAGTGCAAAGAGCAAACGAAGTACATCTCTCTTACCTGATGCAAACCGTATTGGTCCAAGCAGTATTCCTCGTCTCCATACAAATTATCCAATGGTGGTGTCTGCGCGGACGCCCATATCCTATGCTTTTGTAGATATAAGCCGCGCATGAAAGGCAGTAACTCATAGTTGCCCACATCCTGGCATACCTTGCAGCAATAGTATACAGCATCCGAATACCACACGTATTCAGCCGATCTATATTATGAACGATGAACATAACTCAAACGTTGCTTCCTGTTCTACCTTTATGTTATTCACTCGATGTAATTTACATACTGCTTGAAGAAAAAAAAAATGTTCACAGAGGTGAACACATCGATGAGTGTAAGTAATCGTTTACAACATTTTTTTGATAATCTGATTTATATGGATGCTGCAATAGATTTCATAAAAATTGTGACTTTTGTGATCATTGCTTGAGGCTACTTCTAGTATCTCCGTCTGCCATGCAACTAGGATGGTTCTCCCATCATAATAGTGAAGATCAAAAAGCAATAGAGCGGACTTTTTTTGAATTGAGGGGAATTTATATTGACTGCAGATAATTAAAAATTCCCATAAACATTGATAAGTGCTTTTTGAAAAAAAAAAATGTAATTATAATAATAAACACAAAAAGCACATCGTTATATGTTCATAGAAGAAAATCGTTCTAAGCTGAAATAACATGCTGTAATCAAGCGCTCAATTTGTCACTTCGACAAACTCGAGCTAAGTTTTGAAAAACGAGACTCACGAAAAAACAGATAATTAGCTGCGACTGATATATTTCGAGATCGAAGAAGAGTACAGCCGAACACTCAATCAGCGGCCAATTATTTAGAGTCGATTCAAAAAATTTGGTGAGTTTAAACAATTTAATTCTATTGCATACAATTTGTATATGCAATAACGCTATGTCTGCGATATGAGCAATAAGTCAATTCTCATTATTGAACTCACAATCGTCGTGAAATATGAGTGATTCCACTGAAATTCATAGGTCGGCCGGTGTCCGGTAATTGTAAGCATGAGCTTCGTATATTATCTCTTACATAGTCATCAGGATCGTTTCTATCGTCACCATTCCACCCGGTTGTAAGGAAACCATGACCATTCGCTCCAACCTCCATCCAATAGTAGCAGAAATCAGCACCTATAAGAGAATGCTAGGAATGAGAGTTCATAAGGCGATGATAGGGGAAAATCATTTGTAGGCAGTAATTTGCGATGATTATATCTTTATATTCGTTTATGCCGTTGTTACGTCTTTATACTCATTTAGTTAGCCTTCAGAAGATTTTCATTTTCAAATTCGGCAAGAGAATTCCTTCTCAATAGAAATTTATGATGTTCGTGATGGAACTTAAGTCGAAACTGAAACATGACCACGTAGCGAAAAATGAAATCAACTAGCTGAGCGGGGGGGGGGGGGGGGGGGGGGAGAGATGTGCGCTTATCGTTTACTTGATTATTGCATAAAATTCCTTGAGACTTTTTATCGATCGTTAACTCTGACATTTTTCCCATAAAGCTAATGTACTACAAGCGCTTAAGATAGCTATGGTCAGTGGTCACTATATTTGTATATGTAGCCCGTTGCATTCTGCATGGCAGCTGCAACTTCTATATGCTGAATTGAATTTTTCTCCACTCATATTGACCGATTTCCGAGGTGCAGCGATGACCATCTCTCGTCGAAAATCCTGATCATCGAGTTAGCCGTTTCCTTAGCCATTAAAAAATTAAGGTAAGAAAGTCGTCATAAACGCTATCCTTTTCAGGAAAAAAAATGTATCACCTTTTCTATATTGGCCGTTTTTGCCGATATCTTTTGCCGATATTTCATTTCATCATGTGATAAAATAAAGGATTTACTTACGAACAGGTTTCCGGCCTTTCGTTCTACAAAGATGCATTTTGCCTGGCAAATAATTCCGTGGATGACGTTTTTGAGGATCCTTGTTGCTTTTATTAAATGCTGCAATGTTGTGTTCAGTTTCCTTTGCACGGAGATCATCATCTGGCTGCTGTGGCTGCTTATCTATAAAAAGCACTATCAGCTTACAATATAGGCGCAAATGACATGGTCATGATTTTGCTGTCCTTTACTTCCGCCTACTCATCCCATCCATTTAATTTATGCTAGTTTTATTTAAAAAGCACCTATCACTTGAAGAACAACTAATTAAGGAATCCAAGCTGAAGAGATACTTAGGCGACAACCATAGTATCAATCAAAGCTATAGAAATCATAATCACAGAAAAAGGCATAGACGATGAGGTTCGAAGTAAGAGTTGGAATTGCACTGCAAAATCGTCTAAACTAGCAACGTCGAAACTGGTGAGTCGGAATTTTTATGCAGTGATCGCACTGTAATAATTCCGGATAAAAAGCGCCGAAGGGATTATTTTTTGAACGAAAGTCGTTGACAATGATAAATAATAATACGAAAATTTCAGTATATTTATGCGACAATGACAATATCTTATAGATGTACTTATTTATACAACGACAAATTTCTATAAAACAGCAATTGTTAAATTGTTAAGGTTTTTACTTTTACTGATTATAATCCTAATCAATGGCGCTCATTTATCAATGCTCGTTGTAGAGATCGCTCAGATTGCCTCTCCTGGTTGCCGAATATTGAACCATTGCGCTAGAAATGAAACATTTTGCTCGCTAGTGTTTTTTGCTTGAGCCGTTCAGTTTAAAGTCAGTTCTACTTTAATTGTGAGTTTTATGCATTCATCAGGTATAATCCTTTATACTACCCATTAAGAAAATGTAAAGGTGAATATATATGTTATTGGTTATAGTTTAGAAATTTATGTTTATGACAAAGCAGAGTAATTCAGATTGTGAATAAATAGATGTACACATTCGGATGAGGGTCTTTCCGCGTCTAGGCGTAAAACTAGTTTAACGATTCTCTATCTATATTTCATCTAGACGTTTTTGATAACTATATTATTTTAGAGAATTTCAAGTTAAATAAAGCAGTTTACATATGTAATACGTTTCAAGTATATCCTCGCAGAAGATTTATGTTTTGTTATAAATATTTCGCCTTAGTCTGCTCGTCGATCAGTTATGATATTAAGCGTTGGAGCGGCGTTCATAGAGGTAACAGGGAGGGAGGAGGGATTAATGATACGCTTGCGTAGTTGAGGTCATGCAGGCCATTGTTCACTTCTTATGAGTTGTTGCGGTTCACTGTGGTTGTTTTCATCGCCGCTGCACTTTTTCTCATCTCGATATACTTTTGGACTAGCGTTAATGCAATATCTGATTTTAGATTCACTGCAGTGTTTTGTTTTAATTTCTAATTTACCGATCATTTTTTTACTGGATGTTAATTGTAAATTATTTATATTGGTTTCGTAGTAGTTTAGCAAATAAATTATGAAACTCGAAAAACGTTCTAAATGCTAATTTTGTTTTTATTCATCAAAAAAATTTTTTTCGGAATCTTTTCATCAAACTTGTTATTCATCAAATCTAACTGAACAATTTAATCGATATTTCAAATTTAAATAAATTAAACTTTAATTTAATTCGACTTTATTTTTTTAATGATTGTGTTAAAGTACTCTCTGATAAATATATACTAAACGATTAGGATGAAACCAAAGTTAGCACCAAATTTCGATATCATGTTATATATGCTCACAAATGGCACATATTCTTTTATATGTTTTCTCATTTCAAAAATGTATAAATAATTACTTAACTATGCTACAGCTCACTTCTAGCCATGATATATAATAGCATAGCACAGGGCGAGTTAATTAAATCGAATAAACAAACGGGAAAAGAAGAAGATGCAAATACACTGTAATTTATATTATTCATAACTTTCAATTATATTTGACCATAATAAATCTTTATCAAAATATCTCAATTTTTTTCGCAGATTTTCTTTCCTCTTGTCGCTCCTCGCATTCTATGATGTATACACTATCTTACTTCAGCCATAGTTCTTTACTAACAAAACGATGTGTTTTGCTGCCTTTCCAGAACGTTCACACATATCCCAAATCATCAGCACATGAAGGCTGAAACCTTTACTGTTCCCTAAAGTTTATAAATATTATCAATTTTAGTCTGCGACTTCCTATATACTTATTTCCGCATTGATTTCCTCCAGCG
The DNA here is from genome assembly GCA_013433145.1 of Ascaris suum. Lineage (NCBI taxonomy): Eukaryota > Metazoa > Nematoda > Chromadorea > Rhabditida > Ascarididae > Ascaris > Ascaris suum. Next base: position 9,643,567 of record CM024189.1, read on the forward strand.
TTCAGATTTTCACCTATGTCCTGCCTCTTTGACTAGCCGCCTCTGGTTGTGTGGAGGCAGCAAGGGGAACGGGAAGGGCGGGAGGGAGTGGAGGAGGGAGGAAAAAATGGTATTGTGAGGTGGCTCTTAAACCGGTAAGGGTTTTGTTCGAGAGGTAGCCTTCTACCTGAGGGAACGCAGCCAGTTATGTTGTCATATCTTTCCTGATTTCAACAATATGTTTTTTAGCTATTACATAAGAAATTCCGGTTGAAATGAAGTGAAAATAATGAGGGAAATTTCAAAATGCAGCAGATCGATATTGCAATTATTGAGTTGAGCTCTGATTTGATTTACTTCTGCAGTGCTCTATTGTGCAAATAGGTGATTTCAAATTAATTATCATTAATTTATTGTTCATCGGATCGCAAATTTTGGTTCCATTAACGAACATAAGAATTTTGCAATTATGAATTTCGTTGTATGTTTGGGTCAATGAAGTCACATTCTTTGCTCTCTTACCAATAAGAGATCTGTGGAGTGGCGAAATAGAATCTTTGATGATTATGGTATTCGAAAATCGTTGGAACTAAGAAATCACAATAAATTTAGCAGTTATGACGCGAAAAATCAACATTCATAGACCATTGAACGAGATATTTTACAGAACGATGAATTGTCATCGTTGAAAGCATAAGAATGAGCTCACAAAATTTGGTCATGAATTATGAGGATGAGGTGAGTGACCAGAGTGAGAATTGATAAATGGTTGCCCATCCATTCGGCAATGTGGCCAGCGGTCACATAGACATAGTAATGCATCAGTGATATGAGAAACGTGTGATACTTATGATGCAGCTATTCTATCACTGCTTCAAATATCGGCACGTCATCATTTGCATTCGAAGTGATCCGCCGAAGCGATCCAGACCGAGAGTGTCTGACGAAATGGTTCCTACCTTGAGACGAGTCATCCTGCACTAACACACATGCAGCGATCTGTGCACACAGCACCAGACAAAGCTTAGCGCCGACCACCTTTCGTGTGCACATGCGAGCGAAATGAAATTTGAGAGACGTTATACGTTCTCTTATCCTACATACCAATTTTGCAAGATTGCTATTGTCAACAATTTCAGCGGAGAATTATGCAAATTCTACTTCCTTTCATTGTTTTGTTAGGTATCTGCAGCACGAGGGGCTTCCGCTCTCATGTCCAACGATCTAACGTTAGAGCTTCTCGAGAATGCCCTATCCTTCGCCAGATTCCAATTTCGGCTTCCCAACTCTAATTCTATTCTCTAGTCCTCTAGAGATGTTTAGACTCCCCATCGTCCCCCTCCCCCTCCACCCTTGCTATGTTCATGTACAACACTTCTCGGTAGTACTGAAGTTGGTTTCTTTTCCAAAAATAATCAACGAATTTCATAGAACGGCAGTCAATTATCAGCAAATTTTTCTTGACACCCATCTTGAATATAATAGCAAACGACAAAAATAACGAGGCTATTATCGAATATTTCATTCACAACAAAAAATATGCATATCGCATGAAACACATTTTGCAATTCACAGCTTGAAAATTGAGCATTTTGTTCTTGTTCTTCAATCTTTTCTTCTTACCGTTTGCTTTTATCATCTCAACGTTAAGAAACTGCCATTCCGAATTCTTCGTGTAAAACGCGATTTATGCAAAAATCGCCTTCTGCTCATTATTATTTTGTTGCTTCATCGCCTCGCTGCTCGTGAATTTCGTTTGTGCAGTTGTCGAATTTCCCGATGTGTTAGTTCGAGTTTGATTTGTCGAGCATTTTTTCTAAAATTGCACACATATCTTAGCATCTCTCACATAACTCGGCGCTGGTTTGTTTTCCTAGGCTTTTGAAGTGCAGATGGTTAGAGTGTTTACGTTGAGGGACTCCAAGACAATGAAATGGCATGAACTCGCTTCTCTAGAATACCAGCTTAAAGTTTAACGATTTTTATTAAAGAAATAAACTTGAGCAATGCAGTGTTTTCGAGACATTTTCGAATAATCCTTAGATTCTCAAAACGCTCAAAATTTTTCAATAAACGGTAAAAGGTGTTTGAATTTCGCCACTATTTCAATTGGCATCACAATATGTGCTATAAGCTTATAATCCCCTTAAATGAAATTATTGTTCATAGAAAGTGTTGCGATTTATCGACATCGAGCAAATTTATCGGCAGTCTCGAGAAAGTGAACACGTTCTCATAAATTCTACAGCGTTTCGCGGAGTAAAATGAAAGTGAATGGTCTGGAAGAGATGTTCTGTAGGAGCACAGTGACTCACAGGAGAAATTTTTACACTAAGAGCCAAATATACTTATTCAATTTTCTACACCACATCTATGAGTAGCTCGGAAATATCATCTTCTCACAGCTGCGTTCTAAAATAATACCTCATATAAACCCTAAACACTGCTCAAGCCTAGCTTGGAAAAAAGAGAATGAGAAACAAAAAAGGCTAAAAAAAAATGAAAAATTTGATACGCATTCCACAGCGGTTCATGCTACCAATAGGTGAAATTTCCCCCTTTTGATTCTTATATTTCATTTTTCGGCTTATTCATACGACCAAATTCTTCCTCTCTATTCGATTACGATCTTTCTATGCATTTCGGTGTGCTTATAAGTGCGATTTTTTTTCTTATATTATTACTCGCTCTTCTATTTACTCACACTAATTTAATCTCATTTAAACTTTCTCACTGAGAAATTGTTTTAAACTATGTCAAATATTTTGTGTTGTTGTTTCGAGTGGCGGCGTGCCTGCATGGCAGTTTTCCTCGCTTCGCAGCGTGGTACTAGAAGAACTATATAGAGACACTTGCACTGCGGGGCATTTCTAACATAGGACAGCAGCGAAAGCTTGTATGGTATTTCGTACACGCTATCTGCAGTCTACAATTCCCTTGTGCGAATAAACTTGTATGCGCTCTGCAGCGAAACGCTACAGTTTACTGTTACCTTAATTACGAATCATATCAAGGTATGCCAGCTTATCGTGTAAGAAATATTCGAACAAATCGTCAAGGATACACACTAAATCGAAATGAAGGTCTTTTGCTTCAATCGATGGCAAGCAATTGTCGTAGGCGTCAGATCAATCGAACGCAGGTAATGGCTTTCTACAAATTGGCTTCAATTCGTTTTTCTATTTTCCGAATTGTTGCTTTTTTCCACATTTTTGTATCTATATAACGTATATACTTATATCTCGAAGTGGGCAAAAACCAACGAAATATACAAATTAAATTACTTCAAATATGTCGTGTGGGATAAGTTCCATAGTTTTCGTGTTGTCATTTTCAGCGGCTTTTGCTTCATTGATATCTAGAAAAAGTCATGTCACATAATAACGCCAATATGAGAATACGCCGGTTGATATGACGACATTATATCACAAAGAAATTGGTTGTATGCGTGGCTATAAGTATAATCTAGAAGTTGTAAATTACAAGGTGTTAAATTATGTGAGCGATGAATCACTTTCCGCACGAACACATCTAATTTCTTTTCCCAGTATTCCCGAGATCCCCAACAGCGCCCGCAAGAAGAGTTTATTGGTAGTGCCAATAAAAGCATTTCGAATAGAAGTACTCGTAGAAATAATCGCTTCAAATTTTCGAGAAGTTTTTCCGGCTCATAACTTTCGGTTAAATCATAGCTTACTATTTCAGCGTGAAGTTAGAGATTAGTATTCGGCTGCAAGAGGTCATCTTTCGCATCATGAAATTGCAAATGGAGCCGCAAAATACTCGAATAATCTCGTTTGTTTGGGGCATAAGGTATGACTCTCGATTCCGTTATAGATATGTTGAAATTATGGCTCATATTGTATTCAACAAATGACATCTCCATGTCTTTAGTATTTCGCAAGTTGACCACACCGAAAAGATTTAAGATTCATAGGGCTACTTGATGGAAGAGATGATGTCGCCGCAATGATTTCTGTCCCATTAAATAGTATAAAAATGATGAGATGTTGCCTGACTATGCGTTTCTTTAAGCGAACAACCGGTTGCATCGATGAACAAGAAATAATAAATCCGTTTCCACTATTTTCGTTTTACTTATTGAAGTCTTATTAGTTAAAGCTGAATATAGAAAGGAATATTTGGTCAAAAATTAGCAGCACGGCGCGATGGGAGGGATGTACACATGGCCACTATTCGCGACATCGAAGAGAACAGAATCGCGAGATTTTAATTGTAGTTTTCATAATGAACACGCTTTACGGGTACTCATATGTCCTGATCATTGGTGTTATCCATGAGCCGTGTATGCCTCTATCGTCGCGCCGAAACCCTAGATATAACCAACTATTTGAAAAAAATTATATTTTATTGTTGTTGGTAGCAAGTTTACCCTCATGTTGTTTCCTTTTACGTGAGACGATAGAGCGGAAGTAGGAGAAGATGAGAAGAAAACGTCATAGCATTAGTACTGGAGCAAACCTTCACACCATTCAGAGGCAATGATGCCTACGAGTGCGATACAGGCTATAACTGCGGCGATGCCGATTGCAATGTAAGCATACATTACAACGTACAACATTCCTGTAATGAGTTTTACTTAATAATAACGGTATTTCATCGGTGCGAGTCTTCGCATGATATGCTGGCCAGTTTGACGTGCTTGAGATTGGAGATGAAAGCAGAGAGTTGTATTCTGCTATGGCTGATAAAAGTTGCATGACTGTTGTTAGGTCACCTGAATAAGCCCATTCTGCTTCAAATAAGCGGAGATATCAGCTCAGTGACCTCCAAATCTGGTAGGCTTAGTGACCTCCGAAAATGCTTGAGCATTAGTTTCACAATCAAAATTTGCATAATTCTGAAACCAATCTGGTAAGGCCAAATCTAGCTTTATTGATCGCTCTCGATTTAATGCTATGAAGGATGCAAACATGTTCGTCGTTATAATGATGTGTAACCTGAACTGGCCGAAAGCAAATATGGCAGCCTTCTCACCTTGTGTCAAGCTTGACATTTTTCCGAAATTGCGCGATAATGTTTTGGCAACATCCTGCATTTGCTCGGTCTGCCCCAAAGTACCAAAGTACCATCAAGCTTTACATGAGGTATGTTTCGGTGCAAAAGTAGGAATGAAATGTTCATGTAAAATGAAAGAATTAAGGTAGAGTCTCAACACTGCAGTCTCTGGAGGTTTTCAATTACGGCGATGTCGAATATGGGGTGTTCATTGAAACAAAATATTTCGAAGGTTTTTGACACTGCCACAAAAAATGAAGCAGTCTGCATATATTCATATCGTCAACAAACTTCACGGGTGAAAGCCGTCGCGAATGTGGATACGCAAAGCTTCGGTGTAAAAGCTATGGTGGGTCGTTTTTTGAAGTTGTTGTCAGGTTCTGCTCAAAATTATCTAATATAAGTTGATACACGTTCCGAGGAACAGTCATGTCGGAAAGCGAACAGGATGCGATTTTAACAACGCAGACGAATCGGGAAACTCAGCGACAATGAATCTTGTGCCGTATAGTTGCTGCCGTCCTTATCATTCAACGCTGTTCGCAGCACAAGAGAAGCATCCATTTGCTCTTTTCAAATAAATACAAGCATTCATATTGCAATTAATTCAAGAAAGTATCTTAATATACAATAAATGAAATGTTGTCAAAACAGATCTTATTTGTTGGTGCACAAACAAATTTTTGAATGAACTAGGAACCGTAACGAGGATTCCTGATCCGGAAGGGATTTGTTAACCTTTAGGCCTACCACCACCCGAGCCCTACGCTGATAACCGAAAACCTTTCATTAATTGATTTCAGTGACCGATTTTAATTAAACATATAATATGATTTCATTCTGCTACATCTGTGCCGATTTTCTTGCAAAAGGCTCACTCACTGTAACGATGTTTTACTCACCTTTATACATGCTTATTATATTCAGCTTCTGTATTCTATAATAATACTTTTTGCTCGTAATCAACAAGCTCTATGATGATAAGATTTGGTCGATGTAACACAATAGATGATATTTTGACGTTTTAAGTCAAGTTTTGGTCCAAGTCGCCATCCTGTTTTCCGCTTAATCGTCGTTTTTATTTCACCATACATCCGAGAAGCCTTAGAAATTGTTTTCTGGTCGGTGATTTGTACGGATATTCACTCATATAAGAAAAAAATTATAGGTGATACATAATATTTTTTACACATGTGATACAAAATTATAGGTGGTACATAATAGCTTTTTTTTCAAATACTGGTGCAACTCTCCGATATGATGAGCTGAGCTCGCAAAAACGGAAATTTCCGGTCATCACTTCCGTTTTACTCGTTTTTCACTCTCTCGTTTTTGAGCTTGAACTTTCCTGTAGAATTCGCCTTGGAATTCACTCGTGGAAATCCATCCCCAAATGGAAAAATTATTCAATTTGAAGTGCAACTAGCCTTGAGACTTTTTCTTTGTCTTTTTCTTCACTTTTGTGACGTTTTTACCTTTACTCATAATAGTTAGCGATAATAGAACCTATTGATGAATGCGGAACAATCCCGCAAATCGAATCCTTTGAAAGATCGCTCTTAGCGACCACCCAACGAATCCTTCGAATATTCAATCAGCACACGAAGGCGAGCAATCGACCACCTAAAGCGAATAATTAAGAATGCAATAAACCTCTAAAACTCTCACCTGCAAGCTAAATGAACGGTCTTATCTTCGGTGCTTGCAATCTTTCAGCAAAATTTGCTTTCAGCTGCTCTTGTAAATTCCAAGAGCGATCCTTGCTTAAACTTCATTTGAAGCGTATCCTCAAAATTATAGCTTTAGTTTTGCCTTTTATTGAGTGCAGTCATAAATTCGCATTTGCAAAGCGCATTATGACAGCAATACTTCTGCACATTTACATGTCTGTCAGATCGTTCAGGAGTTTCAGCTGAACACCTGCTCAGACTGGAGCTGTGGAATCGCCTACGAGGATCGCTGTCACATGCGTATGTTTTCCAAGGACTCGCCATAAGTGGTGGAGATTGGAGAAGGAGGAGGAGTGCCTATCCCCGATGAAAAAACTTTCTAAATAGTAGGTTTTTCTAAATTCGGTTATACAAGAAGGATTGCGCGTACTTACCCACTGACAATATCGCTGTTGGGGAGTTTTGCAACAGTATCGATGAGACGGCGTTTACGACAGTTTCAATGAACCGAAGACGGAAAGAGCGAAGCAACCTTAGACGATTATGTTTCCATGGGTATGGCATGTAATGGGTATGGAATGGGTATTGAGGCTATTGGGTTTAATGTGTATTGCATAAAAACATATGCCTTACCCACTGAAAATATTGCTTTGATGAATAGCGTTGCTTATCAATTTGAAAGGAACCGCCACTAGGCAAGTGTGATTCGACTTATGTTTCATTTTATTTGTGAGATGTTTTTAAGTTCAATTCCAATTCAAGCATCTTGCACTCATTGTTGCTTTACTTCATTTTGTTTATCCACTTATTCTAATTGCTATTTTTAAATATATCGAAATAAGGCAAAATTGGCGATTGACTCAATATATTCAACTTTCAACTATGATGGTTAATGATAAATATTAATCACAGTGGAAGAGATGGCAAGAGTGTTGCCTCGTGAAATTCGATATCACCGATCTGCTATAGTGCTGTAACCTCTGACTTTTTGTGGGGAACAAGCAACTGGCCACTCGTAATGTGAGTTACAAATATGGTCGAACGATATCAGGCGTGGGGTGAGGGAGATTGCTGTTGAAGAAGTGGTGAATGTCTTGGTTACAGGGCCGTTGTTAGACTACGATAATCGCTACGCGCACGGCTCCATGTGTGTATTTGACCTTTGCCAACTATCAAATTCGCGAACGTGAGGGGCAGTGGGGAGGGAATGAAGGTGGAAGAGGGAACTGTTATCACCTCTCTCAATCAAAGACTTGCGGCCTGATTGGAGTTAAACACGCTCGCAAACGTTCGATCCGATGAGAGATAAACGAGAGTTGTTGTCAAAATGTGCTTTACAACTACAAAATTCTCAAGAAGGCCGCCATTTTGAAGTATTTTAGTCAAACGGAGATCATTTGATGTAACAGGAATGCGCACTATTGTGCGCCCTGTAAGAGACCAACACAACATCGATCTCAACTACTCTACTTTCCAGCATTTAGATCTCTGTACGCTTCATATAAATACGAGAACATGACCAGATGCTAGCCATATTCTTGCTGCGCATCGTTGTCTTTGGTTGCGGTTTGACGTAGTTTTTGTTGATTTGTTGGTGGTGTTTATGAAGGCTGCGAAATGATGGGGAAAAACGTGACTTACTAATCAGCTTGCTTCTGAGCATGATAGTAAGTTGTCGTATGACATCCGGGTTCAAGTTTTCGTATTTTTTGGCTTGTCATTGAAGTTTTTGGTGCAAAATAAGGCCTTCTTTGAATATCGACCAACGACGTCGATGGGGTCCTGCATGATTAATTCGATTGGCACATCCAGTTAGCGTTCATTCACGGGAAACGAGCCTGAAAATAAGTGGTTGAAATGCCAGCGTCTTGACGTATGCAAAGGTCACCCGATGTTTTGTTTCTGGAGACATTTTATGTTCAGTTTATTATTCTTTTGGATTATATGTTATAACACGTGTATTTGTGAACATCACGTCTATATTGCCATGTTTCCCAGCGGTCATGTAGAAAGAAGTAGGCTGATCACAAAGAGCGGAAGTTTTGCATTATGGTGCAGATCGCTAAAAATTTTGGAGAGATATTCCACAGATTTCGTTTTTGTTGTACTCTTCTAAAAGTGAGTTCAGGTGAGCGGAATGGCGAAATTAGATAACACGTCAGCTCCAGTGGCGCATTTCGGCACTTGTTTGAATATCGGCGGCGAAAACTGCTGCTCCGGCCATGCATACAGTAGCAAACTGAATTGTTCAAAAATTGGACGGTGCAGTTCAAAGAGAAAAGAAGTACTGAAACTGCAATATAGACCTGGAGGAGATGTTTTAGAGCGTACGGATGGCAGATAAAGGAGGGATAAAGGGAATCTTCTTTGCAGCTGTCTCTTATCTGATAATGGTTTCTTCTTTCTCACTTTATATATATATATATATATATATATATATATATATATATATATATATATATATATATATATAGATATATATATATATATATATATATATATATATATATTATATATATATATATAT